>CM052815.1:5120575-5477543 GCA_028533885.1 Nasua narica
AAGGGAGATGCATGCAAGAGCGAGAATTTCAAAAAAGTTGAAATGGTGAGGGGAGAGAACTCCCAAAAGACCTTGAAGTACATCAGAAGTGAGTACGACAACAGCAATCTCTTCCTTTGTAGAGGACAGGGGAGGAGTCCCCACGCGGCTGCAAACTCTGGAGACTCAATGCTGGGGCTAGGGACTGGGGGCTCCCCAAGAGAGCCTCACAAGAAGGCGTCGCACCACTCTCGAAGGCACCCAAAGCAGTCCCGGGACTGCTTGGCATTGGCACCACATGTGTCCTTCAGCCATTCCCGGAAGAGATCTTCATCTTTCTTTAGCACCAGAAACTGGCCAAGGACCACATAGGCCTGCAAAACAGGCAAAGTAAAGGGCATGCTGCTAAGTGCTCTGTAGGACCAAGAAAGAACGAGAAGGCCACTTCTGCGGCATTCAAAGCACGAGCCTAGGAAGTAGGGCAGGCTGTGGCTGTCTCATCACCTCACACACCACCAGCCACCCCCAACAGCTACTCTCGCTTTCCTCACCCCCAAAGTACCAGGAGATATTGTAGTCGGCCACCCCCAAGCCCTTCCCAGGTTCACGCAGCCAGCCCACACCTTGTCAAAGCCCCTTTCCTCCAGCTTCTTGCCCAAGACTTCACCAATCCCGGCAAGGCTCCCCACCGGCTTTTCCCCCATGGGCTCTGCCACGAAGTCTCGGTGCTTTTGAGAGGTGGTCATCTTGATCAGCTTAATCTGGGAATCCCAAGAAAAGGCAGTTAGGGCTGAAAAACGGGAACTCCCAAGGGCCCAGTGCAATGTTATGAGAAAGCGAACCCAGTTCTGGCGGCTAACTCAACTCTCCTCAGTTCACGGATATGAGAACTGAGGTCCAAGAAGAGCCTTTTCTCCTACTACGCGCAAGAAAAGTTCTGGGTCCTCCCTGAAGCTGTCACTCCCGCTGTGACCTTGGCGAGCTAAGAAGGCACTGAGCCCTCCGAGAGTGGCTCCCCGGCCTGAAGAGCAAACGAGGGGTCTCTCGGCCCCACTCGCCCGCACGCACGGCTCACAGAGCGAGAGCGCGGGCCGAAGCGCGTACACCCACTCCTCCAGCTCCTCCGGGTCTCCGCTCGGGATCCCGCCCCGCCGCCCCGCCCACCGCGCGCCGCCCCGCCCCCTCCACGCGCCGCCGCGCGCCGCCCCGCCCTCACCCCGCACAGCGGCCCGAGCCCTCTTCGAGGGCGCAACTGCTGGCTCGCTACGGCGCAGAGGTCCCTCACCTCCCCTCCTCCCCGCGCCCCCTCCCGCCTCCACCTCGGCCCCTGCTCCGCGGGGAACGCTCACCGGCAACTCCGGCTCCTGTAACGGCTCCTCCCGCCACCCGGCTGCTCCCACCAATACCTCAACCCACTAGAACTTTCTTCCACTTCCGCTTCCGGGTCGCTTCACGAGCCGCTTTAAAAAAATTCCGAATTGGGCACTTCTAGCCGCACAGAGCCATAGAGATGAGGCGCTCCCGACCTCAACGGCGCCCTCAGTAGGTACCGCTTTAGGGTCGCCTCGCGGGAAGCCCGGCTGCCTTCTATGGTGTCGCTTCTCGGGGAGCATGTCCGGTCTCAAGGAGCTTGAGGCCTTTGAGAAAACTCCATTGCCCGCTGCGAGGCATCGGGAACTCAAGAACTTAGCCTTGGGCGACTCGGCTGGGGGAAGAGTTTGAGGGTCGGACAAGGCAGGGGAAGGTGGCCGAGAGGCTTCCGGTATAGTACCGGAAGTACGGTGCTCGGAAGGGTCCGACTCAGGAGGGCTCCTATCGTCCTCATCGTCACCGAGCTTGGAGGAATCAGGTAGGCGTCGGAGGCGCGGGGGACTTGAGTCTACGTCCACGCCAGTGTCGTGACCGCCGGCCCTTTTCTGTGCCCTCGTTGACTGTGAGTCGTGGGCGAGCTGCTCTCAGGGTCCAGCCTGGGGAACGAGGTCGTTCGGGCAGTGCCTGTGGGAGACGAGGGCCAGAGAGTAAGTGTGGGTCTCTCTCTGAGCGTCTTTCTTCCAGCATAGGGAGGGAGGAGGGCAGGGGACGGCAGCTAGAGGTGACACTAAGGAGTTTGCTCTGGGAAGCCATTAGCCTAGGTGGTACCAGTCCTTGTCTTATCAGTACCCACGTCAGAAATCTAGACGATGCCGCAGACCAAGCCGGCTTACCCGACGTTTTATTAACTCGTTCTTGGCTGGGACCATCGCTGTGAGTCCCCTAACTGGCTTCTGACTGTAGTGTTAAAAAAAAAAGAAAGAAAGAAAAAAAAAAAAACTGAACATCTGTGGTGTGTGGCTGTGCTACACATAGGACGTAAAAACGTGTGAGGAAGATACAGTTTATTCCACATTCCTCCCCTGGCGGTTGCCAGGATGACTTATGTAGAACATGCAGTTAATTTCTGTGATTATGCCAGTACTTAAAACATGAGTTGCTTGTGGGTTTGTTTTTTTTTTTTTAACAACTTATTTATTTGAGAGAGAGCACAAGCAGGGAGAGGGGCAGAAGGAGAAGGAGAAGCAGACCCCCCACTGAGCAGGGAGGCCCATGTGGGGCTCCATCCCAGGACCCTGGAATCATGACCTGAGTGGAAGGCACAAGCTTAACCAACTGAGCCACCCAGGAGCCCCTCACAGTTGTTTTTATGTGCCGTCTGCTGTACTAAGTGCTTAGTTTGCGTTATTTTATTCTACTAACAGTGATCGGAGTTAGCTGCTATTTTTCTCTGAAGCTAGAGAAGTTGAACAGCTAGGAAATAGCCAAGGTAGGATTTGAATCCTTGTAATTAGGTTTTAGAGCTCATTTTCTTAACCAAGACACAGTCACTTCTCAGTAAAAGGTCTCTCTCCATCTTCAGAACACTCCTGGGTTTTGAACTTGCCATCTGAGAAACTCAGGAGGAGGAGCTGACAGTCTCTGCGTCCCTCAACCGCTGGGACAGGACCCAGCATGTCTCAGGCCACCAAGAGGAAGCATGTGGTGAAAGAGGTGCTGGGGGAACACATGGTACCCTCTGACCAGCAGCAGATCGTGAGGGTGAGTGGCATTGGGCACAAGCTGCTCTGCCTCCCCATCCTTCTAGTCCCCTTGGGCCCCTAGGATGGGGGTAAGGTGCAGCACAGCTCACTGAATATTTGAGCTAAGTGATGAGGCTGACTAGTTCTGGGTCTCTCTTGGAGCAGGTACTCAAGACTCCAGGGAACAATCTGCATGAGGTGGAGACGGCCCAGGGGCAGCGCTTCCTGGTGAGCATGCCCTCCAAATACCGTAAGAACATTTGGATCAAGAGAGGTGAGAGGGGCAGCCCGCTAGGAGACAACTATTTCCTCTCAGCTTGGCTTTCTCCACTATAAGCGGGATCTACTGTGTTTCTTCTTCTCTCTTACCTGCAGGGGACTTCCTCATTGTTGACCCTATTGAAGAGGGAGAAAAAGTGAAGGCCGAGATCTCCTTTGTGCTCTGCAAAGACCATGTGCGCTCTCTGCAGAAGGAAGGGCTCTGGTAGGGTAGTCCCCTTGGTCATTGGCTGCCTCATTTCTGGGGAAACCGACTTCCTAGCTGTGAAATTGGAGGAGGGAAGGTCGTGGCATCCCAGGCAGGAACAACTCGAAACAGCTTTTTTGCTGATCGAGTTTTCTGTCCTTTCTGACCCTGGCTCTTCTCTTGGTACAGGCCTGAGGCCTTCTCAGAAGTGGCCGAGAAACACAACAATAGGAACAGGTGAGAAACAAGGCTTAGGACGAAAACATGGGGGTTCAGGCCTTGGTGTCTTGAGGGGGAAATAGATACATTCTTCCTATGTAGAGTGTCTGGTAGGTGTTCCTAAGTTTATGAGTGGTTATGAGTACAGCTTGGAAGTCACATATCCTGGCTTGAGATCATGGCATTGCCACTTGTAAATGAATAATTTTAAGTAGGTTACTTGATCTCTTAAGCCTGGATTTTCTCGTCTATAAAGTGGGAGCTTTGTGAGGATTAAAGAAATTAATGCTTGTAAAAGTGCTTAGTGTAGTACTTGGTATGTAGTATGAGTCTACTGAGCATTAGTTGGTGGTTGTAGAATCCTTGTTATTAAAGCCAGTGGTTTTAGCAAACTTCTGAGGTTGGGTGGGAGGTAGTCTTTAGACACTTTTTCTTGACCATGTGGTCCTCCTCTTTGTGGGGCTCCTCGATTGCAGATCTAGTTTTCCTAGAAGGCATTTGGTGAGCCCTGTCCCTTTTCCCCCACGCAGGCAGACTCAGCCAGAACTCCCAGCAGAGCCACAGTCTTCAGGAGAAGAGTCCAGCTCTGAAGATGATTCTGACCTCTTTGTTAACACCAATCGCAGACAGTATCACGAGAGCGAGGAGGAGAGCGAAGAGGAGGAAGCAGCCTGAGTCCCTGGATCCACTTCTCTTGCTCAGAGACTAGGTCTTGGCTCCTCTGAGCTTGGACATTCTCAGGGTGCTCTGCAGATCTTCCCCCCGGGATGGGGGACAAAGCAGGACCGCTCTCTGAACTGACTTTTTTGCTCAAGGAGAATTAAACCCCTGGAGGGTGATGACGTGCTGGTGTCTGAGTGGCTCTCTGAAGGGAGGAGGGACGTGTGGTGAAGCGAAAAACTTGCACTTTGGTGGGTCCCTCAGGTGCAGGTCCTAAACGAGCCGGAAATGGGAATGGCTGGAACCTTTCCTAGATTCTCTCTCTCCTTGGGCACTCAGTAAGCACGAGGCCCTGTGCTCTGCCTTCTTGCATGTATTTAGTAATAACTGGGAGCGATCTGTCTGTATTGCTTGCTTGCAATTAATATTGACTCAGGCGTTCAGGAACACAGCTCTAGGACCTAGTGCCCCTGCCTCTAAGAGACACTCAGGACGAATTTCATAGCGCCTCGTAAGCCGCTTTTCCTGACTTTCTACTCACTGTGACTTCGGGAGTGCCCACCTCCATACTGCTGTGTACATCCTCTGCTCGGTGGCCTCTTTGTGGCTACTCAGCCCATTACTCCTCAGCTATCCTGCAAACCACGTCATCCCTTCGTCAAAGCTTTTACCACTGGTTATATACAGTCTCTTCCTTGTTGGCCTTGATCTAATCACTGTTCACACTTTGAACAGTTTATCTCCTGGCTTACAGTCTTCCATCCCTGCTTCTGCTGGCATTTTCTCCATCCCATGGATGGGCCTGTTCAACACTGTGGCCCCCTAGTTCCGTGTCGTCCCTTCTAGGCCCGCTGCCTACCTCCTTAGTCACTCCTGCCATTGATAGGAATTACAGGCCCTCTTGAATTCAAGTATCGGCAATCACCGCCTCCTGGCTTTCTTGCTTACTTACTCAGCTACCTCCTGTGTATCTTCATCCGCAGCACCCCCCACACATACATTCTTCCCATTATTGTCCTATCTTCACTGCCCTCCTTGCGCAAAGTGGATTCCGCCCACACCCTCCACTCCCTTGTTTCCATGTAACCCTGGCCAACCCGGCTGTTCACGTCTGTGCCTTTGCTCGAGTAACTAGTAGAAAAAACGGCCAACCTAACTCACGTAAGTTCATAATTATAAACCTGAGTCTGACACTCAGCGCTGCCTAGGAGGTCTCTGGGATGTCCTTTTTCACAGCTTGGATGTTGTCCACCAATTCCCCTTACCCTGTGAAGTGTTGGCCACACACTTCATTAAGAAATAGTGGCCATTGGAGGGAATGCTCTTCTCCTCATTACTAAGCCTACAAAGGTGCTTCGGATTGTCTTGTCTTTAACTTCCCCCACTGGGTTCCAGTGGGACTCAAACCTTTTCTCTTGTGCTTTGGAGCTTGTCTGTCCTCTCGCTTAAGGAGTTTGTGTGTATTTTGTTTTTTTGCCTTCCTCTCTACTGAATCTGTTAGCCTCAGAGGTACTGTAGACGCTCCCATCTAAAACCCAATCTGGAAAACTTGTCACTCATCGCACATCCTTTCCAGCTACCGCTTCATTTATCTGCTCCTTGGTCACTTTCTCTCCTATTAGCTTAGTAAAGCTTTAAATATATACATGTCTATATATTTGTGTGTACGTGTATATATACAAGAAATAAACTTCAGATGAGTTAAGGATAGGTATGTGCATGTATATCTAACTTCTCTGAAATTTATTTTTTATGGGAGACAACTTTTTGTTCTAAAGGAGTAGTTATTTGTTTCTATACCATTTATTGAAAGGATCATTCTTTACAGATTTAAAATACCTTTTTAAAATAAACTAAATTCCTGCATACACTGGGGTCTCTTTTTGGAGTTTCTCATCTGTTTTGTCGATGGAAGTGCACATACCATGTTTTATGGTGTGACTGGTAATCCCATAGCACTTTTACCCTGCCCCACTGCTCCTTGGAAATTTCTCATTTTTTCTTACATAAGAACTCTAGAAGGAACTTGTCAATTTCCATTTAAAAAGCCTGTTAAGGGGCACCTGGGTGGCTCAGTGGGTTAAGCCTCTGCCTTCAGCTCGGGTCATGATCTCAGGGTCCTGGGATCGAGCACCAGGCTGTGCTCAGGGGGGTGCCTGCTTCCCCCTTTCCCTCTGCGTGCCTCTCTGCCTAGTTGTGATCTCTGTCAAATAAACAAATAAAATCTTTTTTTTTTTAAAGATTTTATTCATTTACTTGAGAGAGAAAGTGAGAGAGAGCATGAGAAGAGAGAAGGTTAGAGGAAGAAGCAGACTCCCCATGGAGCCGGGAGCCCGATGCAGGACTCGATCCCAGAACTTGATCATGACCTGCGCCGAAGGCAGTCGCCCAACCAACTGAGCCACCCAGGCGCCCAACAAATAAAATCTTAAAAAGAAAAATAAAAAGCCTGTTAAGATTTTCACTGGCAGGGTTTTAAATCTCGTAGCTTGATGTGGAGAAAAATGCTATCTTAACAGCTTTGAATTTTCCTATCTGGAAACAAAGTGTGTATGCTTTTGTAAGGCTGTCTTCATATGGGTCTTTCACGTTTCTGGTTCAGTTTAGTACTAGGAATTTTTAGTTGTTGTTACGAATGAAATCTTTTGAAATTTCAGTCACTGGCTGAAAAAGGAAAGCTGTCTTCACCTAAGTTGATCTAATCAAAAAAATTTTACAAATATTTTATTTATTTGACAGATCACAAGTAGGCAGAGAGGCAGGCAGAGAGAGGGAGGGAGGCAGGCCCCCTGCTGAGCAGAGAGCCCGGTGCGGGGCTCAATCCCAGGACTCTGAGACCGTGACCTGAGTGAGCTGAAGGCAGAGGCTTTAACCCACTGAGCCACCCAGGCGCCCCTCTAATCAAATTTTTAGAAAAGATTTTATTCATTTATTTGACAGAGCAAGAGAGCACAAGCAGGGGGAGGGGCAGAGGGAGAGGGAGAAGCAGACTCACTGCTGAGCTGGGAGCCTGAAGCATGCGGGCCTCCATCCCAGATCCCTGGGATCAGGACCTGAGTGAGCCACCCAGGCGCCCTCTAATGGAACTCTTTTGTGCTCATAGTTTTCCAGTTGATTGTCTTGGCTTTCTGGGCTGTCCAGTCATGTCCTACTGGTGGTAGCTTTAGCCTTTATCCTTGTTTCTTTTTAGAGATCATGGAGGCCAGGGCCTCCAGTATGAAGTTGGGTGGCACTCTCATTTTTCTCCCTGTGGGAACTGTTCTCAGGAGTCCTTTAACACAATTCTTGCCTTAGGCTAACCTGCGTTAGGGCTAAAAACGTTTCTTTCTGTTCCTAGCTTACTGAAGGCTTTTTCTCTTTATTTAATAGTGATGGATTTCGATGCCTATTGAGATAACCAAAAGACTTCGTTTTATTACTGTGCTTGTTTCTATGGACAGACTTCCTTGCATTGAGCCATCCTTGAAATCTCATATAAACCCCCTAAGATTTAGAGTTTGTTTCTTTAGGATTTTTATATTTATTCCTGGGATAATTTCACTTCTTTTTTTTTTTTAAGATTTATTTGACAGGGGCGCCTGGGTGGCTCAGTTGGTTAAGCCACTGCCTTCGGCTCAGGTCATGATCTCAGAGTCCTGGGATCGAGCCCCGAGCCCCGCACCGGGCTCTCTGCTCAGCAGGGAGCCTGCTTCCTCCTCTGTCTCCACCTGCCTCTCGGCCTACTTGTGATCTCTCTCTCTGTATCAAATAAATAAAATCTTTAAAAAAAATTTATTTGACACAGAGAGATCACAAGTAGGTAGAGAGGCAGGCAGAGGGAGAGAGGGAAGGAGGCTCCCTGCTGAGCAGAGAGACACGGGGCTCGATCCCAGGATCCTGAGACCATCTCCTGAGCTGAAGGCAGAGGCTTAATCCACTGAGCCACCCAGGTGCCCCAACAATTTCACTTCATATTTTAATGATCTCCCCATCCCAATTTGGTAGCAGTCTTATGCTAGTTTTGTGGAATGGACTTGGAGACATTTAATCTTTTTCTTTGTTTTCAAATAATTTGTAGAACAGGAGTTACGTGTTGCTTCAGAATTTGGTAGGCTTTATTTATAAAAACGTCTGTGTTTGGTTCCTTTTTAAGGGGTAGATACTTGCCTGCCTTTTAATTCTGTGGCCTTTTCTCTATTCAGGTTCTCTATCCTTGAGTTCATTTTGGAAACTATATATTTTTTAGATGTATTTCATTTGTATTTAAGCTTCTTCAGGCAAAAGGGTATGCATGGTATTTGTATTTTTGGGGACTTTCTTATTCGTAAGTGACAACATCTAGCTCCCAATTAGCAGAAGCAAACCAGGGCTCATTGGCCAAAAGTCTTAAGAGAACAGCTGTAGGCAGAGCTGATCTAGGACCCCCATGATTTTGTCAGGGCTCCCTCTCATTTGTTTCTTGGATGGTCTCCGCTTTGCTAGGTGGGCCAATCTCTGTCTCCCTGCAGGAAGCTTCAGTTTACACTCGGTCCTTACAGGCAAAGAGTTCCTTTGTTAGCATCTTTGTATTTCACAGAAGACCATTTGGTCATCTTGGGTCCCTGGCCGTCTCCTGAGCAGCGCTGTGGGCTGAATAGGGAGGATGGGGTGAGAGGCAAGATGAGTCAAGCCTGGTCTATACGTGCAACACGTGCTCCCCGGGGAATAGAGCGGTTCTTCTACCAGAATAAGGGGACAAGGGGTGAGAGCAGATAAAATCAACTAACATTTGTCCTGTACTCTGTGTATTTTATTTTCTTTGACTAACTTCGCGAGATGTCTGCTTACGTTATTGGCTGTTCCTTTGGGAACAGGAATTGGGTTTATTTGCTCATTTCTACCTTATTGAGCTGCATGCTTCATTTCAGTCTTGTTTTCTTACATATTTGTGGCTACAAGTTTTCCTCTAAGTACTCCTTTGGCTGTTACCCACTTGGTTCTGTGGAGCTGTGTGATTTTTTTGGCATCATACCTGTAGGCCTGGCCTTGGGTTTTTTCTCTCGCCCTCAGTGATTGTGTGATTTACCTAAAAGCCCCTATTTCTGCCCCGCCCCCCAACCTTTTCATCTCCACTTCTCCATCTCTTACCAGCTCCTGTGGGTTGTAGCTAAGAATCCTGGGGGAGGTAGAGTCCTTGTGTTCCGCAGAGTCCTCCTGTTGGTTGTTCTCTGAAGCTGAGTTCCACCTCTGTCCTCCCAGCTTAGCGGCAGATTCCAGCCATGAGTGAACAGATCTCCCCGAGTGAGCTGAGTGTTCTAAGAGTCCCTTTCCCCCCTATCATGGCCAGTCTGGATGATTGGTCGCCAACAGTACTGACACTCCTGCAGTTAGGTTCGCGACTTATGGCCCTGTGTGCTCTGCAGGTGTATCATCAACCTTACAGCAAGTCATCTCCATCAGAGTTTCCCCGCCCACTTCCTCCGTCATCATCCAGCCACCGTGTGTGTGTGTGCTCGGGCCAAGAAACACGCACGGCAGTCTGAGCTAGCCACGTGTTTTTTCTCCTTGACACTAAACGTGATGAGAGACCTTGACGGTTTCTCACCATAAAACATCATTGCATTCCTGGAATAAAACAGGCATGATCTATTTTTCAACATATTGCTGGATATTTGGGAGCATTTTGGCATTCAGTCTCATAAGTGAGATGGCTTAAGATTTTTTCTTTCCCGTGCTGCCCTTGTCTTCTTATATCAAGGTTATGCCAACCTTATAAAATGAGTTAGAGAGTGTTCTGTCTCTATTTTCATTGCAAGCATTTGTACCAGATTGGAATTTTGCATTTCTAAAATTTTTGATAAAACTTGCTATAAAACCAACTGTGCCTGGCATCTTTAGGGTGGGTGGGAAGATTTTTTTATATACTTTTTTTAGAGAGAGAGCACTAGCAGGGGAGGGACAGAGGGGGAGAGAGAGAGAATCCTAAGCAATCTCCACACTCAGAGCCGATGTGGGGCTCAGTCGCCTGACCCTGAGATCATGACCTGAGCTGAAACCAAGAGTCAGACGCTCAACCGACGGAGCCACCCAGGTGTCCTGGATGGGAAGATTTTTTAATTCTAGATTTTTTTTAAAAGATTTTATTTATTTATTCGTCAGAGAGAGAGACAGCGAGAGCACAAGCAAGCAGAGTGGCAGGGAGAGGCAGAAAGAGAGAGAGAGAGAGAAGCAGGCTCCCCGCTGAGCGAGGAGCCTGATGTGGGACTCGAACCCAGGACCCTGGGATCATGACCTGAGCAGAAGGCAGCAGCTTAACCGACTAAGCCATCCAGGGATCCCTTAACTCTAGATTTTTGTTGATAATAGATGTTCGGGTTTCTGTTCTTGAGTCAACGATACTTCCAAGGAAAGATATTTTCCTATTTCCTCATTTTATCTGTGTTTTCAAGTTTGTCACACAGAGTGATTTGCAGAATTACTAAGTCAATACCTTGACTGTATCCACATTATGTCCTCTTTTTATATCTGATATGATTACGCTTTCTCCTTTGAGTCCTGTCAGTGTTGGTAGACATTCTTGGTTGGTCTTCAGAGCACCAGCATTTGGTCGCCATTCTTCCTCACTGTTTACTTATTTCTATGTCATGGATTTCTGCTCATACGCAGGTCCCCTTCCCTTACCTCACTGGGGTTCACTCTGTGGCTCTGATTCTAACCCTTGAGGCTGGACGCTCTAGCTTTCCCTCCTCCCCCACCCCAGCCTGAAAAAAAACTGAAAGAACTGTGTGCCCTTCAGTGGGGCCACCGCTTCGTCATATTTGCCACCTTGTGTTTCTCACTACACACAACACACGTGGTTTGCACATGGAGTGGTCACGTCTCTTTAACCTCTTTGAAGTTAGAACAGAAGCCTTAATGGTGTTTGTTTGTTTTTTTTTTTCTTCATTAAATGGGCTTTTTTCACAAGCACAGGCCAGTTATCTTATAAAAATGTCCCCCGTTTGGATATGTGTGATTGTTTTTGCATACTTAGATTTGGGTTAAACAATTTTAGCAAAAAATAGAACAGATGTATGCTTATTTGCATATAATAAAGCACATGAGGGAGAATGTCCAGTTATTGGTGACGCTAATTTTGATCACCTGGTTAAAGAGATGACTTCTAGATCATTTTTCTTTTTTCTTTTTCCTTTTTAAAGATTTTATTTTTTTATTTATCAGAGAGAGAGAGAGAGAGAGAGAGAGAGCAAGCACAAGTAGGGAGAGCTGCAGGAAGAGGGAGAAGCTCCTGACCAAGGAGCCTGATGCAGGACTCCATCCCAGGACCCAGGGATCATGGACCCGAGCTGAAGGCAGCTGCTTAACTGACTGAGCCACCCAGGCATCCCGTAGATCATTTTTCTCTGAAGGTACTATTTTTCCTTTGTGGGACAGGCTTACCCTTTAAGGCCAAAACGTTCTTTGATGCTGCTCTATATGTATTTGTATTTAGTTGCTTTTTTGTTTTGTTTTGTTTTTTGAGGATTGTATTTAGTGGGTTTTTTTATTGAGGTGTTTTTTTTTTTTTTTTTTTTAGGGAAACAAGATTTCCCACCGTAACCATTTTTTAGTGTATTTAGTGTTAAATACATTCACATTTATGTGCAAACAATCTCCTTTTGTGACTGGCTTATTTCACTCAGCATAATGTCTTCAACATTCATCCATGTGGTAGCACATGCTAGATTTTCCTTCCTTTTTTTTTTTAAAGATTTTTTAAAGATTTTTAAGTTTCCTTCCTTTTTAAGGCTGAACCATATTCCATTTTATGTATAGACTACATTTTGCATATCCATTCATCCATCGATGGACTCTTGGATTCCTTCCACCCTTTAGCTATTGGGTATATAAATATCTCTCTGAGACCCTAATTTCAATTCTTTTGGAGATACACCCAAGAGTAGAATTCTGGATGCTATGGTAAATGTATTTTTAATTTTTGAGGGAAACACCGCCATACTGTTTTTCATAGTGGTGGCGCCATTTTATATTCTCACTAACAGCACACAAGGGCTCCAGTTTCTTCACATTTCTGCCAACACATTAGGTTCTTTTTATTTTTTTTTAAGAGTAGCTATCCTGATAGCTGTGAAGTATCTAATTACAATTCCATTTTTGGTCCATAAATTATTATATTTAAATATTTAGTTGGTTATTTTTAATAACGTAAACACCCTCAAACCTACCACTACAAAACAAAGTCTAGGGCTATACAATAACCCAGGCACCCACTTGCCTCCCCCCTCATCCCAAACCCTGCCATCCTACTTTCGTTCCCCCACCCAAGGCAACCAACTTGAACTCCCTCCGCTCTGGTCTTTTTTCCAGGTGGTCTTTCTCGTATCCACATGTGTTTTTTAAAAGTTTTTTTTTTTTAATCATATGAAAAGGATAACATGCTGAATGTCCTGTGTGGGGGCTGACATTTCATTTAATATTACATTACTTTGATTCTCCTAATTGCTGTATGTTGCCATAGTTCGTTTGTTTTGACTGCCATTATTTCCTTGTGGGACTATATCACAAGTTATCCATTCGCTCTTCTGCTGATGGCTCTTGGGTTCTTCCTTTTTTCCCCTTTGTAAATATTCTTGTAGATGTGTGTTCAGGTGTGAAAGTTCCTCCTAGGACAGTTCATCAGCATGGAATTTCTCAGTCAGAATTTAGGTGATGCCACAAAATGTTTTCCAAAGTGGCTACATTGATTGACATTCACCACCAGTGAATCCCTGGGGTGGATTTAATGATTTCTTCCTGTAGCCTCTTGGTTTTTGCTTAATATAGTTTGAGTTTATGTTATTAAGTACAACATATTTAAAATTGCTGTTTTTGTGACTTGAACCCTCCCTTATGGAGTGATGCTTTCCATTCCTACAGATGCTTTCTATCTTATTTTATCTGATGGTAGCATAGATAAAATGCTACCCCTAGATTTCTTCTTCTTAGTATTTTTATTTTTGCCTGAGAATTATCTTCCATACTTTTACTCTCAATCTCTACACATCCTCCAGGTTTTACCAGTCTCTAGGACGTGTTTCTGGATCCTTAAAACCTGAATCACCTTTTTCTTTTAAAGGCTACATTCAGCTCGCTTAACTTATTATGATTGGTATATGGGGCCCATCTATCATATTTGAATGACAGGTTGGATGGATATAAATTTCTAGATTCTAAATTCTTTTCCTTCAATTACTTTGAAAATATTACTTCATCGTCTTCTTTATTTCAATGTCGCTATTGAAAAATCTGATGTTGGTCTAATTCTCATTGCTTTGTATGCCATATGCTTTTTCCTTTCTCTGTTATCTCTGATATTCTTAAAATTCTAGATGGTGTATATAGGTGTAAGTTATTCCTTTTTCTTGTCTTGCTTCTTCTTGTGCGTGTGCGTGTGCGTGTGTGTGTGTGTGTGTGTTTTAAAGGCAGATGGCCACATGCAGCGCCTCACTTGGATGTGTCTGGAGCCTCAGAAGCTTGACTACCCTATATTCTCCTACAAATGGATCTTGAGAGCTTGTTTGGAGATTCTAGAGCGCACTCATTTACCCTTGACCGAAGAATAGTCCTCCTCTATCAGGGAAGGTCTTCCTCTTCGACCAAGCGTGCAGCTTCAGGAAGGATACACACGGGGCGGTGAGTGAGGAAGGGGACACATACCTAGCCATCCAGATCAGCTGATTCAACCCTGGTGACCAATGGGATGACAGATGTCCCAACCAGATCGACGTCACATCCTCCTTTTTCTCTTTTATGGATTCTTTGGGCATTTTTTGACCCAAGGTGCTTTGTTTTGTATTACTCCAGGAAATTTATCTCCATTATTTCTTTAAATATTTTCTCCTTCCATGTTTCTATTCCTCTCTATAATCCCTGTTATTCAGATTTTAGCACCTTCTAACTTCCATATCACCTTGATTTTCTTGTATGGTTTTCTTTAGGCCTTCCTCTTAGAAGATTGTTTTCAATCTGGTCTTCTGATTTCCCTGGGTTTTTTTGTTTTTTTAAAGATTTTATTTATTTATTTATTTATTTATTTATTTATTTATTTGCTTGCTTGCTTGCTTGCTTATTTATTTATTTGTTTGTTTGTTTGTTTATTTGAGAGCAAGCATGTGTGGGGGAAGGAAGAGAGAGAAACAGACTTCCCTGCCAAGCTCGATCCCAGGACCCTAGGATCATGACCTGAGCTGAAGGCAGATGCTTAACTGGCTGAGCCACCCAGGCGCCCCATGATTTCCCTGTTTCATGCCTAAGACATATCCCTTCTGTTTGATATCCCATCTGTTGTGTTCATTACTTCAACTCAGGCTGACTTCTCTAAGAGGCTGAAAGTGCAGCTGACCATCATAGAAATTTCCTTCATAGAGGACTCTGAGAAGCTAGTGGCTAACACTTCAGCAATAGCCCCTGATGGGCATGGCAGCAAGGGTATTTTCCTGTCAATGCACAGCTGTCATTGTTGGAGGAGGGCTGCTCTTGGGGGTGTTAGCCTCCCACCTGCCCTGTGAGTGGGTAGACCAGGCTTCAGTGGCCAGGTAAGTCCTCAGGCTCAGAATTGCAGGTGGTGGCCATTGAAATCTGGCCAGCACACATGGATCTGTTATGAACTGAGGGGATATGTGTGGGGTTTACAGAATGCATGTCTCAGCAACAGGAAGAAGACCGTGAATGCAAAGCCCTGAGTACTGGTGGGATATAATTTCCAAAGCTGAGGCTAATTCCATGGGAGCTGAAGGAGAGAGAGCTCAGTGGCTGCACGTGGTTCACAGCTTCCCGGTCTCCCAAAGCCCCTCGTTGCACAAGCCCCTCGGGCATGGTCTCTTGTCTGCCGGCCCCTTTTAGTAATTAGTAAATTCTTAAGTGTAGAGTCTGCTGCCGTCAATATACAAAGAAGCTAAACGGTGTAGGCTTCTTACTTTGTAGTTGGAGGCACCAGGCCAGCAGTCGATCCTTCGTAGCTGCTCAGATGTCCCCCAGGGAAGTGACCTGGCTTGTAGGACCCTGGATTTTGCCTTCACTCAAAGCCCAACCATCTCCCCTTCCCGGTATCTGAGGAATATGCAAGGCAAGGAATTTGCTCGGTAGGAACCAGGGTCCATATCATCGATGTAATGGCAAGTCAGGCCGGCAGCCATAGCTTGTAGTTCGAGCCATGGCGGACACATTGCAAGAGAGTCCACTGTCCCTACAGAAGGCGGGGTGTCACAGAGGAGCACAGCGCTAACACTGTCCCAGGCTATCCCCTGAGGGCCAGGAGTGGCAGCAATGTTTTCAGTTATTGCTATGATCGAGTCTGCTGCTGCTGAAATGTGTGGTCTGTAACCCTTGCTGGCTCTCAGTGAGGGGCCAAGCACCAGCAACCTTCGTTTCTCACCAGTCCCGGGTGTTCAACATGGAAATAGTCCTGGCTCTCACTCCGTTCTCATTAATTCTTGCATGAGAACAGCACTCCCTCATTCCCTTTCCCTCCTGGGGGATGCACTGTGTTTGCCACAGTGTGATCAGGGCCCCGGGGACCCACAGGAGGTGGCTGACTCCGTATTGTGTCGACGTTTCTAGAAGCAGCCAGCAGAGGTCACAATTAGCACGTTCAACCGGCAAGTCAGCACCCCAACCGTCCACTCCAACTATAACCCGCCAAGGGGAACAGCAGTCCAAGCCCCGCACCCCATGCGGAATCACCTACCAAGGCGTTATCCGTCCCCTCCCGTCCAGCACATACAAAATGAAGGATGAGCTTGGAGAGAGGTGGGGAGCTGCCTTCATCTTTGAGTTTTCAAGTGCCCAATCAGGGTGCTGGAGGACTCCAAGCAGTATCTGTCCACCCCGGAAACCCTATTTCAGAAAATGGCATGGGATTCAGGAGGCCGTGGGACCATGTGGAGCAGGTGGAGGGGGCGAGACCTCAGAACTCTAAAAGGTTGTTCTCCCCAGAGGCCTCCTCTGCCTGCTCTTTCAAGTGTTTCCCTTCTAGATATTGCTGGAGCTTCCGGACTCTTGCTTCCCTTGTCTCCCCTCCCTTGGCCTGTCTCCGAAGCCTCCAAGCACTTTCCTTTCCCATAATTAAGCATTTTGGTAACCAGGGTCTGCCTTATCAAACCATCTGTGGCCATAAGTAGCTTTGTGAGAGGGGGCTTGTGCAGAGAGGTCCTCTGCTTCCTTGGTTCTCTCTTTGTGGGAACTTTTTGGGACACTTTTTGGGAACCTCCTGCCCTACCCTCAGCTGTCTCCTCCCCACTCCCCAAGGCAGAGCATGTATTGGCATGGAAGAAATTTTACTTCTCCTAGTGTCTCCCAGAGCAGAAGCACGGAGGAGGGAAAGGCCAGTGGTCTGAGGAAGGGGAGGTAACGTGGTGTGGCCATGCTGGGCAGGGGCACGTTAAGCATAGAAGGTACAGGGCTTGGAATGCCAGGCTAAAGATTTTGATGAGAAGCTTTCTCTCATTTTTCTTCAAGACTTATTTATTTGAGAGAGAGAGAGAGAGAGAGAGAGAGAGAGAAAGAGGGAAAAAGAGAGCACGAGAGGGAGAGGCAGAGGGAGAGGGAGAGAGAATCTCAAGCAAACTACACATTGAACACAGAGCCCCACTCAGGGCTCGATCCCAGGACCCTTAGATCATGACCTGAGCCAAAGTCAGGGCTTAACCAGCGGAGGCACCTAGGCTCCCCCGACAGGAATCTCTTGAGATGGCAGAATCTGGTGCATCAGGTCTGGGAAGGGAAGACAGGTAGACCTGGGAAGGTCTGGAAGACCCAGCCTAACCTGAGTACAGCCCCTGAGCAAGGCTGACTCTGTCTTTCCAAGGTATTGGGACTTCAGAGAAATGGCCACGGAGGAATGACTTGGACTCACCCCAGCCCTGTGAATGAGGACGGCCATCCTATCCTATGTCAAGGGAAGGACATTCAGACCAAAAGAATATAGGAGTATGACCAACAAACAGAAGGAATTTCTAGATGAACTTCAGGAAGAATGAAAGTGACTTCAGAGAAGAGACCCGTAAGGCAAGAAGGAATGGTGGTGATGCGGAATTTAGGGAGAGGGAGTGGGGTGGGGTGGTTCTTAAAAAGTTAAAGTACTGGAGAACACAACCCTTAAGAACAGAGAAGGGTAGTAATAAGGTGTTTTAAAGTCTGTGTACTTTGAAGGGAGAAAAATCCAAGTGAGCTTCGACTTTGTTAATGCACTTGTTGAAGTGTTAAGGGTAATCCTCAAAAGAATAAAAAATCCTCAAAAGAATAAAAACTCCCAAGCCAGGAGACAGAAACGGCATTAAAAGCTCAATCATTTAAAAGGAAAGCAAGAAAGGAGAAGAACAATAGGAAGCAGGATAAATAGAAGGTGTTAGTTGTAGAGAATAGAAACTGCTCGGTTTTCTTTAAGGAGAAAAGGGATTTCGTATACTATTTTAGGTGGCACACTTGGATATTAATTGTATGTGTCAGCTCGACTGGGCTAAGGGATGCGCAGAGAGGTTTTATTTCTGGGTGTGTCTGTGAGGCTGTTTCTGGAAGAGATTAGCATTTAGATCTGCAGACTGAGTAAAGAAGGTCCCTCTCCCTGAAGATATTTGCAAATGTCTTATCAGGACTGGTGTACAAAATCTATAAAGAGCTAATCAAATTCAACATCCAAGAAACAAAAAATCAGGTCAAGAAATGGGCAAAAGGTATGAACAGACATTTCTCCAAAGAAGACATACAAATGACCATCAGACACATGAAAAAATGCTCAACGTCACTGGGCATCAGGGAAATACAAATCAAAACCACAATGAGATAGCACCTTACGCCAGTCAGAATGGCAAAACTTAACAAGACAGGAAATGACAGATGTTGGCAAGGATGTGGAGAAGGGTGAACGCTCCTACACTGTTGGTGGGAATGCAAGCTGGTACAGCCACTCTGGAAAACAGTATGGAGGTTCCTCAAAAAGTTGAAAATAGAGCTACCCTATTTTCTATGACTCAGCAATTGCACTACTCGGTATTTATTCAAAGGGTGCAAACATTGTGATTCGAAGGGGCACCTGCACCCCAATGTTTATAATAGTAATGTCCACAATAGCCAAACTATGGAAAGAGCCCAGATGTCCATTGACAGATGAATGGATAAAGAAGCTGTGGTACATATATACAATGGAATGTTACTCCGCCATCAAAAAGAATGAAATCTTGCCATTCGCAACGATGTGGGTAGAACTAGAGGGTATTATGCTGAGCAAAATAAGTCAGTCAGAGAAAGACAAATATCACATGATTTCACTCATATGTGGAATTTAAGAAACAAAATGAACGTAGGGGAAGGGGAGGAAAAATTATGAAAATTGAGAGGGAGGCAAACTGTAAGAGATGCTGAACTCTTGGGAAAAAAAAAACAGTTGCTCGAAGGGAAGGCAGTGGGGGAAGGGATAACTGGGTGAACGGGCTTTAAGGAGCGCGCATGATGTAATGAGCACTGGGTATGATATGCAACTGATGAATCACTAAATTCTACCTATGAAATTAATTTTAAAAATTTTTTAAATATATTTTAATTAAAAAAAAGGAGGTTCCCCTCCCCAGTGCCAATGGACATCATCCAATCTGTTGAGGACCTGAGGAGAAAAGAAGTGGAGGAAGGATGAATCTGCTCTCTGAGCTGCGACATCCATCTTCTGCCTTGGGCATCGGCTCTCCTGAGGCCTTCGGACCTGGACCAGACTTACACTGTTGGTTCTCCTGGTTCTTGGGCTTCAGATTTCGACTGAGTCACACCACGGGCTCTGCTCGGTCTTCAGCTTGGAGATCGGGGGACTCTTTGGCCTCCATAATCACATGCGCCAATTCCTACAATAAAACTCCTCGTACCTGCGTGTAGATGCTGTTGGTTCTGTTTCCTTGAACAAGCCTGACTGATACGCTCGTGGAATCTTGGGAGGATCAGAGAACCAGTCTCCCAGGTCCCACAGCCAGGAGAAGCACCGGCTTGAAGCTTCTAAGTGGCCTCCGTTGGGGAAGCACTGCGCCCAGGGGCGTCTCGTGGGGCTGGTCCGGGACCTCAGCATCCACACCCCACCTCTCTCTCTTCTAGAAGGTCAGTAAATGTTAGCACTTGTGTTCGGCATCATTGCCTCTAGTTTCCTTAGGGCTTTTATTTTTCTTTGAAATAGATGATGCATTTTTATCAGATATAACGGGTGTAATTACATGGTTTTCTTATTTTTGTCTACAATGAATTATGTCAATAGATTGTCCATAGCGCCTCACGCTTACACCTCTGGAATAAGCCTCCTGCTGTATTATTCTTTTGATACACTGCCAGATTTGATTTGATTTGATTTGTTTGTTTGTTTGTTTGTGTGTTTGTTTTTAAGTCATCTCCACGCCCAGTGTGGAGCCCAATGTGGGGCTCGAACTCACAACCATGAGATCGAGACCTCAGCTGAGATCACAAGTCAGACACTTAAATTGACTGAGCCACCCAAGCACCCTGATTTGGTACTTTATTTAGAGGGTTTGCAACTATATTATTTATAAGCCAGATTCATTTTTGCAGTATCTTCATCAGATTTGGCCACTACCCTTTTATTAACATCATAAAACAAGTCAGAATGCCTACCATCTTTCCCTCTGATCTGGAGGAGTGTAAATAGCCTTTGAATGATCTGCTATTTAAAGATGAGATAGAACCATCTGGGTCTGGTGCCTTTTTTGATAACTCAGAGAATAACCACAACAAAGATTTATGTTGTGTTTATTTTCGTTGGAGATTTTATTTATTTTTTGGTGAGAGTATGAAAGAGAGAGAGAGAGCACGAGTTGGGGAGAGGAACAGAGAGAGAGGGAGAAACAGACTCCCCACTGAGCAAGGAGCCCAACGTGGGGCTTGGTCCCAGGACCTTGGGATCACGACCTGAGCTGAAGGCAGATGCTTAACCGACTCAGCCTCCCAGGAGCCCCTACACTGTTTAGATTTGGAAAACTAAGAGTAGCTCTTTGAAGCAACTGAAGAGGAAAATAGCAGGTTACTGGCCTGGAAAATGACAGACCCTTAAAGAAAACAGAGAGAAGAAAGTGAGTTTTTTACTAATTCCTTATACCTCAAGTGAATGGAAGAGTTTATGGACTTCCCTCAGTTCTCATGCTGGGCATTTTTGTTACTTATGTAATTATCGAAAACAATGCTTGGCCTTCAAGCATGAACTTAGTATGTATTTCATAAGAGAAAAAGATAAACTTCCTGGGATATAAGAACCAGCTTATAAGATAATACTATGAGCAACAGGAATTTGTTTTAGCTTTAACTAATTTAGTTAGTGAAGCAATTTACGGTCTTATAAACAGAGCCAAAATCTCTTTGATTTTTTTTTTCTCCTTCACAATGAGAGGCCTTATATTTTTTTGCCTTCACCATCTTTGATCATCTTTCCAGTCTCTCTTTTTTTTTAAAGATTTTATTTATTTATTAGAGAGAGAGAGACTGAGAATGAGAGGGGAGAAGATCAGAGGGAGAAGCAGACTTCCCGCAGAGCCGGGAGTCCGACATGGGACTCGATCCCGGGACTCCGGGACCATGACCCGAGCCAAAGGCAGTCGCCCAACCAACTGAGCCACCCAGGCGCCCCATCTTTCCAGTCTCTTATTTGGTAATTAATCTATTTATGAACTCTAATTGTTTCAAGGTCAATCTTGGTATTTCACATTATCCTAGGAAGCTATTAATGTCCCCCTGAATTTTCCAGCTGGTTGTCCTACTTTTTCTGAAAACATCCCCTAGTGATTACTTTGATTTCTTCTGGATCTGTGATAATGTACCCGTACCCGTCTTCTCTCTCGAGCCTTTATATCTTTAAGGGTTTTGGTTTTTTTGTTTGTTTGTTTGTTTTTTGTTTTTTTAAAGATTTTATTTATTTATTTGCTAGAGAGAGAGATCACAAGTAGGCAGAAAGGCAGGCGGGTGGGGGGGGGAAGCAGGCTCCCCGCTGAGCAGACAGCCCAACGCGGGGCTCGATCCCAGGACCCTGAGACCACGACCCGAGCCGAAGGCAGAGGCCTTAACCCGCTGAGTCACCCAGGCGCCCCTTGGTTTTGTTTTTTTACTGTGAATGTTTTATTTAATCATTTTTGTTTACAAAAATATGGAACACTTCACCAGTTTGCTGTGTCACCCTTGCGTGGGCGCCATGCTAATCCCTGTATCCTTCCAGTTTCAGTTCCAGCTTTAGTATATGTGCTGCTGAAGAGAACACTTTTTTTTTTTTTAAGATTTATTTGTTTATTTGGGGGGGTGGGGCAGAGGGAGAGGGAGAGAGAAAATCTTTTTTTTTTTTTTAAGATTTTATTTATTTATTTGACAGAGAGAGAGAGAGCACCAGTAGGCAGAGCAGCAGGCAGAGGCAGAGGGAAAAGCAGGCTCTCTGCCGAGTAGGGAGCCGGATGCGGGGCTCGATCCCAAGGACCTGAGCCCATCGAAGCCACTTAACCCGACTGAGCCACCCAAGTGCCCTGGAGAGAGAGAATCTTAAGCAGACTCTGCCCAGCGTGGGGCTTGATCTCACAACCCCGAGATCACAGGCTGAGCTAAAACCAAGAGTCAGCCACTCAGCCACTGCCCCACCCGGGTGCCCTGCACTTTAAGTTTCTTACTGAAGAATATTCATACAATAAAGTACACAAACAGTAAGTATACAGCTCAATATATTTTCACAGTGTGAGCAAACACTCCTGTATCCAGTGTCCAGATAAAGAAATAAAACATCCCCCGCCCCGCTCCCCTCGCCGCCCCGCCTTGCTCCTTTTCAGTCTCTACCCCCAGAAACATGCTCACTTCTGATGGCGTAAATTACTTTTGCCTGTTTTTGTAGTAAAGGAAGCAATTGTGCGGTTTTACATCTGGCTTCTGTAGTGGGCCTACGAGAGCCGTCCGTGGTTTCCATCCCGTTATAGGAAGAGCCGCCATTTATTTATCCATCCTACTGCTGACGGACATTTGGATCGTTTCCAGTTTGGGATGGTTATAAATAGCGCCGTTCTGAGCATTCTTGTTCATGGTTTTGGCTGAACATACGTACACTTTTCTGTTGCTAAGCCAACATATCTTTGCTCTCTAAGTTTAAAAAGTAGATGGAATGAAATAGGGAGCTCCCTAGAGCCCGTCACCCAACTTCGATAACCATCATGTTGGGAGCCCTGCCTCATAAATCCCCACCCTCCATATTTTTCTTTTCTTTTTTTTAAAGATTTTATTCATTTATGTGACAGAGAAAGAGAGCACAAGCAGAGGGAGCAGCAGGCAGAGGGAGAAGGAGAAGCAGACGCCTTGCTGAACAGGAAGCAGGACACAGGATTCAACCCCAGGACCCTGGGATTGTGACCTGAGCCGAAGGCAGACACTAAACCAACTGGGCCAGACAGGTGCCCCTTTTCTTTCTTTCTTTTTCAATGTTGGAGGAGCTTAAACCAAATCTCAGATCTCATCCCATCTTCCTGGTTGTACCTACTGTAATACATATATCCTATGCATAATATATGTATACGTATATTGCATGTTTCTTTAGCAGATAAGGATATTTTTTTCCTAACGTAACTATCATGCCCGTATCATAGTTTCTTGACTTTCTCATCCAATAGTCTGTGTTCAGATTGCTCTGATACTCTTAAGCATGTTTCTCTAATCCTGCTTGCACGAGGGTCCACACAGGGTCTACACTGATTCCTGTGGACGTCTCTGGGTCTCTTTCATCCGCCACAGCCCCCTCTCACCTCTTCGTGTGCCTTTTACTTTTGGTGAACCCAGCTGGCTCGCCTGTGGACCGCCCACGCCTGATTTGGCTGACGGCGTCCTCCGGGCGAGGTCTAGGGTGCGCTGCGGCCGCCGTCTTTCACAGAGGCTGCTAGATACACGTAGAAGCTGTTATTTCGGAAAGAGCACCTCGCAGGTGATGCTTCTCTGCGTCACATCAAGGGGCGGGTTCTGCTTTTCATGACGTGAAAAATGGCCCGTGGGTTCGGGAGTTGTTGGCAAGATGCATCGGGGGTAAAGTCCCCCACCACGCTGCACGGATGGTTTTAGCAGCTGGTGGATGACTGTGTTCGCCTACATCCTTCATGAACGAGGCATTTCACAATGGTGATTTTTCTAATGGGATCATTCGTTCTGTATTCTTAGATGGAATTTTTCTTTTTTTTTTTTTTTATTAGAGAGAGAGACTGAGAATGAGAGGGGAGAAGGTCAGAGGGAGAAGCAGACCTCCCGCAGAGCCGGGAGTCCGATATGGGACTCGATCCCGGGACTCCGGGATCATGACCTGAGCCGAAGGCAGTCGCTTAACCAACTAAGCCACCCAGGCGCCCAGATGGAATTTTTCTTAAAGGAAAAGCTTTTCATTATCTGCTATTTGTTCACCCTGAAATATAATTAAGTATAGGACAGGCAAGAAGAGTCTTCATTTTTTCTTTCTTTCTTTCTTTCGCACCAATTTCAGCATAGATATTTGGTGCCCATGCCAGCCAGATCCCAGTCAGGAGATAGAAACTGTACCAGCTACTTGAACAGTGAGAATATCATCTAAAGAGACGTTAAACAAGGTCTGTAAGAATCGAGAAGGCAAAAAAGTGAACACTGAGCTATCACGGGGCAGCTGGGGGAAGCAGCTAGCACCCCTGGAGCTGAGGAAATAAAGGGAAGAGTCTGGGATGGTTAGACTTCAGAAGCGGGTGGGAGCCCCCCCCCCCCACCCCGGGAGCACCGCCCCGCTGAGCCTTCTTCGTTCGGGGAAGCTCAGCAGCGGCCTCTCAAAGCAGATAGTAGAAGCTGGGATCCCCACCCTGCAATACCAGCCCTGGGCCCAAGCAACTTCCTCTAACATGACCAATTGTTAAAAGCATTATTACGAACTCATGATTTTTTTTTTTTAATTTATTTGAGTGTGCTCAAACCCTGTGGTCATGGATATTTTTGATGCTTAAATCTCCTATCTCTGGCTGGTGGCAGTCCCTTAAAGGTGGCTCCTCTGTCAGACTGACAGGACCCCACGGAGTCCGAGCCTGACAAGAGATTTCAGACTTATTCGGCATATTTCCTGCCCCAGACCCAGAGTCAGACTTTCTCAAAGAGCCCTGGTTCCTTTTAGCGCTGAGTGTCATTTTAAGACTATAATCTGAGTGCTGCTCATTTCTACTGCATTGTCTCTGCTTCGAGGTCTTTGCAGTGCACAGAACTAAGAATTGCTTTGAAATAAAAAATGGATTATGGGGGTGCCTGGCTGGCAAGCCCGTAGAGTGTGCCATTCTTGATCTCGGGGTCATGAGTTCAAACCCCCACATTGGGCGTAGAGCCAACTTAAACAAACATCCAAAATTATGATTTCATACTGATATTTATTTATTAAAAGATTTTATTTATTTGACAGAGAGAGATCACAAAGTAGGCAGAGAGGCAGGCAGAGAGAGAGGGGGAAGCAGGATCCCCACTGAGCAGAGAGCCCGATGTGGGGCTCGATCCCAGCACCCTGAGATCATGATCCGAGCCGAAGGCAGAGGCTTTAACCCACTGAGCCACCCAGGAGCCCCTAATTAATTTCTTAATTGTTATTTTTATCCTCAGTAGATACCCCAGTAGGGGTGCAAGGTCGAAATGATGGATTGATGGGTGAGTCCAGGTGGGAACGGGAGCTGTCCGGTTCCTAGCTCCGTCACCGAGAGGGCTGGAAAGTGGGGACTCCCCTGTAGCTGTGAGCGCACAGCACCCGGAGTGTGGGTTTTAACACTGCCTTCACCCAAAGGAATCGTTGCTTTGGGGAAATGGTTGAGCCCGGCACTAGGGCAGAGCACGTGCGGCCGGGCCTGGAGCACTCGCTGTACCCGAAAGTAAGGACAGGCAAAGAAGGATGGACATGTCAAAAGGACATCAAAGCCAACTTCCAGGGGCTCCTGCTGGCAACACTTGGGAAACCTGAGGTGGGAGCTTTTCTCCCCAGCTGGGAGCCGACAAGGCGGGCTTGGCGGAGGTTCGGGAACATGCCCGGGAGCGCGTAGACGATGAGCTGGGCGAGCCCTGGCCCAGTGACCCAGGAGAGAAAGGGAATCTGAATGTTCCTCCTGCTGCCACACACCCCACCCTCCTCTGGGAAAGTCCCCTCTGGGCCCTTGACACTGAAACCCCAGAGGCTTGACAGCGCAGAGCCAGCCCTTCGCTCTGCTCCGTGAGCTCCTTCCGCCACTGGAGCCGAGCCCTTCCTGAGGGTGCCCGCTGGGCCAGGGGGGGCAGGGCTAGCTCCCTGGCGCAGTGGTGGGCTTGGCACCGAGGGGCACCAGGGTGGCACCTCAGGGGCAGACGGGTAAGAAATCGGCCCGCCAGGCTGTGCTCGGACGGTGGTCCAGAGGGTGCCTTTTCCCATTGCACTGGGATCCCTGGGTCGGCGGGGCCCTGCCTGAGCCCCCAGGATATGAAGCGGGGTGAAGGCTTCTAAGTTCAGCAAGCCCCCTTCAGAAGGGAGCAGGGAGAAAGTAGGGATCCTGCTGGATCCGGAAGGGGGCAGGTTCTGGTCCTGTGGGCTTGGCAGACCTTTCCCCAAAGTGGGGAAACACAGAAACAGGCCATTAGCTGCCGGGGGAGCCACAGGCTGGGTATGGCCGCTGGGACCTGATGGTGACAGTGTGGGCCCAGCCCAGACCGAGACTGCGAGAGCAAGGAGGGGAACCGTCCTGCCCCTGCCCAGTGCCCAGCTCAGGCCTGCTTGGGCACCATGCCGACAAGGGCCTCCTCAAGAGCTGAGCAGGGCAGGGAGTGGAGAAGGGGTCCTGGGCGGCCCCTGCGGCTTCTTAGTGAGGGTGCCGTGTGCGCCGGTGGCAGAGAAGGAGGATGCCGGCAAGGGGCTGAACAGCCTTCTGTAAATGAAGGCTGGGCTCTCTGGAGCCCTTTTGAGGGGCCAGGCGCCACGTGGAGGGGCACTGGCTAGACCCCCTCCAGTCCTGTTCACCTCGGGTATTGCCCTAGCTCCAAGGCTGCCCAACCCATCGGACCCCCAGGGGCCCAGGCTGGCCATCTGGCTCGGCTCCTTACCCAGGCCCAACACCAGCTGATGCTCAGTAATTTCGTGTCGAAGTAACAGAAGGATGAATGTCAAGCGTGTTTTGCACCAGCCCCGGAAGCCTGAGATCATGTCCCATTTTGCAAGGAACGCGGAGACTCCGTGGGAAGTTGCCCGAGGTCAGACAGCTCGTCAGTGGAAAAGCAGCCCTGAGGGCTTCTGCCCCAGCTGGCTGACCCCCCACCGTCCTGGCTAAGAGCTCACTGACCCTCAGCCCAGCCTCCGCAGCCCAAGTGCTGCCCCAGCTGGCGAGGCTCTGGGCAAATATTGCTGGCGGGGCCCCACAATGAGCCGCAGAGCTGGGACGCACCTTCCTGGGTTCTGCCCGCCCACCGGGCTCAGGCCTCAAAGGACTTGGTGGTCCCCAGCCTCTACCTCCTGGGGCCCCAGCCAGGTGGAGAGACAGCCCGGAGAGGGCTAGCGAGCATCAGGGCAGGGCAGGGGCCAGCAGCCGGGACGAGGGGAGGCAGACAGCACCAACTGGGGGGCTTCCTGGAGGGGGCCCGGAGTGTCACTGGAAGCCTTTTCTATTTCCTGGTTCACCACTTACTAAGTCAGTTACTGGAGTCAGAGTTAGACGGTATCTTGGGCTAAACCCGATCAGTGTGACCCCGGGCCACTGTTGCTCCACACAAGGCCTTGTTTCCGGCTCTGACAGTGGCTACGACCTCCCCAGGGACGCCTGCCTGCAGATGGTGAGGCGGAGCTCGGACACAGCGCGGCTGGGGCAGGAGCCGGAGCAGCCGCAGACCAAGCATCCCACCGGACGGGCCTCGCGGGCTTCCGGGGGGCGGGGGATGGCGCCACCGTCAGAGCCGGAAACAAGGGACCAGAGAGGGACCAGAGAGGAAGCCAAGGCAAAGGTTAAATCAGAGTGAGGCCTCACATGAGGGAGACAATGAGCTCAAGGAAGCGTGGCGTGACTTGTTGGCTCGTCACGAAACCGTCACCAAGAGCAACTGCTAAGACAACTGTCGTTCTTTTCCAAGACGACTGAAACCATCCTCCTCCTCCTCCTCCTCTTAGTGTTTGCTTTCATTAAACACAGACCCGGGAACCATCTGTGAGCCCGGCGTGCACCTGGGCCGTGGCGGACGCAGGACCTCGGGTCTGATTCCCAGAGGAGCCACCGGTCGCCCTGCCCTCGATTCAGGGCTCCGGCGTGTCCCGGCGTCCTTCGGAGCTCACCTCCCTGGGACACGGCACACGGGACAAGTCTCCACACTGACCAAGCGCGGGGTGGCACCCCCACGTGGTCCTGGCCCCCAGGGCCGTGATTTGTGTAGCAACGGAGGCTGGGAGAGACCAGGGTGACCGAGGCTCTAAAAACACCTCCAGTTCTCCTGATAGCCAGCCGCGCGGAGAACAAGGTGCGACCACCTCTGACAACGGGCCAGGACCGTACGGAGCCAGGGGTGGCAAGGGGAGGGGGCAGAGAAAATAAATCGGCCAGCTTCTTTGGCTGGCTGGGGCCCAGGGTGGGGGTGGAGGGCCATCCTAGAGGATCTGGAGAGTTCTCCCCCTCTTCAGTTATCCGTGTCACCAGATGGCCGGGTCATACGGAGCAGAGGCCAGACTCGAAGCCACCTCCGAGGGGTCTGGCTCGCCTCTAAATTCCAGGTGGATGAATGAATAAACGAACTCATTTAATCTTCACGGGACATTCTATGAAACAGACATGTTTCGACTGTACGAATGGCAGAATTAAGGCTCAGAGAGGTTCGGGGACTTGCTTGAGGTCACACACCAAGCAGGGGCCACCTAAGGACAGTGTGTGGGTGCTCCTCCCGGCACCGCCTGCCCCTCCCTCCTGGATCTAACCCTGGAATCTGCACCATGACGAAGGAGGAAAAAATAAGGAGGGAACTTTATTTAATATTAAAGTTGGGGAGGGGATCAGAAGGGAGGTCGGCTTCACTTGGTGATGGTGTTCCTGCAGAGAGAAGAGCGGCATGAGGCGGGAAACCGCGTGGGCCTTCCCACCCGGCAGCCCCTGCACCGGCCCCCATCCCCCGTCCCCGCCCGCCGCGCCTCCCCACTCACGCGTTCATGCTCTTGCCGCTGCCGCTCAGCACGATATACGGCGTCTTCTGGGCCTTCTGCTTCTCCTGGAGCAGAGCCACCGTGCCCAGGGGGGTGTCGCTCGAGCTCATCTTCTTCAGGAGCTGCAGGGAGCGGGCCGGTCAGCACAGGGCAGGCCCCAGGCCCCCAGCCACCCCAGTGCCAGCAGGTGCGGAAGCCGCCCCCCGGCTCCGTGGGCACCCACCGCCTCCTCGTCCAGCTTCTTCATCCGCCGCTCTGTCTTCATCTTGCCCGAGCCTTTCCCGTGGAAGCGGTGGGACAGCTGCCGGAAAGCCTGGGGACAGGGGTGGGACTGGTGTTAGAGCCACCTATGCCCAGGGGGCAGGGGAGGGGAGGGGACTCACCCGACCCGTGCTGGGCTGAGGAGTGGCTGGAAGGGGCTGGGAGAAGGGCTGTGACCTTGGCACCTTCCTCGGGGAGACGGGTTCTGGGGCTGGATGTGCTGCGAGGGGCGCTCGGGATCCTGAGCAGGGCCTGCGCGCGGACGCTGAGGTGGCCAGTGGGCTGGGGGGGCAGCGCACCCAGCGGGGAGGGTGCCGGGAGCACGTGGGGCAGGGGCGCAGGACAGCGAGCACAGCTCAGCCCACGGCCGGGATGCCACCCCCAGAAAGGCGACCCCTGGGCTAGGTCAAGCCATGGGGGGGCAGGTGGGCAAAGGAACCGGCCCTGTGTCGGAGCCCACGGGGCCCACCAGAGACGGAAACTGGGACACCGCGGCGCTGACACCTCGCCGCTGACACCTCGCCAGCCCCCAGCCGGCGGAACCAAGGACCCACGGCGCAGCTCTGCCCCACCTGGGAAGGCTAGGGGCCCCGCGTCTCTGTGCTCCATCACCCCCGGCCCCGCTCACCTCCTTGGGTGTGAGCTTCCGGCCTGTCTCATCCACGTACTCGATCTTCACGTCGGGTTTGTAGCCGTCCTTCTCCTTGAAGTCCTGGGTGAAGCCGCGGTACTCCTCCCGCCGACTGTACTTGTCGTCGATGGCCCTGGGCCAAGAGGGGAGACGCTCAGGGCCCGCCGTTGCCCGCGCTGCCCCCGGGACCCCTGGCAGCCTCTCCCACCGCCAGTGACCCTCCGCCCGCCCTGCCGCACTTACATCTTGTCCTCGATGCAGTACACGGCCGACGGCAGGGACTTGTTGGGCGCCTTCACCCGGGCCACCTTCTGCACAGTGGTCTCCAGCAGCCCTGGGGATAGGCCGCGGTCAGACTCCGGGGGCCGCCCTCAGCGGGGGCCTCTCGCCACCCTGCGCTGCGCCGTGGCCTGACCGCCTTGACCGCCCGATTCCCCCCAGGACACACCGCGACGTGAAGGGTGAGCGGTGCTGTGTGTGGGGAGGTGGCAAAGCTGTCACAGATGGGGTGACACAGAGCAGAAAGGTCCCATGCGGCCATAACCGCCCCAGGGCTGGGCGCGGAGGCTCAGCTCCCGGCCCAGGAATGAGCGGCAGAGGCGCCAGGGGGGAGGCAGCCTCGGGAAGCCGCCCCCGCCCCGCCGACCTGCAGCCCCTCACCTTTGTTCTGACACAGCAGCAGGGCGGCCGCCAGCCCTCTGTTCACAATGGGCTCCTCGTCCAGGATGGTGGTGGACGAGGCGGAGAACTGGGGGGCAGCACACGGGAGAAAGGTGGTCAGTGGGCCGCACGGGCTCGCCTCTCCCCCTCTGCCCCCTCGTCCCCGGCACACACAGCCGTGGTCCTTCCCGGAACCGGGCGCTGGGCCAGACTCCCGGCCCCACGCCGCGCTCTGCAGACCCCATCCCTGCGTGGGACAGGGGGCTCTGAGACAGCGGGCCCCGCGGTCAAGGTCCCCTAGCCAGGAGGAGGCAGGACTGGGGTGGGCGGACACGCTCCCCTGCCCTTCCCCCCGCCCCCTGCCGCGCCCCTCACATCCTGCTGCTGCTTCTCCTCGTCCAGGTTGACGGTGCTCCAACCGATGTTCTCCTCCCCGTCCGACTCTGAGCCGCCGTTGGCGGAGCGCTCCTCGTCTCGTTCAAAATCCTGGGGGTCAGAGACCAGGGTCACCCAGGGAGCTGCAGCCCTCCGCCCGCCTAACCTGCCGGAGCACCGAAGCCTGTTCCTAGTGACCAGGACCCGACTGGCGGGGGAGGGGGGGGCGAACCAAGAGCAGAGGGGAAGGCGGGGAGGGGAGGGGAGGGGAGAGGCAGGCTTTCCGAGGACCCACCATGAGCTCCTCCTGCTCCTCCCGGTTGCCTGCCAGCCCGTAGGTGGGGATCTCGCCCAGGGTGCGGCAGAACTCCGACGTGGCGTTGAACACGATGGCCCCCTTCCGCTCTGGATCCTCGTCCTCCTCCCAGCCCCGCTGGCGGGATTCCAGCTTCTTCACAATCTCCACCACCTGGAGGAGGGAGCAGCTGTGGGCAAACCCAGAAGTTTCTGGGGAGGTGCCATTGAGACCCAGAAAGCCCAAATCCTCCCCAACGGCAGTAAGACAAGCCCTCCGACCGCCCGCAGAGGGCCTCTGACGGCTCTCCGCGTCCTCCCCGCCTCGGCTCTCCGTGTCCTCCCGCCTCGCAGGCCGTGCTCCACTCTGCACCTGCGCCCACCGCGCTCCTCTGCTCCAAAGCCATCAATGGCTTCCTTCCGCCCTTTAAATCAATCTCCAAATTCTACCTGGCCCTTCTTCAAAGCCCCACAGCCTCACATCTTCCTCTGGGAACTTAGCACACCGGGGCCTCTTGTCGCCCTGCAGCCACCCTCCCTTCACCCCCACGACCTCCTGTTTCAGGACCCGACATAAACACCGCTTCTTCTAGAACCCTGCGCGGAGGCCACAGGGCGGGAAGACGCCTGTGCAACTCCCGCAGGCCTCCAGCACCCACCGCCTTGCTCCTCCCTCGGGCCGTCCTGCCCGTCGCTCCTGACACCACCGGCCATCCCCGCCGTCCCCGCTGTCCCCTCTACTGCACCATTCCCAGGAGCGTGCAGGACTGCCTGGGCTCTCCGCTCCCGCCGCCCCGCAGTCTCACTGCCTTCCCGACAGCAAGCTCCTTGGAGAACTTTCTAGTCACACAGCCACTCAACGCGCCTTCCCTCCATGTTATTACTCGTATGTTGTCGGTGAACGGCATCAGAGGCATAAGAGGGTTCCACGTCACACACGCGTGTTTTCAAAGACAGTAACAACCACACGCACGCAGGCACCCATCGCCCAGCCTGAGACACTGTCAATACTCTCGAGCCTCACAATCTCCTCGCCCCTTATCTGTGGTCATAATTCACCGGCTTTTCTTCAGTTTTTTTCCACATAAGGACATATCCACCAACAGGGTATTATTGTGGTGCATTTCTAAAACATCATATAATCTGAATATAATTCCCCTAACGATCTGCTATAGGCGATCTATAGGCACCTGGGTCTCTTGATTAAGTGCCTGCCTTCAGCTCAGATCATGATCCTAGGGTCCTGGGATCGAGCCCCACACGGGGCTCCCTTCTCAGCGGGGAGCCCACTTCTCCCTCTACCTCTCTCCCCTTCTCGTGCTTTTCTCTAGCTTGTTTGCTCCCTCAAATAAATTAAATCTTTAAAAAAAAAAGAAAAATGTATTTTTTTAAGATTCACCTTGACCTGCATGGCTGCACTTCTTAGCTTTCCACGATAGGAACATATCTCAGTCTAGCTTCCTTGCACGCTAGTTCTCTGTTATCACAAATAACGCAAACGCGAGCCATCAGATGCTCCCGTGCTCTCCGGGAGCACGCGGGCAAGTGTGTGTCCGGGGTACACACGCAGGAGTGGGGACGCCGGGCCGAAGGGCACGTACGCTTGCCTCTACAAATACTTCAGCGCCTTCCCGATCTCATCAGACACCCCTGCGTGCAGAGTGCTTGCTGCTCCCGATCCTGACACTTGAGATTGTCAGACTTTGACATTTTTGTCCAATGACGTGGGTAGGACCTGGTCCGTCTTCGATTCAGCTTGCTTTTCCTTGACCATTCGCAAAGTTGGGCCTGGCTGGGTGGTGTTTTGTGTTTCTTTTTAAAGAGTGCGGGTGCACGAGCGGGGGAGGGGGGAGGGTAAAGCAGAGGGAGAGAGGCTCTCAGGCAGACTCCACGCCCAGCACGGAGCCCGACACGGGCTTGATCTCATGACGCTGAAACCACGACCTGAGCTGAGATCAAGGGTCGGACACTCAGCCCACTGAGCCGCCCAGGGGTCCCCCTCCTCGGGTATTTTATTGACGGTCTACCCTTCCACTTCTGTGACCTGCCCGTTGAGGTCTTTGCCCTTTTTCCTGTTTTGCCAACTTTTGTTGTTTGGATATTCTTGGCACAAACCCACTGATGGTTATATTCACGTGGGCAAATATCTTCTGCTTATGGTGTCTTTTGAAAAAAAACTGAAGTTCTTAACTTCCAAGTAGTTACTAGTTTTCTTCCCTTGGCTTACGCTTTACATCTTAAAAACTCTTTCTCTTGAAATGATCCAACCACAGAAAAACCCTCCGTAACTGCCCTGACAGGCAGGGGGTCTCTAGAGTAGTCAAATCACAGGGACCGAAAGTAGGACGGTGGCGGCCAGGGGCGGGGGGAAGGGAGCCAGTGTTTAACTGGGACGGAGTTTCAGCTTTCCGAGATGAGCAGAGCTCTGGGGCGGCTGGCGGGGACAGCTGCACAACCTCGTGAGTGGGCTTAACCGTTCGGGGGAACCAGACGTTTAAAATAGTGAAGATCGTCAATTTTACGTCCTATGTATTTTAATGAAATTTGCGAAAAGAAAAAGAAATCTTTCTCTGCCACAAAGTCACAAACGTCCCTTCCTTCCCCACCGGGTGCTGCTCTGAGCATGAAGCGAGGTGACCCACAAAGCACGCAGGCAGGGCCCGGCGGCCTCGAGCGCCCCCCCCACCCCCCACCTCTGCTCACCAGGCCACCCCTCCCAGTGCCATCTCCGCCGCCGAGTGCCCGTCCGCCCGCCCACCTCCACCCTGAATCTCTGCGAGCCTGGCTCCTTGGTGTATTTAAGTCTCAGCTCAAAGGCCGCCTGTCGCAAGGTCTCCCGGGGACAGCGGACGCAGGACGCCAGCCCTCCAGCCATCTGCTCGCCCTCCCACGGCCCGGCTGCCGGGGCCACCAGGAGCGCGGCGTGCGCGTCCGCGGCCCACTGTCCTGCTGTCCCGCCGCCCGGCCGCGGCTAGAGAGGAGCACAGGGGCCCAGGGCCCCTCGCCGGCCTGCTCACCAGGGACTCCCGGCCCCGGGGACAGTGCTCACTCGCAGGGGGCGTGCCACACCCAGCCACAGAAAGGAAGAGGACCGCGAAGGCTCCAACCCTCAACTATCTTAGAGCAAAAACACTGCTTGAACTTAAAGAGATCTGCTGACAGCACGACGACGTGAAACACAAATGATGACCCGGACTGGAACGCAGGCGCCGCGCTCACGGGGCAGATCACCGGACAGGTCACCAGACGCGCCCGACCCGCCGCCCCTCCGCAGCCGCCGCAGCCCCCGCACCTTCTCCCCGCCCCGCCGCCCCGCCGCCCCGCCGCCCCGCCGCCCCGCCGCAGCCGCCGCAGCCGCCGCACCTTCTCCCCGCTGTCTCGCAGCTGCTGCAGCTGCCGCAGGCGGCGCCCCTTCTCCAGCTGCTTCTGCAGCTCCAGCTCGGCCTCATCCTCCTCCAGCACCTCCGGGGACCCGGACTGCGGCGCGCCAGCCTCCTCTGGAGGAAACACGGGAGACCCCTGCTCGGATCGCCTCCTCGCCCGGGGAGCTCGGCCCGGCTCCTCGCCGCCCACCTGCGACCGGCCGGGGCCTCACCATCATCGCTGATGTCCATGTTCTCCACGCGGGTGTCGTCAGACTGCGGGGGCTGAGGTGCCGGCTCCTCCTCCTCCTCCTCCGGGGCCTCCTCGTCTGCCTCCGGCACTCGGCGCCGGCCCCGGCCCCGCGCTCTGTGGAGAGGAGCCGCTCCGGTGAGCGCGGGCGCCTAGGCCGGCGGGCCCCCGCCCCGCAACCCTATTTCCAAGCCCACCTGGAACCGAAGTCCCCATCTTGGGTCTGATCTCCAAGAGGCAGCAAGTCATCAGCCCGCACCACCACCTCTTTCTCTTTCTTGCGGATCTTCTTCACCCTCCGTTTGGTCTTTTTAAAGGTCACCTGAGGGGAGGAGAGAAGAGATGAGACGTGAAACGGGGAAGGGGGACGGCCACGAGCCCACAGGAATGAACACTTAAAAAAAATTTTTTTTAGTAGGGGGTGGGGGAGGGAGGGACGGAGGAGCAGGGGGGAGAGGAAGAGGGAGAGCGAGAATCAGGCAGGCTCCGCGCCCAGCACAGAGCCCCACGCAGGGCTCCATCCTGCAACCCTGAGATCAAGACCTGAGCCCAAATTAAGAGCTGGACGCTTAACCGACTGAGCCCCCCCCGGCACCCCAAGAACGAACGCTTCTCTAGCATTCCTCCAGGCCACCCTCCAGCCACGTCACACACACGTACACCACCTGTGGGGTAGGTGTGATCTCATCACACCTGGGAGAGGAGAAAACCCCCAGCACAGAGAGGCTAAGTTCCTTCCCTAAGGTCACCCAGCTCCTGAATGGGAGAGCCAGGATCGTGAATCTTACTCTCCAGTCCCCAGAGTCCTGCTCTTACTCGCACAGCCAAACAATCGACTGGGCCAGGCGCCTACCTCCGCATCCGCGATCATCTCAGACCCAAAATCCATACACGGCCGTCAAATTACCACTCAGCCACATCGTCACTAAGCCTCACACGGGCCTCAAGAGACGGCTCCTGCCATTCCCGTTTCAAAGGCGGTGCCTCAGGCTCACAGTGAAATGACTCACCCAGGGCACAAGCTGGCTATGTCGCAGAGCTCGAACTCAAACTCAGGACCATCTGTCCCCGCGATCCCTGTTGGGTCTACGGTCACCGTCCCCCCACAGCACCTCCCCGGGCTGCCATACCCCACTGACCACGAGGGCCAAGCCCCTCACACTCGCTCTTCCTCCGTAACCCCCCGGGAAGCACACGACCCCGCAGAGGGAGGAACCCCCACCCCAACGACAAGTGCGGGTGCAGGCGCGGGGCTCACCATCTCCTCGGGCGTGAGGTACTCGGAGGCAAGCCGCAGCCCCGCTGTGCTCAGGGACTGCGCCTGCAGCCGCAGCTTGGCCCGGATCTCCTCCAGCTCCCGCTCCCGCAGGCCATCAGCAGTGCCGCCCTGCTCCAAGCGGAATGAGTGTGGCCGCTCGCCCTCGAGCTCCTCGTCGTACTTGGACAGGATAGAGCGGGGCTTCTGCTGCAAGACGACAGGTACCGGTTAGGACCCAGCCTGGCTCCTGAGAAGCCACAGAGCCCCCAGCTCGCTGCCCGGCCTGCCTGGGCCAAGTCGTCCACGCTCTCGTCCTCTGCGTAGGGCAGGTAGTCAGGCTTCTTCTTCCGGAGCTCCACGTTCTTCTCTGCCCGCTCTTTATCTACGAGGTTCACGTTCACCAGCACATCCTCCTCCTCTTGCAGCACACCTGCGGACAGGGCAGCAGCGGCGGCCCTTCATGCTGGCCTTGACGCAGCAGCGCCCACGCCCCCCACCGGAGCCCCGGAGTTCAACCCACCTTTGTCCTTGAGGGTGAGGATCAGAGTCTCCCCCTCTCGGAAGGAGTCGATGGCATGTTCCACGGTGAGGCCCTGTAGGTCCCGGGCACTGTACAGGTCCTAGAGGCGGGGGGACCGTGTGGCCAAGTCAGGAGCCCTGACCCACCCAGCCCTGGGATCCCAGCACCCGGGGCAGCGGCACCGCCCGCCCCCTGCCGCCCCTCCAGCCTCACCTGCCGCCGCTGCCCAAACTCCTCCTCCACCAGCGTGCTGACGCCAAACTCCTGGTCCATCTCCTCCAGCAGTTTGGCCTGTGGGGTGGGAAGGGGGTACCTATGACCTCAGGCCATTCAGTGCGGCTTTACCAGGGGGGAGTGCAAAAAAAAAAAAAAAAAAAGCAGGCCCCATGGGCCAGCTGCTCAGCATCCAGAGCACGTGCCACTGCCCACGGACCTCCGACCTCTGAGCCCGGTCACCTCCGAGGACAGACAGGTCCCCAGCCCCACCCGCCAGCCAGGTTACCAAGACTCTCCGAGAGGCCTGCCCCACTTGCCCAGGCGCTCACCCTCTTCTCTGCCAAGTCCTTCTCCTTCTGCAGCTGCCGGCTCCGCTCGATCCAGGCTGCGGTGTCGTCCAGCCAGGGGTCGTCCTCCCCCAGGGTCTTTATCTTTCTGAAGAGAGAAGAAAGCGGTCTTCTCGGAGCCCCCTCCTGCTCCCCGCACCCGACTCAAGAGCTCCTTGGCAGCCTCCTCAGGGCCTTCCCTTGCCCACCCTGGCTGGGACCCCCTCACCCCAGCTTTTGGTTCAGGAGACGCTTTTCTTTGGCGGCTGCCAGCTTCTCCCGTAGCTCCTCTCGCTGTCTCAAGGCCATGGGGTTGATGACATCGGCTGCCACGGGCTCCTCCTTGGTGCCCGCCTCTGGAAGGGGGGCCCAGACGTGAGGCTATGCCTGCCCGTGACTGGTGGGGAAAGGAGCCACTCCCCTGCCCCCTTCCAGCTCAGGGGGGGGGGGCGGGGGCGGATCCTTCACCTCCCTCCTCCCACTTCAGCGCCACATTTCCACGTCACCCCACACAGCATGACGGGATCGCCACACAAGCCCCCCCATCACACTTGAAGAAACAAACAAACCCAACACCCGCACAGCCCTCCTCAGTCTGCAGCACCTGTGCACGAGTCTCGGCCTCGCTAACGTGGCCTCGCAGCTGGAGCCAGCACATGGCACTAGCCGTGTGAACTTAGAGAATAAGCCTACTCCCGACCCCCATCATGACTCTAAGGAGAGGCCTTGTGCCTTTCAACAAGTACACGTACACACACACACACACACACACACACACACACACAGGGCCACTAAACGGTGCTGAACCTGAGCCAGAACCCCACCCTCCCCAAAAATCCCTTCAGATGGTCTTTCAACTCAACCCAAAGGCCCCTCCCTTGCCCCCATCCTCGGCCCCACACTCACCCTTCTTGACGGCATTGACCTCCAAGGGTTTCAGCCCCAACTTTGCCCGGAGTTTACTGAGGACAAGAGATACGAGTGTTAGGAGCTGTCAATGAAATAGGGACATCAAAGACACTTCTGGACAGAAAGGGGGTGAAACCAGGATGGAACTGAGAGGTCCTAAGGATCCCCAAAGCAGGGATTGACCCAGGCAGCCTAGGACATTGGGACGGACCCGGGCCTCCCAATCAGGGAACACGGCCTGCCCCTCACCAGCAGAAGGCCATCTTTCCTCTTGGCTCTTAGCATCCTCTTCTGTAACTCAAATGGTTATGCTCCAATTCCAACGAGAATGCTTTAGAGGGTGGAAGCAACCCCTACCCCCCCGCCCCAGGGAGCTGCCCCAGAAGCCCTCTGTCTCAGAATATAAAAGGAGAACACGAGGGAGACCCCAACTTACTTGGTCTCCTCGATGCTGAGTGACGAGGCATCTCCCGAGCTAGGCTTGGAGCTGGCAGCTAGAACAAGAAGCACAGCTCAGTAGCCGAACGCAGGGCCAGCAGGCCGCAGCTCTGGCCGCCGGCACCCCCTCACCGGCACCTGGGCCTCACTGCGACACCCGGAAACAGCAGTCTTCCTGCACCCCAGCAGATCCTCCTACCTCGGTCCTGGTCTCTTGAGACCCCGACTCCCCACATAACGTTCCTCTCCTGACCCGAACGGTCCAACCTTGTGCATCCTTCACCTTGGCCTCCGCTCTGCTTCTGCACAGTCCGTGTTCAGCCCGCACTGCCCTCCTTGGCCTAGCTCTGATCGACAAGATCCTATCCAAACGCAGGACCAAATGCACCTCCTTCTTGGCCTCCTGCTCCAATTATCGATCGGAATGAACTGCTCTCATCTGAGCGCCACAGTCCCGTCACTCACTTCCGGGTCTGTTTCCCCCCACAAGCCGGGGACCGTGTTAGCGGCATGACTGTGTCCTCTGTGCAGGTCATCCAGTCAAGAAATACACTTACTGGTCCCTGATTTGTGATGGATGTTGAGGACGCTGAGATAAAGAAGCACTTCAGACCTCCACTATCCACCTCACAACCAGCGAATTACGTCACGGAACGCCACAAACAGAAGCCGGACACCATCAGCTGGCGCTCCCCCACTGCCACCCTGTTCATCCTTCCTGCGTCCCCGCCCCACAACCCACCTCCTCCCCTATAGCTCATCTGGACGTTAGGGTTCCCGGATCCCAACCTCTCCATGCTCTCTCCAAGGTCACCAGCCTCCGTCTTTCTAAATCCAACAGCTGCTTTTCAGCCTGATTTTCCTTCATTTTCTGTGGCGTGCGACTCTGTCGATTACTCCTTCTTTATCTCTGTTCCTATAGACCCCATAATATAAGATTCTGTGGTTTTCCTGCCTTTCTGGAGATTGTACCCCCAAGCATTTTTGTAGGATCATGCTCCACCTACTACTAAAATGTTGGCATTTCTTAGGTTCTACTATCCACTTCTCACTCTCTCGGTGGGCCTCAATGGCCCCCCTAAATAGTCATGACTTCCAGACTGCTCTATCCAGACCCAAACCTGCACATCAAATGCAACTCTCTCCAAAACTAAGCTCTCTCCCCTCAAAAGTCTGCTTCCCTCCCAAAGTCCTCAATGTCAGTAGACAACACAACTACCCACCCAGTTGCTCAAACCAAAATTCAAGGAGTCATACTCATTTCCTTCTTCCCACCCTCATTCAAGTGTTAAGCTCTCTTAAGGCCTTCAAAACAGTTCTTCAATCTGTTCAGGTTTCCCCACCCTACTGCTACTGCCTCACTGCAAGCCACTATCAGCCCTCACCCGACCTCCAGTCTTGACTCCTCTTGAATCAGTTCTCAATATAGTGATTTTTGCAAAATATGATTCACTCATTCCAACTCATTCCAGCTCAAATCCATGGCTCCCTGCTACCCTCAAGACAAAATTCAAGTTTCTATAAGGTCCTTTGTGCTTGGAACTGTTTCATATCTCTCCTATGAACCCTACACGCTTTGCCCAATACCAGGTTTCTTCTTGGTTCTGCACGCGCTAGTACAACTTCATTCATTCACTCACTCGATATTTATTGAGGGCCCGCGATGTGCCAATTTTGAGAAAACAGAAAATCTGCCCTCGCGGAACCTAGTAGACGAAGACAACCTTTAATCCCAAACTACCGTAGGAACACTCTAGTAAGGGCTGACGAAGACAGCCTCGGGGTGCCTCGGCCCGGAGTGCTCTGGGCTGCACACCCAGGCCCGCCCGCCGGCCCTGGGACCCCCCTAGCCCGCCCCGCCCCCCCAGGCCCCGCCCCTCACCGGCCTCGTAGCCGTCATCGCGCTTCTCCCGCTTCACGCGCCGCTCAGAAGGTTCTGCCTGGCTGCGCTCCCGCCCGTGCGCGCCGCTGCGGGCCTCGGTTTCGGCCCCGCGCCGCCCGCCCCCGCGCTCGCCCCCACGCTCCCGGCTCCGCTTCCGACGTTCGCCGCCGCTGCTGCCGCCGCCGCCGCTCCGGTGCTTGTGTTTTTTGTGCTCCCGGTGCCGCGGCGGCTGCTCGGTGGCGCCTCCAGTGCTGGCCGCCGCCGTCGTCCCGGCCGCCTCCTTTTCCCCGCGGTGCTTCTTTGACGACCCCATGGTGGTACGTCTGCCCCGAGCCCGGCCGCCGCCGAGCCCCGACGACGCAAAATGGGAACACTTCCGGGTCGCCCGGCAGCCGCTGTCGTGTTGCCGGAAACCAAGAGCGGCTGCTTCCGTCGTTCGCCTCGGAACCTGCCCCAAAGGTTCATGGGAAGGCCGGGATCGGAGCCCAACTGCGCAGTTGCGGCCCTCCGGGTCTGGGTGGCTGTCTTAAAGCGGGCAGCGTGACTGCGCATGCGCTCCTGGGGCTGCGTGGACCGGGTCTCGGGGTTACTGGTCTGTGAACCATAAGCCCTTTAAGCCTGCAACCTGGAAGCTGGAAGCACTTCCTGGCCGCGGGACGCTCCCTGCTTCGTGGTCTTGCCGAGGATGGCACCTGCCGCTCCAGTGCGCGTCCTCCTAGTGGTCTCCCCGGGGTCGTGGCTCTGTCGGGTTGGGACGACCTTATATTCTGACACCGACCCCCACCCCAACCCCCCGCTCTACAGGCCAGCCTCCGAACCCCTACAACCAGTATTGTCAGCAAATCCTGCTCTCCTTCCTTCCTTGGATTTTTTTTTTTTTTTTTTTTTAGGGTCTATTTATTTGAGAGAGCACAAACCGGAGGGACAGGGAGAGGGGGAGAAGCCCGGAGCTGGACCCTGAGATCACGACTGGAGCCAAAACCGAGAGTGGCAGTTTTTTTTTTTTTTTTAAAGATTTTATTTATTTATTTGTCAGAGAGAGAGAGGGAGAGAGAGCACAAGAAGGCAGAGGCAGAGGAGAAGCAGGCTCCCCACTGAGCAAGGAGCCCGATGTGGGACTCGATCCCAGGACCCTGGGATCATGACCCGAGCCAAAGGCAGCAGCTTAACCAACTGAGCCACCCAGGCGTCCCGAGAGTGGCAGTTTTGACTGCCACACCCAGGCACCCGCCCCCCCCCACACCCCCGCATTACGTTTTTTCATCTGTACTCTGAATGCCCTGAAACTGAGTAGAAATTTCAGCACATCTGTGTATGTGAGCTACCTATCCCCTTGGGGGCTCTAACTTGAAGTTACTTAAAAGTTAAAATCCCAGTTCACATAATCCTCCTCAGACCCCCACCCCACAGTTGCTAGGTTGGTCTGGAAGCCCCCCGTGCAACCCACCTGTTACAGCGTGAGGTATGCACCCCTTTAAAGATCCAAACTCGGGCACGTGGGTGGCTCAGTGGGTTAAGCCTCTGCCTTAGGCTCAGGTCATGATCTCAGGGTCCTGGGATCGGGCCCCACATCGGACACCCGGCTCAGCGGGGAGCCTGCTTCACCTCCTTTCTCTGCCTGCCTCTCTGCCTATTGTGATCTCTCTCTCTCTGTCAAATAAATAAATAAATAAATAAATAAATAAATAAATAAATAAATAAATAAATAAAATCTTTAAAAAAAAAAATCCAAACTCTCCCCCCCCCACCCCAACTCTCAAAGACAGAGGCCATTAGGTCCTATGTTCACTCTTGAATTTTTAGGACCCAACGTTTATGTTGAAAGTGGGGGTGGAGGCATTGCGGCTCTTGCCGCATGAGGTGGCCCACTCAGGAGCAGCTCCGGAACCCGCGCTGCTGGGTGATGGGACAAGCTAAGCCCGCTGCTACCTGCTGCCTTCTAGTCCCAACCTGCAGCCTCTCCCAGCAGCACCAGAAATTACACACCGTATTTTCCATAAAGCATTTAATTGTTTTCTTAGGGGCTGGACTCTTGGTTTGGGCTTGGAGTGGAGTGCCTGTGAGGCTGGCTTCCAGTGCGTTCTGTCTTTGGGGGGCTCTCAGAAGAGTGCTCCATTCTCACCCCCATTGACCTGTGGCTCCTTAAAGACGGAGACACAGAGACGGTGGGCTCTAGATCCCCACCCCCATGCCCAAGAACACCTGGGCTTTGGGAGAGGAAAGGCCATTATTGACCATGTGGGTTCAAATCTGGCTCCCATGCTGTGTGGACTGTGAGCAAGCGATTTCCCCTCCTCAAGCCTGTTTCCTTATGAGTGAGCTTCATACGCCCTGCTCTGCACCAGGTTGTTCTAAAGCATCAGGGACAGTATCCGCAGGGTGATTAGTGTGCCCCCACCCCATAACAGAGGCTTGGTGTGTGGCCACTCAGCGGCCACAGACTCCTACACCGCCTCTGCGGCTTACTTGCTCTTGTGCCTTCGGGGAAGCCCCTGCCCCTTGGGTCCATAGTTTCTTTGTTGGGATCTGGTCCTGCCGTCCTGGGGGGACGTGAAGGACGGGGCCTGGGGAAGGACTTACTGACTGCTACAGCTAGGCAGTGCTTAAGGCCGAGGGGTGGACCAGGCCAGGACTGATGCTTAGATTCAGGGTGGATGAGCGTGGTTGCCCATGAGCTTTCTCAGCTTTCCCCTGGGTGTCCAGCCCGGGCTGGAGGTGGGCAGGGGGACAGTGGGAAAGACCCTGTAGGGCCCAGAGTACTGGCAACGGCACCCCTTCCCCCCGTAGTGGGCACAGCCGGCTCTTTGGCTGGCTAGATGGCCTCACCTGGGTTTCCTGGAGGTGCCCTCTGTGTCCCCCTTTCCTGCCTCAGCCAGCAGCCGCTCCTCATCCAGTCCCAGGGCTGACAGCACCTGGGAGAAGCGCCGGGTGACCGTGAGCCGGGCATTGACCTGAGTGGAGAGAAGGGTTCCTGCTCTGCATCCCGAGGCTGCCGAGGGCAAACGGTGCTGGGATTACTGCGAGGGTCCCAGGGTCTCCAGCTGGGCAGTGGCCTGGGGCCGCATCCGAGGGGGCCCACTCTCACCTTACATCCCTACCTGCTCGTCCCATGAGAAGCGCCATTCCCAGGGAGGGGGCATTCTTGTCCAGGTGCTAGCCTCACCTGCATGGCCTGCTGGAACAGGTAGGGCCGGGCCTGCACCCTGTGCTGGATGCCTTGCAGCTCTGCCCGATACTGAGCAAACCGCTGTCGCTCCTGCCGCCTGCGGGGAGGGAGACGGGCCTCTGGGCAGCTCACCACGAACGCAGCCCGTCCCCACTCTTGAGTCCGCTCGCCCTCCCTGACGATGCCGCATCCTCCCCACCCTTACCTTGCAAAGCCATTTCATTCCCATCCTCGCCCTGGATTCCTCCTGAGGTCAGTGGGGTGGAGATTATTTGCTCCATTTTACTCACGATGAGCCCGAGGCCCAGCAGGATTGAGGGAGTTGGCCAAGGTCATACAGCTGGGAAGTGAGAGGCTGAGCCCTGAGCCCAAGGCCACAGGCCGGGCAGCTCGGACTCATCCAGCCTCCCAGGTAGAGGGGCCATCACTGGCTTCAAAGCAACTGGGCATCTGCTCGCACAGCCCCTCCCCTCCCTGCGTTGACACCCGTGCGCCCTCTCAAGCTGCGCCTGCGAGTGAGAAGCGGGGGCTGGTGGCTGTGACTTTGGGCACGACCCCACTCTGGTCTCTCAGCTCAGTTTTCTCTGCACTGTGGCAGGGTTCAGACAAGTTTGTCACCATTCTCTGTGGTTCTTATAGGCACACAACTTAGAAAATGGGGCCAAGGAACCAAAAAATTATGTTGCAAAGGAAAGAACACTTCCTGAAAAAGATCAGCGTTCCACGGGGGAGACACACATCCATTTACAAAAACCCAGCTTGTGTGCTTGTCTGCGTGTTAGCTCATCAAGCTGAATATCCAGGCAGCAAGAGCTCTGGCCACACTCCAGAGAATCCTGTAAAGCACGGAGAGAGATCTTGGGGTGTGGTGGCTGCACCCACATACAGAACGGGAGGGGAGAAGCAGACAAGGCTCCAAGACTCATGTTGGGACCTTGAGCAAACGTGCAGGGGCCCCACAGAAAAGGACTGCCTTACTGGGCCAGGGCCCTTGGCTCTGTGCCAGGAAAGGAACCTTCCTCCACTTGCAAAAAAGAGATGAACTTGAAAACCCATGGCCAGAAACAGAAGCTGTTGCAAAACGAAGTCTTCACCATTCAAGAGGTAATTTCAGCACTTACAAAAGGCCGGGGGTGGGGAGTGAGCTGGCATTCAGCCTCCGTCTCGCCTGTGATGTCATGCATTTTTTTCCTTCTTGATTCTTGATGCTGTTTGTTAGAATTGAGAGGAAGTCCATGTCTTGGAGCCCCATGCAGAAAGGAAGCTTGTGACTGGACGTCAGCCCTGTCCAACATGTGGGAGGAAAAGGAAGACACAGAGCCTCCTTTTCCACAGGGCAACCTCTCTAGAGCCCGTCCCTCCTGCGTGGGCAGAGCCTTTGCCGCTCAGAGGGAGTCAAAAGTCAGAGGATGTAAGGGCTGAGAGACCCCCGTGGAAAACATCTGCTCTCAAGTAGAAAATAAAAGAGGTATGTGTGAAACACTCCTCGCGCTGACGTCTGTCCCTCGGAGTTCTGAACCTGGGGCTTCCTGCCTTATTGAAAAAAATAAACACCCAAGCAATGAACTTGAAGTCTAGCAAGGATTCCTTTAACACACCCTTGACTTCTTAAGAGCCCTGGTTTTCTCATCTTCAAAATAGGGGACGATAAGACTGATGCTCAAAGAGTAAGTGATCAGAACCCTATTGAGTCCTTGGGGGCTCCGCTGTAGGGCAGAGACCCTCTGGTCTCTTCGCAGAGCTCCACTCGACCTTGACCTAGCCCTTCTCCCAGGATGAAAGGAGATGAGGTGTGGAAAGGGCTACCCTGCCGCCAGCTGCATCCAGTAGGTACTTAATGTCCATGGCGCTGGTGATCATATTTGTTCGTGTTATCTGTCTCACTAGGTGGGGCTTTTGGGGAAGACCCTGGCACACTTTATCTGCAGATTGGGCACTCGAGACGGGGTAGCAGGGTGGCTAAGTGCCTGTCCAGGTTGGAATCCTAGTTTTGCAGCTCACTTGTGACCTTTGGTAAATTATTTGAGCTCTCTGAGCTTCATTTCCCCCTCTGTCGAATTATGGGACTGATGATAACGCCCACTTTGTGGGCCTGTTTTGAGTCTAAGAGAGATTTGCCTTGAAATACACATTGCCTGGTTCTTTTTAATCGTCAACCTACAGGAAGAGACTAAAACAGAGGACTCTTCGCCTGATGGCAAACCATGGTTGTCGCCGGGAGTGAGGTCATAGGTGTTGTTCTCGTGGTCTGTGAATGATTCCAGTAATATCTACATTTTGATAATAGGCACGTCTGGCTTTTGAAATTAGAAAAAGAGGTTGAGCGCGTGGTAACGCAAGTAGACCATTTTAACCCTGAGCTTCTGACAGCTGCAAGGATGGGTCTAGTTCATGGGGTGAGTGGCCTTGGGTCAGCCCCTTCTCCTCCCGTGCCTCAGTGTCTTCATCTGTCGAGTGGCCCGGCCCGCCTACCAGGGCTGGAGGATGGTTGTGGAGACTCAGCCCCGGAGGAAGGTGAGGGCTAGGTCTCTCCTTCATCCTACCTCCAGCATCTGACATCTTGCACTGCCTTCCCTACCCTCTCTCCACCAGGCCCTCCCCAGCCCCGGCTTCCTACCTCAGCTCCTCCAGCTTGCGCTGGGTGGCCCCCGGGCCCCGGCTCCCTCGGGGCGCATAGGCCGCCAGGCAGCGAGCCACCTGCTGCTGGACCCGCTGCTCCCGGACCCTCCGCAGCTCGGCCTGCTGCCGCTCCTCCTGCTGCTGCCGCTCCCAGGCCTGCAGCAGGCTTCTTGGGTAGGGAGAGGGAAAGAAGAGGATGGGAGCAGTCTGGGGAGAGCAGTGGTCTCGTGGAGGCCAGGGGCAGGGAGAGGAGTAGGGGGGCCTGAGGGATGGCAGGCCTGGAGGTTGGGGCTTGTCACGGAAGTCGGACACGATGAGGGCTCCGTCTGGGGCTCGGCCCTCAGGCCCACCTTGAGGCCTTTCCTTACTCTTCTAGAAGCCTCCTCCCACTCCAACCAGCTGTGAACTCTAAACATCCTCAGCCCCGGAGGGCTTGGTGCCCCTGTGCCCTCGCCCGTATGGCTATCTTCCCCTGGTAGAGCAGCTCCCCTGAGGGCAGAGGCCAGACCTTGTTCTTCTCTCCGACCCCCGTCTCTGGTGGGAACTCGGTTCATGCGTTTTGGTTTGAGGGACAGGCAGATAGGTGAATGGATGGGAAATAGAAACAAAGTAGTGACGGGATCAATGGATGGATGAATGGCTGAGTAGACACCTAGCTCCACCTGGAACATTCTTCCCCTAGCTCTGATGGTCAGTTCATTGTCCACGAGGTCCTTGTTCAGAGGTCAGAGAGAGACTCCCTGACCACCCTTTCTGCCTCCCAGGTAGTTTCCATTTCTAGCCATGCATTTTGTTCATTTCTTTGTTAATTATCCTTCATTGCACACAGAGTGTAAGCCTCATGAGAGCAGGGTTCCTTGCCCCGCTCTTCACCACCAGTGTATCCCCAGCCCTTAGAACAGTGCTTCACATAAAGAGAAATTTAGTGTTGGTGAATTCATGCACGATCCAATCACGGTCGGACAAATGAGAGGGTAGATGCACTCATTCACTTAGCACAAATTTCTCGAGCACCGACTAGGTGCCACGTCCCGTGTAGGGTGCCAGGGAGGCCATGACCGGTAAGGTCTGGCCCCTGTCCTCAGAGAGCTCTAAGCCTGTACACAGGGAGAGATAGGCCTCCCGGCCCCCAAAGTGCAAGGCCGTGTGGCAAGAGCTGTGGCAGAGGCAAGCACAGGGGAGAGCTTCCTGGAGGGCGTCCAACTTGGAAGTCGAAAGATGCATCGAGTTAGCTGGGTGAATGAGGGAGAGGGGCAGTCCTGGGAGAGGAGGGAGGGAGAGCATGGGGCATTCTAGCCCTTCTGACCGGCTGGTGTGGGAGATAGGAGCCTCCTTCCCGAGAAATCTGGGCTTTGTTCTGAGTGCCCTGGGAAGCATGGGAAGCAAGCAGGGGATGGCAGAGTGAGAACTCAGGGGCGCTATCAGAATGCTGAAATGGATTCTCACCTGCCACTTCTAACCAGCCCCCACGACCTGCTGAGCCAGCCCCGCCCCCCATCTCATAAATGGAGCTCCCTCCCCATTCATGTGGCCAGTTGGTTCAGGCCCTTATCATTCCTCACCTAGACAACACAACAGCGCCCCTTCCCAGGCTCCCCCCTCTGCTCTCAAAGTCTTCTAGCAGACTTTGACTTTCTTAGCTGGGGCCAAGTCTTTTTATCTCTTAAGCACCCGTGAGTAGATATTCAACAGATGCTGTGTTAATCATTTCGTTAATAGATTAATGGATGGATAGAAGATGGGAAATGAATGAAAAGTGGTTTGTGTCAATAAACACCTGGCCAAGCAGACAGAGCTGGATGGATGGATGGATGAGTGGGTAGAAGGATGGGTGGATGGGTAGTTAGATGGGCGAATGGGTGAGAGGGTGGGTGGATGGATGAGTGGGTAGATGGATGGATGGATGGATGGATGGATGAGTGGGTAGATGCATGGATGTATCCGCAGAAGACTGGATGACTAGAAGATTAGAGAATGGATAAATGGAGGCATGAATGAGAGGATGAAGGATTCAGTGTCTCTGGAGAACTGGCTCCTTCACTACTCCCGGCCCTTTCTTTCCATCCTCCTTTTTCTTCCCCCTTACCTGGTGGCCTCCTGTCGTTTGTGGAAGGTACGGTTAGGAAAGTTGGCAAACAGGAAAGTCTCTTCATCTGCTGAGGCATAGGTCTTCCCACTCCGATTGGAGGCCTGGACAGCAGCCCGCAGAGCCTTCCAGGGCTGCTTTTCAGGGCCTGTCCACAGTGGGACAAGTCAGAGAGTAGCCTCCCTCCAGCCCACTGGGCAATCCCAGTTTAGCACAGCACAACCCTCTCTTCCCAACTGTGTGGTTCCCTGGGGCCCCAGGCACTGGTAGCCCACACTCACCACAGTCCAGATCTTGCTGTAACTGCCTCTGCAGCTTCTCCAGGTCCCACGGCCCCTCCAGGTCCTTGGCCCTTGACTTCCTCCTCTGTGATCCGCTGAGGTTGGATCTCAAGCCGCTCCCCTTGCACTGCCGGTCACCCTCTTCGGAGGCCTCCTCGCCAACATTCAGCCCCTTTCTCTGAGAACCAGCCCTCCTCCTATGGGGGACCCTGTGCTCCCCCTCCTCGGCCTCCTCTGACACCTCTGCAAACCGCTCCTCTTCTAAGACCGACCCCCTCCTGAGGAGATGGGGCAGTTCCCCAGGGCTCAGGCCACTCTCCGCCTCCTCAGCATCGGGGGCTTCCAGCTCAGTGCCTTCCTCAGACTCGGATCCTGATCCTGACCTCTTCCCAGATGGCTGGAGGTCATACTCTCTGAGGGCCTCCAGTTCTTGGCTCTCCCGTTTGCCGGGAGAGAAGGGGCTGCCGCCGCTGGCCCTGAGCTGCTGGCTCCTCTCCAGATTTGGCACCTCTGTCTTCCAGCAGAAGCTTTGGGCCTCGGGGAGGGTGGTCGTGGACTTGCACCTGGCCTTATACTTGAGGACTGCTCGGGGCAAGGACATAGCTTGGTAGCCAGGGGCCGAGAAGGAGGTAGGCTGATGCAGAGCCCGGCCATCAATGGCGAAGCTCTCCCAGGCCCATTGGAAGGGGAAGGAGGGTTTCCGAGGAGAGGAAGGGATGAGACTGCGGAAGGAGAGGACAGGGAGCAGGGGTCAAGGCCCGGGCTCTGGCCCACGTGGGGCCCGACACCCAGCATCCCACCCAGCCTGTCGGACAGCTGCTTACTCTTCAGCCTCAGCAGAGCCATGCCCTTTCTTGTTCCGGGCCTGGGGCCTGTGGTCCTTCTTTGCCGTCTGCCCTGCGCTCCGAGACCTCGGCTGCTGGCCCACAATCACACCATCGCCACTGCCGGTCCTCCCCTAGGTGAAGATAGGAGAGGAGGCCCAGCTCCGAGCAGCCCCCTGGACCGCCTCCACCTCCCCCAGGGGACCCTCCTCGCCTGTGCCCCTGGCCGGCCCGCTGGGCTCTTGTTACCACTGAAGCTGACTGACCGTTACTATTTTCAATATCCGGAGACGTTGCTGACTGAGTACCTGCCGGGTGCGCGGGATTTTCGCGCACGGACTCATTTAAACTTTCCCAAGGACCGTCTCTATTCCACGGTTATCCCTGCGAGATCTCATCTCATCCCAAATGAGAACACTGAGGCTCAGAGAGGTGACGTCACTTGACCAAGGTCACCCAGTCAGTAAGTGGAGTCAGGCTCGGAACGTGTTGAGTCTGTCCCCAGAGCCCAGGTCTGTCACCATTGTACAATACTGCCCCTGGGTCCGGGATGGCCCTTCCGAATGCCCCGTGGGGCCCTGGACTGGCTAAGTCCAGGTGGTGGAAACGCATTATCTCTCCCGAAACCCTCCTCCCCCTGCAGTGCTCCCCACATCGCTCCACTGGGAGCCTGGAGTCGTCCCTGGGAGTCTTCCTCGTCTTCACCCCGAACCCTTGAGGCGTCCCTATGGTCCCTGCCTGCCTCGGGCTTTGCTGCCTCTCACCTGGGCCTCGGCTCCAGTCTCCCTCGCCCAGGCCCCGACCCCCGGGCAGCCAGCCTGTCTCCAGGCAGTTGGAAGTCCCCCCAAGGGGCCTCCCTCACCTGCTCAGCCAGGGGGATGTCTGACAGAAACTTGAGCAGCCCGATGGTCGTCCCAGGAGCCTGGAGCGGCGCGTCCTGCCCCGGTCTCCCCGAAGTGGTCCTGCTCAGCTGTTGGTGGGTGTTTCGCATGTTGGTGTCCTGCCCCGCGCCCCACCCCCGCCTGCCGGCCTCGGAACTGCCCTTCCCACCATCTCTATGGCAACCAGGCCTCAGCCAGTCTCAAGGGCTCTGGCAAAAAGCAGGCCAGGGAGGGCCAGCCAGGGTATGTGGGGCCGATTCCGTCGGGGGGTCAGGGGAAACCTAGCAGGAAGCTGAGAAATAGTCTAGGGCCGGGAGTCCCAAGGCCCCGGGTCAGGCCCTGCCTCTACGGGACTCTTCACTGACCTGGTGTGAGTCCCCTGTCCTCACTCTGGCCTGTGTTTCCCCACCTCTCTGTGCAAGCGACCTCAAGCCTTGACCATCTGGAAGGGTCCTCATACTAGGATGGCCGGGTGATGCCTGAGGTGGGCCCTCTCCCTCCACCTACCTCCTGGGCTGCCCCCCGGCCCCGGCACTGACGGCGGCCTTACAGAAGCCAAGCCGAGCTCTCACTTGGCCTCCCAGGTCCTGACACGGCAAGAAAGGCCAGGCAGTTGAACACCATGCCCGCGAGGGAAGCAGCCCCACAATCAGGGCCCAGAGGAGGCTCTGCAGGGAGTCAGAATATTTTTTTAAAAATTTTTTTGAAGATTATATTTATTTATTTGAGAGAGAGAGAGTGCAAGGGAGCGTGAACAAGAGCAGGGGAGGGGCAGAGGGAGAGGAGAAGCAGGTTCCTGGACGAGGAGCCCAACATGGGGCTCGATCCCAGGACTCCAGCCTCGCAACCTGAGCCGAAGGCAGACGCTTAACTGACTGAGCCACCCAGGCTCCCCCAAGGGAGTCAGAGCATTCAAATCTTACTCCAGACTTCTAAGCATCACCAAAATGCCTTGACACGATAAATCCCCAAGGGACACCTAGGGCTGACCCATGTGACCAGCAGCATCTCGGTGTAGGGCCAAGCCAAGGCCCTAGAGACTGAGCGGCAGGGCTGGAGGGCTGGCTTGGCCGCTCACCAACTCTGTGACCTGGGGCCAGTCGCCTCTCCCCTCTGCAGACCTGGAAATCGCAGGCCCATCCCGTAGGGTTGTTGCAAGGATTACGTGAAATCATAAAGACAGTGCACTGGGTAAATGATTGCTATGACTACTCCTAACAATAATGGACCATTACTGGGAGGCAGCAGGAGGCACTAGTGTTCATATCCCAGCCCGACTTGTGCCTCTGTGTCCTCTTGGGCAGCGTGGGGCTGGGTATAAAGGCGCCTACCTCCTGGGGTCACGGTGAGCAACGTATCATTCATAGATACAGGGCCACGTGGAACGTTCCCACGGCTCGTCCTAACTGCCAGGGAGGAGCAGTTGCTTCTTAGGCAATGGTGCAGCCCCAGTGAGACCAGTAAAGGAAGCAGATCCCACCAGATGCCCTATAGGCATGTTTTTCCCAGAGCTTTGTTTCTGTACACTCTCGTTCTGCTCTCGGACCCCAGCCCAGCTGATTTCCCGGATGAATTCTGGGCCACTTCCTTCTCAGGCAGAGGGCAAGTCTGGGTCTCTAAGGTTGGTATTTTCATAAGGTGTGTGCAGACCTCTTTCCTTCTCTGGCCACACTCACTTCTCCATGGAGCTCCTCTGGTCTGACACAAGCCATCCTTCGCCTTCCACCCGCCCCCAAGTTCATACCTGGCAGCCCTGACTTGAACCACAAGGTCCGGACGCTTATCCATCAGCCGTTCGACGCGCCACTTGGATGATGAGTGAGCATCTTGACTTGGCATGTTGAAAGTAAGACTCCCCGTCTCGGTCAAGGTCATGTCCATCCTGCCTCTTGCTCGGATCAAAGCCCCAGCGGCATCGTGGGCACCTCTCCCTCACACTCCACATCCCATGCGCTTGCAAACCCTGCTGGCACCGCCTTCAGAATTCATGCAGAATCCGGCCCCTTCTCCCCACCTCCCCCAGGAACACGCTCCCCCAGGCCCTACTGGCTCTCATCTGGATCACTACAATGGCCCCTTCCCCTGACTTCTGCTCTTGCCCAAGTCTATTCTGTGCTCAGCAGCTGGAACGATCCTGTTAAAACCAGAGCCTGTCATACCTTTGTTCGAAACTTTTTTTTTAAGGTTTTATTTCTTTATTTGACACACACACAGAGATCACAAGTGGGCAGAGAGGCAGGCAGAGAGAGAGGGGGAAGCAGGCTCCCTGCTGAGCGGAGAGCCTGATGCAGGGGCTCGATCCCAGGACCCCGAGATCGTGACCTGAGCCGAAGGCAGAGGCTTTAACCCACTGAGCCACCCAGGCGCACCTGTTCAAAACTTTCAAATGGATCCTGTCTCTCATAGAGTAAAAGCCAAAATCCCCTGGCCTCCTAGGTCCTGCTTGATCTGTCTGCCCCACCTCTCTGCAGATGCCATCCCTGCCCCCATCACTCACTCTGGTCCAACCACACTGCTCCTTCAGCATACCAGCTGGTGCCGCCTCAGGGCCTTTGCACTTGCTGCTGCTGCTTCCTGAAATGCTCTCTCTCCAGAATCCCTATGGTTCTCTCTCCCACTTCCTTCGGGTTTCTGCTAAACCGTCCCCTGCCAAAGACTGCCTAAGGCTCACTCTGCCCTTACTCTCCTTCACTTCATATATATTCATATATTGCCTTCATATATATTCACTTATTGCCTGCCCAAGGGTGTGGTTCCAGCAGTTGGCCCCCTCCCTCCTCAGCCACTTTCCACTCTCTTCAGAATCACTTCTGTCAAAGCAAATGTGCTGTCATTTCTCTCTTGACCTCACTTCTCCTTCCCCAGCACTGCCCTCATTTCTCCGTTCCCCTTTGCAGCAAAACCTCCTGACAGAGTTGATCTGAGCCCTCCCCGTCTTAGCCAAGTGGTTATCTAGCCTCCCGGTTTCTCGAGCCAAACCCTGGACTCTTCTTTCTCTTCTCCACCCTATCCAGCAGTAAGTCCTTCTGTCAAAACATATTCAGAATTGGAACCCTGTCCCCACCGGGGCTAACACCACTCTCAGCTTATCTAAATTTACCATTTTACCATTTTTAAGTGTACCATTCAGTGGCATTATTATATTTACAAAATGTCTTGCAACCCTTACCACTATCGATCTCCGAAACACTTTTTATGAAAAAAATGACGCCTGGGTGGTTCAGAAGGTTTAGCGTCTGCCTTCAGCTCAGGTCATGATCTCTAGGGTCCTGGGATAGAGCCCCACGTCAGGCTCCCAGCTCAGCAGGGAGAGTCTGCTTCTCCCTCTCTCTCTCTGCCTCTCCCCCTGCTTGTGCGCTCTCTGTCTCTCTTTCTCTCAAATGAATAAATAAAATCTTAAAAAAAATGAAACTTTATACCCACTAAGTAATAACTCCCCATCTCCCCAGTCCCTGGCAGCCACCATTCTATTTTCTTTCTGTCTTTGGCTATTCTAGGGACCTCCTGTAAGTGGAATCATAGAACATTTGTCCTTTTCAAACTGGCTTCTTCCACTTAGTATAAAATCCTCCAGATTCACCCATGTCGTAGCATATGTCAGAATTTCCTTTTTAAGGCCGAATAATATTCCATGAATGTATTTACCACATTGGTAATTTACCACATTCACCCGCTGATAGGCGTTTGGGTTGTTTCCAGCTTTCGACTACTGTGAATAGTGCTGCCATGAACAAGGATGTAGCGACATCTATTGGGTTCCTGCTCCCCATTCTCCCGGGTGGGGACTCAGAAGTGGAAGTGCTGGGTTAGGTGGTAATTCTACATTTAATTTTTTGAGGGATCATCATACAGTTTTCCATAGTTGATTCCGCCATTTCTCACCTTCCCACCAGCAGTGCCCAAGTCTTTCTATATCCTTGCCAACACTTGCTACGTTCTGTTTTGTGTGTGGGTTTTTTGGTGGATTTTTGTTGTTGTTGCTCGTTTGCTTGTTTTTGTTGATAGCAGCCTCCTTGTCCGTGTGACCTGTGAGAGAGGGGAAGCAGGCTCCCCGCCAAGCAGAGAGTCTGATACGGGGCTTGATCCCAGGACCCTGAGATCATGACCCAAGATCTGACCCCAAGATCATGACCTGAGACCACCTGCGGTGGTCTTGAAAACTCAAGCCCAAAGTCCCACAGTGGCCTATGGGGCCTACAGGCCTGGCCCCACTCCCCTGCCTCTCCCGCTTCGTCCCCCACTGCTCACTCCACCCACCCCCTTTGCTTCTCCCATGGTCTCACCTCTGCCCTGGCCCTTCCCTCTCCTTGTATGCCCTCCCCACAGATAGCTGTGTGGCTCAGTCCTTCACCTACTTCCAAGGTAGTGCTCAAATGTTGACTTTTCAGAGCCCCCTCTCGGACCACCCTTTGTAGAACCCCAGCCTGCCCCATAAATACACACTCGCCCCCTCTCACTTGGCTTTTTCCCACTGAACTAGTCACTTCCTCACCTTCCCCTTCTATTGTGGGCTGGTGTCCCCCCGCCCCCAGATTCGGACTTCGACATTCCAAGACTCAGCACCTCCGAATCTACTACATTTGGGAATAGGGCTCTTAAAGAGGCGATTAAGGTAAAAAGAGGTCCTGATCAACATGACCGGTGTCTTTATAAGAGAAGAGCAGGGACGCCTGGGTGGCTCAGCCGGTGAAGCATCTGCTTTCGGCTCAGGTCATGATCCGGGGTCAGGCTCCTTGTTGTGCAAGGAGTCTGCTTCTCCCTCTGCCCTCCTCCCAGTCGTTCTCTCAATCTCTCTCTCTCTCTCTCAAGTAAATAAATAAAATCTTGAAATTAAAAAAAAAGGGAGGAGATCGGGACACAGACACAGAGAGGAAAGCCCATGTGAGGACATGGAAGACAGTGGCCACCCACCAGCCAAGGAGAGAGACCTTAGAAGAAACCAAACCCGCCAACATCTGGATCTTGGACTTCTGGTCTCCAATTTATGAGAAAATAAATTCCTACTGGTAAAGCTTCTGTCGACTGTAGTGCTTTGTCACGGCAGCCCCAGCAAACGAATACACCTCCAACTGAACCCGCTTCCTTGTTTGTCCATCCTTCCCAGCAGCTCTCGGCTCCCTAAGGGTCCTCGTGTTTGTTCACGGCTGTATCTTTGGCACCTGACACAGAGCCCGCACATCTGGGACCCTCCATAACTAGTTTGTGAGCGACTGGATGAACAAAAACGCACTGCAGGGTGCGGGCCCCTCAGAAACCTTGCAGGAAGAATTCAAATGTTTTCAGGTCTTTGCCTCTCATGAACCTTCCTTTGGCTTCCAGATTAGGCTCTAATAGCTGCTTAATAAGGTGAATGCAATGTAATCTTTCAATAACTGATGGGCACGGGTACCAGCATCTTTTTTTTTTAATTAAAAAAAATTTTGGGGGCGCCTGGGTGGCTCGGTTGGTTGGGCGGCTGCCTTCGGCTCGGGTCGTGGTCCCGGAGTCCCGGGATCGAGTCCCGCGTCGGCCTCCCGGCTCCGTGGGGAGTCCGCTTCTCACTCTGACCTTCTCCCTTCTCGTGCTCTCTCTCACTCTCTCTCTTTCCTAATAAATAATAATAATAAAAAAAAAATTTTTTAGGGGTGCCTGGGTGGCTCAGTGGGTTAACTCTCTGCCTTCGGCTCAGGTTGTGATCTCAGGGTCCTGGGATTGAGGCCCCACATTGGGTTCTCTGCTCAGTGGGGAGTCTGCTTCCCCCACCTCTCTGCCTACCTCTCTGCCTACTTGTGATCTCTCTCTCTATCAAATAAATAAAGGAAATCTTTAAGTTTTTTTAAAAATTTCATTTATTTATTTTTATGTAATCACTATACTCAGTGTGGGGCTCACACTCATGACCCTGAGATCAAGTTGCCTGCTCTCCTGACTGAGGCAGCCAGAAGCCCCACACATTTCCTTTTTATTTTTATTTTATTTTATTTTATTTTATTTTATTTTATTTTATTTTATTTTATTTTATTTTTTAAAGTAGACTCTATGCCCAACGTGGAGCCCAAACTCGCAATCCCAAGATCAAGAGTCACATGTTGCAGGACTCGATCCCAGGACCCTGGGATGATGACCTGAGCCGAAGGCAGACGCATCGCTGACTGAGCCACCCAGGCGTCCCTAGGAACTTCCAACCAAACCTGCCTCCCTTAACCCCGACTTCAGACACAACCTCTGGCATGGGGACCTTCCCTGCGCTGCACCCAGAATGCCTTTCTCTGCACAGTCCCCATCACCCCCATCACCATGGGGTACCCCGTCCCGCCAAGCTGGCCCTGGCCTGGCTCCCTACCCGGCCACATCTCCCGCCCCTTGAGACTGGAGGGCTTGCTTCACTCTGGCATCATAGGCAGCCCCTCTCTGTGCAGACCTGTCACCACGACTGCAGCGGCTGCCCCCGTGTCACCTTTCCACTCCCAGTTCCTCGGGCACAGCCAGACTCCAACCCTCGGATCTTTCCAAATTTCTGGGAACCAAGTTTTCTAAGCCCCTCTCTAAGCCCGAGGAGGGAGGAAGCCCAGCCCACCAGCACGGGCTTCTCAGGCTCCTCGTCCCTGCCCCTTTCTCCTCTCATACACCCCTAGGGCTGGGGAGGGTGCTGGGGTTTATGGCGCCCTCTCGGTTCTCCTCACGTTCTGCCGGCAGGAGGGGTCTGGAGCCTGGTGAGGAAGGCTTGGTTTTCAGTGCAAAAACTGAGACCTGAGACAGTGGGTCATTTGAATTGAATATCTTGTGTGTGTGTGTGTGTGTGTGTGTAATTTTTCAACAGAAACAAGATTATACTTTTTTTGCTTCATAGTATGTTATGTTCATGGTTCTGGGTCAGTACGTGCAGAGCCCCTCGGTGTTCGCCATCGTCACCGGGCGTCACAGCATCACCAACGTAATGTACTAAGCTTGTCTCCCCCATCAAACGCGCACGTGGCTCCCACTGGCTTCTCGGCTACAGACGTCGCAGCAGGGACAGCCTTGCAAACACACCATCGCGCGTTGGGTATTTCCACAAGGTAAGTTCCTATGAGCACACTTGCTGCCTCTAAGCAATTTACATTGTGACAATGCCTAATGGCTCCCCGCAAAAGCTCAATCAATGTAGATTTCCACCAACCGTGTTTACATTCCCACCAGCAGGGGGTATTGGAATTTTTAAAAATCGTTAATCTGATAGATGAAAAAATGTGACCTTGTTGTTGCTATAACTTTCATTCCCTTTATTATCTGTGAGATTAGTGTATTTTCATACCTTTATGAGCCATTTGTGTTTACTCCGTGAACCACCTGCTTGTGTCCTTCACACATTTCTCTTCTTCCAGTCCTTGGGAGCAGGGAGCTGAGTTAATGGCATTCCTGATTTCACAATGACCAAGGACCATCGATGGCTACAAGGTCACTTCATTGTTTTGATTTTGTTTTTGTTCTCCTTTATCTTCAATCCCCATTCACATCCCACTTAAATATGAATGGATCCTTGGGAACGATCTAATATCATTTATATGCATTTGTCGGTTTAGTGTATATAAATGATATTATGCTAATCGATATCATTTTTGTTCCTTATTCTTCTGTTTGTTTGGTTTTGGCTTTTGGTTTTTTTATTAATATATAATGTATTATTTGCCCCAGGGATACAGGTCTGTGAATCATCAGGCTTACACATTTCACGGCACTCACCATAGCACATACCCTCCCCAATGTCCATAACCCAGCCGCCCTATCCCTACCCCTCTAACCCCCAGCAACCTTCACTTTGTTTCATGAGATTAAGAGTCTCTTATGGTTTGTCTCCCTCCCGATCCCATCTTGTTTCATTTTTTCCTTCCCAACTCCCCACGATTCCCCGCCCTGCCTCTCAAATTCCCCATATCAGAGAAATCATATGATAATTGTTTTTCTTTGATTTACTTATTTTGCTTAGCACAATACCCTCTAGTTCCATCCATGTCATTGCAAATGGCAAGATTTCGGCTTTTAGATGGCTGCATAGTATTCCATTGTATATATATACCACATCTTCTTTATCCATTCATCTGTTGATGGACATCTAGGTTCTTTCCATTTCCATAGTTTGGCTATTGTGAACATTACTGCTATAAACATTTGGGTGCATGTGCCCCTTCAGATCACTACATTTGTATCTTTAGGGTAAATACCCAGTAGTGTGATTGCTGGGTCATAGAGTAGCTCTATTTTCAACTTTTTGAGGAACTTCCATACTGTTTTCCAGAGTGGTTGCACCAGCTTGCATTCCCAACAATGTAGTAGGGTTTACCTTTCTTCGTATCCTCACCAACATCTGTTGTTTCCTAACTCAAAAGTGTGGAGTCTTGGAAGACCTGTATACCTCATTTCAGATTGCTCTCAAGAGACTCTACTGGCTTATAGGCCTATGGAAATGACCAAAGATTTCTGTCTGCACACCCTCACCAAACATTGGTATGATTCATTTTATGAAATTTCACTCACCTGGAGGTTATAAAATGGTGTCTCATCATAATTTTAATTGAATCACACTGATTACTTCTTAGACCACATCGTCATCAGTTTCTTGCCATTTTGAGCCAAACCTTCTTTGAGTTTCCTATTTATATTCGTTGCCTATTTCCCTGTTGTGCTTCTTGTCTTTTCCTTATCGATCTGCAGGTGTTCTTTATTCACTGGATTGCAACCACCTGTCAATATTAGCTCTGAGGGTCTTTGTGGAATTGAAATCCTTAATTTTGATGTAGTTGGATCCATAAATGTCTGATTAGAGGTTTGTATTTTAGATGTCTTAAGAAGTCCTTTCTCGGGGCACCTGAGTGGCTCAGTCGTTAAGCATCTGCCTTCGGCTCAGGTCATGATCTCAGGGTCCTGGGATCCAGCCCCATATCGGGCTCCTTGCTCCACGGGAAGCCTGCTTCTTCCTCTCCCACTCCCCCTGCTTGTGTTCCTCTCTCCCCATCTCTTTCTCTGTCAAATAAATAAATAAAATCTTAAAAAAAAAAAAAAAAGTCCTTTCCCTACCCCTAGGTGGGGCATTCTCCTATATTTTATCCAAGTAGGTCATAGTTTAACATCTGCATTCAGAGTGAAATGCTCTCTACTTTCTTTTTCTGACACTGTCCCTAGCTAGTTTGGGAGTCATATGAGGAACTGGGCAACTTTCTCTCATTCCTTGTCTTTTGGAACAACTGATACATGATAAGGACCATTTCTTCCTTGAAAGTCTGTGGAATGTCCCTGTAAAAGCATCTTAGGACACTTTTGTGTTGGTGTCTTGACGGTACTTTTCTTTACTGGTTACTGATCTATTGAAATTTTTTATATTCTTTGTGCCAACTTTTACATTTCATGTTTCTTTGGAAAGGCATTCACTTTGATTGTCTTTATATTTACTAATATCCAATTATTTGTAACATTCTTTGATATTTTAATTTTTTAAGTTTTTATTCATTTATTCATTTAAGTAATCTCTAGACCCAATGTGGGGTTCAGACTCACAGCCTGAGGTCAAGAGTCACATGCTCTTCCAACCGAGCCAGCCAGGCACCCCTGATATTTGTATTTTAAACTTTTGTGGGGCTCAGGGGTCATATCACGTGGGGCCTAATGGCCATGGGAAGGACTCTAGATTTGTCTTAAACACGATGGAAAGCGTGACAGGATATTGGAAAGACCCATTTTGCCATTTGGGGAGGGGGGCGGAGGCGGTGAGCAGAGGGAGAAGGAGAGAAAGAATCTTAAGTAGGCTCCACGCCCTGTGCAGAGCCCAGTGTGGGGCTCAATCTCACAACCCTGAGATCATGAGTTGAGCCGAAATTAAGAGTCGGACACTTAACTGAGCCACGCAGGCACCCTTTCATTTTGCCACTCTTGAAACCCCAGGTCCACCTTGAGAGTACAAAGAGATGGAGTGGATCCTGAAAGGAAAATCTTGGGGCGCCTGGGTGGCTTGGTGGGTTAAAGACTCTGCCTTCGGCTCAGTTCCTGATCTCAGGGTCCTGGGGTCGAGTCCCGCATCAGACTCTCTGCTCAGTGGGGAGCCTGCTTTCCCCTCTCTCTCTGCCTGCCTCTCTGCCTATTTGTGATCTCTTTCCCTCTGTCAAATAAATAAATAAAATCTTAAAAGAAAGAAAGAGAAAAAGAAAGAAACAAAGAAAGAAGGAAGGAAGGAAGGAAGGAAGGAAGGAAGGAAGGAAGGAAGGAAAGAAAGAAAGAAGGAAAGAAAGGGAAACCTTGCAAGGAGATAGACTTGGGAAGGGAGCCCCAACACTGCCCTCAGGGAGTAGCCCAGGGACTGAGAAGGGCTTTAAGGAAGTTGCCTGGAGAGCTCCAGAGGGGCTCCCTGAAGCCGTGACAGTCCAGGGGTCAGGGGCACGTGGGACTTCCAGAAAGGCTATGGAACCACAGTGGGGACTGGCTTGCCAGGGAGCAGGAGTCTTGTCCAGGGGGCTTCCGTCATCTGACAGGGGAGCTGGGTGTATGCTAGCCAGAAGAAAACTGGAACCAGCCAGAAGAGAGTCCTTGCCCACTTTCCAGGAGTTACAGTCAAGGAGGTGGCCCAGAGGAGAGCCGTGAAGGGCCCCGCAGGGCAAGAGCCCACTTCCAACAGCCGCCACGCACACAGTGACCACCATCTTATCCAGAACCAACCAGGGAAGAACTCTCTGCACCCTTGTCCCTCCTTCCTCCCTGAGCCCCAACAGCAGGCGGTTCTCAAGCTGGGGGAGCAGTAGGGAAGGGAGAGGGGCAGGCCTGACTTGTCCCTGGCCTCATCAGCGGGGGCGGGGCGGGGGCGGGCTATTGGCTGGGGTGGTAGAAACTAGGTCATCAAGGTTAGAGACTTGGCCACCACACAAAGCTGGGCAGTCTAACAAAACTTTCTGAATGACTTCAGGTGATCGCAGGACTGTAAGCAAACAAGGCACAGAAAGTCATGACTTCATCTGTGGGCAGAGATAGAAGTGCCCCTATGAGCTTTAGAGGGACAGTGGGAGACAAAAATAATCTTTAATTATATCCCACGAACCTTGTTTGGTGAAAGTAGCCCTCAAGTAGGAGATTTTGTCAGGGGCAGCGATGTGAGCTGATTTACATTTTTAAAAGATCCCTCTGACTGCTAGAGAGGTTAGACAGGAGGGACAGGGTAGAACGAGGGACTATCATCCGGGAAAGGTACTGGAAGGCTTGGGCCCAGAGAGGCAGGGGTAGGAGAGAAGTCTGGAGACTAGACTTGGGCCTACCGCCATTTAGAGGTCAGGAGAGGTCAGGGAGACACAGCCATGGAGCCCAGATAAGTGCCCAGTGGGGAAGAAGTGGAGAGAGTGAGGGCTCCCAGCCAAGTGAAGAAAGTGTTTCAAAGAGGAGGGAGTGACTAACTGTGACTAGAGCCACTGAAAGTCCAAGGCAAGGCTAATAGAATTAACGACCAAACCTGGCAAACTTACTTGTTCCCTAGGACCCTACTCTGAGGACCAGACACATGAGGCTCATTCCGGACTTTGCCTGCTGGAATGTGGTTGCCAGACCACCCAGTTGGTTGCCAGACCACCCAGTACCCTCAGGACCTCCTCACGGAGCCCCATCTGAAACTTTTCCTTTAGTCTAGGACAATCGTTTGTTCCCCTGAAGAACTTAGAGGTGCTCCGCTCTCTTCTCCTTGGGGTTGAGGGGGCTGGGGAAGCTAAGTTACCACATCTCCCATTTTTCTCTCTGGCTGCCAGGAAGCTCAGAGATGAACATGATATTCAGTTAATAGAGCCAAGAGCATTTTATGAGCTTCATCTTTATTTCTTTATATTATTTTTTTTAATATTTTATTTATTTATTTGACATGAGACTCAATGCAGGACATATCAGAGCCCTTCCCTGGGATTTTTCTCTTTCCCACTCTCTCTCTCTCTTTTTAAAGACTTTATTTATTTATTTAACAGAGAGAGAGAGAGACAGCAAGAGAGGAAACACAAGCAGGGGGAGGGGCAGAGGGAGAAACAGGCTCGATCCCAGGACCCTGAGATCATGACCCGAGCCAAAGGCAGAGGCTTTAACCCACTGAGCCACCCAGGCGCCCCTCATTTATATTCTTGATCCTGATCTTCATGCTCTCTTTTAAATTCTGTTTTCACATTTTTGACTTTCCACTTCTGCTTTTCTCTTATCTCCCTGCTTCTTGTTGAAAACTACCTCACGTGCCTTAAGCAGGAGGCAAGTGTGCGAATTAATTCACACTCGCTCGGCAAGTGTCTAGAGATGCCTTTTACTTGTCAGGTCCCTTTGATTTGCGACTGACAGAACTATATTAAGCCAAAAAAAATAAAATAAATGACTGGCTTATTTTACTAACTCATAAAAAGGGCAAGGGTACACCTGAGCGGCTCAATTTTGCCTGGATGGCAGGATGGCGGAACTCAGGTCCCCTTGCCTCTGTGTGTGTGTGTGTGTGTGTGTGTGTGTGTGTGTGACTTTCTTCATTTCTTTTCCATTTCCCTTTCTCTGTCACCTTTATTCTCCCTGATGGGAATGTTGGCTGCAGGGAGCGCCAGGTTGCTGTCTTTGGACCTTTGCCACCAGTGTGAAAAGAAGAGTCTTCCTGGGTAGAAAAATCCCAGGGACAGGGCGCCTGAGTGGCTCAGTCATTAAGTGACTACCTTCCTCTCAGGTTGTGATCCCGGGGTCCTGGGATCGAGCCCCACATTAGGCTTCCTGCTCAGCGGGAAGCCTGCTTCTCCCTCTCCCTCTGCCATGCCCCCTGCTTGTAGTCCCTCTCTCAATCTCTCTCTCTCTCTCTGTTAAATAAATAAATAAAATCTTTAAAAAGAGAGAGAGAGAGAGTGGGAGAGAGAAAAATCCCAGGAAAGGGCTCTGATATGTCGCATCGAGTCTCATGGCCATCTCTGCACCAATCACAGGAACCCAGGAGGAAGGGGAGGCTGACCAGCATCTCTGGCACTGCCCACTGGTTGGAGTGTGGGGAGCAATTCTCTGAGGTGGGGATGTGATTTGAGGTGGCCTGAAGGACGACGGGCAGGGCAGACCAAACACCCACCACATGCCTACCATATGCCAGGCAACTGGGAGGGATGAAAACGTGAATAAAACAAGCCCTCTGCCCTTGAGATGGTCGCAGTCCATTGGGGGAGGTGAAACCCGCACTGACAATTATGATAAAATCAGAACATGGGAAGAACCTTGGAAGAGCAACAAGCAAAGGACTTGGTGTACTCCAAGGAGGGCGAGGGACTGCAGATTCTGGCCATGAGGAAGTAAGTTGGGCCAAAATGATCCTTTGCCACAGACAACTAAGAAACTGGACAAACATAAGAAACAACTACTTTCAGGTATTAGAAACCCAGTAGCACACAGCACTGTAATCCATGAGACAAGGGAAGCCGATGAGGTGAGCCTTACCATTACCTGGGTCATTGACATCTGCTATCTGCCTAGAGGTGAATCCCCCGCTGCATGCAGGAGGGGAACCCAAGCAGGGTCCATCAGTCTCACTGATTAAGGAGTCAGAGGCCAGAGTTCGGACAGGCAAAAGGCAGCTAGAGTTTCTGAGGTAGAACATTTAAGAGGAGGCACCTACGTAGAAAAAGAGCCCCAAACCCTGTAGAGAGATCCCCTTAAGCTTTAGCAAGAACACTAATCTACACATGGCACAAGTTGAAACCCCACAAACTGGACCAGAACACATTTCAAGAGAAGAACAATTACTGCAGAGCTGAAGACAAATAATTCCCAGAGCTCACATAGAACTAGAAATCTTGGTAAGAAGATTCTCGCCAGTCAGAGTAAAGAAATCTCACTGAATACACAGAAAATTCAGTAGAGAACCAGATGGACCATGCCTTAGAGGTAGGCCTAAATCAACCCTTAATAAAAGCTACTCTAGACCCACCAAAAAAGAGCTTGAAATCCACCTTGAAATGATCAAATCTAACCCGCAAGTAACTGACTTACCAGGAAAAGTCCAATACTCTTCAAAGGGATTCAATAAAATCCAGATGAATGATGTAGAGTTCACAAGATTTGGCATCCAATAAAAAATTAATATGCATACAAAGAAGGGGGAATGTGATTAACAACCAGGAGAAAATCTGCCCACAAAAACAAACCCAGAAAAAAGTAATAAAATAAATTTAAAAAAAAAAAAAACAGAAGATGGCAATACTATCTAAATTGATTCAACTCAGTCCCTACCAGAATCTCAGCTGCCTTTTGCAGATATTGACAAGGTGATCCTAAAGTTTTGTGGAAAGTCAAGGGGCCCAGAATAGCTAAACAATCTTGAAAAAGAAGAAAAAAGTTGTAAGACTCACCTTCTCCAATTTTAAAACTAGTGTAATCAAGACGGCGTGGTACTAGCATTAGGACAGACACAGAGATCAATGGAATAGAATTGAAAATTCAGAAATAAGAGCTCTTACACTAATGGTCAGTTGATTTTAGACAAGGGTGCCAAGACCATTCAATAGGAAAAAATAGTCTTTTCAAGAGATGATAACTGGGACCACCAGATTTTCACATGCAAAAGAGTAAAGTTGGACCCATACCTCATACCGTATACAAAAATTAACTCAAAATGCATCTTAGACTTAAATGTAAGAGCTAAAACTATAAAACTCTTTGGGAAAAAAACCCCACAGGAATGACCTTGGATTAGGCAATGGTTTATAACTTACAGCATCAAAAGCACAAGTACTAAAAAGAAAAAAAATAAATTAGATTTCTTCAAAATTAAAAACTTCTGTGCTTCAAAAGACACCATCAAGGAAGTGAAAAGGCAACCTTACTAGATGGGAGAAAATATTTGCAAATCATGTATTTGATAGAGGACTCGTGTCTAAAATATATAAAGAACTCTTAAAATTCAGCAATAAAAAGACAAATAACCCAATATAAAAATGGGCAAAGCAAGCACACAAACAAAGAAAAAACAGAAACAGACTCATGAAAACAGAGAACAAACTGGTGGTTGCCAGAGGGGAAGGCGTGGAGGAATGAATGAGAGAGGCAAAGGGGATTCAGAGGTACAAAGTTCCAGTTATAAAATAAATAAGTCACAGGGATGAAAAGTATAGCACAGGGAGTATCATCAATAATATTGTAATAACGTCGTACGGTGACAGATGGTAACTACACTGATCATGGTGAGCATTGCGTAATACATAGCCTCGTCAATACACTATGTTGTAAACGAGTGTAAACCTGAAACTAATATAAAACTGTATGTCAGCTATGCTTCAAGGGGAAAAAAAAAAAAGCATATTAAAAAATGGGCAAAGGATTTGAATTGCCATTTCTCCAAAGAATACATACAAATAGCCAATGAGCACATGAAAAGGTGTCCAGCATCATTGGCTACAAGAGAAAAGCAAAACACAAAAGCAGAAAGTAACAGGTATCAGTGGGGATTTGGAGAAATTGACAACTTGTGCTTTGTTGCAGCTCCCATGTGGCTGCTATGGGGGAGAGTATGGTGGTTCCTCGGAAACTCACAGAGCTGCCGTGTGACCCAGAAATACCCCCTCTGCCCATATATCCCAAAGAATTGAAAGCAGGGATTGGAATAGATATTTGCACACCCGCGTTCGTGACAGCATTATTCACAGTAACCAAAAGCTAGAAACAACCCAAAGGCCCCTCCATGAATGAATGAATAAATAAAATGTGGTGTATAGATTAATGGAATATTATTCAGCCTTTAAAAAAAGAAATTCTGACACATGCCACAGTATGGATGAACCTTGAAGATATTATGCTAAGTGAAATAAACCCGACACGTAACGGTGATCCCACGTGTGATCCAAGATACCTAGAAGAGTCAAAGTCAGAGACAGCAAAGGCACTGGTTACCAGGGCCTGGGGGTTAGGGAGAAATAGGGAGCCAGTGTTTAACGGGGACAGAGTTTCAATTTGAAAAGAGGAAGTCGTTCTGGGGCTCGATGGCGGTGATGGCCGCACAACTCTGTGGAAGTGGGAGTACTTAATGTCACTGAACCGTACCCTCAAAAGTGCTTAATTGTACGTGTATTTTGGTACAATAAAAAAGTATGTAAATTGTGTACACACGCCAATTAAAAAGAAGAGGTTGTCAGATTGCATTAAAAATGCAAGACTCGATCATATTCTGCCCACCAGAAACCCACTCTAAATGTCAAGACACAGACAGGTTCACATGGAAAAGGTATATCATGCAAACACTAATCCAAGACCAGAAGGAAGGAGAGGCCGCTTTCAGCCAGGCTCCCAGGAAGCCCTGCCGGAGGAGGTGACATTTTAGCTGAGCTTTAAAGGCTGTGTAGTATTAGGGACTGTGACGGCTGAATTAAGTTGTGTGTGTGTGTGTGCGTGTGTGTGTGTGTGTGTGTGAGAGAGAGAGATGAGCGGCATACAAGGAGTTAATTACCATACTGGCAGAGGGACATGAGCTGGGTTTGACAGTTTAGGTGTAGTTAGATAATTACTTTGGGAGGAGAGGAAGAATTTTCCAGTCGTGACTGCGGTAGGATTCAAACCCAGGGAGACGGGCAGCCGGAATATTAACACCGAGCTTACAAAGATGAATCTGGCCCCAAAGTGGAGAAAAACACACCGCTGGGGATTCTCAACCCTGGTGGCCCGTTAGAACCATCTGCGAAGCTTTTATTCTTTATTTTTTTTTTTTTTAAGATTGTATGTATTTATTTGTCAGAGAGAAAGAGAGCACAAGCAGGGGGAGCAGCAGGCAGAGGGAGAAGCAGACTCTCTGCTGAGCAGGGAGCTGGACGTGGTGCTCGATCCCAGGACCCCAGGATCATGACCTGAGCCGGAGGCAGACGCTCAGCCGACGGAGTTACCCAAATGTACCGAAGCCAGGGGCCTCCCAGCCAGTTAGATCAGAGTCGCCACAGATGGGCCCGGGGCGGGGGGGTCACCTTCAGAGCTCCCCAGAGATTCCAAGAGCAGTAAGGGGTGAGACCCGCGCCCTCACCAAAGGTTAAGTACCCGGGACCAGGGACTGAGTTTGCCAGTGCCTGGAACGGAGCCGGGCCTGGAAGAAACGGTCAGCAGATCTCTGTATACGTCTGTGAATCCTTACAACAAGCCCACGAGGTAGGGAAAATGATGATGCCCATTTCATAATAAGGAAACTGAGGCACAGAGAGGTCAGGTTATGGGCTACAAGGCTGATGAGCGTTGTGCTATGAAGTACAGGCAGCGTCACCCCAAAGCCCAAATTCTTATGGGGTGCTCTACTCCCTTAGGGGTGTGGATCCCAAGAGACCTCCTAAGGAGGCCCCTACCACCATCATCAGCTTCCCCCCACCCCCAAAGCGACCCGCTTCTCTGCAAGGTCAGACGTGGCTCCAGATAGAGGGGGCAGGTGGGGCAGAGAACCCGGGAGGCAGAAACAGAGCTTGAAGCACTTAGGGGGGAGGGGAAAGTGAACCCTGCCTGGGTGCCAGGCCACAGCAGAGACTCGGTGGCTGGAAACCCGCTGCACGCCCCTCACAGGCGCAAGGAAGGGGGAGGGACTCAGTGGCCAGGGCCACGCCTCTGAGGGCCTGGAACTGTGAGCCCACTCACACCGTCTCCCCTCCCCTCTCCCTGCTTTCTTCCCCTTCCCGCCACCTGCCACCCAGCCCTTAGGTATCGCACTTTGTTTTTGGCCGGCAGGCACTTTGTTTTTGGCCGGCAGTTACAGCGTCCCCACCGGGAATGGAAGCCCCTCTGGGAGCAGATTGCCAATTTTGGGGGAGTATAGAGGTGGTGGTTGGTTTAATAACAGAAAACAGAAAAAAACAATCACCCAGAAGCCCCTCGTACTGGTCAAGGTACTTATTTCGCCCCCAGCTTCCTGCCTGATCATCTGGCTGTTGACACAGACACAGTCGTACACGTTTCCGACGAGTGTTATTATTTACGCCATGATTCGGGATCCCGGGGTGGGGGTCACCATGTACCCAGGTCCCCCATCACCACCCCGGGAGAAGGATGGAGGACAGAGGAGGGGAGGGCGGAGCCCACTGAGATGTTCCTAGGACACGTGCCTTCTGCCCCGCGGTTGTCCCAGGCTGACACCCAGGATTCGGGGAGGGGACTCTTACCCACGCCGGTGGCCCTCGCACATGGAGACATCATCCCTTTTGCAGTCACTGCGCTGGAAATCCAGGTAGTCCCGCCAGCAGTTCCTGCTCTGGTTCTTGTTGGGGAAGCGGCCGATCAAAGGGGCAAGTCAAGTAGTTCTTGACTTTGGTCATGATGTCTTCTGACGCTGAGTCCCAAAGACATACCTGAAGCAGCTCGCAGCTCAACATGACCCTCAGCAAAGACGCCAGAGTCAGACCCAAAACCGCAGGCGGTCACAGCTTTTGTGTGTTTGGGGCGCCTGGGTGGCTCGGTCGGTTGAGCCTCTGTCTTTGGTTGAGGTCATGATCCCGGGGTCCTGGGTCCTTGTTCGGCGAGGAGTCTGCTTCTCCCTCTCCCTCCGCGCCTCCCCCCTGCTCGTGCTCTCTCTGTCTCTCTCTCTCTCTAATAAGTAAATAAAACAAAAGATTTAAAAAATAACAAAATGGTTTTAAAAAATCTTTTGTGTGTTCCTCTCCACAGCCCAGAACAGGGGCTTAGAAATGTTCGTTGAGTGAATGAATGATAACCACATACATGACCCCACAAACACGTGGGGCCACTGTTGTCCTACCCTTATGAGACACTGTCTAGGAAGATAAGTGTGTTTAGCCCATTTCGGAAGATGACAACTGGCAATATATTCTGTTTTTATTTAAACTTGGGAGCATTGACTGGAACAGCGCACGTTCCTTGGTTTCAGGCACTCCGCGCGTCACCCGCGTCCCAAAAGAGTCTCCCTTTGAAATGAACTTTCCCTTCAGCCCATCCCCAATCCTATCCCAGCACCCCATAGCTCCCCGCCTTGTGTTTGACGCTCACCCTTCCAATCTGCTTTCTAGGCATCGACCTCCAGATGCATCAGAGACAGGAGGCACCATTTACTTCGGGCTCACTGTGTGCTGGGCACTTTGCTAAGCACTTAATGTATCAAATCTCACTTCGTCATCACGTGTCCCTGAAGGAGTGGCCGCTGTTGTCCCCACTCTATAGATGAGGAAACTGAAGCAGAGAGACCTTCCGCCTGTTGCCGCAGGTCACAGAGTAATTGGCAGAAATATACAAGACTGTGGTGCTCCTCTGTGTTTTTAGTTTCCATAAACATGGCTCTGCTGAGGATCTTGTTCTGTATTTTTCTGTTTTTCACGTAACACTCTGTGTTTAAGCCTTGTCCACACTGCTGACACTTAGCCTCTGGCTCACCACCTCAAACCACCCCGAGGACACGTCAATTTGTGAGATCTTTCACCCAGGAGTGGACCTGCTGGGGGGGGCGGGGGCACACAGGTGTCAAATTGCCCTTTCAAACATCCTGACTCCCACCGAAAGCACCAACCTTCCTTTTACCAGCTCCCCTATTTGTGTGCTTCCTATTCTCGCCGATCTGGCAGGTTCCATGTGGGATCTTGGGTTGTTCTTTGCAGCTTTCTGATTACCAGGGCGGGTGCAGAGATCCTAGTCCTTATTCCATTGTTGTTGTTGTTGTTGTTTTTAATGACATTTGAACATACACATGCAGACAAAATAGAAAGGAACATGATTTCAGAATAGAGTTCACTCTGGTAAAAGGAGGTGAGAGTCACCCAACCCCAACTATAAGGAGTCCCCCGAGGGAGTCCAGAGCGCCCCGCTGCTCTCCCAAAGGCTCTGCCCAAGGAGAGGAGGGACCAGGCCCCTGGTGGAGCATCTGGGTCGCATCCCCTGCACCCCCCTGCAGTGGCAGGTCATCCCCCTGCCACTGCACCCAAGGCCTGGGATGGTGGGAACTTGGTTCCCTCCTTGTCCTGGAGCCAAACCTATTGCACCTGAGAAAGGATGGCCCTCGGGTGAGAAGAGGAGGCCATTAACTCCCATTTCCCCACTCACTGGGCCCCTAAGCCCCGCACAGGGCGCGTGTGGATAGGAGCTCTTCCTGTGCCCACACCACTACCTTCTTCCCCTTCAAGAAGCTTGAGACCTCCTGAGAGGCTGCCACAAAAACACCTCCCAGCCAAGGTGGGCCAGGTACAGGGCTCGTGGCTCCTAAGTCAGGCTCCTGGGCAGTGGCCAAGGTCGAGGGGCCAGGGAAGCCTGTAGGGAAAACCAAACGATCAAATCACAGTCCCCCAAGCCTTTGCCCTTGCTGTTCCTCTGCCTGGAGCCCTCTCCTTGGTTTTCTCCAGTCTCACTTTGTCAGTCTCCCCTGAAGGCTCTATGGGATGGATGGGGCCGCCCTTCCTGCCCCCCAACTCCCGCCTCCTCCCTTACCGTGCTTTCCTTTCCCCAGGGCACGCCCCACCTTCTGACATACAATTTGTCTCTCTTGTTGTCTCTCCCTCCCCATCAGAAGTAAACTCTGAGAACACACATAAGCGTCACTGCCTAGCAGGCCACGGGTTCCGAAGACAGATGGAATTGTTAAGAGGTCATCCTACAAACATACATCTGAAACGTGCGGCTTTAATGTATTTTACATATACGCACCACCCAGTTCGAGCGGTAAAACATTTCCAGAGGGCTCCTTTGCACCCCCTCCCAGTCCCGCTGCCTGGCCCGATTGTCATTTGAATGAAGGATCATCAATCGTCGTGTGTAGTCCTTCGTCGTGTGTAGTCGTTTGGCTTCTTTGGCTCAAAGGAATGTCCCCGCGCCCCGCCCGTGCGGTCGCGTGCGACGGTGGTTGGTGCTTTTCTGTGGCTCTTCTATTGCCCAATATTCTATCATTTCCTTATTCATACTCTCGCTGCTGGGCATTTCGGTTGTCTCGGCTGGGAGCTACGAACATTCCCGTGTGTGTCTGGCGGTGGCCACGTGCCTAGGAACGGAACCGTGCGTGTGGGGAAGCGCAGGTCGGCAGACTCGAGGAGAAGCTGCCAAATCATTTTCTGAGGTGGTCGCACCATCTGAGATTCCCACCAGCAGTGTGAGCTCTGGGGCCACTAGCTTCTGCACCAGAACCCCAGCGACAGCACGCTCTTTGTTTCCCGCTCCCGGTGGGTGACCGTGGCCTCTCCTGTCCCTGCTGCGTTAGGATGTGGGGTGATCGAGGAACGATTGCTGAACATTCGCCTCCTCAGGTGCACTCTGGAGGGGGCCTCTCCGCTCAGCAAGGAGGGGTGGGTCCGTACAGTGCACCTGAGGGGACACGGCCCTCCGTGGCCACGCTGTCTCAGTAGCGGCTGAGTTGCACACACTGGTCACACTTACACCCCAGGGTGGGGCCAAGGCTGGGCTGAAACATTCAGACAGGACTCGGCCTAAGGCCTAAGCCCCCCACCCCGGTGGAAACAGAATGAAGGGGAAAATCATCTGGGCCCAGACAGAGCTCTGCCGGTGGAACGTCGGCAAGCTGCCAGCCCCTGGTGCCCGGGTCGCCTGCCGGGCACAGCCATTTCCCCTTCCCAGGATGCACCGGGGGGCCAGGCCCAGTCTGGGACACCGTCTCCCCGGGGCCCCTGCCCTCACTCAGGAGGTTGCACTCCTAACACCTGGCGAAGGCTGGGTCGAGCCCTGCCCAAAGACCTGGAAGCTCCTGCAGCAGAACCGGCCAGTCGGTCACACCGGGTGGCTAGACCACTTCTCCTAGCCTCCCTCAGGTGGGATCTCATGACAGTTCCAGTAGGAAGAGGCGAGGGGGCCACTTCCAGCCTTGGCCCCAAAACACCTCTGTGGGCTACAAGCTTGTCCCTTGAAAGTCATGGGTTGAGAATGGTAGGGCCCCAAGACGGAAGGGGCCTGGGCCCCAAAGTCCCTCTTGGAGAAACACTGCCACTGATCAGATGAATCCCGTTATGAGTCTTACGTGAGCCAGCAATAAACATCCCCTGCATTTGAGGGCATGTATTTTGAGTTTAAGTCAGCCACTTGCCCTAACAACTAGTACATATAGTATAGCATATATAACTAACACGGGTAACCCCCAGCCCCACTTTACAGATGAGAAAACTGAGACACAGAGAAGCTATAGAACTTGCTCGAGGCTAGCAAATGGAGAAGTCAGGACTTGATCTCAGGGCCTGGCTCCAGAGGTTACACTCCTCAGCCCACCGCCCAGGCTGAAGAAGCACGCCAGCAGCTCCTGGGCGTCCCCCTCACCTGTGCCTCCTCAAGTCCTTTGCCCGGAGGCTGCTCCCAGAGCCCTGGCCTCCTTGCCTTCCCGTCATTCCCGCCTCGTCGCTCTGGAACCTTCTCCGTTCAGAACCTCATCTCCAGACACAGCCCAGCCGCCAGCTCCAAGGGTGTCTTCCCCTCCCACCCCCACACATCACACCTGCATGGCGCGCCCAGCTCTGCCGACCCCGGTGTCCCCCTCGCCCGGACTGGGCCCAGCTGGCTGCTAGGAAGACTGCTTCGTTCCCGGGTCGCTAGGAACCGCTTCCCGTTCATGGTCCCCATCAGCCAGAGCTCTTGCAGTTACAAGTGACTGAAAGCCAACTGGCTTTGAGTGGGGACAATGTTTATTGGCTCACGTGACTAGGAAGTCCGAGGCAGACAAGGTTCAGGCCAGACTGGGTCCCGGTGTCACCAGAAAGGGGTCTCTCTGAGGCTCCTGGCTCGCCGGCGCTGACTTCCTTCTCAGTCAGGATCCCCTGTCAGGGTGGGGACTGGCTGCGGGCAGCGCCTGCCCACATTCTGCCAGCATGGCCACCGTCACCCTCACCAGGACTCCGGAAAGGGCTCCCTACTGCCTCCCAGGGCCACGGCAAAGCCGGTCGCCTTGTCAAGACCCTTCCCCAACGGTCCCGCCTTGAGTCCCAAGGGCTCAGGGCTGTTGACTGGCCTGCTTGGGTCATGACCCGGCCTCCACACTCACGGGGGCCCGAGTGTGGGCTGCGATGTCCCCATCCCTCCACCTCAGGGACCAGGGTCAGCTGCACTCACTACAGGGTGAGTACAAGGGAGATGGTCCCCAAAAGACAGCCAGGGGCACTGGAACCACAGGAGAAGCAGAAAGGACCCGGGTGCCCCCCGGCTCTGGGCGCCCGGGGCCCATCCACACCCGCCACCTGGCCTCCTGTGGCCCAAAGAAGTCAGACACCGTTGCATCAAAACTGAATACCTCAGTGTCTGTGCCAAACCCACTCGGCGTCCTCCCCCCTCGGCCTGGTCAGGCTGAGGTCAGCCTCAGGCAACCCCGCCTCGCTGCCTCAGTCTCCCTCCCGTCCTTCAGTTCCCTCCCTCGCTATGGCCTGTGTTTCTGCTCTCTTAGAAAACAAAACCCCAGACCGTCCCTGTCCTCCTTCTGAGCCACGGCTCTCGCCTCCGCTTCTCAGCCCTGAGTGTTACTTCCCCTCAGCTTCTCGCCTCCCGCTCCCCGCTGTCCACCACCACCACCAAGTCTTCCCGAAAGCCTGTTGTGACAGCTGACCTCTCCCTCCTCCCGGATACACCTGGACGGGCACCACCCGCGGCTCCCGGGGGGGCCCTGGGTGTGGCTGCTCTTCGGCCTCCTTTAGTGGCCTTGCCCAGGCCCTCCCCTCTCTCCCTGGGGTGAGGTCTCCTTCTCTCAGGGCTCACACATCTGTCTCCAGGCCCCCAACATCCCAGGGCCCATTCAATGCCTCCCCTCGGCAGCTTCACAGGCGCCCGAAACTCGCCACAGCCCAACTTGTGACCCTGACCCTAATCTTGCTCTTTCCTGTGTCCTCCAGCTGGAAAAGTCGCCGCAGAAAGCAAGCTGGCACTCCCTAAGGGTTGCCTCCCTCTCAGCCCCACAGCCAGTTCGCGGCACCCCTCAGTAACTGACGACACGCACCTCGAGTCTGCCCACTGGCTGCCGTGTCTCCCGCCCGGCCTCACCAGCCCCAGCCCCCTGAAGGCACACGTCTGCGTTGGGGACCCAGGGTCTGCTCAGAAATGGGGGCGGACTGACCACCCGGGTCACTGTTCTGCTCGAAAGGGGATCTTTGAGGCCCTGGACAGTCCCACCTACGTCTGCTCCCACTGCCCTTCCCACACGCCCTTCATGGCACCAGGCACCGAGCTCTGCGGTCTGCAAGGCCTTTTCCCATTATTCGTTCCATCTGTCCCTTTGCAGCAGTTCAGAAGGGGCAGAAGAGTCTCCGTCGGAGAGATGAGACCACTCAAAGGAAGACAGGAACCTCGCCAGAGTCCCACGGCATGACCAGCACCCCTGACTCCGGCCCTACACCACCACTCTGCCCACCTTCCTTCTGCCACCACCGCTGCCCCCGCCCTGGCCGAACCACGGCCTCTCGACCCTCCCTTCACTCAGCGGCTGCCCTACGGCCACCACCCCAGGCCTCAGCTCAGCGTGGGGAAAGCAGGTGGCTGGATGGGAAGGTGGCCACAGAGCCCCGGACATAGGCTGGGACAGACACTGGTGTTCCCTTTTATTATTTTTTTAATAAATTTAAGAACAGCTCTATCTCTTCTCCTCCCCCCAGAGCGACTAAAACCAACTAAAAGGGGGTGTGGCCTGGGGGGCAGAGGGTGCTAGGAGTCATAGTCTTCTTCATCCTCTGCGTCAGGTGCTGAGGGGCCCGGCGGGGCTGGGGGCAGAGGCAGAGTCGAGGTGAAGGGCATGAAGGGTGTTGGGGGGCTGCGGGGCAGAAAGCAGGAGAGAAAGATCAGGCCCCTCTCCGGTGCCATTCCTGCCCACTGAGCCCTGCCCCACCCCCGAGAGCATGGAGCCCGTGGCCCTGTGTACCAGGGGGCAGCCCAGCTCAGAGAAGGGAAGGACCCAGAGCCGGTCGCACAGCTCCTGCCCAAGCCCCATTCTATGGGGTTGGGGGCGGGTGGGGGAGGGGACCTTCTGAGAGCAGTCTCCTGCATTTAAGCCCCCTCCTCAGTTCCTCCCCTCCTGTCCTCCAAATCTGCCACGAGGACAAAAAGGACAAGTCAGCCTTGTGGAATCTGCTAGCCCCCCTCCGGTGCCTCTGAGCTGCTTACCTCTGAAAGTGGGCAGGGGGGTGGCTGGCCTGCGGTGGAGCCTGTGATGTCTCCTCTTCTCCATCAGTGTCTGTGTCGTCAGACTCATCCTGGGAGCAAGGCAGGGGTCAGAGGTGACAAGAAAAGCATGAGCTCATCACTGGAGAGCCTGGACCCCTGGGAGCGGCAGGGACAGGAGACTGAGCTCTACAGCCTGGCCTTCATGGGCCCAATTTACAAAAACCATAGGTGAGGGTGGGACCAGGTGTCTAGCCAGCAAGGCCTGATGCAAGACTGCCGTCTCCACACCACTGGGTAGGGCACGGGGCTGGGGGCCTCACTCACCTCCTGCTCCGAGTCCGTCCCTGACAGCTTCTTGTCTTTGTTCTTGCTTCCCATCCCACCATTCTTCCGGCCACCGCTGCCTGGCTTCCGGCCCCTTCGGGAAGGTACAGTCCATCTGCCCAGAGATCTCAGCACTCCCTGACCACCCCCCAACCACCCCCAACCCGGGTGGCCTTGGCCTTCCTTGCCTGGACACCTGGCCCTGGCTCCCCACCTGCGGGTACCCTTGTCCCCGTCCATGTGGTTGTCTTCCCCGTCTCCCTGCATGTCAGGCACAGAGGCCACCAGATCCTTCAAGAAGTCGAACTGCTGCTCCAGTTCAATGCACTGCTTCCTGGAAGAGGTGGGGACAAGATGGCATTCAGGTGGGACCCAGATGTCTGGGCCCTCCGCAAGGGACAGCGAGGGTCTTTGGATGTCAGGAGAACGGAACCTGGAAAACCTCCACCCCATCTCCACTATGGGATCTAGACCACCCAACCCCTCCTCCCCCAGTTCGAACCCACCAGTGTTTGAGGTATTGGTGGTCTCCCAGCAGCCTCCCGCCTCCCCTAAGTGTGTGAACTCTTGGGGCAGGGTCCCACTGGGCCCCACCAGCTCCCAGGCCACTCACAGGTGGGATGTGGTCATGGTCTTGGCATTTCGGGACTGGGTCACCTGGCACGCCTTCTTCAAAAGCGACTCCAGGAACAGCTCAAGCGCCCGGGCTGAGGAGCGTCAAGGAAAATACGGATGGGGGATCCCCAGCCTAAACAAGGCGACCCCGGGCTCCCTCCCTACCCCACGTCCCTCAACCTGGCCAGGCCCCCCGACAGGATACAGATGATGACAGGCACTGCCGCCGCCACCTTCCCAATCTCTTCGTCGGTTTGCATGATCTTCTTGATCCGCGCCTGGGGAGGGGGCAGAAAACTCGGGCCCTGTCACCTCCGTCCCAGAAAGGGTTCCTGGGGTTGGGGAACGAGAGAGGGTGTCCCGGGAGAAAGGGGACGGGGGGCCCGGACGCGGGGAGAGCACGGAAGGGGGCGGGGCGTCCGTGCCCCCCGAACACAGCGAAGCGCCCGCCCCCCCCACCCAGCCCGGCTTGGGCCCGAGCCTCCCGAGAGCCCAGCCCGCTCCTCCCGGGCCCGGCCACGTGCTCACCGGCGGGAACCGCGCGTTATACTTTTTCTTCTTGCTCGGCATCTCAGGGCCTCTATCGCCGCGCCGGGCCCAGCGCCGCCGCCCGCAGCTTCCCGGCCCCCGGGCCTGCTCGCCGCCTGCCTGCCGCGGTTCCCCCGGGTCCTGGTGCCGCCTGCTCCGCCCCCGCCGCTCCCCACGAGGTCCTAGCGCCGCCCGTCAGCACGCCGCTCCCAGGGCCGGAGCGCCCTCCCCTAGGAGCCTCCCTGGCGGTGCGCGTAGATCCCGGACCGGACCGCCACTCCCGCCGGCCTCCCAGGCTTGGGAGAGCGAACGTTAGCCCCGCCCCGGCCCCGGCCCCGCCCCCGGGGGTCAGCTCCTCCCCTCCCAGGCCCCGCCCCGCGGCGCGGCCGTCCGGCCCGGGGGCCCCGCCCCGTGCTGCGTTTGTCTATAAAGTTGTTGTTGAGACGGCGGGCGCTAAGATGGCGGCGGCGGCAGCCGTGGCGGGGGCGGGGCGCGGCGGTGGCGGCGGTGGCAGCGGAGGTGGCAGCGGAGGCGGCAGCGGCGGTGGCGCAGAGCCCCGGCAGGAGCGGAGCCGGGCGCGGGGCTGGGCTGGCGCTGAGCGCGGCGAAGGCCGGAGGTGACGGCGGGGCTGCGGGAGGGGGCAGGGCTGGGCGGGGGCGCGGCTCGGGTTGTGGACGCTAATGGCGGCGGGCGCGGCCGGCCTGAGACTGGCGCTCTCGTAGTCTCTAACAAGCCTGGTTTCCAGTCCGGCTACTGCCCCATTGGCCTTGGACCGGTCACTGCGCTTTCTGGGCATCAGTGTCCTCCCCTTCAGGTGGGCCCGACAGCGCCATCCTCGAAGGTCTGGCCCTACTGGGCCTGCCTCGATGCTGCGCGAACGTGCGCTTCTTTGCCTCCCTCCGTTAAATCCCAGCGCTCGGGATTCCTGCCAGTTATTGGCAGGGCCAGGAGGTGTAGCGGGGCTGGTTGCTCCCTCACCTGAATTCACATTTCGGCCCTGTCACTCATTGCAGGTGTGACCTTGGGTACGTCACTTCTCTCTGAGCTTCAGTTTTTGGTCTGTGCATCGGGGAGAGTGATAATAAGATGAACAGCGTTTTTATGCAGCGCTTATTCCGCCTCGGGCATTTAATGCTCCTGAGCATGCTCAGGATCAGTTGTCCCCTGTAGAGATGAGGCCTGGGCATGGGATGTGAAGTCTTGCCCAAGGCCACGGAGTTTAGCTCATTGGCTGCACCAGCTAGGGCCCAGCCAAGCTGTAGATGTGTCCTGGACCTGCCCTAACTCGGTTCCTCCGCAGCAGGATGGAGCCCGGTGAAGACATGGAGGAGGAAGACTCTCCAGGCGGCCGTGAGGATGGCTTCACCGCTGAGCACCTGGCTGCAGAGGCCATGGCAGCTGACATGGACCCCTGGCTGGTGTTTGATGCCCGAACCACACCGGCCACCGAGCTGGATGCCTGGTTGGCCAAGTACCCGCCCTCCCAAGTTACTCGATATGGGGACCCTGGCTCGCCCAACTCTGAGCCTGTGGGCTGGATTGCGGCATATGGGCAGGGCTACGTCCCCAACTCGGGTGATGTGCAGGGCCTGCAGGCAGCCTGGGCAGCTCTGCAGACCAGTGGGCGGCCCATCACACCGAGTACCCTGCGCCAGCTGGCCATCACCCATCACGTGCTCTCTGGCAAGTGGCTGATACACCTGGCACCCGGCTTCAAGCTGGACCACGCCTGGGCCGGCATTGCTCGGGCTGTGGTCGAGGGCCGGCTTCAGGTGGCCAAGGTGAGCCCACGGGCCAGGGAGGGGGGGCGCCAAGTCATCTGTGTTTACACGGATGACTTCACGGACCGCTTGGGTGTGCTGGAGGCGGACGCGGCCATTCGTGCAGCAGGCATCAAGTGCCTGCTCACCTACAAGCCTGACGTCTACACCTATCTGGGCATCTACCGGGCCAACCGCTGGCACCTCTGCCCCACCCTCTACGAGAGCCGTTTTCAGCTGGGGGGCAGTACCCGCGGCTCCCGTGTGCTGGACCGCGCCAACAATGTCGAACTGACCTAGTGGCCAACTGGGGGAGACCACCTTCTGCCCTCCTCCCCCCCACTCCCTGCTGGGGATGGATCCTCCCATCTTCCTCCTCTTTGTCCCAAGGAATTTGAGCCCCCTAGCTCTGAGGACTACGTCAGTTGGTCAGTCGGAAACTGCCTGCATCTTCGATCCCCTTGAACTCTTGCCCTCTGTTCAGGGCTGACTCAAGTCCCCCCCAGCTGGAGGCTCTGGCTCCCTGAGGGCCGGACCCTCAGCCTCTCTTTTCACAGCTGCTCCCCTCTGTCATCCAGGACCACAGACTGGGTACAGATTCCCTTCCTTGGCCACCCTCATCCCCAGCTGTACCTCTCTCTCTCCTGAAACCTTTCCTTCTCCTCCCTCACCAGAGAGAAAAAGTAGTGCTTCCAGTCCCTCTTGGAGTCTTCACAGTCCAGGGGGCAAAGGCCCTGCAGGCCTAAGCATGCTATTTTGTTGGGGGGGGAGGGGGTGATTGTACCCACTCAGCCCTTGGCAGAGAGAGGGGATGCCAGGGCCACGGACATGCAGCCCGCCCCTCCCTGCCAGCTCATACAGCCTGCACCACTTTCCTTCTTCCTTTACTACTTTGACATGTGCCTGCTCCTGGCATTTCAATAAAACCCAGTTTGGGTCTGTGTCTTGAGTGTTTTTTAAAATACTGGTTGCCTGCTTTGGTTGCTGGAGAGAGGCAGGTCCAGGAGAGACTGCTTCTCTGGCCTATGTGGGCACCCCCAGCTGCCTCCAGTAATAGGATTCACCTCCCTGCCGAGGCTGGGAACCTCTCAGAGCCTCTGCAAAGCCAGTCCTGCTTCTCCTGCATCCCAAGAATCAGAATCAGTTTCTCAGTGGTTTCCCATAAATCTAGGGGCTTGACCCAACAAAGTCTGAGGGGCTACTACTGGGCCCTACAGGGGGTGTTTGTGTCAGTTAGAGGAAGGTACCCTCTTGGTCCTGGCATTTCTAGGTTAGGGAATATGGCCTGGTGAGCGGAGGACAGGCTAGATTTTGACAGCCTAGGTTGGACTTCCTTACGCAGTAAACAACCTGCACAGCCGTAAGGAACTCTGGATGCTCTCACGTTTCACCTCATTTCTCCCACTCTGACTGTCCTGGGTCACTCGACAGTTTGCACAGCACTTCCATATGTCTTAAGTTTCATAAACTGCTTAGGAGATGTGGGTCCCCTTGTGCCCCTGCCTCCTCCTCAGACTGTTACCCAGGGCCTCACCCGCTGTGAATTCTTCGCAACCCCCAAGGCACATTCGCTCACATGATCGTGGGCAGCACCGCTTAGCTGAGGCTACTGTAGTCTGGGAGCCTGGCCCCGGCCTTGGCCTTGGTTGGAGGCCAGGGTTTCTGGCAAGGAGCCCCTTGGGACGCTGCTCTCGTGCCGTGCCGGAGCTGACTCAGCCTCCAGCAGCCTCACCAAATTGGAATTTGGAGCAGGGGAGCGGAGATGCCACTGGGCTGACTGGGTGGAAGTGGGTGAGTCATGAGATGCTGGCTCAGCCCCCTCCCCAGCTTCCTCGCCCCAAGTTTCCCCGGGCCTGAGTTCCCTCAGCCCAGCCCTGGGAAGTCCCAGAGCTAGGTGGTCTCTGACTTGGAGCCCTATTGCCTTGCCTCCCTCAGACGAGCCATGCTTTGCACTGACCAAACTGGGCCAAGGCTGGGGTCGGGGGGGGGGAGGTCCTGCCAGGCCCTGCTAGGGCCCATGAAGCAGCCCAGGTGGTATTAACAGCACCTGATTCTTCTTGCCTAAAGAAGCATTTCACAAACTTACTCTCTTCCGTCCTCGTGGCCCTGCCTTAGCCCGGTCCTCAGTCTCCCTCCCACACCACTGCAGCTTGCCTCCTCTGCCCCATTCTCTCCCACTGACCCCGTCTATCCCCCTGCGCCAGCCCTCCTGCAGAGCTACCTGTGCCCCTCTCGTCCTCAAAGCCCTTCCATGGTTCCCCATGGCCTGCAATCTGGAGTCCACTCTCCCGAGGCGGCCATGACCCTAGACCTCCGCTCCGCCCCAGGTGCACCTTCCTGCCTGTGCTCACCCCACTGGAACCAAGTGGCACTTCCTTCACCCCTTGGCACGCAGCCCTGGGCCTCAGGCCGTTCCTTCTGCTTGAACACCTGTCATTCAGCAAGGATGGGGAGGTTACTTATGTAATCACTCGATTGATGCCTGTTTCCCGCTGATCCCCGAGCCGCGTGCCCAGACTGCAGGGCTGAGTGAAAGCAAGAACAGCGTCTAAATCTCAGCCCTGTCCCAGGAGCTTAGCGAAGTGCTTGGCTGGGGCAACCTCTTCATAAATTAGCTAAAATCCGAATCCAAATTTCAATCTGGATCCAGCCCCTGCCTACTCCTCTGGACTCCTCTCCCTTCACTCTCTGCTCCACACTTCTTGTTCCAGAAGTATGAGCTGCCTGTTTTCTTGCGGTCATGCTGGCCGTTCTCACTTCGGTGCCTTGCTCATGCTGTCGCCTCCATTTGGTGCGCCTGACCCTCATGTGCTTTCCTGGCTGAACACACCTCACACCTACCAGCCCGTCCTCCCAGAGACTTCTCCTTCCCCATCCATCCGCACACCAGGCTCCCATAACACTCACCCCACCGTGGCCCTCATCTGTGTGTCTGGGGCCCCGCGAGGCCAGGGGCTCCACTGTATCCCGCAGGGTGTCTTCAGGGTCCAGCATAGGACCCGGCCGAGCACAAGTGCCAAATAAACATTATTGAATAAGCAAGTGAGTGAATTAAGTCACTCTCTGTCTCCAGGCCTGTTTCCTCATTCCATCCATAACAAGAGCCAGGCACTGTGCTGAGTGTTTCCCTCTATCATCTCGTCGAAGTCTCACCTGGCTCTGTTATGACTGCCATTTTGCAGAAGAGGAAACTGAGGCCCAAAGAGGGTCCGCGATCAGTTCCAGGTTTCAAAGCCATATGTGGCAGAGCTAAGATTTGAATCCAGGCCATTCAACCCTGACGGCATGGTTGGGCCCCCACTGTGGGAAAGTGCTGTTGGAGTAAGGGGCTGCAAAGATAAATAGGCCTGGCAAGGACTTAGGGTCCGACTTGTAAAGCACACGAGTTAGGTCCTCAGACCTGCCGGGGAGAACAGCTGGGCCAAGACTTCAGATTCCCATTTTACTGACGGAGAAACTGAGACCCAAAGAGTACAATGACTAAGCCTAATCCTGGGCAGGAAGGATCTCCCAGGCCTATGGTAAAGACTGCTTCCCTATCAGGCCGGGGGCTCCCGGTAATTTTTGTTTGGAGTAAGGAAACAGCCAGACCCTGGGTGGGCTAAGCTGAGTAAACTTGGGCAAGCCCCATTCTCAGCCTTTTTTTTTTTTTTTTAAGATTTTATTTACTTATTTGACAGAGAGACCGAGAGCACAAGTAGGCAGAGCAGCAGGCAGAGGAAGAGGGAGAAGCAGGCTCTCCACCGAGCAGAGAGCCCGATACAGGACTCGATCCCAGGACCCTGGGATCATGACCTGAGCTGCAGGCAGCTGCTTAACCGACTGAGCCACCTCTCAGGTGCCCCTCTCAGCCCTCTTTTATAAAACCACATAAAGGATGATTGAGGCCAGGGAAAGGAGACCCCCCCAACATACACACAATCTACCTCCTCCCACTCACATGTCCTGCGCACCCCAAATCTCAGGGAGGAGGCTCTAGAGGGGCTGGCAGGGGGAATGGGGTGAATGTCTACCCAACCCCTGACTTCACCTAGAGTAGGGGCTGAGCCAGGGAAGACAGGAAACAGCTGAGTTGGGAGAAAGTTTCAGCCCGGGCTTTGGTGAGGTTTTGGGGATTTTCCCAGCAGGGCAACTGCACCCCACTCCCGCCCGCTGGGAGGGGCTCTGGCAGGGACGAGGCTTGGGTCACACAGCTGATTCATCCAGGGAGGGAAACTCACCACTTCTCTGACGCGCAACCCCCAGACACTGAGGGGGTAACCTGAGGGCACACAGCCCAGCAACCCACTGAACCCATTCTCCCTTGTGGACCCCCCACCCCCCGCTGGACAGAGAGACGGGGTCAGGCAATGGGGCAGGACATGGGGGCAGCTTCCCAAGGAACGACCTCAGAGACTGGAACCAAAGCAATGGCCAGATAAGGGGTGCCTGTACCCCCCTCCCCTCCCCCATTTGTTGAGTTGAGGTCGCTGGGGCTCAGGCAGTAAGAGCGAAGTAGAACATGACCTAGTCGGTACCTGGCGCTCCTCCAAGCATTAACGCATTTTGGTCTTCACGGCCCTCATTTTACTGAGAAGGGAACTGCAGTCAGAAGAGGTAAAGTAACTTGGCCAAGGTCAAGGCTAGAAAGGCTCTGGCAGCCTCCACAACTCCCCAAGTGCTCGCACGCACCCCTGCAGCAGGAAGCAGTCACCAAGCGGCTCTGGCTCCTGGGGACTCTGGGGGACAGACTTGTCACCACTGGGCCCTGGCTTCTCCCAGGCTAAAAAGAGAAAGCTTGTCCTGCAGGAGAAAAAAAAAAATCCGCCAAACCCCCAGAGGCCAGGAGAGGGCAGAGAAGCATTCCCGCCAAAATCTTCTCTTAGGGCTTTGACTCCTTTCCAAACCCCCATCCTTTCCTCCGGAGCCGGAGCCGGAGCCTCCCTCTCCGGTCTGCCAGCCTCGCTCCCCTCCCCGCCGCCACCGCTGCACAGGCGCGCTCACGCTCACACACAGGCGCTGGCGGGCGCGCTCACAGTCCGGCCTCCAGACCCCTGCCCCTCAGCTCGGGTGCTGCCGGGTGGCGGAGGGGCCCTGACAGCTGTGGCTTTATGAGGCATGGCCAAAGGCCCTCCACAGGCAAGTTCTGCCCCATCTGGCTCCAACTCACAGGCCGCATGACTCACCCCTTTGCCCCCCATGACTCAGTTTACATGGGTGCCCAGAGGTCCTCCCAGCGAGGGTGGAGTGGTTTATTGGCCCAGCCTAGCCCTGCCAGTCTTTTATCCCAGGAAGAGCGTTTCATCCCCCTCCTGGCCCAGAGCAGGGGCTGGCACCCTGGAGCCCAGGAGTGGGGGTAAGCCTCAGGTCCGGGAGGGTGAGGAGAACCCAAGAACTGAGTGACAGGCCCTAACTTCCAGGGCTCAGGTCTGCAGGGAGCAGGAGCTGCTCCAAGAAACCTAAGGGGCTAGGCTGAGTGGGCAGAGCCGTTCTGAGCACTGACAGCAAGACCCTTGATGCCCCCCATGCAGACGGAATGGTCCACATGGCACAAAATTCAACGGCAAGAAAAGGCGAACACTTCCTGAGCCCTTCTACAAGAAACCAGTCCTGTGCTAAGGGCCAACCACACCTAATCTCATTTACTCCCCCAACGACCCTGAAAAGCAGGTACCACCATTATATTATTTTCACAAAGAGGAGACTGAGGGCATAGAGAAGTTAAGAGAATGGCCCAGGTCACACAGCCAGAAAGTGGCCGAGCTGGGGCTCGAACCCAGGTCACCTGATTCCGGAACTCTTGTGGTTGTCCTCCGCTGCTTCCCCAAGCTGTGCTGGTTGGAGCAGGGGTGAGGGACCCGGGGTTCTGCCCTGCCCCTCCCCCAGGTGGATCTCCACGGAAGCTTCTGGTTTGGGGGCTCACAGTGTGTCAATTACTCATCTGCGAGAAGAGAAAACTGAGGGTCCCAGAGGAAAAGGAGCTGGTCTGAGGTTGCAGAGCAGATCGGAGATGCAGGCAGTGGGGACCATGTCTTTGATGCTCTCCAGGATGCCCTGGGCTGGAGAGGTGGCTGGTGGGGAAGGGAACCCCAGGACAAGAGTGGGGACATGGTAGCCTTGCCCCTGACTCCCGCTTAATCCAGCCCCTTTCCTTCTCTGGAGCTTCAGGTCCTCATCTGCCTCATGGGGACGAGCCTGCCATCGTGGCAAGGTGGCATGAGCCTCAAAGGACCGCAGAGGGACAGGCACCTGCGCATGCTCAATGGGCAACTGGGGAATGGGTAGAGTGAAACCCCGCCCCTGGAAACAGCCGCCCAGCCCCCCTCATACCTCATCCTCTTCCTGGCCCAGTGCCCACCACATGACTGCCTTTGACATTGAGAGCCTGGAGGGCGAGGCCCAGAAGACCCCCCCCCCCCCAAGGGACTCTAGCCCCCTCTTCCCTAGATTCCAGCCTCAGGGGACTGGGCACAAGTCACTTCCCTGCTCAAACACCACTCAGGAGACCCTTGTCTCCCAGCCCAAGTCAAGTTCCTCGGGCCGGCGGGTGGGCATTCAAGGACCCTGGCTTAGGCCTCAGTCCGCCCACCCTTCCAGCTCACAGCCCGCATTTCACCACGTGCTCTGGACCTCAGAGTCCCCAGGCCTCCCCTCTCTCCAACCCCCCAGGCTTTTGTGCCCCACCGACCCCAACCCCAGGAACAGCTGCCCCAGCCTCAAATACGCCTCTGCCAGGAAGCCTGCCTTCCCCAGTAGGAAAGATTCCTTCCTTCCTGGGGGTTCCTGTAGGGCCCCTGGTGCTCTCCCGCTGCTGCCCCCAGCATTGCCCACCTACTGCCCCGGCTGTCTTTTTCAGTGTCTGATCACCTCTCAGCGCTGTAAGTGCCCTGGGGCCAAGACCAAGTCTTTAATCATCTCTCCCTCCCCCACAGATGGCTCCATTTGACTCTATATTCAGTTCATTCAGGAGAATGGATACAGAAAGTGGTCCATCACTCTGGGGTCGGACTCAAGCCATCAGAAGGAGTGAACTACTGCCCCACGCGTCCGGGGGAGTCTCGGCGTAATGGTGGAGACAGAAGGCAGCCACGAAAGAGCTCACCCCGGAGGCTTCCACTGATGTGAGAGTCCGAAGAGACAGAACTGATATGTGGCAAGAGAACTGAGATAAGGGGCTTCCGGGGGGCGGGGTGGGGTGGGGAGGAGAAGGACTGCAAAGAGGCAGGAGAGAACTTTCTGGGCGGGAGGGGATGGAAATGTTCCATATCTTCCTTAGAACATGCTCACACAGGTGTCTAAAATGGTTAAACAACTGACCCATACATGTTTTTGAATGCAAAATAGAGTTCAACAAAGTCGGGTTTTTTGTTTTCGTTTTTGTTTTTGGCCTGCATCTGTCTTCCTTCATGGGGCTACCGGCTCAGCAGGGAGTCTGCTTCTCCCTCTCCCCTGCTCCTGCTCTCACTCTCTCTCTCTCAAATAAATAAACAAAATCTTTAAAAAAAATAAAATAATAATATAACTTAAAATAATATCTAGAAAATCCCGCAAACGCAGAATAGTTAAAATATTTTAAAATTATGGAGAGCAGAGTTTAAAAAAAAAAAAAAAAGGCATCCTGCAGAATGCTATGGGACCACGTCGCATGAGGAATTCAACCTCGGTTGGGGACTCATTGAAGGCCTCCTGAGGAAGTGGTGGGGAAACTGAGACCTGCAGGATGAGAGAGGGTTGCCCAGGTGAAGGGGTGAGGAAGGGCATCCTGGGCCCAGGGAACGGCCTGTGTGAAGGCAGGAGGCTCCCTCCAGCAGCAAGTCTGGGGCACAGAGGGTAAGTAGGTAGAGCCTAGGCAGGCAGCCTACCTCTGGAAGGACCTGGAATGCCATGTTAAGGATTCTGGCCAGTTTCAAAGGGCAGACTAACAAGGCAGTGGAGAGAGTGAGGAGAGTGAGGCAGGAAGGACTAACAGGCACTACAGACTTACTACTTAGGTTCAAATCCCGGCTCCACCATTTCCTCACTACGTGACTTTTAGCAAGTCGCTTAATTTCCCTGGGCCTCCATTCCCTAATCTGTAAAATGGGTATAATATTACTATATATACAGGATTGTTGTGGGGATTAATCAACTACTTGAAACAGTTCATAAGAGCTCAGTGAGTGTGAGCCACTAGCATTAATTATCCTCATGAGCCCACAAACCGTGCAATCAACCTAAAAGAACAGCAGGCTTCATCCCAGGCCTCGGTCCTCCTTCATAGAAATTCAAAAGGTGCCAGAGCTCAGAAGTGTCCAAGTCTGAGAGTGAAATGGTCAGAATATCAAGAGGCCCTCAGGCTGCCAGGTGGGAAATGGGAAGGAAGGAGCCCGGCCAGAGGCTGTGGAGAGCGTCCAGGAGAGAGAGGATAAGGCCAGGACCAAGGGCAAGAAATGTCGAAGTGAACTAAAATGTCATCTCCAGGTGTGGGGCGGCCCGAACTCTTCCCCACCGCTGGTGGCGGGTAAAATGGTCCAGCCGCTTGGAAGGACTGTTGGAGAAAATCAAAGGCAAATGTCCACGTACCCAGTGACCCAATAATTCCACCCCTGGGCACTTAGACTGGAGAAATGAGTGCGATAGGCCACTGAAGGACACATCCATTTACACGAAGAACAGGCAAAAGACATCAATGATGCTAGAAGTCAGAATAGCGGTACCTCTGGGTGGGGAGTGGTGACTGAGGGGGGCCACAAGGAGCTGGGAAGCTACGGGAAATGTCCTCTGTCATGATGAGGGCAGTAGCTATATGGGGTTACATACATGGAACAAGTCATTGAGTTGAACATGTCAGACGAGCACACTTCACTAGATGTACGTTAAACTTCAATTCAACCAGGAACCTAAATATAAGAACCAACGTTATAAAACAATTAGAAGAAAACATAGGGGTAAATGTTCAAATTTGGCAGTGGATTCATAGCTCTGACCCTGGAAGAAGGAGGAACAGAAGAAAAAACAGAAATTCGACTACACAAAAATTTTTTTAAATTTTTGGCATCAAAAGACGTTACGAAAAATGTGAAAAGACAACCTACAGAATGGGAGAAAATAGCTGCAGATCATATTTTTGGTAAGGTTTGCTAGCCAGAATAGATGAAGAACTCATATATGCAACAACCACAAAAAAAAAAAAAAAAAAACCAATTAGATGCCTGGCTGGCTCAGTCAGTAGAACATGGGACTCTTTTTTTTTTTTTTTTAATTTAACTTATTTATTTGACAGAGAGAGAGAGAGACCACAATTAGGCAGAGAGGCACAGAGAGAGAGGGGGAAGAGGCAGAGAGGGAGGGGGAAGCTGGCTCCCCGTCAATCAGAAAACCCAATGCAGGGCTCGCTCCGAGGACCCTGAGATCATGACCTGAGCTGAAGGCAGAGGCTTTAACCCACTGAGCCACCCAGGTGCCCCAAGACCATGGGACTCTTGATCTCGGGGTTGAGTTCAACCCCACATTGGGAGTGGAGCCAACTTAAAAAAAAAAATTAGAAATGAACAAAGGACTCAAATAGACATTTGTCCCTAAAATATAAATAACAAAAAAGCACATGAAAAGATATTCATAATTAAGGGACGTGATCTGTTATTAAGGAAATGCAAATTAAAACACAAGATACTTCTAGGATGTCTTTCATTTCAAATATGGAAATAATAAATGTTGGCAAGGACGTGGGCAAATTAGAAGCTTCATTATACCCACCAGTAGGAATGTAAAACAGTGCAACCACTTTGTAAAAGAGTCTGGCGGTTTTTCCCAAGGTGAAACAGAGAATTACCATATGAGCCAGCAATTTTACTCTTAGGTACATTCTCAAGATCAATGACACATCTGTCTACACAGACACTGTACACAAATGTTTGTAGCAGCATTAGTCATAATACTCCAAAAAGAGAAACAAATATCCATCAACTTAAGAATAAATAGTGGTATATCCATACAATAGAATATTATTCAGCAATAAAAAAGAACAGAGTATTGGCACATACTACAACATAAATGAGCCCAGAAAACATTATGCTAAGTGAAAGAAATCAGATGCAGAAGGTCATATATTGTATGAGTCCATTTATATGAAATGTACAAAATAGGCAAATCCATAGAGACAGAAAGAGGATTTGTGGTTCCCAGGAGATGGGCATTAGGAGTGATTTCTTCATGGGGATGGGAAGATTTTCTGGAATAATAAAAAAGCTTTGAAAACTAGAGAGAAGCGGTAGTTGCACAGCATTGTGAATGCACAAAATTCCATTGAAGTCTACACTTTAAAAACAATTACTCACATGTTATGTAAGTTGCAACCTCATTTATAAAATAAATAAACTTCAATTTAAAAAGTGAATGGAGGGCACGGGCACCTGGGTGGCTCAGTCGGTTAAGCAGCTGCCTTCAGCTCAGGTCATGATCCCAGGGGCCTGGGATCGAGTCCCATATCAGACTCCTTGCTCAGAAGGGGGCCTGCTTCTCCCTCTCCTTCTGCCTGTCCTCCCCGCTTGTTCTCTCTCTCTCTCTCTTTCAAATAAATAAAATCTTTTAAAAAAAAAAGTGAATGGAGGGGTGCCTGGGTGGCTCAGTGGGTTAAGCATCTGACTCTTGATTTCAGTTCAAGTCATGATCTCAGGGTCCTGGGATCGAGGCTGTGCCGGGCTCCATGCTCAGTTGGAAGTCAGCTGGAGGATTCCTCTCCCTCTCCCTCTGCCCCACCCCCACAATCTCTCTCTCCCTCCACTTTGAATAAATAAAAACATCTTTAAAAAAAATAATAAATGAGTGGAAAATGAAACTCACAAACATCACTTCCAACAGCCCAGGGGCATTGAGAGCCAAGCACACTCATCCATCGCCTCCTTTTCCTCACTGCAGCCCCAAGAGGTGAGCATTCTCTGGGGTTCAGAGAGGTCAGTGACTGAGCCAGGCTCGCACAGGGTGCCAGGGGACAGTGCCCTGGTTTCTCAGACCTCCGGGCCCCCCCGACTCCTACAGTCACGGTGGCCCCTTGGGAATCTCGCCTGGCCTCCCTGGGTGGGAGCTGGTGAGGTCAGGGGCCAGGAACGTTTCTGCAGCCACGAAGCAGGAGTTAGTGACTGAGGAGCTTGGAATGTGCTGCCTCTGAAAGGACCTCCTTGTGGCTCCACCAACGGTTAGAGCAGGAAGGGACTTTCAGAACCATGTAATCACACACACACACACACACACACACACACACACACACACACACAGATTTGAGACTAGAGCCCCTGCTCCCATCTCTGCCCCCAGGATGCTGGGCCATGGGACAGGGTGGTGTTTCTGGATCAGGCAGATGTGTGCCATCAAGGCTGACCTGGGTGCCACATGTGCCACCACTTGGCCGCCTTTGTCACCTGACCCATCCAACCTGAGCTCAGCCAAAGAGTCCAAACATCCATTAGTGTGTGTGTGTGCAGCGTGACTGCCTCAGCACGTGATCAGGGGCTCCCCCCAAGGGGTCCCGCTTCTGGAGCTTTGTATTAACATGTGTATTTGTTTTTGCTATTTGACAAGTTCTTACTATATGCCGGCCAGGCGGATCATGTGATATTATTTCATCTCTATTCTCGAACAACTCTGAGATGTAGTCATCATTATGTTGCCATTTTACAGAGGCTCTGAGAGCTGCTGTGTCTCATCTAGCCGGGGAGCAGCCTCGCCAGAATTCAAACTCCAGAACCCCAAACTGTCTGATTCCAGCGCGCATGCTCTTTTCCGTGGATCGCACCAGCTCAAATCTCTCTCCCTCTAGCCCTCTGTCTCTCTCTCACCTCCATATTTCTCATTCCGGGAAACTGCTGTTGGTTTCTTTTCTTTTTAGAGAAAGACAAGCCTTGAGTAGAACAAGGGCGAGGGAGAGGCGCCACGCCGACAAGCACCTTCTGAGCGCACAGCACTTTATAGCTTACAAAGCACTTTCACATTTATGATCTCATTTGATCCTATAGAAACCCCTTGAGGTCAGCAGGAAGCTCAATTATTCCCACTGGGACCGGGACTCAAAGGGAAGGTGACCCACCCAGGGTCATAGAGACAGAAAATGGCAGCTCTGGGACTGCAAGCCCAGGGCCAAGCTGGCCTTCTTTCTCTGAGTCCGGAGTGCGCCCACAGACCCCTGGCCTCAGTCCCCAAGGAAGGGCAGCCCAGGACCCTGTTTCCCTGAATTCTTCCTTCCTTAAAGACAAAACTGGAGAGTAGATCAAACGGAGGTAGCAGTGGAAAGCAGGACAGCCCAGCTCTCTTGTTGGGTGACATGGGCCTTCGTTGTCCCGTCTGTAGAGGGGGACGAAGCAGAGAAGCTTTGGGGTGGTCTTCTCAGCGCGGATATTTTGCACTGGTGAAAAAATGTGTGGGAGGACTTGGAGAAATCTTGCCTGAGTGTGGGCTTAGAGCTCCCACAGCCCTGACTCGGCAACCTGCTTCAGCCCCTCGCTTCGTGACATCAGGCACTTCATTTCAACATCCCTCCGCCTTAGTTTCCCCATCCGTAAAAGGGGGGGGGACATGGTTCCTACTCCCCAGGGTGTTGGCCTTAGTTGTTGAAATTTGGCCCATCTCCAAATAAGGCTGGAGACCACACAGCCCCCAAAGAGCAGTGACGGTATTTAAAGAAGTCTGCATTTATCCGACCACAGGACAATCGCGTCCCATGGCAGACTCTACGGGCTTTTAACTGCTTATGGAGGCTCTGAACCAAAACTTGTTATAACTACCAAAACCACCCTAGGCGTAGAACAATCGCGTCGCTTTGTATTTGTGGGTAGTTCAAACCATTAACTTGTTCTTCGTAAACGTTTAAAATATACCACCCTTTCGGTAAGCCTGGGTTATCATACACCCACTTTTTCGTATACCTGAACCTTAAAACAACGCCAGCAGGTGTGAAGCCTTGGACCGCAGTAAGTACGAAGTAAGCACCCCCTAAATGAAATAATCACCACCACAATCACGTTTATAATGCACTTTACTGTTTCCAGACCCCTTTCTCATTCATCATTCCATCCTCCCACGCGCCCCAAGGCGTGATTCTTCCGTGCCATCTGACGGATGCCAAAACTGAGGCCAGACCCGGCGCTGAGTGGGCTCCCGGGCCGGCGCCCCGGAATGGGAACGCGGGCCCAAAGCTCCAGCTCGCGGGCGGGGTGGGGCGCCCAGCCGCTTACAGGTGCGTAAATCCGCTGGGGAATCCTCGGCTCCACCTGGGCGCGGCGAGGAAATTACACCATGTATGGGCAACTACGTCAGAGGGGGCTGACCCGCCGCTGTCGTGGGGGACGCCAGGTCCGTCCCTTTCCCCACGACAAGGCGGCTACCGGACTGTAGGAGGCGTAGACAAGGTCAGTGCGGACTGGCAAAAGGCGGAGCGTCTGGGGAGGTGGAGCCCTGAGGTGTCCAGCGCCGTTGAAAATCGCTCCCCGCTCCCCCCTCCCGATCGAAGTGGTTCAGCCCGACAACTTTTCATTCATAAAAAGAAAAGACTCTGCGAGGAGCAAGTGAGTCAGAACCGAAGCCGGCGACGCGGACCCCACAAAGCAGCCAGCCAGGGCATGTTCCGAGACTTCGGGGAACCCGGACCGAGCTCCGGGGCCGGCGGCGCGTACGGCGGCCCGGCGCAGCCCCCCACTTCAGGCCAGCAGGTGAGAGGGACCCGACGCCTGGGGTTCCCGGGGGGACACCGCCTGGGACACGGAGGTCGGCTCCGCACACTCTGGGATTGGGGCCGCGAACAGAAGTAGGGACTGGATCTGAGACCGTGGCCGTGGCCGTGGCCGCGGATTCTCCATCGTCTAGAGGCGCGTTTCCCCCACAGCCCAGGGGAACTCGCTCGTCGGGCGCGGCAAATATCTGCGAACGTCCCCTCTGGCTCGCCCCTTTTTCCTTCGCTGTCAACTAAATGTCCCGCCGTTTCTGTTACCTTCTTTCTTTCCTCCCGTCCACGATTAATTTCTTCTTCGTCCTATCTGCGTCAGAAAGGCGCCCCTTCGTCCGGGATTAGTCCCAGCTCCGACGGGAGCGGAGGGTCTGATCCAGCGCCGACTAAATTCCCGGGATCCGGAGTCTTGAGTTGAGGCCGAGAAGTCCCCACACAGGAGGGAGGCGGGATCCAGCGGCAGGCTAGCACCGGCAGGCTGGGAATCCTCACCACTGTGACCGTCTGTGCGACCGTTTGTCGGTCCCTCTCTACCCTGCCGCCAAGTCCCTATCCCTTTCTTGGAGCAGTGGAGCCCGGTGGGCTCCGGGAGACTGGTTCTCCATCCCTAATTCACAGGCTGGGGCCGGTGGAGACTGCGAGATGCCGGGAAGTGCGCGGGGTGGGTCTGGCAGCGGGCAGCTCCCTCGGCCCCCCCGACCCTCGGCACCGAACGGAGCCCCGCCGCAGGCTGGGGGGACTTGAGTGGCTGCAGGTGCCCATTTCCTGTCGAGGGGCAGCGCGCACGTGTCGCTAGGGGAGGGAAGGAGCGGCGTCCGTTCCGCCGAGTCACAGCGGCCGAGTCACGGTGGCTGACTCACCCGGGGCGCCCCTCCCTTCCTGGCCCGGAGCGGCCCGGGCCCGGACTACCTCGAGAGCGGGAGATGCCGCCGGCGGTGCCTGGGTCCCGGAACTGGGGTCACCGGGCCATTGGGCCCGCAGCGCTGGGCCGGGGACACCGCTGTCTGGACTTGCCTGGGCTTGTGGCGCACTTCCTGGAGGCCTGGGCGCCAAGGCCCAGCCCCAAGGCTTGAACCCAGTTCTCCTCCCCAACACTGAATCCCCGTCTCAACCCCTTTCTCAGCTTTCTGGCTGAACGAAAATCTTGGCAGGTAATACATGGAGCGCATACAGGGCAGCCCGCATGGTTCGGGGAGGCTTCATAACATCTAAGAATTCATTGATTTGAGAACCCACCATTATTTGGTGCCACCAAATTTTTCTAAAGCTGCCAAGTGAATTGTGATTTCAGAGCTGCTAAAGGGCATCTCTTAGCATCAACGAAGCGCCATAATCCTCACCTACAACCATATTAAAAACAAGGCACATGGAGGTTAGATAGCTTGCCCAGAGCCATGGCCAGTAAGGGGCTGAGCTAAGACTCACTGGGACCGCCTAAACCCAGGCCAATGGTTCTTGCTCACCAGAGCCCCCGTGCACTGGACGCCGGCCACTCCCCAGGCCCCATCACGCAGATTCTCTCTCTGGATTCTCCCAGCCAGCCTTGGCAATAGGAGCTGGAATTCTCCTCTTTGTAGAGACAGGACTCGGGCAGAATCCAGGAGTACGCCTGGGCCCAAACTCCACTTCCCACTTACTGGCTATGTGTCTGTGGACAACTGTTTTCCTGTTTGAAAATGAAGACACTGTTGTGCAAATTAGATGAGTCAGTAATTTGTCAAGTGGTTGGGCCAGTGCCCGGAATCCATACTTTTAAGTATTGGTTCTGATAGGGAAATGAAAGCACAGAGAGGTTATGAGACTTGCCCAGAGTCACACAGCTCATAAGCCGGGATTTGTCACCAAGTCAGTCTCTCTGTCAAGTTGTGTTCTTTCTGGTCTTGGAACCAACAGCTGCATTGAGGGTGGACGGCGGGGTGGTTTCTGCGCCTCAGTCTACACAGACCTCATCCTTGGCTTTCCATTTCCCATCCCTCAGAAATTCCACCTCGTGCCAAGCGTCAACGCTGTGAGTGGGAGCCAGGAGCTGCAGTGGATGGTGCAGCCTCACTTCCTGGGACCCAGCAGCTATCCCAGGCCACTGGCCTACCCCCCGTACAGCCCCCTGCAGCCCCGGCCAGGAGTCATCCGGGCCCTGGGGCCACCTCCAGGGGTGCGTCGCCGGCCCTGCGAACAGGTACGTAGAGGTGGCATTGCGCTGGGTCTGATGCCCACAGGGATGCTGAAAGACAGAGGACAAGCTCTTGGCCGAAAGGACACGGGCTTAGAAAGGGGGGAGATGGGGAGGTAGGGCCACTGGTGACTCCTGGCCAAGGTAGAAAGTAACAGGGGCCCCTGGGGGTGATCCGGAGGGCAAAGAGGTCACTTCTAGATCAGGGAAGCTTTCTGGATCCTAGAAGGATGGGTAGGATTTGCATATAGAGAGATGAAAGAAAAGACATTCCAGGTAGAGAGGCTGGCAGGAGCAAAAATGGAGGTGGACGTGAGAATGTGTAAGGTGTGGAGAGGAGAGGAGGGTAGAGGGTCTCCACCTGCTGATGTGGATGGTGATGGTGAGCGCATGCTCTCTGCGGAGCTGGGGAGAGAACAGAAAGGGGAGGGTTCCCTGCAGCTGCTCTCTGGGTCTAGGTTTCCCTACCTCATTTAAGCTTTACAAAAAGCCTCTGGGGAATGCACTCTGGTTTTCTCCATTTTACAGCTGGGAAATGAAGGCACATGGAGGTAGTCACTTGCCGAGATCACACAAGTAGTGAGCGGTGAGACAGGTCTTTCCAATTCTAAAGTGAGATCTTAGCCATGAAGCCGCGCTCTCTCATCCAGAGCTAACAGAGGCTCGAAGCAGAGTGAGCTGGGGACTCTTGGCTCCCCAACCAGGGCTCTTGCCTTCACAGTGCTAAACAAAACAAAACAAAACAAAAACAAACCAAAACCCAACTCCTTACCAAAATAAATAAGAGATAGAAGGTCTGTAAGGAAGTGGCTCCTCCTTCATTTTGGTATACGAGACTGCAGTGGAGTGAGGCTTGCGCATTAAGGAGCTTGACCCAACACCGGGGTAGAAGATGAGGAGAGAGGTCAGGATCTTGGAAAGATGTGCAGTTAGACAGGCCTTTGTGACCAACTGGAGAAGAGGACCATGCTGTGAGCCCAAGGCAGGCTCCTGGACTTCAGCCCTGTGCTGGGGGTGGGGTGGGGGGGCTCTTTGTTTCTGGGACTCCTAGACTGGGGCTGTGAGCTCTAAGTGGGGTTCTTTTGGGGAAAGTGGTCTCCAATCAGCAGGCCTCTCAATGTTGAATAGAGTGAGTGGATTTTAATTTCTGCTCTGGGACCATAAATGAGTTATTCATCCTCTCCAGGCTTCAGTTCCTTACATGGAAAGTTGGGTTAAGAATCTGTGTAAAGCTCTTCCAGGGCATGTAACAGGTTCCTAATAAAAGACAACTTACTCAGCGGCAACACTCACCAAGCCCTCCTAGTGTTCACAACCTCTGGGGAAGAGGACACTTGGTTATCAAGAGATCGAAAAGAACGAGGGTCCTTTGAAAAAGAGCAGCTGGGCCCCAGGGGCTCAGAGTAAGAAAGGCCACTTCTGGCTGGGCGATGAGAGAAAGCTTCTTGGCAGAATCTCAGTTGGGTCCTGAGAGATGGAGGCGGGAAAGGTTTGTGGAGTGTGTGTGGGGGGGGGGCATTCTAAGAGTGATCAGAGGAGGCAAAAAGCTGGATGCGAGGAGGAAATCTGAGCAATTCAATCTTACTAAAGCGTGAGGGCAGGGAACCGGTCGCGATGCAGTGTGGTCCCTGAAGCGCAGGGTGGGGGGCCCCTGCACAACCATACTCCCGGCCAGGGTCCTAGCCCTGGGGGACCCCACAAGGCGAGTGCCGGGTGACTAGTGACCCAGGATCTACCTCAGGACTCCCTCTACCCATCCAGATCAGCCCGGAGGAGGAGGAGCGCCGTCGAGTGAGGCGCGAGCGGAATAAGCTGGCCGCGGCCAAGTGCAGGAACCGGAGGAAGGAACTGACCGACTTCCTGCAGGCGGTGAGCACCGGCCGGTGCGGAGGGTGTCCAGGCCCCAGCCCACCGAACCTCAGAGGGGCGCGGCTCCCTGAGCCTGCGGGGCCCCAGAGGGCGCCGGGATATGAAGGCCCCTTCCCCAGGCTCCCGTCGGAGGAGCAGTCCTTCGGAGAAAACGACGAGGAAAAAGCGAATTTTAATTACTAATTAAAAATTAGTTACAGCGCGTCTCACTTCCAGCAAAGCAGAGGAGAGTTAGAGCTTCGGCGGACAACCTCCTTCTAAGATGCTCCCGGGCCTGATGGGAGTCGAGCCCATTTTCTCCCAAGGGCTCATGGGAGTTGTAGTCCAGACTCGCTGGAGCCCTCCCCCTCCCCAATTACCACCACCTCCGGAGGCTACGCGATATTCAGCCCTCATCTTCTAACTCCTCTCCTAACCCTCCACAGGAGACTGATAAACTGGAGGACGAGAAATCCGGTCTGCAGCGAGAGATCGAGGAGCTGCAGAAGCAGAAGGAGCGCCTGGAGCTGGTGCTTGAAGCCCACCGCCCTATCTGCAAAATCCCGGAAGGGGCCGCGGAGAGCGACACTGGCGGCGCGGGCGGTACCAGCGGCACCAACAGCCCACCAACCCCTTCCCGCCCTGTACCTTGTATCTCTCTTTCCTCCGGGCCTGTGCTTGAACCCGAAGCATTGCACACCCCCACGCTCATGACCACACCCTCCCTGACTCCTTTCACCCCTAGTCCGGTCTTCACCTACCCCAGCACCCCTGAGCCCTGTGCCTCAGCCCATCGCAGGAGTAGCAGCAGCAGCGGGGACCCATCCTCTGACCCTCTGGGCTCCCCCACCCTCCTTGCCTTATGAGGCACCCCAGCCCTCCTACCGGCGGGTGCAGCTCTAGCCAATGTCTCCCCACCCACTGGTCCAGCTGGTCTGGACTGTATCCCATCCCCATCCCCAGCAGGCTCTTCTCCATCCCTCCAGAAGAGACTGAGCATATTCTGCTTCCTAGTAGAGCCAGGTTGGGGCCACCAAAGCTACCCACTGTTTTTCCAGAGCTGACTTCTCTAGCACAATGTGCACTAAATCAGAAACAAAATGTTTCCCATTTGTGCGAGGGAACTCCTGGCAACCAAAAAAAGGACTTTGTAGTTCCATAGAAGTCCTCTAGAGCCCCAAGCCCCTCCAGACCACACCTATAGTCTTTATCACCCTCTTCCTGTGATCCACCCAATCCTACTCTTGACAGAAGGTGGTACTCTACCAGCCTAGAACACTAACGAACTCACCCAGCCCCACACTGCCAGCAGCACCAAGTGATCGAACCAGGGCATTCTGCTGGCACCTCCTGTATGGCAGGAGAGTGCCAGAGTCTTCTGTGATGAGCTGACCTGCAGTCCCCCAGCTCTGAGAAGACTTTAGCTCCAGGGACTCCAAGCCTCCACAAGGAAGGCAGCTGCTATTTATTTTCCTACAGAGAGTATTTTTATACAAACCTGCCAAAATGGAATAAAAGGCTCGAAGTTCTGGCCTGGTCTCATTGAACCCAGAGGCCAGAGAACATTAGGAATCAGGAGCCCTAGGCTCCGGTCTCAGCTCTAGGGACTTACTGCATGAGTTTGGACAAATTATTTGATATTTCTGGACCTCGGTTGTCTTGAATGAGATTACATCTGCGCTGCCTCGTCTCCCAAGACTGAGAGGAGGAATAGAGTGCGGTTGGGTGCAAGCCAAAAGGATTATCGCCTTCCTCCCGATGGGGGCCCACAGCGCTCCTGCGTGGGCCATAGGAGGGCGCTGTTACGCCCCTTCCAGCCTCGCGGGAAGCTGCCGAGTGGGTTCTAGGCCCCCAACACCTGCTTCCTGCCCCATTGTCTTGGACAGGAAGGAGCCGGGAAGGGAACTGGAGCCACTTAGGGGCCAGATTGCGGCGTGTCCCGAGGCCTAATGGCGGGGGAGCCAGGGGCTTACCACGGTCCCACATCCCGCCCCAGGCTTGAGGTCGTGGGGGAATCAGCCTTAGTTCTACAGCCCCTCCGGATGGGAATGATACCCTGTCTCAACGTCCCCGCCCTCGTTCCCACCCCGGCGAGTCCCAGACAGACGCTGCCCAGGCCATGGGCTCTGCTTCCGTTCCAGTTTATTAGCCCCCACCCCGCCCCCAGCAAGTCCCTCTGCTCCAGCCTCCAGTCCCCCTGCTGCCCCACAAGCGAGAGTGAGGGGCCCTCCTTAGTGCCAGAGTTTCCAAATTCATGCCAGCGGCCCCTCGTACGCAGGCAGGACGGCGTCCAGGTTCCGAGGTCCACCGCAGTCCCGGAGCTTGGGAATCAGGCTGGTCGGGCGTCGACGTGAAGGAAGCTGAGCCCTCAGTCATCTGGAGAGCAGGCGAGGGGCAACTGATCGGGACTGCCCACGCTGCCGGTGCTGGAGCTTCCATCGCCCAGGTCGCGGGGCCCGCAGGGGGGCAAGGCGAGCTCGGGTGTCGGCCCGGCGCTTGAGCCCCCAGCGCCGCCGGGGCCGCCCCGGGGGCCCCACTCCTCGCCCAGAGCCAGGCAGAGCTCCTTAAGCGCTAGGTTCTCCCGCAGCAGCTCCTCCTGGCGGCCCTCCAGCTCGGCCAGCTTCTGCCAACAACCGCCCAAGTCCTCGCGCACGGCTCGGGATGCTTGGGTCCCGAAGAGCTGCCACTGGCGCGCGGCGCGCCGCCCGCGCTGGCGCTCGGAGTCCAGGAAGCAGCAGAGGTCGCGCAGCTCACGGTTCTCGGCCTGTAAGCGCCGGTTGAGCTGCTTGAGCTCGCGGATCTCGCCCAGGTGACCCTGAAGCTGCCGATTCACCTCCTGCATGAGGCGGCCGCGCTGCACCAGAGCCGCCAGGCGCGCCGCCTCCTCCCGCCGCAGGCGCCGCACCAGCTCTTCCTTGCCGAGCGCCGCCATCTCCTCGTCCGTCAGCTCCTCCAGGCCGCCCGCCTCGGCCTCCATGGCTGCTCAGGCCTCTGGAGCATCGCCTGCCCGCCGCCGCGGCCCAGGAGCCCACGTCGAGCTCTGCGCTCTCGGGGTCGGGCTCCGGCTCCGCGGGCGGCAGGCTGTGCCTGTGTAGCGTAGGCTGCAGCAGCCGCCCGGGGGTGGGCACGCGGCTGGGCGCGCGCCGGGGCGGGGCCGTATGACGTTAAGGAAGGACAGCCAATCCCGGGAAGGCTCCCCAGATAGGGGCGGGACTTGAGCGCAGAATACCGAGAAAGAGAGATCCCCCTCCCCGCCCACTCCAGATCGCGGAGTTACTGACCCTTTTGGAAGCTGAGTCTCAGCACCATTATTCTCCGCGACAGGTAACCCCAAACTAGGCGCTTTGTACTTCCCAGTTCCAAACTTCCTCAGGCTCTGGCCTAGGCCTCTCAGCTCCTTCTGAGAACTGAGACTCCGACCTCGGCCACCGACTCTCATGCCCACCCCCCGACGGAACCCAGAAGGATCTCGTTACCAACTTTCCTAGCTTAGTTCATACTCGAAAGTCTCGGCTCACTGAACATCGCTCCCAGCTTTTCGGAACCCTGAGTCCAAACGTGCCTGACTCATAAACAGCCTACCCTTTCACGTAACGTTTCCTGCTCCCCGGGGGGGGGGGGCGGGAGGGAGGAGGCTCATACAGGGATTCATTTGTTCAATAAACTTTTATTGCGTGCAAAGCCGGGACAGAAATAAACATGACTAAGATTCTGATCCTGTCCCCAAAGGGGTCGTAATTTTTTTTTTAAGATTTTATTTATTTATTTATTTATTTATTTATTTATTTATTTGAGAAAGAGCGAGAAAGAGAGCAGGAGCAGGGTGGAGGGGCAGAGGGGGAGAAGAAGCGGAGCCTGATCCGGGACTCAATCCCAGCACCCTAGGATCACGACCTGAGCTGAAGGCAGAGGTTTAACCGACTACCGCCACCCAGGTGTCCAAATGGGGTCGTACTTTAGTGGGTGATACAAGCTGTGTAAAACCAGAAGTAAATGGGGAAAGGGCGGTTTCCCCAAAGGGGTAGTAATCTGAGGGGCCCCTAAAGGTGTATAGTACTTTGCCAAGTAAAGAGAAAGCTATTTCAGGGAGCAGGAATAGCATGGTGAAAGATGCTGGGGGCCTAGCTCCTTTAGGGACAGTGAAAGTAGCTGGGAGTTTTCGAAAGGTAGTTGTGTGGAGAAAATGGTAAAGTGAGGGAGTGAAGCAACAAAGGCAGCTGGCTGGAGCGTTACCACAGGCCAGTAGGATTTTAAGCAGGGGAGTAACATTTTAAAACATGCATTAAAAAAATTATTCAGGCTGCTCTGTGTGGGATGGACCATGGGGAAGAGATGTAGGCAGAGAGATTAGTAAGAACACTGTGTCAATGGGCAAGGTAGAGCTATGCAGGACTGGGCTGGGACAGTGCCAGTAGGGGTAGAGAGGACAAAACATCCTAGAAATATTCAGGAGGCGAATCAGCAGAACTGAACTTGAGGAGTGAGGACTCTGGGAGAAAGCCTAGGGTTCTGGCATGAGAACTGGGTGAATCTTGAGACTGTCACTGAGATAGGAAAGAGATTGGAAAGAGGACTGTCTAGTTTTTGAGGGGCCTGTAGGGTAGACAGGGTGAAAGGAGGCAGCCCTCCTGATGTGGACTCCATCCACCCAGAGCTCTGAGCTGCAGAGTAAGAGCGCTCATTAGTGGGGGGTAAGCGAATGAGGGGGTTAAGACCATGGGAGCAGGTGCCCCATGCCCAGAAGTGGTGCTCAGCCGCAGAAAGGAGTGAGGGGCTCCGAGCAAGGACCCTTGGAGATTAAGTCAGACATACTTTTTGCAGAGAAAAGATTTAGGACAGAGACCTGTGAAACTCCTACATTTAAGATACGCGTCAAAGTAGAGAGGCCCAAAAAAGGTCAGAGAAAGTGGGAGAAAAGCTAGAAGGAAGTGTAGGGAAGGTTGCCGGCGCGGGGGAGACTGTCCGTTGGCCTCGACTCCCGTTGTCTTCCTGCAAACTGGTTTTGGATGGGGGGCGGGGAGTGGTGAGGACGGGGGGGCGGGGACAAGGAGCCTGGGATTGCCCCTCCCGCTGGGAGGTGGGGCTACTCCTCCGCAGCTTCTGCCCCCACCTTCTCTGTCCCGGAAGTGGTCCTTCTCTGGCTCCGGGTGCGGGGAGCCGAATCCCGGCGCTCCCGGAAGTAGCGTGCAGGCGGCGCGCCCGGCCCGGGCAGTGCTCGCTCCAAACGGGGCGCTGCGGCTGCGCCCGGGTCCGGGCGTAGCCATGACCAGCGAGCTGGACATCTTCGTGGGGAACACGACCCTCATCGACGAGGATGTGTATCGCCTCTGGCTGGATGGTTACTCGGGTGTGTGGGGAGCCGTCTGCGGAGCGGGTCAGGAGGGGCGGTTGTTTGGGACGGGAAAGGGGGCGGGGCCCGGACTCCGGTCCTAGTGGGAAGTGGGCCGAGGGAGTAAAGAATGTTATAAAAGAATGTTTAGTAGGAGTCGGTCTTGGGATCCCCCGAGGGCCTGGGGGTTCGCGGAGCGGGGCTCAATGCTAGCGCCCACTCCCCAGTGAGCGACGCGGTGGCCCTGAGAGTGCGCTCGGGAATCCTGGAGCAGACGGGCGCCACGGCCGCGGTGCTGCAGAGCGACACCATGGACCACTACCGTACTTTCCACATGCTCGAGCGCCTGCTGCACGCGCCGCCCAAGCTGTTGCACCAGCTCATCTTCCAGATCCCGCCCTCTCGACAGGCGCTGCTCATCGAGAGGTGAGGATGCCAACCAGTCTGACCATATACCCATTTTGCAGGGTGAAACCGAGGCCCAGGTTGGGATGGGATTTCCACAAGGTCTGAGAAAGTTGAGAGCGGGAGGGGCCAACCAAACCTAGGCCCTGCTGAACCCCCGTTTCCCTCCTATGTGGAAAGTCAGCGGTGTCCTCTGCCTCCACGCAGGTACTATGCCTTTGACGAGGCCTTTGTGCGGGAGGTCCTGGGCAAGAAGCTGTCCAAGGGCACCAAGAAAGACCTGGATGACATCAGCACCAAAACAGGCATCACCCTCAAGAGCTGCCGGAGACAAGTGGGCACTGCATCCCTGCCCCCCAACACAGCATCCCATGTCCAGTCTTCCCCTTCACTCCATCCATGTGGTCACTCCCCCCAGCTCCATTCTCCTTTCCCACCTCTGATTATGGCAGGGGCTTCATACCCAGTCTCTTGTCCCTTGTTTTGCTCTTCCAAAGCATCTCCCACTCCCCTGCGGGAGCTACTCTTTCAGAGCTGACCTTAGCTTTCCCCTCCTTGTAAACTTTAATTGGCTCTCCCACTCCATCCTGGATAGTAGCCACGCTCCTTGGCCTTGACCTTCAATGCTCTTCTGTGATCTGGTCTCTGCCAGCCTTTCTCAGTTTATATTTCTCCAGACCCTGGGTTTCTTTTTGCTCCTGCTAGTCCTACCTGGACGGTATACTATCTACCCCTTGGAACACAAAACAGGGGATCAGATTCTACCTTCTCCACAAGGCTTTTTGGTGGCCCAGGATGGAGAAGCAACCCTCTGAGCCTTTAGTATTTTTTCTCTCTGTCTTTTGTATACTCTTTCTGTACAGCTCAGTGTTTCCTTATTTTTTTTTTTTTTTTTTTTTACTTCCTGGACCTTAGCCGGGAGGGTCAGTTCCAGCATGAGCTCATGAAGAACTGGAGAGCGTGATGATAAAATAGGGGGAATTCGGAGGTAGGAGTGAGTAAACATTTATCCAAGGCAAGATGCTTGAACTGATAACAGGTATCAGCAAACGATAGTTTATTGAAGAATACCACATGCTACGTCAGCATCGGTTAACTGGATAGATGGTCAGGTGAGGGAGGGATGTTCAGTACTTAGTTTATCAGATGACCAGCCTCTGACCAGTCTTCCCTCCTCCCCTAACTGCCCTACAGTTTGACAACTTTAAGCGAGTCTTCAAGGTGGTGGAGGAAATGCGGGGCTCCCTGGTGGATAACATTCAGCAACACTTCCTCCTGTCTGACCGACTGGCCAGGTAAGGGACCGGCCAAGGAGCCAGACCTCTCCCCTTCCTGCTCACTCCTTCCTTGGGCCTCAAGGCAGGGCCACCTTCCCCACCCCCACCCACTCGACCTCCTGGCTGTATTGGGCGAGACGGCTCTCCTACTCCTGGTCTGTGCTTCGGATCAGACTGGCCATTTCCCAGTCAGGCTGTCGTGAGATGTCACGTGTAAAGCCCATGGCCAGCCCCTGGGGCTTAGGAAGGGCTCAGTAACTGGTAACTCTTATCCTCAGCTCTCCCTCTGTTCCCCTTAGGAGACTTGGGCTAAAACCTTCTCTGTACACAGACAGGGAGGCCCAGAGACAAGTGGCTTAAAGCACATCACATAGTAAGCTGGGGCAGACACAGGTCAGAAGTCAGATGCCCTGGCCAATGTCACAGGTGCGAGCTTGCTCGCTAAAAAGGAATTTGAAAGGAATTTGGCCCTAACGGGCCCACTCTCCCGTCCTTGCAGGGACTATGCGGCCATCGTCTTCTTTGCCAACAACCGCTTCGAGACAGGGAAGAAAAAACTGCAGTATCTGAGCTTTGGTGACTTTGCCTACTGTGCTGAGCTCATGATCCAGAACTGGACCCTCGGAGCCGTCGGTGAGGCCCCCACTCACCCAGGTGCCCGGACGCCTCCGCAGCTTCCCAGGGCCTGCCTCCCCACCAGCGGTTTCTCCTGCAGGCCCCGGTTTCTTTCTTCTTCAGTGCCCCCCGCCCCCCCCCCCCCCGCCCCCGCAACCACTGCTATTCATCATCCCGTGCCAAGCACAGCGCATCTGCAAACAGAGGGCCTGCCACTTGTTTGTGGCCTGGGGCAAGTCCCTCCGCCTTTCTGACACTTCCTTTTCTGTCTCACGGGGTGCCCTGAAGGGGGTGGGTGTGGAAGGCTCCGGATATCACTGGAGGGATTTTTACCCCCACACCAATCTCCTTGCTGGGCCTCCCCCAGACTCCCAGGTGGACGACATGGACGTGGATCTAGACAAGGAGTTTCTCCAGGACTTGAAGGAGCTCAAAATGCTTGTGGCTGACAAGGACCTTCTGGACCTGCACAAGAGGTGACCCTGGGGGGGTCCTCGGGCCAGGGCGTGAGTGGGGGCCCAGGCACCTCTGGGCTTACCCTATCTCCCTGCAGCCTGGTGTGTACTGCCCTTCGGGGAAAGCTTGGTGTCTTCTCTGAGATGGAAGCCAACTTCAAGGTCTGTGGCCCAATCCAGCCTCTGTCCCTTGGGCATCTTCAGCCTCACTGCACTGTCCCCAACTCTGCTCATGCCGGAGATTGACCGGCAGGTAGCCCTGCTCCTCCCTCTACCCACCTCGGGCAGCGGGGAGCGCACTGGGGAGTTACTGGATTGAGGGAAGTGGATAGATTCGGGGAAGGGCCTGCCCCTCCTCCAGCCTCTGGGCTCAGAAGGCAGAACTCCCAGGCTCTCTGCCCCACAGAACCTGTCCCGGGGGCTGGTGAATGTGGCTGCCAAACTGACCCACAATAAGGACGTCCGAGACCTGTTTGTGGACCTTGTGGAGAAGGTACACTGTCCTGCCTGCTGCCCTCTGATCCCCAACCTGGCCTGTCCCTGGGCTGTACCGGTGCTAGATGTTTCCTTGGGCCCACAGTTCGTGGAACCCTGCCGATCTGACCACTGGCCACTGAGTGATGTGCGGCTCTTCTTGAATCAGTATTCGGCGTCTGTCCACTCCCTGGATGGCTTCCGGTGAGAGACCTCAGGCTTCCTTTCCAGCTTGGCCTTGCTGTAGCCAGCCTCCTGCCAGGGCCTAGCCCTCCTGCAGACTCAGGGTTCTCTCTTCTGCCCTGCGGATGGAAGTCCCTCTGTGGGCCACCCCTCTTAGAGACTGTGACCTGGCCTTGCGTAGGCTCCTGAACCTCTCCATACCTCAGTTTCCCTTGTAGAATGGGAGGATAATGATGACAATGAGCCTAAGAGCAGTGTGAGGAGTGAGGAGGTGTGTGAAGCTCTTGGAGCAGCATCCATGGTGGGGACTCAGGCGATGACCACTGTCACTCTTTCCGTTGCAGGCACCAGGCCCTCTGGGACCGCTACATGGGCACTCTCCGTGGCTGCCTTATGCGCCTCTATCATGACTGAGGTCCCCTCCCGCCGCCCTGCCCACACTGACAATAAAGGTGCCGTGACTTTGGAGGAGCCTGTGCACGGGAGTGTGTGCGGGCGCACGCGCATCTGTCTCTGAGTGTCCCAGTGACCGTGCATAGGAATGTATGTGGACGGGGCGCCCCACGGAGCCTAGAGTGTCAGAGTGTGCTCTGCCCACCCATCTCCCCACCCCTGCTGAGTTCACGTTCAAGGCAGGGAGCTCGTCTTGGTTTATTCAAGCCACAGCAAGATCAGGAGGATGGGCAAAAGCCTTGGGTGTGGCCATCAAGGAGGCAGCGGGCATGCGGGAGAGGGCTGAGGCTCGGCGGCACAGGGTCAGCGAGGGCAGGACACTGGGGGCTTCTTCACTGGTAGGTCCACGCGGGCCGTGAGTGGGTACTTGGTGATGCCGCACGTATTACTCCCGCGGTGCAGCCGGAAATAGCCCTAGGAAGTCAAGGGGACATCAGGGCCAGAAGGTGGGGAGAGGCCTATCCTGCCCAGTCCCCTCAGGTAGATCATACTCACCTCCTCACCCCATTCAGTCCCCCAGGAGTTCTTCAGGATCCAGTATGGGATTGGGCGCTGAGGACGAGGCTGGGGATAACCTCCCTCTGCCCCCTTCCCCTCTTCTGACTTGCTCTTCCCAAAACCCACAAGCAGGACAGAATGGTCCACAAGCTGGGGGTCACAGGTGGCAGGCGTGGCCTTAATCACGCCCTTCTTGTATTGCTGCAAGAATATAAGGGCAGAGGGACTGAGTCTGAGGCCACCTCCCCTAGGTGCCCCCCCCCCCCCATTCCCGACCCTCTCCCACCTGTAGTAGCTTCATGTTGATGGTCACGGTGATAGGGCCGTGGGCGGCCAGGTACCAGGCGATTGCTAGGGGGCAGAAGGTGCCATTAGACCCTGCTTCCTCTGTGCTCTCTGCTCTTGGCTCTTGGTTCTAATCCCCCCCACACACCTCTGTGTGTCTCTGTCTCTAGCCCAGTCTCTTTGCCGCTGCCCTAGTTGTCTGTCCGTCCCTGTCATCCTGCCCCCAGGCCTGCCCCTGTCCCCCCCTCTGCCCGTACTCTGCTCGTTGTCCTGCAGCATGATGAAGTCCTGGATCCAGGCCACCTTCTTATACTTCTTGGCCAGGCACTTGTGGGGTTTGACGCTCCCCCGGAATGGGTAGTCCTTTTCGCTGGCCAGCCCACCTGGAAATAAGCAAGGCCAGGGCGGAGGCTCAACCCCTGAACATCCCTCCCCCACCAGCCCCACCCGACGAAAGCTGCCCAGAGAGGCAGGCACTCACTGTTGTTGAGGACAGTTATAAACGCGTCCCAGACGAAGCCACCCCTGCAGCCGTCCCCACAGCGGCCGCAGTCCAGCATCTCTGGCACAAGAAGGGACGGTGTGGGCTGACTGCGCCCTGCGCCCCCACCCCACCCCGTGCTCCCCTTTCCCCCCATCACATGCCCCTCTCTTTCAGCCATACCCTGCACAGAGACTTGCACAGACCGGTTGTGTCTGATGGCCCACAGGGCCTCGATGTTGCCCGCGGTGGCCATGGCCCAGCAGCAGTTGCAGTTTCCCTGGCCGGGAGGGGGGCAGTGAGAAGGTGTCCGGGCCTCTCAAACCCCCCCCCCCCACCCTCCCGCTGCCAAGGCCAGACTGGGCCAGATGGGGGCAGATACCTGCCACTTGACGGGTGAGATGACGCCCTTCACCTTCCGCCAGTCACAGCTGGGGGGCACGGACTCCCCCACGGCTTCAAACCCCGCCTTTCTTCTCACACCAGGTACCCCTCCAGCCATCGTCCTCCGGTGCCCATGGAGCTGGCCAAACTCCTTCTCTGGGGGATGGATGGGGCCACCAGGGTCACGGTTTTGAGCCCTTCTCCCCCATACTCTGCCTCTTCCACTCTAGCCGTCCACACACTCAGTTATTTGAGTCCCCATGATACCCGGGGAGACAGGCGCCTAACAGGGTATCGAGGCCCAAAGAAAAGCCAAGTTTCTTCCTAGGATGCATTCCCCTGCACTTGCTACCTCTACCCTGAGCTGGACTAGGACTTGGGCGCCCCCCCCCAATTTTGTGATGTGGGGCAAGCGAGCAGGCCTCTGGTCCTCAGGGTCCCTCTCTCTGGGAAATGAAAGCTGAAGTTCTGCCTTGCCTATCTGCCAGCATCCCCAGAGAAGTCTCTGCCTCCCCACCGATCACCTAGGGTCCGGGAAGCATCCAGTACCTGTGAGGTCACTGAATGGAGTCACCCCAAACTCAGCTGTGCCCAAGTCTTCCGCCTGCAGCCGCTGAGCCTGGGCCAGGTTTTGTGCAAAGATGTCCAGGCGACGAGTATACTCTGGAGCAAAACAGGTGGTTCTAGGCAGCCTCCCGAGCCCCCAGAGGCAGGAAGTGGCCGCTGGCTGGGCACCCTCCCACCCACACCCACGGTGGGAGCACTGGCTCCTTTCTTGTGGCCGCTGCAGGCCCCGTTGCAGACGACTGGGCCAAGGAAGTGGCTCCCCAGCCCCTCCAGGGTTGGGTTTTCCCCAGAGGCAGTAAGGGGGACATCTCTGCCCACCCACAGGGAAGCCAAAGGGTCTGAAGGCAGAGTGACTCAGAAGGGAAAGGTGGGTGGTCAGAGATTGGCTTCCTGCCAGGTCATTCTCCCCACCCCATCCCCACCCCCGCCCCACCTCTGACTGCAGGTTCTGAGCTGGAACTTGATGAAGGTGGGGAAGGATGGGGGGTTATGGGTCCATGGCGTGGGCAGCCTGGGCTGGAAGGTGCCCCCAGACCATCCCCCTATGGAAGATGAGACCCAGAGAGGGCAGGAGCAGGGCTGGGACCTCATGGGCACGGAGAGTGAGTCCCCAGCTTGGGGGACAAGATGAATATCCTTGGTGTTTCTGAATGAACTCGTGAGTAGACGATAGTCAGCCTGCGGCGTGGAGTGACAAGAAAATGGCTGTGGAAGCAGGGGATCCTCTGGGACTGGGGTAGACCCCCACCAGCTGCTTCCTGCCCTCCAAGCTCATAGCAAAGAATGATCCTGTCCCCCCTTGTGCATTTAGGAAACCGGGGAGTACACCCCCAGCCCTGCCAGTTTTCCTGCCGAGTGGCTTTGGCCCAGCCCATTCCCCACCTTGAATCTTAGTTTCCTCATCTATTAAATGGGAGAAGGTGGGGGGGGGGGTGGGGGGTGGGTACTGGGGATGTCCATGCCCCGTGATACCTTTCGGGTTTGAGTAACTCCGGTTGTATTGGATCTGGAACAACGCGAAGATCTGTTTCAGCTCCAGCGAGTGGGGACCTGGGTCCTGACAAGGAACCAAGGGGACGGGGGGAGGGGGCAGGGGGAGAGCAGGTGAGGAGTCATTGCTGGGTCCACACCTCGCCTTCCAGCCTTGCAGGGCTGGGGCTAGGGGACCAGCTGCTTAGCCTGCTCTGTCTCCCTGCGTTAGCTGGGGCCCCGTGGCATCATGTCAGGCACCTCTCCAGCCTCAGTTGCTGTCTCCGAGAAATGGGCATAAAGCCAGTTGTTTCTGAGAGGCTGAGCCCCAGGCAAGAGTCTTGCAGAGGGAAGAGCACGGGAAGGGAGGAGAGGGGCACTTACCAGGGTCCTGAGGGAGCCCTTGGTGGCTTGAGCCAGGCCTGCCACCCACAGGGCCAGGAGGCAGGAAAGGTAGACGGTTGGTGCCATGGTGCCGTAAGCGAGAGTGCTGGGAGCAGGAAGCTGTACTAACCAAACTGAAGGGGCTGAGAGGGCGGAGCTGGAGAAACCGCGAAGGAGAAACCAGGTTGAGAGGGGGAGGTGGACCCCTCGATCACAAGAGCTGCCTCAGGCCTTCAGGCTTTTGTAGCTACAGCCCTCAGCCGCCCTTGTTCTTCAGCCAGCAGAGACCCTCTGCCTACCCTGTTCTGGGCAATTCTAGGGGTACAGAGATGGATCTGTCCTTAAGGAAGCAGGAAGAGACAGATCCCAAGTGAGCAGCCGCCATATGTGGCCATTGGTGTCCCGACAGGGAAGTCCAGAGGGCGACGGGGCCCCAGGCTTCTAACCCCTGGGTGGGGATGGAGCGTGGTCATTGCCCCCTGGGGAAGCACTCTTGTTCATCCTGGGAAACTGAGTCAGCTCAAGGGTCATCCTCCAAGAAGCCTTCCCTGCTCCCCGTCCTCTGGTGGAGCCTGTGCCCGCTTGGTTTCTGCCTCCCAGCCACACCAGAAGCGTCTGACGCACCTGTGTCCTCAGCACCCAGGCCAGTGCTGGGCCCGGACCAGCCTTGATGGGTGCTTGTAGACCTCACAATTGGTTGTCATGGTTTGTTTGTTTTTTGTTTAAGATTTTATTTATTTATTTGACAGCACAAGCAGGGGGAGCCAGAGGGAGAGGGAGAAGCAGGCCCCTTGCTGAGCTAGAAGCCAGTGTGGGGCTCGATCCTAGGATCATGGTGTGAGCCAAAGGCGGATGCTTAACTGACTGAGTCACCCAGGTGCCCCAGTTGTCATGGGTTTTCAATAGGAAAGTTCAGGGTCCGGGGTACGGTAAGTGGCAGCTGCTGCCTCGTCCTCTTCCTCGTTCTTCTCACAGTCTGGCGACGGGGATGGGGGCTTGGGTGGGCCTGAGGGGCCAGACGAGTGCAGAAGGGATGAGGGCAGGGAAAGTCAGGGTCCTGGAGGTCAGAAGCGCTGCGAGGAGGCAAGGTCGAGTGGGGTGGGGGGCGGCGTACTCATGCCTACCAGTGCCCAGACTCAAAAATGGAGTCGCCACCTGCGTACTGGTCATTCCCCTCCGGGGCCTCAGATCCTCATCTCTAAGTGGAAACAATTCCTTTGAGTGGGGCGGCTGTGGGCACCTAGGACGCTGGCTGGCACAGAACAGGTGTTCAAATGGTAGATCCTTAATACCCTACTCCGGGACAGAGAGCCCAGAGGGTCTTGGAAGCACAGTGACTTGAGTTCAGATCCTGTCCTTAGCACTCGGGCTGTTCCTGGATAAATCTCAGCCTCTCTCACCTGTGAAATAGGGTGATAGCAGCGCCCCTTTCCCGGCTGGGCAGGAGGATTTCATGCTGGTGCCTGGAAAGGTTACACCTTGATAATCAAGGACTTACTATTTTTATTATTTTTTTTAAATAACAGCTTTATTGAAACATAACTTACGGGACATAAAATTCAGCCTTTTTAAGTATACAATTTACTGGAGCGCCTGGCTGGCTCAGTTGGAAGAGCAGACGACTCATGATCTCGAGGTCGTGAGTTTGAGCCCCATGTGGGGTGTAGAGATAACTTAAGTAATTTAAAAAAAAAAGTGGGGGCGCCTGGGTGATTCAGTGGGTTAAAGCCTCTGCCGTCGGCTCAGGTCATGATCCCGGGGTCCTGGGATCAAGCCCGGGGTCCTGGGATCAAGCCCCGCATCGGGCTCTCAGCAGGAAGCCTGCTTCCCTTTCTCTCTCTGCCTGCCTCTGCCTACTTGTGATCTCTCTCTCTCTGTCAAATAAATAAATAAAATCTTAAAAAAAAAAAAAAAAGTGATACGATTCAGTGGTTTTAGTGTATTTGCATAACGGGACAATCCTCACCCCGTCTGATTTCAGAGTATTTTCATCACCCCAAAAGAAACCCCATGTCCATTAGCAGTCACCCTCTAGTCGCCTTCCCCTGGAAAACACTAATTTGTCTCCTAGATTTTTTTTTTTTTTTGACAGATCACAAGTAGGCAGAGAGGGAGACAGAGAGAGGGGGAAGCTCTCTCTACTGAGCAGTGAGCCCGATGCGGGACTCGATCCCAAGACCCTGAGATCACGACTTGAGCCGAAGGCAGAGGCTTTAACCCACTAGGCCACCCAGGCGCCCCAGTCTCCTAGATTTGTCTATTCTGGGTGTGCCCTATAAGCAGAATATGAAGATGTTTGTGTCTGGCTTCTTCCATCTACCGTAATATTTTCAAGATTCGTCCTTGTTTTAGCACACATCAGTACTTCGATCCTTTTTGCGTCTGAATAATACTCCATCCTGTTACCATATTTTGTTTATCCGTCCATCAGTTAATGGACATTAGATTGTCTCTACATTTTGGTTCTTATGAACAGTGTTGCTATGAATGTTGTGTATAGATCTTTTTGAGGGAACATATGTTTTCCATTCCCTTGGGTATATACAGAGGAGCGAAATTTCTGGGTCATGTATGGTAACATTTTGAGGTCCTGCCAAACTTTCCCAAAGAGCACCATTCCCACCCACAGTGTATGAGGGCTCCAGTTTCTCCATATCCTTGCCAACTTGTTATTGCCTGTCTTTTTGGTTTTAAAGACCTATTATTTTTTAGCATCCTAGCCCCCCCCCCCCCCCCGCCGCCCCGTCGCTGGGAAGAGTCTGGGGGGACGGGGGTGCACTCTCCAGTTTACCTTGAACCCCAAGGGCTGACCTTGGGACCCACGTGCCCCCATCAGCACACCCTCTCCCTGGGTGGAGCTGCACTGGGGGCGACGGTGAAGATAAACAAGGGTGGGAAAGGGAAGGGACGGCTCAGCAGTTCCCGCACTTCGTCTGCCCCCCGGCGGGAGATCCTTGGACACGCGGCCCTTTCCCGTCTGGCTCCGCCCTGAGACGTGGGCAGGAGGAGGCCCCGCCCCTTCCTGGGAGCAAACTCCGCCCTGAAAGGCGCGCCCTCTGCTTGAGACAGTAGGCAGACACCCCGAGGTTGGGGGTGCGTGGGTGGGGGACCCGTTTGGGAGGAGGGCCGGTAAGCCACTGGCACCGGACCCTGGCGTCCTGTACGCGCAAGTTCAGCCCTGCCTGCTTTCTCAGGGGCTTCCATTCATTCTGGGCCAAAAGGCAACTGGGGACCCCATTCCCAAACTGTGGTAGTTTCGCGGACCGACTGTTGGGAGGAAGCCATCCTCCAGTGAAGGGACCACCTGGCTGACAGCCCTAGGGATGGAAGAGAGAAGGGACAGAGATGGACAGTTCTGGGCCTGGGAGCGTCTTGTCCTCGGGCGAGGGTCTGGAGACCCTGGATGAAATTTTGGTATTCCTAGAGTGACTGTCCAGGTGCACAGAATAAAATTCTGGAGGGACGGAAAGCGAGGGTCCGGAAGCCCCAGGATTAGGCGAGGTCCAGGTGCCCAGGACGACATTCTGGAAGGCGCAGAGTGTGGAGGCCCCGGCATTAAGATGTGGGTGCACAGGGTGGAATTCTAGAAGCCCAGATTAGGTTGGGTCCAGGTGCGCAGGATGACACACTGGAGTGCGCAAAGTGAGGGCCTAGGGGCTCCCGGGTGAGTCTGGGGCCCTGGCATCAAGGCCATGCCCCCAGGATGGGGAGCTAGGGGGACCCTGGCCCTGCGCCGGGAGGCGGCTCCGGGCAGCGCCGCGGGGGACCGGGTGGGGGCCTGCGGCTGGCCGGGGGCGGAGAAGCGGGGGGTCGGGGTCCCTCCCCCTGGCGCGGGCTCAGGAATCCGCCGAGGGGCGGGCGGAGGCGCCGGGGTGGGCCGCGCCGCGGCGGGCGGGCGGGCGGGGGGCGCTTCCTGGGGCCGCGCGTCCAGGGAGCTGCGCCGTCCGCCCGTCCGTCTGCCCGCAGGCACTGCCGGAACCAGCCGAGCCGCCAGAGACGCGGGCCGCGGGGGCGTCGCGGGCTCAAGTGAGTGGCCGTCCGTGGGGGGAGGGCGCGAGCCAAAGCCTCCGCCGAGTCGGCGTCAGCGCAGAGCCGAGAGGCCCGCGCTCCTCGGCCCGCGCCACTGGGGGACCGGGCGGGGGCGGGGCGCCCCGGGACGGGTGGGCCTCGAACCCCGGGCGGCGGGAGGAGTGGGCCCTCGGCCCTGGGAAGCTCCGGGACCCCAAGCCCGGTTCTGAGCGGGAGGCAGCTGGGGTTGGGGTTCTGAGTTCTGGTACGGGGAATGGGGCGGGGGGGGGGTGCGTGGCAGAGGCGTCCTGACCCTCCTTCCCCCCCTACCCCTCCACCACCACCACCTCCCAGCCCCAGGATGCTCCCCTTCGCCTCCTGCCTCCCCGGGTCTCTACTGCTCTGGGCGCTGTTGCTGCTGCTTTTGGGGGCGGCGTCTCCCCAGGATCCGGAGGAGCCCGACAGCTACACGGTGGGGACAGCAGGGCCACTCGCCTGGGATGGGCTGGGCAGGGACATAGAGACCAGGGTCCTGGGTGGTTCCCCCTGCTGCTGGGGAAGATTGTCCCCTCCCCTAGTGGGTGAAGCAGCTGGGGGCCATTGTTCAGAGCAGACTGGGAGGGTGGTCAGGCACAGGGCCTGATCTTGGCCTGGTCATTTGAAGGGGACGGGGGCTGACTACTGGTCATCTCTGGTCCCCTTGTAGGAATGCACAGATGGCTATGAGTGGGACCCCGACAGCCAGCACTGCCGGGGTGAGTGTGCTTGGGGGACTGATCCACCCCCAGGATCTGGGAAGGGAATTGGCACCTTAGCTCCAAGAGCAGCATCGGGGAGCCCTGACCTGTCCTCTGCCAAGCTTGGCTTGGCAGAGACCAGCCCTGATTCTCTGGGGGCCAGCTCAGCTAGGGGCGGAGAAGCCATGCAGGCCCCTCCCTCTCAGAGAAACCCAGGACACCCTGCCCCCACCCCCCAGTAGGGGGGCACTGCCCAGAGACGCTGGGTCTTGGATACCTTGGACTACTCTCCTATCAAGCTTTGCCCCATCATGTCCGGGGGGCAGTGTCTGTGGGGGTGGGGGTAAGGACGCCTGCACGTCATTCTTGGGCTGAGCCAGGGCCAGGGCTTTGGGGAGGGGTAGAGACCCTCTTAGGGACAAGAGTATGGGAACAAGCAGGCCTTGGGGAGGGATCCTGGGCCGGCAACCTTAGCTTGCTGAGTAGAAGGCCGAGCTGGGCTCCTGCCTGCCGCCCACTTCGAGGCCAGCCCAGGAGACTGGCTGTGCCCAGCAGGCCCCTCCCTGCAGATGTCAACGAGTGCCTGACCATCCCCGAGGCCTGCAAGGGGGAGATGAAATGCATCAACCACTATGGGGGCTACCTGTGCCTGCCCCGCTCAGCGGCCGTCATCAATGACCTGCACGGCGAGGGACCGCCACCACCAGTACCCCCCGCTGAACACCCCAACCCCTGCCTACCAGGCTACGAACCTGATGAGCAAGAGCGCTGTGTGGGTGAGTGAGGGTCCCCCTGACTCCAGGGCTTTCGGTCCTCCCACCAGGCATCGCTGCATCTTGACAACTCAGGTTCAAAGGCAAGGGCTGCCAGGATTGCCCTTCAGATCCTCACTTTGTGTGGGGCCTGCCGCCGGTGGTCCCAGCTCCTGTCCCACTGCTCCAGCCAGCGTCTGAAGTCCCCTTCTCAACTGCTGGAGACCCACTGCCAGAGCTCTCCCTCTCAGCTTCTGCCCCCTACCCTCTTCCCAATCTGGACCCCACCCCCGGCTGCCATGGGCCTTGGAGGAAGGCCCCGGAGTCAGCGTTCCTGGGAGTCTGGGCAGGGCCTTATTTCCTCTTCTGTTGGCTCCCAGGCTGATGGAGTGTCATTTGTGGGGTCGGGAGGGTCTAATCCATCTAATCCATGTGCTTCTTTCTCTGCGGTGCCAATTATCCACACACCCACGTGAGCGGTACCCGACCTGTGTCCTCCCCGCGCGGAGGGCAGGTGTCTCATGGGCGGTGCAAGGGCTCCCGGGCAGGGGGCTGAGTGGTGTCTCCTGCAGATGTGGATGAGTGTGCCCAGGCCTTGCACGACTGCCGCCCCAGCCAGGAGTGCCATAACCTGCCTGGTTCCTACCAGTGCACCTGCCCCGACGGCTACCGCAAGATCGGGCCTGAATGCGTGGGTGAGCCCGGGGAAGAGTGTCTCTAGTCCCCGCCCCGTGCCCTTGGCCTGGCTTTCAGCCTGACCCCCTCCTGCCGGCCCACCGGCAGCCTCGGCCCTCGTCCCCTGCCACCTCTGCCTTCCGTCACCAGTCACGGGACTGGGAGGGTCTGTATGTGAGTCCCGCTGACCCGTGCCCTCTGCCCCCTCCCCCGGCCTCCCTCCCAGATATAGATGAGTGCCGCTACCGCTACTGCCAGCACCGCTGCGTCAACCTGCCCGGCTCCTTCCGCTGCCAGTGCGAGCCGGGCTTCCAGCTGGGGCCCAACAACCGCTCCTGTGTAGGTGAGGCTGGGCCAGGCCAGGCCAGACTCCCCGGGCCCAGGTGGGGCCGGGCGGGGCCGGGTGGGGGGCGCCGCAACTCTCTTTCTGGCCAGCCTGGGGAAAGTGGGCGCTCTGGGTGGCTCCTTGGCTTCCACCCCTCCTGGTTTTTTTCACCCCTGACCCCCAGATGTGAACGAGTGTGACATGGGGGCTCCGTGTGAGCAACGCTGCTTCAATTCCTATGGGACCTTCCTGTGTCGCTGCCACCAGGGCTATGAGCTGCATCGGGACGGCTTCTCCTGCAATGGTGAGAGCTCCCCCTCTGCCCTCCTCCGTGGGGCTCCTCCGTGGGGCTCCCAGGCCCTGTGTCGTACTGTGTTTCCTGCCACACAGCCCTCCATTGGATGCCTCCGTGTCCCATCCATTCCGTTCCGCACCCATGTACCCCCCGCCGAATTCCACCCCTGGCTGATTGCAGGGTGCTGCACACCTGCCCACCAGAACGCCCAGCCTGGGGCAGGGCTGGGGGGAAGGCACGGGTGGGGGAGCACGAGGGAGCACTGAAGATCAGTGGGGAGGCTGACAAAGGATGTGAGTGGTCCCCTCTTTGGGAGTCAGGTGGACACGCATTCCAATCCTGGACTAGGGTCTGCCACTCTTTTGAGCCCATTTCTTCTGTAAAACGGGTTGTCTTGAGGACGAGGCGGGACCTAACAAGACAGGCCTCATCAAGTCCCAAGCCACAAGGTTTTAAAGTGAACTACCATTCGTCAAGGACCTGCCCGGTGCGGCACGTTTCCCTTACATACGTGGCCTCATTCAATCCTGCCAGCAATCTTATGATCAAAATATGAGTTTTTCCTTCCTCTGCAAAATGAGGACGGTAGTGTCTCCCTTGAGGATTGGGGGAAGATTGCTAAAACAAAACAAAACAAAAAAAACATAATCGTAAAGTCCTTCAACGAAGAGAGGTTAAGTGACTTGCGCAAGGTCATACAGCTAGGGTGAGGCGGCGCCAGGGGTCCACTCTGGACTTCTCACTCCTCGTCAGCTGGCCAGGTGCCCTGTTTATGTTATGCTTTGCTGCCACAGGCCCCATTGGGGCCTGGCTCGATGCTAGGCAGCATGACGGGACCCAGAGCGGGACCCGTGGCTCCTGGCTGTGAGCTCACAGTTGGCAGGAGGGGGCTTGTATGCTTAGGCTGGTTGTGGGTTGCAGGATTTGGGCAAGTTACTGGAAACCGTTAACAGGCTGGGCCTTCAGGGCACATCTAGTCTGACCCACTCATTTTATTGACAGGGACATTGAGGCCAGACTGGGTCAGGACCTAATGCCAAGCTTCTAGATTCGCAGGGCTTCCATTCAGTACTGTGTTGCAGTGCTGGGGCACAGAGCTCTGGGAGCCGGGCGGTCTGGGCAGAACTTTCTTTGACTCTTCTGTCCCCGAACTGAGCTTTGCAAGATTTGTCACCCCCCCCCGCCCCCACCCCTACCCGGTGTCTTTCCACACTGAGCCTAACATAGGGCCGGGCTGTCTGTGTAAACCTTTGTGGGACTGAACGGAGAGGCCTGCCCTTGGCCCAGAGCCCTCATGCACACTGTCCCTCAGACATCGATGAGTGCAGCTACTCCAGTTACCTCTGCCAGTACCGCTGTGTCAATGAGCCTGGCCGCTTCTCCTGCCACTGCCCGCAGGGCTACCAGCTGCTGGCCACGCGCCTCTGCCAAGGTACCGGGGGCCCCAGTGGGGCGGGTAGGGTGGTTTCAGGGGCTGGTGGCCTGACATCTGGGTCCCAGCCCCTTTCCCCTGACACAGACATCGATGAGTGTGAGTCGGGCGCGCACCAGTGCTCTGAGGCCCAAACCTGTGTCAATTTCTACGGGGGCTACCGCTGTGTGGACACCAACCGCTGCGTGGAGCCCTACGTCCAGGTGTCTGACAAGTGAGTCTTTGCGACGCCAGACACCCCCCCATGGAAACTGCAACTCCCAGAGGGCTCTGCGGCTGAGGGGGGGGGCCATTTGGGGGCCTATGGGAATTGTAGTCCTTCATGACAATCATGTGAACTCTTCTGGCAGGAGTGTGAGGAGCCTTTGGGGATCCCTATTTGTATGGGTGGGATCAAATTTGGGGTACGGGCCAGGACCTCATTCGTTTCCCCATTTTGGGGTCTCTAGTCGCTGCCTCTGTCCGGCCTCCAACCCCCTGTGCCGGGAGCAGCCCTCGTCCATCGTGCATCGCTACATGAGCATTACATCGGAGCGCAGTGTGCCCGCGGATGTGTTCCAGATCCAAGCGACCTCCGTCTACCCTGGCGCCTACAATGCCTTTCAGATCCGTGCAGGAAACTCGCAGGGGGACTTCTACATTAGGGTAAGGCTTTCCCCTAACTGCACCCCTCAACTGACATGCATAATCCAGAACTGAATTCCAGGCAACCGTAAGTGAGAGACAGCTGTACCACGTGTCCCGCCTCTTCTCTCAAAGCCCCGGTCCCCCGGGAGGTGGAATTTCTGTAGAAAGGTAGGGGTATTCTAAATTCCTTCGGTACAAACTACAGGTTGTTAAAGGCAATTCTAACCAGGCACTCGGACACCGGGCTTTGAGCCCCTGCACTGGTTTCCACGTGCGGCCTCAATTTCTTCACCCTTAGAACAAGCCCCTGGTGCGGGAGGCCCGCCCGGGAAACAGACACAGCAGAGTCTGGGGAAGGCAAGCAGATGCAGCTGGGCCTCGGAGAGAGAGGCAGCAGGGGTTGGTGCAAGGACCGGGGGTCCAGGAACCCAGCTACCTGCTGGTACAGCTGTTAGGAAGGGGGGGTTCCAGGCCTGATTCACGAGAGGGATCCGAGGGTTTACCTGATATCAGTCCTTGCTTTCTGTCTCTGAAATTGGATGCCCTGAAGGGGAGACTGCCTGCTCCAGGTCACCAAAGCCCCCACCACTCCCAAGAATCTCCCACCTGGCCTTGAAGCATCAGTTGGCCCTGGCCAGACAAAAGAACTAGACGGAAAGGGTGGGAAGAGCACCAGCGGGCGATTCCCGAGGGCGGGAGCCTGGGCGCACCAGAGCCAGCAGTTCAAGGGGATCACAGAGCCGGGTGGGAGCCTGAGGTCACGGCCGTCTGCTTGTGGGTTCGAGATACGGGACAGGGCGGTGACGCCGGGGCAGGGTCCTGGCGTGTAGGCTGACGCAACCAACGTGTCCCCCTGCCCACTGTGCCCTGCAGCAAATCAACAACGTGAGCGCCATGCTGGTCCTCGCCCGGCCGGTGACGGGCCCCCGGGAGTACGTGCTGGACCTCGAGATGGTCACCATGAACTCCCTCATGAGCTACCGGGCCAGTTCTGTACTGAGACTCACCGTCTTCGTGGGGGCCTACACTTTCTGAGTGCGTGGGGGGCCCCTCAGGGAGGGAGAAGCTTCCTGCAGCCTAAGAGCCTGGGGCTCAGGGATGCCTGTGCTCGCTGCGAGGGCAGATGCTGTTGTGAAGAGGAGAAAGAGAAAGGCAATAAAGGGAGAAAGAAGGAGTCCTGGTGGCTGAGGTGGGTGGGGAACACTGTAGTGAACCCCGGACGGGGAAAGGGGCCTGGCTGTGGGAGGTGGGCCAGTTACCTAAAGGAGTGATGTCTCCGTTCAGTCTCAGGGGGCCCCACAGATAGGAGCTGGGCACTGCATCCCCAAGGCCAGGACTGGTCCACCGTGCACATCAGAACCACCGAGAAGGGAGGTAATAAGGCTGCAGACTCCAAGACCCAGCCCAGGAATTGCGGTTTGACTGGTTTGTAGGGGACCTGGGAGACCCCACTGTAGACGATGGAGGCCTTGGGTTTCACTCCCAGCTTGGCCTCAAACTATCGATTTGGCTAAACCCTAGTAGCTTCCGGGGCCTCAGTTTTCCAATCCATAAAATGAGGCAGTTAGACCGTGAGTGGTTTCCAAACATTTCTTTTCCAAAATACAGAACCTGTTATCGAAGGAGATGTTATTTGATCAGGGAACTGTGACGACATAAACTAGATTCCAAGTTGCAACGCCTCACTGACTCCATCTCCCTGGTGGTCTCAATGCTCCCCCAGGGACCCCCAGGGTCCCGAGGAGCTCAGTTTAAAAACCACTGGACCTGCTGGTCTCAGTTCCCCCCTGGATACTTCGCAAGGCCCCTGGGGACTGGCATCGCCTCCATAATACAAAAAGCTGCAAATATTTCTATTTTTATTAGAGCCAAACAGATTCGGATTAAAAAGTGGCTAGCCTGTGAGGGGGTTGGGGGGGAGGGCGGTGTAGAGTTGGCCCTCGTGGCATAGCTCAGGTCAGGGGGCCGTAGCAGCAGTAGAGCTGGGACAAGGTCCTGCTCAGAGCGGGCCCCAAATTCCTGCACAAAGAGAGAGGCAGAGGAGGGTCAGGCCGTGGGCCAGAGCACCCCAGCCCCAGCCCCAGCCCCTCCCACCGGGTTCTCTTCCCTGCCCATCACCTCTGCAGCTGGCCACACTTGATGGTGCTCAGCAGCATCTCCTGTTCCTTGGGGGTGGCACAGGCGTCATAGGCGGCCAGCAGGCTGGGGGAGGGGTGGGGAGTTTGAGTTTCTAAAGCTTGCCAACAGTGGACAGCTGGCCCACTCGGGGTGGCTAGGCCACCATCGTGGAAGGAGTCAGCGTGGGGTAGAGGAGTCAGGACTTCCTGAGTTTGGCGTTCAAGGCCCTATTCCATCCAGCTCCCCTGCCCGTCATGCGGCTGCAAATGTTCTCTGTCCGTCTCCGGGTCTGACCGGCCCTGGCACAGCCCGGCCCTTCCACAAAGCATTGGAAGAGCCGAATTCCACACAGATAGGGCAGGGGCGGAGGACCACCCCCCCAGGATCTCTGCGGGGGCCTACCTGGCCGGGGTGCTGTACTCGTCCACTATGGCTGCTGCCTTCTCCCCACTCACTCCGCGCACCTGCATCAGCTGTCGGGCGAAGACCTCGCGCACGGACTGGGCCTGGGGGTGGGGAGCACGATGTCAAGAGTGGCCGGGGCTGGGCCACGGGAGGAGGACTGGGCCGAGGCAGTACCTTGTTCTTGATGGCTCCTGCGTTGAAGTCACTGAAGGTGAGGAGTGAGCACAGAGGATTTGGGGGGGATCCCGGGCTTGATTCAGGATCCCCTGAAGCTCCCCAGGGGCGACTGCGGAGGGTATGGCCCTGAGGGAAGAGGGAACTGAGGCCGGGACAGAGCTCTAGGAGACCACCCCCGGCCAGTCCCAACACCAGGAACTGCACGTGGGGGGCCCAGGGACAGGGGGACAGGGGCGCCCGCTCACCTGGTACAGTCTCTGGAGGCCCCGCGTCAGGAGGGCGAGGTAGGCAGCCGACTCCTTGAGGTCTGCCGTGCGCTTCACAAAGAAGCCATCGATGACCTGGGAGAGAGGAGCCCGCCCAGGAGAGGAAGGGGCCCCCCGGCTGGAGCCGCAGACCACAGGGGCCCCGCCAGCCTGGCCTGGGCCTCCCGGCTCACCTGAGTGTTGGTGACAGCCTGCAGCAGCGTGCTCTCGGGAAGGCTGAGATGGCCCGCCGAGCCGTGCTCCTCTACCAGGTACACTCGGTGGCCTAGGCCGCAGCGCTTCAGCCGGAACTGGGGAGGCAGACAAGGCGGGGGGCGGGGGAGGGGGCAGCTTTCCATCATGTCACACTCAAGATCACCAGTCCACCTCCTCATCCTCCCTCACTTCTCTGCCTGTCTCAGGGAGCGTCTACCTTTGCTCGCGCCGTTACCATTGTCCGGAAAAGCCTCCCACCATCTCTGAATGACAGGCATTCTTCGACCCTCCCTCGGCCCACGCAGGGCCTCTGACTGTGCGATCAGCCCAGGAGCCGGTACCCAGACCGAGCTGCTTTGGTCCCACTCCTGGAGGTCTGGGTCTTGTTCATCGCAGACTGCAGGGGCTGGCTGCCCACGGGGTCTGGAATACGTTTCTCAGTCCAGCCCACTCACCCTGCGCACCTACTGGGCGCTGGCAGGGGCCCGAGGGCTCTGATCTTGGGGCTGCCCGCGTGCAGCTCTAATGAGGGTGTGGGAGCTCTGCCTTGAGGCCAGCCCGAAGCGCCCCGGACACCCCTGGACTACAGAGGGGCCCTAGAGCCGATAGGGAATGGGGAGCGCGCTGAGGCCAGTCTAGGAACCTTCTGCTCGCGGAAGCGGCCGTCTATGATGCTGCTACACAGGTCGTCCAGCCGCTTGCGCTCCACGATGTGGTCCAGGACGAGCTCCCCAGGTCTTGCTGCGGGAAGCCAAGAGGGGTTCCATTGGCTCGAGTCCCCGCTGCCCCAGGCCCTGCCTTGGATACCCACCCTTCAGTCCACACCCCTCACCTGGGTCTCTGGGCCTGGTCTCTTGAGCCACCCACACGAAGTCCCCGACGTGCAGCTTGCGCACCGTGTGGGTCACGCGCAGCCGCTGTAGCTCGAGGAGCAGCTCTGGCCTGTGCCCCGCCCTGGAGTTGTGAGACAGGAGGCCTAGATCTGGGCAGGCGCCTGCCACCCCACCCCCTAGCATCCTCTCCTTCGCTCCCCCGCCCCCAGCCCACTCACCCCTTGGCTTCGCCGACGTCCACACACAACAGCACCCTGTACTCTCCAGGCCCAAGCTCCAGGGGCGGCTGCTGGACACTCCCTTCGCTGGCGCCACTACAAGGGGGAGGGGGGCGTCGGCATGTCTGAGGCCAGGACACTGGTGGCAGGCAGTCCCCCACCCCTCCACCCGCCCCCCCAACCCCCAGTGGGTGCGGCAGCTCCACTGTAGATGATGGAGAGAGTGCTGGCCTCGTTTCTGGGAGCCCTCTGGCCCCCCTGTCGTCCCCCTCCCCCCTCCTCCTCACAGCTCAGTGGAGGCCGCTCCTGGCACTTCTAGCTCCTCCCCAGGGGGCTCCTCTGGCCCGATGTCCACGTCCAGGGAGCTCAGGCCCTCTGACTCAGCCAGCTTCCGGGCCAGCTCCAGGCCCTCCGGAGTCAGCGAGTACCTGGTAGATGAACACAGGTCTCCCTTCTTCATTTGCACCCGGCTCGCCCTCCTGCCCGCCCCCAGCCCGGCTGGTCCCCCTGGCCCTGACGATCCCCTGCACAAACAAGTCACCCCCCAGGCTGTGTTTTCGTTCCTCAGATCAGCGTCCTTGGACCTCCCCGGGGACATCTCTCAATCTGCAACAAGCACATCTCGGACCCCGTGTACCCCTCCGGAGTGCTGCTCCTGCGTCTCTCCTCCACTAAATTCTAAGACACGTGCAAACGCGGGCTCCGTAGCAAAGCCTTTCCGCTCTTCCGGTAAAACCTGTGGCACCCTCTCCTCCCCCCAACCCACTGCCTGGCCTCTCAGATCCTCTGGGCACTCCCTCGGTGTGGGCTTCTGCGAGTGAGGCCTCCTTTCCCGCACGCATCTCGAAGGCCTGCGGTTTGCTGGGTGACTGCAGGGCTCCACCCAGAACGTCATGCGCGTTCTCCCCCTGCCCCCAACACACACCTGCCTCCCCCTGTAGCTGAGCCCACCTGGCTGGCCGGTGTGTCCTGAGAACCAGGTTCCTGTGCAGGAGGGAGCGGAGGGCTGGCCAGGGCCGAGTACTCCCAGGGGCCACCTGTCCGTAGGGAAGGAGAGACCCTTAGAAAGTTCCCGGCGCTACCACAAGTCCAACTTCCTGGGCCCCCAACCACTGCCTGCTCCCAATAGAAGTCCCTGGTGGGCTTATGGTCTGTCTGATCCACAGCTACTCGCCTCCATCCTTTCCCCACTAAGGGCTCACCCTGGGAGTTTTCTGGACACACTTCTGCAGCAGCTCCTCCTTGGTCAGGAAGCCGTGGCCACTAGGATTCTGTAACCAAGGCAGAAGTGTAACCCGGGTAGGGTCATTGCTGGGGCCGGCCTCCTCCAGGAGCCTCAGGCCCCAGTGCCTGGGTGCTCCTGACTCCCGAGCCGGCCACGTGCTCACCAGGTGCTCCCTGTAGAGCAGCAGCAGTACCGCGCGTGCGCCCGAGTGCCGAGCCGGCCAGTAGCTGCCCGAGCCCCCTGCTTTGGGCTGGGCTGGAAGCTGAAAGAGACACGGAGGCTTTGAACATGGAAAGCAATCAGCCATTGTGGACTGAATCCCGGGCAGGGCTAAGGTTCAGGACCTGTCTCAGCAGACTACATGGCCCCGAACGAGTCTCTCAGCCGCCCCTCAGTTTCCCTGTCTGGAAAATGGGTCAGATGAAGGGACAGCCTGTAAAGCTGGGATGAGATGGTGGGATGGTTGTGAGGGGGTTGGGGGGTGAGGGGTGTAATCGGCCTGACAGCCTAGGTTCTACCATTGGTTGCGAAACAGAGGTGGTAGCCAAGAAAAACCAATAATAGCAATCCTCAGGACTTACTGGCCTTGGCCTAAAAAGCCTGATCCTGGAACTCTCACCTAACTCTGCTATCATTCAACATCTCCATCTACAGAGAAAAAAACTATACCAGAGTAAGTCATTTGCCCAAGGCCAGGCATCACCGGTGGCAGATCTTGACCCAGGCCTGCCAGGTACCCCCGGGGCCAGAAAATCTTACTCCTGGTCCTCCCACTTTCCTTTTCATTCCCCTCGCCCATTTCTCACTGGCATGGAAGAGTCCTGGACTCTGGCAAGGGGCCCTTCCCGGGCTGGACTCTTCTCTCCAGATGAAGTCGTGGCATGGTCACCTACAGGAGCAGAAGAGAAGAAAAGAGTCAATGCTAAGAACACAGCAGGCGGGAAGGTCTGGGACGCTGCCAGCTCATGTGGCAGGAGAGAGGGGTGAGGTTCTGCAAGCCAGCCACTAGCCTGAGGTCAAACAGCAACATGGACGTGAGTAGGGAACCTTAAGCTAACGTATCCCCGGTGGTTCCGGAGGCTGCGCCTGGGGGAGGCTCAGGGAACCACCGACCCTGACTCTAGCGCTCACCGCCTGATGCTTTGTGCTGCTGCAGCCGCTGGTCCAGCATACGGCAGAGCCTGTCTCCAAAGTGCTGTAGAATCTTAGCTTCCTTGCCGCTGCGCAGAGGCATTGGGTACCGCCGGAGGGAGCGCAGCGCCTGGCGGGGGCAGGGGTACCGTACCGGGTTAGGGCGGGCCCGGTTGCCTGGCTCCGCCCGCACCTGTCTGCCTCGAACCGGGACCCACCTTCTGAAATACGAATTGCGTCCGGCGCCCCCTACTGGCTGCCTCGTCCCGCCATTCGGTTAGCCAGCGTACGAAGAGCGGGTTGGGGCAAACGGGCAGCGGGCGTTTCCGGCCCAGGCGGACCGGCGCTGCCATGAGCCGCAGGGCGGGTCCTCTGGCGCCTCGCGCCGACCGGACTGGGACGCCGCCAGTTCTGGAGACGGGATTCGAACACCTGACTCGGGAGAGTGAGGGCGGGACCTCTCCAATCACGTGGCCCCACGCGGGGCACTACTAAAGAAGAGCCTCCTGCCGCCCTCCCCGCCCCTGCACTACTCTAAGTGGTTGGGGCCGAGCACTTTCTTTACGGCCTTTCACCCCCTCGCCCCTCCCGGCCCAAACCAGTCTTTTGGACGGGCCCCACCCACGCCCTCCCTGCCCCCAGCCTTGACCCGCCCCTTCCTCTCATCCCAGATTCGAGAGCGGGGGGCGAGGAGGGGGGGGGTCCTCTTTGTGAGGGACAGAAAGGCCGACAGCGCCCCCGTGTGGCTGGGAGGACTGACTGGGGGTGGTGCTTAACACCGAGGAACCTGAGGCTGTCACTTTCAGTCTCACCTTTGCTGAGGATGCTGGAGAGAGACTGAGCTTCTGAAAAGTCCAAGAGGTGGGGGGGGGGGTACAAATGAGTGCAGGTATATGTAGGAGGGACATCTAGAAAGCAGTACTGGGGATGAAGATACAAAGGTAATGTAGGAGGAGCTAAGAACCCTCCGAAGAAAAGGTGATCCCGAGCTGGGGTGCAGGGAGCGAGGCGTGGAGATCCAGCAGTGGAAGAGGGGCGCGAAGTCGGGGACATTCAGGACAAGCCAAAGCTAGGAGGACGGAGGGGAACAGAAGACAAGTAGAAGGGAGACAAATAGGTTTGGGGCCTCAGGGCGAGGGGGGGTTGTCCGAGATGGGCACGTGGTTAGATTCAGGGGAGCAAGCTGGAGGTAAGAGCCCGAACGAAGGTGGAAAGTGAGGGACACGCGGCTCGAAGATCTCGCCAGGGAGTTACACTCTACCCGAGCTGTTTTACGGAAGTCGCCAGGAGCTGGGCTGGGGCCTTCGAGAAGCGGAGCGGAGAGGCGGGCACTGCAGCTCTAGGCCCGCCCCTCCAGACTCCGCCCAACCACGAACCCGGCTCCCCCCACCCTCCTAGCCAGCTCCGAACTCCCGCCTCCCTCCCGAGGCTGCCTTATAAGGAGCCTCCATGGGGTGTTCGGGTTGGCCCCACCCCCTCTAGTCTCTTGTCCTAATAAGGACATCTAGGGCATCCCGTGGCTAGGGGCGGGCGGGAGCGTGTCTCCAGGGTAACTTCGAAGTCTCTCTCCCCCCTCCTCGTTACTCTTGGAAACTCCGAGGCTTGAAAAAAGTGGAGCCAGTCTCCTTTTCTGGCAGGGTCGCTTACCCGGCTGGGGATCGAGCGGCGGCCTCCACCTGGGGCTCCCGGGAACTCAGTTCGTGGGTGGTGCAGCGGAATGCCCATGACTACAATTCCCAGCATGCCCTGCGAGGTGCCCCGCTTCGGGTCTCTAAGGCCAGGCTTCCAGCTCTTCATTTACATTCGTTATTCCGCTGATGGGATCGATACTCCCAGTTCTCTTGTTTGCGACTCTGTAGTCTTTCGGCAGAGCCTAAGGCCTTGGTCGTCGTTCTAGGCCAACGAAAACTTCCCGTAGTCCCCATCCGTTTCTTTTTTTTCGAAACTTAGGCTAACACAGAGCTGTGTCTTAATTTTTCCAGGTTTTAAGTTAACTGTATGCCTGGCTATCCACTCGAGAACGTGAATCAAATTTGGTTTAATATCTATTTCTTCCTTTCACTCTCTCTAGTAAAAGGCACACAATCTTTGAATTGATCGCACACCCCCCTGCCCTTCTCCCTTTATTGTTTCGTGAATATGCCAGACATCTTTAAAACAAGGACAAAGCTCTATTTTCAAAGACTTCTTTGTAGCCTTTCTCTTGTGTTTTTTGTCTTATTCTAATTTTATTGAAGGTGCATACGGCCTTTTCTCAGGAGACGAGTGGGTTTGCATACGAAGGGTGCATAAGAAGGTTGAAGACGCTTTACACTTGCTATTCTCCTTGCTTAACTAGGACAGGATTCCAGGCCAATAAATTGTCGATTCAATTCAGAAAAGCAAGATACTAAACTCAAAATTTTCAGACCAGAACCTGCCAAGATAGATTTAGGAAACAGTTCCGCCGCGGGTGAAAAGCGGCGAGGTCGAGAGCTCATTTTCGGGTCACATTACCTAGCGCGGGGGCCTTTGCTCAGCTGAGCGTTCCCTGGAAAATTCGACCAATGGACGCGCTCTCCGCGCCATAGCCCCAATCCTTCTCGGCTGTCTCGGACTACGTTTCCCAGCATGTAATGTGGCGCTGGGAGGCTGGCTGGCGAAAAAGACTCTCTTACCCAGTGAGCCTGAGGACGGCGCAGGACCCTTGGACTTCATTTCCCGTCGGCCCGTGGGGGGAGCGCCGGAAGCCCGCCCCGCCCCTCATTGTGCGGCTCATACTAAACGGAAGGGGCCGGGAGAGGCCGCGTTCAGTCGGATCCCGGCAGCAGCTGCAGCGGCTCTCATCCCTTCAGACTCTCCTTGCTATCTCCCTTTCGCTTCCGGAAACATGGTGAGCAGCAAGCCATGGCGACTGAGGGGAGGCGGCTGCGAGTCGGTCGTCTGCGCGCGGGGGAGGGAACGGTGGAGCGACGTCGGCACCCCCTCCCCCAGCGCCCCGGGCGGGATGAGGGTCTCGGGCTGAGGGGCGGGCGGTGTTCGGACGCGCGTGCGCGCCCGCGGACGCTGGGGACGGCTGGCTCGGCCGTCGCTCGCGCGCCCCCTGGACTCCGTTCCCCTCCCCCACCGCGCTGCTGCGCCCGCGCGGACACCGTCTGTGGGGGAGGGGTCCGTGGCGCGCGCGCCCGCCCCTCGCGGAGCAGCTGGTGGCGCGCGCTGAGCCAAGTCGGTTCGCGGGAGCGCGCGTTCGACGGGAGCACGCGGCATCCGAACCCGGCCCGGGGGCGGCAAAGGAAAAGCGCGCGAGCGGTCTCGGCGCGCGCGCCCCACCCAGGGGCTGTTCCTGTCTCCGCGTCACCCTCCCTCGACTGGCGAGTCTGTAGAGAGCAGGTGGCAGGGATGTCTGCGCCCAGGAGGGGCGGGGGCGGAGGGGTCCGGGTGCTGGCGCTGGGGACTAGGGGCTTGCACCGCGCGTCCCGGAGGGTTTGCACCGCGGAGATCACGGCCCTGCGAGGGAGCCCACAAAGCGATCTGGGTTCTCTGCTCTGTACATCCGGCAGAGGCTGGAACGGCACGGTCGGCCGGCGTGTGCGCACACGCTCAGGACCCGCCGCTGGGCCCGAAGCCCTGGACAAGTGGGCCCTTCGGCTTTCCCGGATGGGGCCTGAGGGTGGAGCCGAGTTTAGGGAAGTGACCCAGGCAGGCACCGCCCGGAAACCACCCCGCCCCCTGTGTTCGGCCCCAGGGCTATGAGAACTGAAGGTTGTGTAACTTGTCCAGGCTACGGCCGGCAGCGGAGGGGGCTGATGGGCCGGTCGGTAAGGACGATTCCTCGGGGTTGAGACCTGGAGGTGCTCCTGCCTCCGGCTACTGCTTTCTCCAGACGGGGCCGGGCCGGGCGAGCGCTTTTCCCCGCCTACTCCGGAAGCGGCTGGTCACGTGGCCGGCTTCCTCTGCAGTTCCGGGAGCGGGGGGCGCGACAGGTTTCACCGTGGACAGTAACCCCCCTCCTGGCTAGAGTGTCCCCCCAACACGACCCAAAGTAGACGTTTGAAGAGCTCTCGCGGACCGTGGGTATTGGGTTTTGACCTGTTAACTTACGTCAGCGACCTTTGGGTCCTACATTTTCCCCGGAGGACGGGGAGTTATGGGTTAGGGTTCTAATTAGGGACTGTGATTCTTGCCTTGGTTGAAGGAGATCCCAGCAAAGAAGAGGATGGTTTGTGAACAACTGCACTGAGTAGTTCTGATGGACTTAACGAGAACTGTTAAACTCGTTGGTGTCCTCTCCCCCATTGTTGGGTCCTGGTTCTCCTTCCTGAAGAGGTGGTTCTAACGTGGGTGCCTGGGTCTCCCTTTCCTATCTGTGAAATTTCGAGTCAGTACTATTACCCAAAAGCTGAGATGAGTACTGTGAGTAAGAAACGAGCCTGTGAATTCTTTTAATTCTGGGCTCACATCAAAGCCAAAGTTCTGCTTCTTACAGGTCCTCAGGTTCTGGGCTGTAAGATGTTGGGTGAGGAGGAATGATGTTGAATTAATGATAAGAGGTTTCTTGTATGGCTGCTATTCTGGGGGTTGTGTCTCATTTGGTCCTTGGACGGTGGCTGGGGGGGTGGGGGAATAGTGACACTTGTCTTGGGAAGGATTAATGATCTCTTGGTTGAGGACTTGTTGGCATCCGAGATGGATCTCTTAAGACTGCAAAGGAGAGACTTTAGGGGGAGTCCCAAAGTCTTTCCTTTATGAAGTATATGTGACTTGTCCCTTAGGCCTCTGGCGTGGCGGTCTCTGATGGTGTCATCAAAGTGTTCAATGACATGAAGGTGCGCAAGTCCTCGACACCAGAGGAGGTGAAGAAGCGCAAGAAGGCGGTACTGTTCTGCCTGAGTGAGGACAAAAAGAACATCATCCTGGAGGAGGGCAAGGAGATCCTGGTAGGTGATGTGGGCCAGACTGTAGACGACCCCTACGCCACCTTTGTCAAGATGCTGCCAGACAAGGACTGCCGCTATGCCCTCTATGACGCAACCTATGAGACCAAGGAGAGCAAGAAAGAGGACCTGGTGTTTATCTTCTGGTGAGCTCCCCTGCAGGCACATCTTCCTATTACTTAGCTCTGCCTCATCCTTCTTTCTCAGCATGGGAACCTCTGTATGTTTGGGGGGAGGATGTTGTAACAAAACACTTTTGTCAGTGGGGGACTTGATCAAAGCTTGAGTGCAAAGTTCTCTCTCACTTGAGGGCACTTCCAGACTTGGAGAGGGAACTTTGTTGCATATTCTCTGACTGTCGTTATTCTCCAGGGCACCTGAGTCTGCACCCCTTAAGAGCAAAATGATTTATGCCAGCTCCAAGGATGCCATCAAGAAAAAACTGACGGGTAAGGGCCAGCATGGGTGCCACGTACCTTTTCATTCAGGCTTTGGCTGCAGGGTGGGGTGAAAGGCTTGGTATATGAGATACCTCCCCCCTCCTCTTCCCCGCCTGCTGGAAGGTAACCTTGTCCCTTCCATCTGTTCTGATTGGCTCCTTCCCAGCCCCAGCGTCCCCTCCCCCAATGCATCCTGCTCACAGATGCTCCCTTTCTTCCTCGCAGGGATCAAGCACGAATTACAAGCAAACTGCTACGAGGAGGTCAAGGACCGCTGCACCCTGGCAGAGAAACTGGGGGGCAGTGCCGTCATCTCCCTGGAGGGCAAGCCTTTGTGAACCCCCTCCAGCCCCCTGCCTGGAGCATCTGGCAGCCCCAGACCCTGCCCATGGGGGTTGCAGGCTGCCCCCTTCCTGCCAGACCGGAGGGGCTGGGGGGGCCCAGCAGGGGGAGGGCAGCCCCTTCACCCCAGTTGCCAAACAGACCCCCTCGCCCCTGGACCTTCCCCTTCCCTCCATCCCTGACAGCTCCGGCCCTCCCAATCCGCTTTCGATCTTCTGATTCCTCTCGGGTTGAAGCAGACCAAGTTCCCCCCAGGCGCCCCAGTTTGGGGGGGCCTGTATTTTTTTTAACGACACCCCAATTCCCCACCTGTTCCTCCCTTTTCCCGTGCTGCCAACTTCTAACCGCAATAGTGACTCTGTGCTTGTCTGTTTAGTTCTGTGTATAAATGGAATGTTGTGGAGATGACCCCTCCTTGCGCCGCCTGGTTCCCCTCCCCTTTTCCCCTGGTCTTGGCCACCTGTGGAAACAGGACCAATAAGGGACCTTCAATTAAAAACCAACAACAACACACACACAACAATAAAAAGGCTCACTAATGGGATGTTTGTTTCAGGGTTGGGGCCCAGGGGACCTTGCAGGAGAGGGTATGCTGAGATAATGAACAGTGTCTCTTCTCTATACCCAGTCTCCATCCACCCCCTTCATTTGGTCCCAGCAACTGGCTGAGCCGTCCTGTGACAGTTGTCACTCATAGGCGGTACCACAGCTGGGCCCAAACTGACTGTTGGGGAGTTAGCTGAACTGGGGTGTGTCTGCTGCCGGCTGCAAGAGCCCTTTGGGCAGAATGGGCTTTGTATCTGAACTCTCTCCTGTAGCCTCTTACCCGGGTAGGCAGCTGGGCAGTGAGGCCTGTTCTCCAACCCCAGGCTCAGGCCTGCCTAGTATGGGGCCATGAGATTGCAAGTTACAAAGTGCCTCTTGAGTTGCAAGGTTCTCTCTGGTTTTCCTCTGACTTCGTTCATGGATGGCTGACTCATCTGTGAGGGCTGGGTCCAGTGGCTGCTGTGAGTCAGAAGCCAAGTTGAGCCTTTGGCCTTCTGCAGATGTGACTGGAGTCCAGGGTGGGGCCGGGCCAGGTGGAGCCCAGGACTTCAGACCCAAGTGTCTTGGTCTCACTTCCCTGTGTTTAACCAAGAGGGTGTTGGCTGGAACCCCAAGCCTTTTGCTAGGGTTGCTGCAGGCTCTCCAATCTGTACTTTGGGTTTTCACCAGCCTGGGAGGTAAAGGTGTCCTAGAAATCTTACCCTAAGGGTGGGGTAAAAATGCAGGGGTTGTTACACACGCCCAAACTGGGGGATGTGGGGGGAAGAAGCCTATTGTTAAAGCTGGTTCCTTAGTTCTTTGGAGCTTGCCAGTATCTCTTATGTGGGAAGCAGGAAGGATAATTCCTTTTGACACTACAGGGGGGTGCCCAGGGTCTGGTGTCCACAGTCCCCTGGTTATGTTCCTGGTAGGCCCTGGAGCCATGGGAAGTAAGGACTAAGCAGGCTTCCTTGCTACAAAAAGCAGGCTTTTTATTTGTGAACAGGCTGGGGACAACTAAACTCCAGGACTGTGGGGTGGGGAGACAAGAGGGTGGGCAGGGGCTGTCCCCCAGACTCCAGAAGAGGAGGGAAGTCGAGGCCCCCGGCCTCCCCGATGCTGGGGTTCTTACCTGTGGCCAAGTATGGTACCCATGATGCCCTAGCTTCCTCTTTCAGGACCTGGCTCTTTGGGGTGGGAGTGGGGCGTGGGCTTGCCCTGGGAGATGGTGGGGGCATGGCTAGTCGCCGCTGTGGTGGGGGAGGTGGTATCTTGAGGGGGAAGATCTGCGGGACTCTTGCCATTAAGGCCCTGAAGTAGGCTGTAGCTGCTCTAAGGCTCCCCCTTGAGGGCAATAAGGGTGTTCCGGAGAAGCAGGGTGCTGGCCTGCATGGGAGAGAGGTCTTTGATGTCCCCCGCTGCTGCCACCCTGCTTCCTGACACAAGGGGCTGTTCTTCCCACACTTGGAAGTCATGCCCCCCTCCCTCTTGCACTCCCGTCCTTAGCAACAATAGCTGCCATTTATTGAGGGCTTATTAATTTGGGGAAGGGAGGGGTCCTGGTCCAAGATGAAACATGACCCCATGTCATGTCCGGTCAAGTCCATGGGGGGCTGTTCAGGGTCGCCAGACCGCCTCCCCCCAACACATGCTTGCCAGTACCTGGTAAGAACCTAGAGGTCTGGGAGTGGACGGCAGGGAGGCAGCAAGAGGGCACAGTGAGGGTGGAGGGCTCACCTTGGCGTGTTTGAGCTCCAGCTCTGCCAACTCTATGAGGTTCTTGCGGAAGGAAGAGACGCGGCGGGACTTGAAATCCATGAGCTCTGGAGGGGAGGGAGGAAAAAATGAGGTCCGTGGCAGGGTAGGCAGCCCAGCGGCAGGGGCTCTGGGGCCATGGGGCTTACCCTGCTTGGCTGAGTCGGAGAGGCGTTCGAAGCGTTGGCAGCACAGCTGCTGGTGGCTCTCGGCGGTCCGCACCTCCCGGTTCCTAGTGCGGGCCTTGTCCAGTGCCTTGTTGGCGTTCTCGTAGTCAGCCAGTGCTCGAAGCCGCCGGTACAGCAGGTCCTGGGGCCGGCAGGGGCACAGGGTCACTGTCACCCACGGCCTCGTCTGCCTGCCCTTCCCTGTGCTCCAGTCCTGCTGTCCTCCAGCCCCGAGGTTCACTCTGGGGCCGTATCTCACCTTGGCTGCCTGTGAGTCTCGCATGTAGTATCTCAGCATGTCTGACAGCTTGAGGTCCTCGTCAGATGCCACTCGGCCCTCCAGCTTCTGAATCGGGAAGTTTGGAGGCTGGGGGGGAGCTTGCAGAGGAGCAGCTAAGGGCTGGGGTGCTGCTGCTCGTCTCAACATCCAACAGAGTCACTTGGTGACCGCTCTAGGGCAAACCCTGATACTCAGGGGAGCAGGCCAGGGAAATCTTGACAGAGGAATGGCATCTGATCTGGATCTTGGGAGTTAAGTAGGGATCAGACAATGGCCAAAAGCTCTGCAGGTGTGCAAGCCTCGTACATGTTCAGGGAACCATGAGGTCAGCGGGAGCACTCTGATCACGGTGGCCGGATCCTAAAAGGCCTAAAAAGCAAGCTGAGGACTTTGGGCTTTGTGTTTGGGGCAGTTTCTGGGAGGGGCAGGTTCCCTGAAAGTCCCTGAGCAGAGACGAGATGGGATCCAGCAGACATCTTAGAAAGACTGGCATACTGCAGGGACTCTTGGAGGAGAGCTCAGGAAGTGTGTGTCTGGGGCAGGATGTCGGCAACGTGGGGCAGCCTCCCAGGGGCATGTGGCCCATCCTTGTACGTGGCTTGCCAGGCCTGCTTCCCACCCCCACCCCCATCACCGCACACACACTCTCGAGACTGGATCCCTGTCCCCTCTCCGGCTCATTAAACTAGGGTTTGACTGAGGGTGAGTCCAGGGTATCACCGGGCCCATGTTATCACCAAACGTTCCAAAATGATCCTGGAGCTTTGTCATCTTTTAGGAGGAGACTATTTTGTCCCTGCAAAGGATCACTGACTGGGTGCTCTTCCAACACACAAGGCAGGACTCACCCTTAGTCGTTCAAAGAGCTCTGCCAATTTGAGGAAACTCCTAGGAGGCAGTGGGGAAGAGTTAGGGCAGGAGTCTTGAGAAGGTGTTCCACAAATAAAAAGCCCTGCCCCCAGCGCTGCCCTTTCCTATACCCTGCGTTGTGGAAATCTCCCTGGCTTCTTTCCCAAATCCCAGCAGGAACTTCACCGCCCACGTACAGCTGATAGTACATTGGCACAGTGACCCCTCGTGGGCATAGATGGTATTACAGGCATAGAGGGGGGCAGGAAGGGCGAGAGGGAGTCCTCACGTCTTTAGCTGGTTCACTTCCTGTGTTCCCAGACTGTTCAGTGCAGCAGAGATAGGGATAAAATCGTCTGCCAGGCCTGTCGGGGGAACAGCCCTCCGTCAGACCCCCTTGGTCGGCACATCAAGCCCCAGCCCCGGTGTTTGTGTCATGGAGAGAGACACAGGGCGTGTCCTGCTCTCTCCTCTCCCTGCAGGGAGTAGGCATGCCAGGGAGAAGGCGCAGGGAGCCCAGGGCCCCTTGGGTCCTGCGTACACTTGTGCGAGTGCATGACACGGTCTGCCCGCAGGCAGGCGTCCCGGATGCGAGTGTGGTACTCCAGCAGGAAGGTCCTCTCGTGTTCAAAGAAGTCATCCACCTCCTAAGGGAGCCAGACAGGAGCCACTTAACACTGAGTCAGCAGGAACATGGCGGCCATAGACGTGCAGGGGTGGCACAATTTCCTTCTAGGCCGTGCCCCACTGGTGGTTTCCCTCCCCGAGTCCTGGGCCTCAGTATCTGCCACGGACTTGAGGCCCTGGGTTGAATCCACAGATGGGTCCCGGGGGTCACCTTGAGCCCTGACATGCTGGTGATGAGGGCTTCATCTGCAGACTTCACGATATTCCTCAGAAATCCCCCCAGAAGCTCCTTCCTGTTCTTCCCTCGGACGCTCAGCTGAAGCACACAGGGGAGAGTATGGGGCTGGGCTGGGCGTTCGCACCTGCCACCCCAGGCTCACGTCACTCTTGGAGCTGATGAGACAGAGGCTCGAGCCCACCTAGCATCCTGCCCTCCACCCCCCAAGGGTGACCCAGGGCTGTGCTCGGGCCCAGCTCACATCCTGGCCATATTCCAAAAAGACAAAGAAGTTGTGGTCTCGACGCAGGGTCGGGTGGGCCGCGAGGCGCTGCAGAAAGACCTCGTGCATCGCAACTGTCTTCTTAAAGAGAGCCAGGTACTCCCTGCAGAAACCGGCAGGCAGCTCAGGGGCCCGCCTTGGCTCTGATTACCCTGCCCCCTTCCCCTCAGGAGCCCTGGGGTCAGAGGTCAGGGTCTCTAACTAACCACAGGTGACGAAATCCTGGGACTCCCAGGACGGGGTGGGCCCGGAGCTTCAGAGACAAGGAAAGGAAGTAGCACTCACGCTTCCAGCTCCTGCTTCATTTTGGCAAATTCTTCCCGCGTGATGGAGCTGTCGCCCTCACCCAGCTTCTGCAGCTTTTCCCTCGAAGCCTCGAAGTCTGGCCTTGGAGGGGCTGGGGGGATCTGCTCAAAGGAGGGCCAGAGCTGGCAGGTGTCTCGTTGCGGAGAAGGCCGTGACCCAGCCCCAGGAGCGTCGCGCGGTCCTCCATGCCCACCCAAGCACCCAGGCCTGCCCCGCACGGCCCCAGCCCGCCCGGCCCTTCCTCACGATGAGGCCGGCGTACTCCTCGTTTTCCACATAGGCGTCGTGGAGCCAGATGAACTCCTCATGCTGTCGCACGACGGAGAACTCCGTCTGGGCGAAGTGAGGGAGGCAGCTCTGGAAGCCAGGAAGCCTTTCTGAGGTGTCTCTCCTCCCCTCCCAAACCCTGCACCCGTCAGGCATCCTGATGGGTGCCCACTTAAGGGCTTCCCCAATCCCATATCCCAGGGGAGGCCCAGGGTGGGCCTCGGTGGCTCAGGTGTCCATGATTTCTGTCAGGATGACGGGTGGGGGACGGTTAGGACTCGGGGCGCGAGGCCAAAGGCCACTGGAGACTAGACAAGATGGCTGTTTTCTTGGAGAGGCAGGGGGCAGGGGCCTGGTGGAGGAACAGGGCCCAAAGTCGATGTCGGCATCTCCCCCTGCCCCCCACCCCCCAGGCAAGCGAGGCCGGGGGAAGCAGGGTCTTTGAGCTCCTGAGGCCTCCTGAGGCAGCCACCTCAACTGCCCCCTCGCTCCCCTGGCGGCCTCACCTTGGTCTGAACAGTGAACTTCACCTTGTCGCGCTCGCTCACTGCATCGGAGATCTCCACCTGTAAGGAGCTGTCTCCCTGCAGGTCCACCGATAGGGAGGAGGGCTGCCGGGGAGGGAAGGTCTCTGACACGACTGACCACAGCCCCCCACCTCACGGCGGACTTCAGGTCCTCCTGCACAGCCCACCCAGCAGCATTGCCTCTTCAATGCCCTGGGGTCACCAGCTGGAGGGATCCTGGTGAGTCACGCTCCAGGCTTTACAATCACTACAACACTTGCCCACACTTCCTTCCTCAGAGGCGGGCAGACTTCTCCCTGCTCTACGGATGCGGAAACTGAGACCACCAGAGAGGTGAAATAAGTTGTCCCAAATCACTCAGCTGCAAAGTGGCCGGGCCTGATTCGAACCCGGTTTCTCAAATTCCAAACCCCAAGTACCTTCTCAGCTACCAGCTCGCCTCTTCCCTGGCTGGTTACTTCAGGCACCCTGTTGCCAGGGCCTGGAGTGAGGGAGACAAGAAGCTCTCAGCCCTTTTGAGGGGTTCCTGAGACTAATTCCATTCACTGCTTTCGGCGCCAAGAGGCACTGGCTTGTAGGCAAAGCATATGCCCTTCTCTAAGTGAAAAGATCCGTGAGGCACCGAACTACGAGCTCATTCTTGCACTGAGCTTTTCCACACATGGTTATCAAACACCTACTCGGTCTACACCAATGTAGACCCCACTTCCCCATTGAAGGGGAGAAGCCACCGTACCTCCAAGCATGGCTCGCCAGTACATAAACTGGCACCAGCCCACCGCTCACGTCCCCTCGCCCTCTCCTCTCACGGGCTTTGGCACACCCGTGGCACACCCATGGCACACACTATGGGCAGCCATTCCAACTTCTGTCACCACAGATTATTTTTACCTGGACTTAAAACTCCATGTGCGTGCAATTACACAGATTAGACGCTCTTGTGTCCATGGTCTTCAGTGAGACCCATCTATGAGGCTGAGGGAAGCAATAATTCTCTTTCATTGCTATGTAGTATTCCATACGAATATATCATAGCTTATGTATCTATTCTACTGTTGGTAGTCATTTAGATTATTTCAAGACTGGCCTATTACAGATAAAACTGCCAGGAACATTCTTCCATGTGTCTTCTGTAGGGCAGGCATGTGTTTAAATCTCGTAGACACTGCCAGTTTCTCAAGGTGATTGTACAAATTTATATCCCTGTCAGCATTGTATGAAACCAGTGGCACCACACCCTTGCCAATACTGAGAATTGTTAGCCTTTTTTATGTTAGCCATACTGGTGGGGGCAAGGTATTTGCGCATTGTGGCTTTAACTTGTATTCCCTGGTGTGGAGTGATGTTGAATACCATTGTATGTCTCCACTGCCCATTTGGAAAGCTTTTGTAAAGTGCCTATTCAAGTCTTTTGCTCCCCCACCCCCTCCTCTTTTAAAAATCAGATTGTCACTTTCTTATTGATTTGTAGGGACTCTTTATATACCCTGAAGACAAGTCCTTGGTCAGTTATATGTGTTGCCAATATCTCCTACTCTTTGGGTTGCCTTTTCTCTCTCTTAATGACCTATAATTTTACAAGCTCCAGTACGTCAGTCTTTTCTTTTATGATGAAGGATTTTTGTGTACTCCTGAAGAAAATTTTGCCTACCCCCAGGTCATGAAGATATTCTCCTATTTTTTCTTCTTCTAGAAATTAATAGTTTAAGCTTTTATATTTAGGTCTATGATCCCCATTCACTTCATTTTGTATACAATGTAAGATACAGGTTATGACTCATTTTTGTCATATATGACAACCAGTCATTTTAGCACTATTTGTTAAAAAAACAAACCTATCTTTTGAGTATTGATTTGCTTTGGTGCAAATCTTTTTTTGGTAGAAAATAAATTGACTTCATAAGTGTTATAGGTTCTGTACTATCCTGTTTTGTATCCTGCATTGTATATTTATCTTCTATTAATTGGCTTCTGCTCTTTGTTATTTCCTTCCTTTTACTTTCTTAGGGTTTAACTTGTTCTTCTTTTTTTAATTTCTTGAGATTGAAACATAGACACTTGTGATGCCTGGGTGGCTCAATTGGTTAAGTGTATGTCTTTGGATCAGATCATGACCCCAGGGTCCTCGGATTGAGTCCCACCTTGGGCTTCTTGCTTAACACAGAGCCTGCTCCTCCCTCTGCCTGTCAGTCCCCCTGCTTGTGCTCTTCCTCTGACAAATAAAATCTTTAAAAAACAAAACAAAAAAAGAAATGTAGATCATTGACTTTTTCAATCTTTCTTTTTTTCTAAAATATGCACTTGGAGATATAAGTTTCCCCCTGGGTACTTCTTCAGTTGTATCTCCAATTTTGATTATCACATTTTCAAAATCATTTCTTTAAAAATTTTTCTAATTTTCACTGTAATTTCTTCTTTGACCTATGAATTACTTAGAAGCACGTTGCTTACTTTCCAAGTATTTTGGAATCTAGTTATTTTTTTTTGTTTTGATTCCCTGCTAATTCTATGGGGACAGAGATCTCACTCTATGATTTCAATGTTTCAAAACCTGACACTTGCATTATAGCCCAACATATAATGTATTTTGGTAAATGATTCAAGTGCACTTGAAAAGAATGTGTTTCTTGCAGTTGTTGGGTACAGAGCTCTAATTAAACCAATTAGATCGAGTTGATTAATCATAGTATTTTATGATTTTATTTATTTATTTGACAGAGAGAGAGAGTGCACAAGTAGGCAGCGTGGTAGGCCGAGGGAGAGGGAGAAGCAAGCTCCCCAGTGAGCAGGGGAGCAATGCCAATGCTGGGCTGGATCCCAGGACCCTAGGATCTTGACCTGAGCGGAAGGCAAATGCTTAACCGACGGAGCCACCCAGGCGCCCCTAATCATGGTATTTTTAATCTTCAAAATCCTTATTGATTTTTTTTGGGTGGGTTGGCTTGTTCTAACAGTTGAGAGAGTTGTATTAAACCTCTAATTGTCATCAGGACAAACGTCTATTTCTCCTTTTAATTCTGTAATCTTTTACTTTGCATATTTTGAAACAATGCTATTGCATATAAATTTATCTTTCTGTTGAATTGACTCTTTAACCATTAAAAAATGTCCCTCTTTATTTCTAATACTTCTTATCTTACAGTTTACTTTGTCTGAAACTAATATAGCCATGCCAGCATTCTTTTGGTTAGTGTTCTTTTTGTGTCCTTACACTTAAAGTATGTCTCTTTAAAAAAAAAAAAAAGATTGATTTATTTATTTTAGAAAGAGTGTACATTTTTGGGGGGGGGAGGGTTGCAGAGGGAGAAGAAAGAGAATCTCAAGCAGATTCCCTGCTGAGCATGGAGCCCAGGGAAATCCCACAATCCCTAAGATCATGACCAAAGCTGAAATTAAGAGTTGGATGTTTAACCAACTGAGACACCCAGGAACCCCTAAAGTATGTGTCACTTGACAGAATATAGTTTTCTTTAAAAAATCCAATCTGAGGAGCGCCTGGGTGGTGTCAGAATCTTGGTCTCAGCTCAGGTCTTGATCTGGGGTTGTGAGTTCAAGTCCCACGTTGGGTTCCACACTGGGCTCCAAGCTGGGCATGAAGCCTACTTAAAAAATATCCAAACTGAAAAAGAAAATCCAGTCTCGATTTTTTTAAAGTAACCTTACCTTCAGGGTGGGGTTCGAAGTCTCGACCCCGAGATCAAGAGTTGCATGTTCTACCAACTGAACCAGCCAGGTGCCCACTGAATACATTTTTAATTGGAGTGTTTGGTCTATTCATAATTACTGTAATTACTGACATAAGCTATAAACCTACCATCTTACTTTTTGTGTTTTTTTTCTTTTTCTCATCTTTTTTTTTTTGCTTTATTTTTTTTCCTTGCCTTCGGTTAGATGAGTCAAGTATTTTTATATTATTTCATTTTCTCTTCTATTATATTTTTATTTACCTCTTCATTTAGTATCCTTTTCATTTCTTTCTATTTAAAGGAGACTCTTAGAGAAGGCAACGCTTACTCTAGAGGACAGGATCTAATACTGGACTTTCAGAGAGTGTGGCACCTACAAAGTTTGGGGATGGACCCGTTGGTTGGATAGCCTAGTATACATCCCATATGATAACAGTAACAACAAAACAATAACAACATAGTAGTTAACACTTACACTTGAGCTTCCTATATGCCAGGTACTGATCTAAGCATTTTACATATATTAACTGATTTAGCCATGAATATGAACATAAACGTTGAAACAGATATTTTCTGCTCTACACTTTGTGTCTCTCAGTCCCTCACCTCTCCAAACACCACTTGAACCGCACTCCTGGCTTGGCTTCTCTGACACCCCCAGGGCAGCCTTCCCCTTTGTCCAACTGCAATGCCGCCCCCCCCCCCACACACACAATCTGACTCATCGGTACAATGGGCCCCTAAGTCTCCTGTCTCCCTCCTGCTGCCTTAGTATCTCTGCTCTAATCTGTACTATTTGGTAACTGCTTGAGGGAGATGGGACTTCAAGGATGGACCACAGCTACTCCATCCCTATCCTCAGCCACAGCCCACTATGCACACGCATCCAACTCTGAAAAGTGTGCACCTCTGTGAGCCCAATGATGCTCGATAACTACTTGTTGAATGAAATCAAGAGGAAAGAGTGAAGAATTAATGATCTTATGATTATATGAACACAGGTGCAAAAATGAAGCCATTAGTGCTGAACTGGATCCTTCCCCCTTGGCAAAGGAGAAGGGTACTCTTCTCAATCCCGAACATCCCTCCTCCTTCTTCTTCCCTATTAAGCCTGCCCCCTTTGGCATCCTCACCAGGCTCCTGGCAAGTGCCACAGAGGCGCCCCACTCCCCCTTACCCCCTTGCTCAGGTCGTTCTAGCTCACGCGTGCGCGCAAACACACGCACACACGCCCCACTCCCTGATTGGGCATCATTGGGTATCATGGAGTGAGGTGGAGGTGGGGAGGAGATTTGCATCCTTTCTTTACCTTGTTCTCCTTCCCAGCCTCTTGACGCCCCTCCATCACCCTTCTTCTTGGCCGCAGCACCCAAGTATTCCGCGTCTGGCCACTGCCCGAGCGCTCCCGCAGCTTCGTCCCCCGGTAACTCGCCCGAGGCACGCGACCCTATCAGCTGATGGAGACGCTTTCCCCTCCCGGCTAGGAGTCACCTGGAATCGGGCGTGGTTTCCACCCGCTCCTTTGCAGCTCCGCCTTTTGATTGGCTACCAGGTTCACCGTGAGCGACTCCATTGGCTACACGCCTGTCGTTCTTTTGCTTGGCCCAGCTTTTAAGGGGAAGCGCGTAACCCAGGGCCGGGAACGGGCGACAGCAGCGGGGCTGGAGGTCGGGGGTTCTAGGGTTACGGAGGTCTCGAGCTACGTCAGCCCCCCCGCCCCCAGGCTGGCAGTCTGTCTCCTGCCGCAGCTCCGGGCCGCGCCTTCCAACCGCCTCGCGCGCTCTGCGCGTGCGCACTAGCCTCTTCGCGCGCGCTCTCCAGGCGGTGGGCGAGGCGGCGGGCCAGTGGGCAGGGTGGGTAGGGTGGGTGGGGTGGGGTGGGGGGGGGAATGGGGATGAGGGGTGGGATGGTGGACCAGGGATAGGGATGAGGGTTAGTGTCTGTGGGAAAGGGGTTCCGGTAGAATTTTCGCTCTGGGGCATGAGGGATCTGCGGGGTAAGCCGCGCAGAGTCATGAGGAGACGCCGCAAGGCCCGGGGCCTGGGCGCCCGAGGCCAGGCCGGTGTCCACGGGCGGTCGCACCTGGAACGGGGAAGCAGAGGGGCAGAGATGCTGCGAGAAAAATTGTGGGTGCCCTGGAACGGGCTCATTGTAATCGGGAAGAGAATGGAGCTCCTGGGTAGAAATACACAAAAGCCTCCGATGTGCGACCCAAAGCTTGTCTCTGAGCGCTGGAGACTGGAAGATGTGGGGAAAATGGTGTTGAAAGCGAAGTCAGGTCAGGGTCAGGAAAGGATGGATATGAAGTTACTGCAAAGTGTAGCAAGTGCATTACGGGCTCCAGCAGGTTTGGGGAAAAACAGCTCAAAGGAGATGGGCGGAAAACAAGAAATTAGAGGCAAAGTAGACGCTGAATCTGAGAGTGCAGGGACTACCGCAGGGTCTAGGAAGGGATCTGCCTTCAAAGAGAGGTTGAAATTTACTGGGGCGGGGACCAGAGGAGAGGACTTGATATCCAGACCACATACACTAGGGCAGAAGGAGGAGGAGCCTAGGTCGAGTGGAGAGAAGCTGAGGTCCAGTGGAGAGAAGCTGAGGTCCAGTGGAGAGAAGCTGAGTGGAGAGCAGCTGAGTGGAGAGCAGCTGAGGTCAAGTGGAGAGCAGCTGAGGTCAAGTGGAGAGCAGCTGAGGTCAAGTGGAGAGCAGCTGAGGTCAAGTGCAGAGCAGCTGAGATCAAGTGCAGAGCAGCTAGGAGGGGAGCAGCTGAGATCAAGTGGAGAGCAGCTGAGTGGAGAGCAGCTGAGATCAAGTGGAGAGCAGCTAGGAGGGGAGCAGCTGAGATCAAGTGGAGAGCAGCTGAGTGGAGAGAAGTTGAGGTCAAGTGAAGAGAAGCTGACATCAAGTGAGAAGCTGAGTCTGAGTGAAGAGAAGCTGAGGTCAGGTGGAGAGAAGGAGGGCTCCAGAGAAGAGAAGCAGGGAAGTAGTGGAGAGGATTTGAGATCCACTGGAGATAAACTGCAGTCAAGTGCAGACAAGCTGGAGGGTTCAAGAATGCAGAGCATAACTGAAGAGACAACTGAAAGAGTGGTAGAAGTTACTGGTGATGAAAAGCAGATGAAAGTTACTGATGCGGAGATGGAAAATCCTTTTGAAGGGGTGGAAGGGAGTGATGAAGAGCTCCAAGGGGCTGAGGAAGCAGTGGGAGTTGAGAAGGATGTCTTGGGTGGAGTGAGTGATATTGCTGATGAATCTGTTTCTGTGGAAGAGAAAGAGGTTATAGATGGAGGTAATGGAGAATGAGGCAGATGAAGGACTGAAGCTAATGAAGGAAAGAGAGGCCGAGGAAGTGGTGCAAGTCAAGAAATTAGAGCCAAGCAGAGCATTACTGACCCCGAAGAGAGAAATATGAGAGAGGAAAGGAGAGGATGGGAAGGAAGAACTTTTGAGGATGAAGGTGGAGGCTAGGGCCAAAGGAAATGAAGAAGAATGAGAAGGAGGGGAATGGGAACATTTCGAGGAGAAAGAAAAGATCTGATAGTGTGTTGCTAACTAAAGGAAAGGTGGAGATTGTTTTCTTGGAGAAGAGCTGTGCCTGAAGGGCTTGTTGGGAAATGTTTGAGGAATGGATTTGGGATTAGAGGACTTAGTTTAACGTGTGATTGGTTTATAAGACAGAGAAGAATGCATAGTGAAAAAAATGGGGAATTACAGCAGGGTAAAGGGTAGATAATGAAGGCTGTGAAGGAAGATGCAAGCTGGACCCAGCAAAGAAAACTTCTGAGAGAGGATCCTGGAGAGGAATGAGGGGCTCCAACGTGACACAAGCAAGAGAAAAGAAAGAGGTGAAGAAAAAAAGTAAGAAGTCAAACCCCATCATAATGATTATGTTTGTTGGGTTTGGAAGTTATTTCCTTTACTCTTTCTGTACGCCCCTTTCCCATGTAAGACAATTTTACAATCGAATGGAACAGTCCTCTCTCGGGGCCCTGTATATCTGGACCGCGCCCATCCTCATGGATCTTCCCTCTAACTAGCCTCCAAATGTAGCCAGAATAACGCTGGGCTCACTTCACCACGATCACCCACCATTTCCATGAATTCCTCTCACCTCCACACAGCAAATTTGAGTTACTCAGACTCCATATGAAGTTACCTCAACTGTTGTGTTATTATTGTTTCCATCTTTGACTTGGTTATTCATCTAATCACGTGGACTTTTCCTCCTGTGTCAGTCTCCTTTGGGGCTTTCTCCTATGACTTCCACATGCCATCCATCATGCACTCTTTTTCCGGGGAAGAGAGAAGACTCCCTGAGTGCCTACTGTCAAGACATCAGCGTCAAAACTTGGGCTTTCAGATCCTGTTTGTCTCTTGGATAGGGATGTAAGAGGTGGCAAAAGCAGCCGTGGATAGTTTGGATGAAAGAAATATTTCACCCTTTTCCCTTTATATACTTTTTGCGGGGGGGGGGGCATGGAAGGTGGGGGGCAGAGGGAGAGGGAGAGAGAGAGAGACTCTTAAGAAGGCTCCATGTCCAGCATGGAGCCCATTGCTGTGCTCTCATGACCCTGAGATCATGACCTGAGCTAAAGCCAAGAGTCAGACACTCAACTGACTGAGACACCCACATGTCCCTCCTCCATGTACTTTTTAAATACTGTAATATTGGGGTGCCTGGCTGGCTCAGTCAATTAAGTGCCTGCCTTCAGCTCAGGTCAAGATCCCAGGCTCCTGGGATCGAGCCCCACGTTGGGCTCTCTACTCAGTGGGGAAGCCTGCTTCTCCCTCTCCTTCTGTAGCTCCCCCTGCTTGTTTTCTCTCTCTCTCTCTCTCTGTTAAATAAATAAATAAATAAATAAAATCTTTTTTAAAAAGTAATATTTTTTGTAATATTTTTGAGGAGTAGAAACATCATATCATAAATATCATGACATAAAGTTATAATAGGCTCACGTTTTTTAGTTGTTTTCTATATACCTTTTGCTGATTTTCCCCAAAGCCTCCAAAAGAGCTGTACACCTCATGCCACATTTTTGTTCATGTAGTCAAACCTAATGATAATTCATCAATTTCATTTTTTCCCTGGCAATTTCCTTCTTTGAGTCCTTTATCCTCTGGGTCTGATGTAGAGTGGCTGCGTTCTAGGCTTGCCCCATTGCTATTTGCCTGGGCTTCTTAACACTTCTCTCTGTTCTTCTGTGTTGGATCTCCTACTGCCTGGATCTTAGATCTTCTCCCTCTTTCTTGTTTTACAGCTTCATTTTGGCCAACCACATCATCTAATAGCTTCCAGAGAAAGAAACCATGGGAGGTAAACTTTGTGACACCTTATCTGCCTTATTTTTGTCTCATATTTGATGGATTTATTGTAAATCAGAGAGGAGAAGTTAGAGCCAAGCATCACATTATTGATGTTGAAGGGGTAAATATGAGAGAGGAAGGGAGAGCATCTGAGTGTGTGAGGAGGGAATGGGGATGGAGAGCTACGAGGTTTAGCTGTAACAGGACTCTAGGTTGGAGATATTTCCCCCTTAGAATTGTAAAGGCATTGCCCTACTCTTTCCTAACTTCTGAGTGTTGCTGCTTATAATTGCAATTTTGTTCTTTAAAAAAATTGTTTTATTCTATGGATATGACCTGTTTTTCTTCCCTATATAAATTACCTAATGGCTCACCCTGCCCTCTCCTCTGGTTTTCTAGGGTTCCACTACAGGACATTGGAGCCTGAGTTAGAGCCCTTATCTTTTTTTTTTACTCGTGTCCCTCTTTTTTTATTCTACTCTCTGAACAATTTCATTAACTTTATCTTGTTATCCTTTCTATTGATTTTTTTTTAATTTCAACTCTCTTGTTCATTGATTGCTTCTTTCTTTATATATAGCATTTCTGTTTTGTTTTTTGTTTTGTTTTGTGTACGTGTTCTTTTAGATCTCTAAGGAAGAGTTTTTCAGTTTTTAAGTGTTTTGGTTTTTCATATTATTTCCTCTGAATTCTCCTCCCTTTCTGGGCTCTGTGTACGTGTGTGTGTGTGTGTGTGTGTGTGTGTGTGTGTTGGAGGTTTTCCTAAAATGTTTGAACTTACTCTGTGTGCACAGATAGGGCTTGTTAATTGATGGTCTTCATTCTTTATTGTTTTGTATTATATTTATCCTTTTATTTTCATCTTGGTGGGGTTTGGAGACAAGCATATGTGTGTGTTCAATCTAACGTGTTCGACAAAAAGTCTCCTCCATTACATTTTGATTGTTTTTAATTGAATTCTCAAGTATAACCCTGATTTTCATCTTGAAGGTAACTTGCTCTTTCCTTTATGAATTTTCCTCTGTGAAAGTGACTAGCACAAGGACAAATAAACCTCAGTATACAGCAAACGGTTACATCAGTTATTTTTTTTTTTAGATTTTATTTATTTATTTGACAGAAAGAGATCACAAGTAGGCAGAGAGGCAAGCAGAGAGAGAGGGGAAAGCAGGCTTCCCGCCAAGCAGAGAGCCCAAGATGGGGCTCGATCCCAGGACCCCGAGATCATGACCTGAGCCAAAGGCAGAAGCTTTAACCCACTGAACCACCCAGGCACCCCTATATCAGTTATTATAAACATGCTGTGATTGCTCTCATTTGTGCTTTGAAAAAGCATAAAACCTCTCTTGACTCCACATGCCCCTCTAGCTACTGTCCCATTTTTCTTACTCCCTGCGGTAGGCAAAAAGTGGGCTCCCCCCCAAAGATATACTCACTTCCTAGTCCCAGGAACCTCTGCATATTACCTCTTATGGCAGAAGAGTGAATATTACCTTACAAGGCAAAAGATGTGATTAATAAGTTAAAGATCTTGAGAGGGAGGGGCGCCTGGGTGGCTCAGTGGGTTAAAGCCTCTGCCTTCAGCTCAGGTCATGATCTCAGGGTCCTGGGATAGAGCCCCTCATCGGGCTCTCTGCTCAGCAGGGAGCCTGCTGCCCCCTCTCTCTGCCTGCCTCTCTGCCTACTTGTGATCTCTCTCCTCTCTGTCAAATACATTCCCTTTACGGGAGAATTCCTCCAAAAAGTAGTTTATGCTTACTTTTCCTGATCTTCCTTCCTTCGTATCCAACTTTTTATATTGGGCTTTTAAAAATAGACAGAAAAATTGAAAGTTTAGAGCAACGAGCAACTCAATATTCTTCCCCTAGATTCAGCAGCTGATAACAGTTTGCCCTATTTACTTTGTTTGTATATAGTTCAGCTCATATCTCCTAAGAATTAAGACATTCTCCTCCATCTCCATAATACCTGAGGAAATTAAAATTATTTTAATTTAATAAATTAAAAATTAAGAATAATTTCCTAGAGGTGCCTGGGTGGCTCAGATGGTTAAGCATCTGCCTCCAGCTCAGGTCCTGATCCCAGGGTCCTGGGATCGAGCCCCACATCAGGCTCCCTGCTCAGCAGAGAGCCTGCTTCTCCCTCTCCCACTCCCCCTGCTTGTGCTCTCTCTTTCTCTCTGTCTTAAAAAATAATAATTCCCTAATATCATTTAATATTCAGTCTATATTACAATTTCTTTCCAGGTCCCCAAAAGATCTTTTTATAACCTTTTTCCTTGGCCCAGTATCTCATATGTTGAACGTGTTTCTTAATTCTTTTTAATCTACATTAAATCTCCTCTAATTTTGTTTTTAACAACTTTAACTTTTTTTTTAAAGAATTCAAGCCTATTTGCTTATAGATGTGTAGCATTTTTCATTTATCTGATTGTGTCTAGATGGCGTCATTTCGTTCATTCTTCTAACCACTGTGGTTTTACGTACTAGAGGTTGGAGCTAGAGGCCCTGGTTTCTTTCTCTGTAGCACTTAACACCTTCTGACTCCAAGCTTCCCTCTGTCATTGTTTATTATCTATCTTTCCCCTCTAGAATGGAGGCTCCATGAGGGAATCCATGTATGCCTCTTGGGTTACCTAGACTAGTCTGCTGTCCAACCAACACATAGTGGGCACTCAGCATGTATTTGTGGCATGAATGAAAGTCACATTCGGTGACTTTACCTGTGTCAATATTATTTAACATCCAATGAGAGATTACTGTAGTAATTTACCCTGTTCCTTAGAATATCTCACATTCTTTGAGCCTCAAATGCCCGAAAATGTCTTTATTCCATACTTGAGGTTTGTCTAGGTATAGAATTTTCCCTCAGCAGTTTGAAGGCCTTCATGCATGCCCATTGAGAGTTCACATCCATTTTTATGCTTGAGCCATTGCACGCGACTGGGTGATCTGTGTATGTAGTCTGCTTTCTTCTCCTTGCCTCTGTTATTTCTGCTTATTTATCGGTCTGAAGTTTATAGCTTACTTTCTTCCATTCTCTAGGAACTCTGATCCCACGGTTGGACAATAAAGTAGAGATACTGGGTGTAGGCAGAGTTGTAAAGATAAGCTACAGAGGCTCAAACCTAGTAGGAGGATCTTTTTGGCGAGTGATGGTAGTTAACCATTACTGAATTCTTAGAATAATCTGAATAATTTCATAGGTACTAGGCTAAGCACTTTACATGCTCTCTATCATTTAATCCTTCCAACAACTCTCTGAGACAGAAACTATTACTCTGTCAGCTGTACCGGCTAGAAGCTGCCAGGCCCATGCCCTGAGCCCAGGCAGCCTGATCCCAGAGCTGCACAGGAAACCACTTTGATGGCCTGCACCTTCTGTTCCTACTAGATGAGCCCTACTACTCAGTTCCCAGCCTGTCAAAGCAAGGCCTGCAATCCTGCCTGGGGAGGGGGGGAGCGGGGGGAATGAGGCTGGGTAACAGCCTTTCCATCTAGTCAGTGAAGCTCGTTGAATGAGTGCTTCAGTGGCACGTTTTTAAGAACATAAATGCCAAAAAGCAATGATGTTTATCTTCTTTCCAGATCTCTGCCTGCCCAAGATCATCTACTCCTAGCTTCCTTTGGTGATTCTCCAGGCACTGAGAAATCGTCGCCTCTCCTGTAGGAGGCCTACACAGGCACGAGGTCAAGACAGTTGTGTGGGTCTCTCAGCCTGCCCTGCACAGCATATAAATCATGAACCAAATAACCAGACTTGTTCTTTGGCTGCATTACCTTTTCTCCTGGGAGACCAGACTCATTCCACTGAAGGCCACGGAAAGAAAAAGTGAAGATCAAGCCACCGCGACAAAGGGCAGCCACCTTGTAAGTGCAGATATTTTCACTCATCTACCTAGCTAGAACTTTGTACATGTAATATCCTTTTTTTACTAAAATTAACCAAAACTAACACGTTTCAAGGAATTGAGGGCTCCTGAATGATTTTATGTATCGCCAGTATCCTAGTCTTTCTTTGGATAGTCCCAAAGATCCCTGTTTCTTGCAACAGGATGTCTTAAAAATGACATTATTGTTTGGCTCTTGTCAGATGGTCGCTTTGCTAGTCCTGTTAATTCATTCAGCAAACACCAAACACTTACAATGTGCCAGTTGGGAATGCAACAAATGTGTAGGACCAGGATCTTGCCCGTGGCCTCCTATCTCTTGTTGAGATAGATATCTCTATAGATAGAGGTCCATGCGTTGTGAGGTGGGCTAGGAGGGTGCTCTGTACTAAGTATGGTAGAACTGCAGAAGAGGGAGGGCCTGGCCATGAGGCTGGTTAGGGGGGGCAATCCAAGAAGGCTTCCTCATGGAGTTGACCACTTGGGGCTGGGCTAGTGAGAAGAATGGTGAGAAGGGATGATGGATGATGGATAGGACAAACAAACATTCTCAGTGGAAAGAAGAAGATCACCGACAGTGACCTGGGACCGCATGGCTCCCTCAGGAGAGGGCAAGAACAGTAGTTTGGTGCAGCTGGAGCACAGAGAATGTTACAGAGACTGGCAGAATGTGAGCTTGGGGGAGCCTGGGGACAGCCTCGAATACAGGATTAAAGAAGTTAGCCTTTGCTCTGTAGGTGACAAGGAGAATGACACCATGAAATCTTCGCTTTACATAGTCTACCAGACTGACAGCATGAGGGTAGGTCAGAGCGGGGCGCTGAGTAGGTGCTCAGTAAAGCAGGAGATGTGATCATCAGATCATTAGAATGAACAGTTCAAGATAAAGAGGCCAGGGCTATGAACTCAGGCAGAGAAAGTGGGGGCGAAAACCAGAGGATAGATTGGAGAAGGTTTCAGAAGTCCTGGTGAACAGGGTCACCAATTAACTGCGACAAGATGGTGAGGATGGAGGGGCCAAGCTTACAGATGACAACAGCTGACAGGTGTCGTCTAGGGCATACTCTGTAGTCAGGCATTGTGCTGTGGTATCTCATTTAATCGTCATAGCCCCATGAGAGAGGTGGTATTCCTTTCTGCATTTTATAGGAGAGGATGTTGGAGCCTGGAGTGGTCCATGAAAGTGACGAGGCAGGTATATAGTGTGGTAGTAGTTACGATTTGAACCCAAGGGAATCAGCATCCTTAGCCATGACCCAGTAACGTCAGCAGCTGACTGGATTTTGGTACCAAGTGATTGGGAAGGGAAGTGACCACCTCAGGAAGCAGTTAGTGAGTGGCAGATGAGGGCCTGGAATCCACTGGAACTGCTTCCTGCCCCCCCACCCCCCTCAGAGTTCACAAACGGGCTGCTGGGCACCGTATCAGGCCACAGCCGTGTTATCTTTGGTTTATGGAATATTTTTTAAGAAGTTTTTTAGAACTAATTGCTAACGTTAAAAAAAAAAAAGTTAGAGATTCACATTAAAACCTGCTGGATCATCTTGAAAAGTGAGAAGATCTGGCCATACTGGGCCCCACAGAGCAGCAACCCTTGCTGCCCCTTCTGTGTTTCCTTCGGCTGGGACCCGTGCTCCCCAGCTGGCCAGAGCCCCCCAGCCTGGGACCCGTGCCCACCTCCGCAGGCGCCTGAGTTCGCATCTCTCAGTCACTAGACCCTCCGGTTTGGCACTGGGCTGTGTCTGTGCATTTAATCCCAGGTCAAGCCCAGGCCTCCACTGATGGTTACATACTCTTTTTGAACTTTAAGGAATATAAGATAAAAATAGCAACGTCTTTTGCATTGCTTGTTTCTTCCCTTCATGCCGTGGGAACTGAGAAAAAATAACTACCCACTCACCCCTGAGTGCCCGCAGAAGGAGGGTCACAAACAGGTAGTGAGGACAAAGGTGAATGGTCATGATTCCTGAAATCATGCACCAGGTAAAAGGAAATGTCAGTCATACCCTGGGGAAACAGCAGACATAACGGCAGCTTTCTAAATCATGCTGTGACTATTATCTGTTTAATTTGTCCAGTAATTATTTGTTTGAATTTTGAACTGTGTACTTTGGACGCGTTATAAGGAAGCTCTCAGGGAAGATATGCGCGCCTGTCTGCCTATGCCTGGGGTGTCGGGGGGGGGCCGTGGCTGACGTTCCATTGCTTGGAATTCTCCGCAGAAGTTCAATTTCAAAATATTATTTTTTTAAGTTTAATGATTTATTACAGATCTGAAAACACACTTCTGTACAATTACGTTAAAATATGAGTCACGGGATGGCAAACAGGTATTTCTCCATATTAAATATTTTGTGACGTCTTAGATGTAATAGTCCCCGTGGCAGTGGTCGGGGGGGACAAATGACAGATTTTATGCTTGCGTGCTTGTCTGCCGCTTGTAAACTACACTTAGAGACTCAGGGTCAAACAGGTGCAAGAAACAGAGCTGACACCGGAGCGTCAGGAGTTTGGACTCCTAATCCGCGTTCTTTGTGTGACGCCGGGCAAATCTTCCCCATGCCTGGCCGCCGGATTCGGGACCTGGGGGAAGGCAGCGGCTGCTGCTGGCCATGAATTTCTCGGAGGCCACCGGGCACCATTCTGGGATGGCCAGTGGCTCTCAGAGGTTCACTGTCCATCTTGAAAGGGTCATCTGTACTATGGGACCACAGCGACCCAACTTTCAATAGGCCAGCCCTGCAAGCTTTTTCCTGGGAGCTAGACGTCGCCCTACAAAGGTCGGATTGCAGATCAGCTGGGTCTCTGAGGACATTTGTACACAGTCACATAGGACCTGTGAGGCCACGCTTGGGCTCCTTGGACTTTGACCCCTGCCCAGCACATTCTCCTTCCTCCTTCTCCCCCTCCTCCTCCTCCTCCTCCTCCTCCTCAGAGACTCCCCACCCCTGATATACACACCCAGGGTGGGACCCCATCGTCTGTTGTGGCCAGTTCTTCAGTTCTTGTCCGTAACACTCAGAAACCATTGTTTCCCATTGAGACCATACAGACCCAGGCGGATACTGGGTACTTAGCACCAGGCTGAACGCGGGGGTATGACAGGCACGTGTCCTGCTCCTGGGACAAGATCAGCCTGCAGGGATTCATTCGCAAACCAGGCGGCACTTTGTTACAGAACTAGATCAACTGGTATTTTATCTCAGTCGCGTTATAATTTCATTTTTGTAGTGTGGCCTAAAAAACCTAGGTTCCCCAAAAGATCAGCCAAGCGCATGGTAAAATTCGACTTATTCATTCATTGGACAGATATTTAGCAAGCATCTATTATTATCAGGCACTATGCCGAATGTGAGGACTGAAACAGAGGATGAAACTGACAAATAATCGTGTTCTCTTGGAGCTTAGGCGGTCACAGAAGGAGACAGAAAAATTATGTCAGTATGTAATCTGAGCTGAGAATTTTGAAGAAAAACCAAGCAGGGTAAGGGAGAGAGAATGACCGAGGCAGGGGTGGGGGGCCTGCTCTTTGAGATGGGGTGGCTAGGAAGGCCTTTCTGATGAGAGGACTCTGGAAGCAGAGCCCAGCAGCAGTTTGGAGGAAGTCCAAACTGGGGGGCCCCACAGGGGACAGATCCTCCAAGTGGCCAGTGGCCTGGCCTGATTGAGAAAGAAGAAGTCACCAACTGGACTCCCAGACCCCACTGTTTCCTTGTCTGCAAGTCCGTGGGCTTGTTGGGAGGAATAGATGAAATCCTTTTTTGTTTTGTTTTGTTTGTTTTTTTTGAATAGATGAAATCCTTTATAGGATATTTATGTCCACCGTCAAGCACTGTGTGGAAGTTGCCCTCTTTGTGTTGACTTTATCAAGTTTTTGTAGAATGTCTAAACCATCAGGATTATAATTATTATATTACAGCTCTGCCCTTTCATTTTTTTTATTATTGTGGTGAAATTCACATAACGTACAATTATCCGTTTTAAAGCTTACAATCCAGTGGCACCTAATGAATTCACGCTGTTGTGCAACTACCACCTTGGTCTGGTTTCTAACTTTTTCATCATCCCACTCTTAAGTTTTTCATATTAGTTTATGTCACCGCTCTTGAAAAAAAGATCCCCCCCATTCCTGACTTTGACCTTCCTGTTTCTGACTGGCCTTCACCAGTTCCAATGACTCATCCGTGTGTTTATTCAACAGATATTTATCGAGCATCTACTATGCAGTAGGAACTATGCTAGGTAGGTACTGAGGCCACAACAGTGACAAGAGACACACAGGTTCTTGCATTTAGGGGACTTATATAGTCTAGTGAGGATTTAGATACTGAATATGTAATTACCACAAAATTACTTTAAATTCGATCAATACCTGGGACGCCTGGGTGGTGGAGTGGGTTAAGTGTCTGCCTTTGGCTCAGGTCATGATCCAGGGTCCTGGGATCAAGTCCGGCATTGGGCTCCTTGCTCAGTGGGGAGCCTGCTTCTCCCTCTGCCTGCTGCTCCCCCTGTTCGCACTCTCTCCCTCTCTCTCTCTGACAAATAGATAAATCAATCTTAAGGAAAAAATATCTATTTTCCTTAAGATTTCAAAGCATTCAAAAAAATGCTTTGAAAATTGTGTTTAAAACATTTGTGGAATTATTATTTTTTAATGTTTTTTTAAAAGATTTTATTTATTATTTGAGAGAGAGCGAGAGAGTGCGTGAGAGCAAGCAGGAGGGACAGAGAGGGACAAGCAGACTCCGCACTGAGCTTGGAGCCCTACGTGGGGCTCGATCTCAGGACCCTAAGATGGTGACCTGAGCTGAAATCAAGAGTCAGACGCTTAACCGACTGAGCCCACCCAGGAACCCCAACATTTGTGGAATTATTTTTTTTTAATATTTTATTTATTTATTTGAGAGATAGAGAAAGTGAGAGAGAGCATGAGAGGAGAGACGGTTAGAGGAAGAAGCAGACTCCCCGTGGAGCTGGGAGCCCGATGTGGGACTCGATTCCGGAACTCAAGGATCATGACCTGAGCCGAAGGCAGTTGCTCAACAAACTGAGCCACCCAGGCGCCCCCATTTGTGGAATTATTAAAGCTACCAGCAGTGAGATGCCACTAGCTAGTAAAGCCTAGGCTAACACAACTGTATTGTTTTTATAACCATGTCCTTAGTTCAGAGACCCTGGAAAGAAAGATCACTTCAGGGAAGTGACCTGGATTATGTCAATGCAGAGAGCAGGAAGGCGGGCTAAAGTAAAAGCTGTGGTACTTCATTCATCTCCTGATAGCAATCTGTTGAGGTCAACATGGACAGCTAGTGTTAGCATTGCGCCCATTTTATCGATGTGGAAACGGAGATCTAGACCGCTGTGCCTGGCCTCATGCCACCTGGTGGGGATTTTATTTCGCTTTGGCCCTCTGGTAAAGCTGAAAAGCATTTTGCCCCCTAGGGGTCAGTGATGCACCTGGTTGGATGGAGACTTGCGCGGCTGGTCCGCCTCCACCCAGCCCTCTCGGTGTGCTCCCAGACTTCCAGGAGAGGGCGCTGCGAGGCTGGCCTCGGAGCCGCCTCACCAGACCTCCTGGGTCCCGGCCCTTCTGCGGCACCGCCCCCCTGCCCCCAGACTCCTGACCCAGCAAGCTCCCAGCACCCTCCGGCCGTTCTTGCACCCCATGCGCGCATCTGTGTTTTCCTAGGTGATTGTTTCTTAATCACACTGTGGAATTACAAATCATGGCTGGGAACCCAAGTTACCTCAAGTGACTAGCCTAGTGATCACCAAAACCGAGGTACAGCCCCCGGGCAGGGAGCCACAGAAACTGCTAGCGTGGTCCTCGCAGCCACGCGGTCCGGCGGGGGGGGGGCGCCGGTGCCAACACCGCACGTCCGTCATGTCGGCGCACTCGTCCGATTTCTTGAGGCAAGGTGACCTGGCAGCATTTCCACCCCACCCACAGCTAGTTTCGCTTTCCTAATGTTGTTAAAAAGTGCCTTCTAACTGAAGTAGGGTGGTTGAACAGGTTCCAACATTTTACTTAATTTTCTAACATGGCCGTTGGATATCGCTTCCTCCAAGTGGGTCCCTTTCGCCAGCTTCTCAGCAAGATGCCCACGACTGTCCTCTTTGGCATTTGTCCAGCGTCCAGGTTCTGATAACTTTGGGGCTTTGGTTTAATTTTAACCGTGAATTATTCTTTTAGAATAATTACTTTTTAATCTGGGAAGAGCCAGTTTGCCAGAGAGCGGAAGCACCTCCTGCCCGGGGCGCGAGCAGACACAGTCATGTGCGTTGACTGCTGACATCTCTCGTTTTGAAAGGGGAGACCGATTTGGTGGGAAGAAAGGAAAATGATCATTGTTTGAAGGACTGTTTGAAAGTCTGCTGTCATCAATGGTGTAGACGCTGGGGGTCCCAGGAGAGTGGGCTGGGTTGAGCACTGAGGAACAAGATGATTTAGAGACCCTGGAGCGGGCCCTAGGCTGAATGCAGCAGAGAATGGCTTTGCAGACCTGTCCTGCCGGCAGCCACGCGGCATCGCGTTTTCTGGGACAATCTCAGTTTCGGAGACAGAAGATACACTGGCCCTTTGCCAGGCCATGCCTCAGACTGCTGCCACTTCTCGGTTCTGAAAATGTCACCAGCGAGGCGGGTGAGCAGTGACGGGCATTATCTCCTTAGCAGTGACCTTACCCAGGCTGGGAAGCCGAGCTGCGATCCCCAGAGCTCTGTGCACTGGTGGGGATACTTCCGATTCCTTTTTTGCCTGTGATGCAGGTCCGTTGGTAATAATTACTTGTATTTGTAGGACATTAAAGATTTTGGTGCAGAAAGACAGAAATCGGTTATCAACCAATTCTGCAGGTTATGTGACAAGACTCTTTTTTGGTAATTAAAAAAATCAAAGATGAAAAGAATATGGGATATGCAATGGAGACCAATTCTAGAAAAAATAATTTATGCCAGTCCCAGCTGAGGCAAACAAATTTGGGAAGACTTACTCATTTTATAGAAAGATTCATGCTTGGACTTATTTAAACGTGAAGCTCTCCTGGAGCATTTCAGTAGGAGAGAGGACAGAAAACCTATCACAAGCATGACAGAGACTATCACAAGCTGTTACCAGTGGAAGATGGGTCTTAAGTGAAAATAAAGGGTCTGATTACCCGACGAGTTGGTAAGGGCTGAAGCTCCCTTTAGAAAAATCTGACCTTGTGGACTCTTTCAAGTACTGGCCTGATCAGTCCCACAAAAGCTCCTAAAGGCAGAGACTGGGCCTTTCATGGCTCCTTGCTGCTGGAGTCACTGGTTCATAACACTCAGTGAATGTCAGACCAACACATTTATTGGTTAGATTTGATGCAAGTCGGGAGAAAGATCTATCCACCTGTGACCTAATCTGGCGTAGCTTCCCTTTTCTCTTGGTTCTGGAGGAATACTGAAGAAGAAAAAAGTGCATGTTTCATGTGCCCAGAGGAAAAAATTCATACGGACATAAATTAAAACACACACACACACACACACACACACACACACACACACACACAAAAGGAAAAGAAACAAAGCCAAGCTAATCTGGGATTTTGATCATCACTATGAAGGCGTTTCTGTTTCGTCATTCAGTTTCTAGCACGGCCTCCAGTTCAGACCTGTGCAGCCATGTCTCAGGAAACTCCTTCCCTGCTCAGGCCCTCTCCCTCCCCGCTGGGCTCCGTTACTCATTTCAACCCAGGCTGCCACATCCCAAGACACCCCTCTTTCCTGAATCCTCCCCATGTACCTGCCAAAGGCAGGGGGGTTGGGATGGCCCTCGCGGGGTGATGCTAGGCTTCCCAAATGGCTCTGTCCACCCCACCCCCCTCCCAGGAAGGTCTTCTACTTGGTGATGCCCTCAAGGAGCCCTGGGAGGTAACCGGTTGGGCACTGATTCAGTGTGTGTGTGTGGGGGGGGGGGAGAGCACAGATGTAGAGACCTAGCTGGTGGAGCTAAATCAGCCCAGGGAAGGGCGGGTCTATGTCTCCACCCGGTTCGGGGCTGGCAGGGTAAGATCAGGAACTTTGGCACCATGACTTTTTAGGATGTCGTGAGGATTTTTCCGAGATTCCCTTGTCTTAAGGTTTTTACTCATTCAACCACACACAGGATTGGGACTTTCCTTTTGTCTTGGTTATATCCTCAGAATCACAGGAAAACCAGTGAGGATAGAATCAGAAAAAGAAAAACTCAGAGAGGAGGCCCCACGTACCGGGGTAGATGTCAGACATTGTGGGGTACTCAGGGTTGACTGTGGACCAAGGAGTCCACCTCAGGGCACGACGAGAACACTTCTGCATTATTGGTCAGGGAGACGAATAGTCTCTAAATAATCTTAGACAGAAAGGAATGGAATCAAGGGCTTAAGTTGGGATAGATGAGGTTGACCTAGTTATAAGGTTGGCTGTCTGTTTAATTAATAGATTGTCCCATGGGGTAGGGTAGCAAGGTCACACGCAGCCCGGGATATCAGCAATGCTGTCCTGGGGCTCTGGAAAAAGTGACAAAGTATTCAGCTTCAGGCTTCTTTTATCTAAGTCTCCAGGCTGGCATGGATCAGAAATAGAGTACATTATCGAAGTGGCATCCTAGATACTGGTTCTAAAAACCAACTGACTGGAAAGGGCGAGCATCTTAGACCCAGCCAGGGTAGCCACGCCCCAGACGAGTGACATCACCACGTGTGCCTCCTGACGTGTGTGCCTCGTGGGCGCCCCCGTGGCTGTTTTGGATGCCATCCCCTGTGGGCCAACTGTGCTGACAGGGTGATTCCCTGTGAAAGACCTAGCCGGTCAGCAAGACGCTGCTCATATGATTCATTTGCCCCATTGTAGCACATCTAAGTTCAATTAAATGGACGTTTAGAAATACTGGAGGTAGAAAAGGCTAGAAAGCACTGCAGCAAACAGAGATTACTGAACGTAAAATGCTTTGAATTGGAGCATTAGAGAAGCTTGTGAATTTGTAGGAGTTAACCAGAGTGAGTACCATCTCTTATGAGAAGCATCGAAGTCCCTACAGGATCTCGGTGCTGCGTGAGAGGTATTTTGGGTAGCCGGGGGCAGACCAGGGAGGGGCAGCTGGAGAACACGAAGCATCTTTGAATGCCAGGAGCTACCTCCCTGTACAAAACCCTGGGGACTGAATCGTTGGATCAGTTGCTCGTGTGGGCAGATGGAGAAGCCGTGAGGAAGAAGTCCTCGGAGCCGGCTCTGGAGGAAATGTTTAGGGACGAGCATCTTGTAGCAGCCTCTTTGATGTCCGGGGTGAAGCGGTTGAGCTCCAGACCTCACGACAAGATATGAAGAGTCACTCCAAATTTACAAGCTCATTAAACTCGTATTTTGGACGGTCTACACGTCCGGCTTTAGAGAAAACATGTAGAACGCTCCAGCCACACCTTCTCAAACCACTTAGCTGACAGTTTTTGTTCTAATTACTCAAGTGAGCGTCTCTGTTATTTACAAAGTTTGAGGAAGGCAGGGCGGGGGGTATTTGTGCTTTGGTACGCTTTTTAGCATAGAGGGGGGCAAACTCAGCCATCTTTGGAAGTCCGTCGGAACTGTCAGGTTACCGGAGGTCGCCAGAGCAGGGGACCCCCCCCCAACACGCATGCACACGCTCGCGCAGGCAGTCGGCTCCCTGTCTCATTTGCTAGGGCCACAGGGCCAGGATCCATGTTTTTAGGTTTATATGTATTTCTTTTTTCCTTTAATTTAACTTAATTTTTTTTTTAGTAGGCTCCACACCTAGCATGGAGCCCGTTGTGGGATTCGATCCCACACGACCTGAGCTGAAACTAAGAGTCGGATGCTCCACTGACCGAGGAGGTTTCTTTACCACAGGGTACTGTTGGTAGGAGCTGCTCATTCCCGACCCGGGCACCCACACTCTTATCTCTGGAAATAGGATAGTTCAGCCCACGGTAGTTCAGCCACAGTGTCTCCTCTGCTCTCTTTGGCGACGCTCAAGCCTCTCCCTCTCCCCGAACCACTTTCCCTCGTGGGTGGTAAAGTGGTTAGATTTTCCATAAGAATGTTCGATCTGTGTGCCTCAGAGAAGGAGGATCCTCTGGGATCCTAAGGGTTCTTCATCTGTGGGAGAGCCTCAAGGACAAAGGAATCTTCTAGAGACAATGTGTGTTTTGCGGGGGCAGTTGCAGAAGGAGACTCTGGAGTGAGCCCCTTAAACCCTCGCTGAGAGGAGCCTGGCTGGCGGTGGTTGAATGAGGAAAGAGAAAAGCAGAGGCTCAGAGAGCTTGAGAAGATGGCACAGTGGCCATGGAACATGCAAGAGGAGAAGTTTCATTATGCTGCTTCCCTAGACCAACTAAAAGGGAATATGGCATTTATTTGGTTGCCGAAAGGTGTCCTTAGCAGAAAAAACTATGTCAAATCCCGCGCTGGGGTTTGACAAATGTCCGGTCAGCCGGGTCTTGAGGAGAAGAGAGGCAGCGAGCCTTGCAGCTCTCAGCGGGTCATTTCTGTGTTTCTGTCACCCAAATTTGCCAATTTGACGTCAAGTGACTCTTAGTGTTTTTACGAGCATGTTTGTGCTATTCAACTGTCTTCTGAACAATTTAGAGCGTTAAGAAAACATTGGCGAAGTCAGCAGCCAACAATTCCAGGAGCCTAGGTTCCACCCAAGCCTTCTCTGGGAAGATGAGGCCCTTCCTCCTACCATGCACCATGTGGCACTCCTGTCATCCTTCTGGCTGGACACGTGCCCTTCCTCAGGAGCGCTGGGCTCCTGCCTGGACATCTGTGCGTGTGCACGCACATGTGTGTGTGCGCGCGTGTGTGTGCTTGTGTGTATGTGGGGGAAGGGAGAGGGAGGAGAGAGAGTGCTGCCCCTCTGTGGTGCTTGCCACCAGTCGGTGGAAAGCTTCGAGCTGAGGCAAGGTGAAGCAAGAGTGACGCCAAGTGCCAGGAATAGGAGCTTTGCTGTGGCGTCCGATGGTGTTTTCTCTCCTCAAATTATAGGAGCAGAAAGGCTTAGCTCTTGTCCGCACAGCATTCGCCTCAAAGAGAGGGTGACAAGAGCCTCCAGAGGCTGCCTCGATGTCCATATTGCACTCTGTTCATTTAGACGAAGGGATCTGCTCTTTGGAAATTAGATGCGGAACTGGGGCTTTGAGGGGCGCCTGGGTGGTTCGGTCAGTTAAGCGTTGGGCTCTTGGTTTCAACTCAGGTCGTGCCCTCAGGGCCATGATCTCAGGGTCTTGAGATCAAGCCCTGGGTCAGGCTACATGTTCAGCCGGGATTCTGTTTCCCTTCCTCTCCCTCTGCCCCTCCCTCCCACTCATATACACACTCTCTCCCTCTCTCTCCCGTTCTCTCTCTCTCAAATAAATAATCTTTAAAAAAAAAAGAATTGGGGCTTTGAATAGATTTTTAAAATAAAATTCAAGGTGGAATATCTTGTTGGCTAGAACACGATGCAGAGACCCAGGTTGCCCTTTCAACCCACCTGATTCATCAGCTTCTTCTGCGGAATGAGAAGGACCACAGGTGGACCCTCCTTGCTAGCGACAGAGAGCTGTCGGTTATCAAGGCGGGTGCTGGGGCGCCTTCGTATGCGCGGAACAACCCACCTGTTCAAAACAAAAAACAAAACACACTGACCCACTTCCCTGTGTCTCTTCTAGAGGCTGCTCCCGATTCGGGCCAGAAATCTACCCTGTAGCCATGGGTGGGGAACTAGGATGCATGTGCTTATGAAATGGCCCCCCGGCAGGGACTGAGCACTTTGAGGGGCAGAGAATTCTGTGGGCTGCTTCGAGAGATTTCCCCGGATGCAGGCTGGACTCGCAGGGACCGCTCTTCCTCAGACGTCTCCCCAGGGGAGGAATATGGCCAAGTTGGTATTTGCCTTCTGGCCAATCCTTGTTCTCAGCTTGGAGCCTACTTGGTTTCTTCCTTCTTGGGAGATAAGAAGGAAATAGTTTTGTTTGTCCAGGTGCCACCAGTCCAGTGACTGATTCGGGCACATGAGTGTCTTCAGGGCGTAGTATCAGATCTAGTCCCCTCCGACGTCTCTATTCCCGATCTGGGTGTGCTGTAAACAGCAGGTTGATTCAAAACTTGGAGGCATTGGGAAACCCTTTGGGTAGGAGATTTCGAAATGAGATTTTGATTGGAAAAAATACAGTGGGGTGAGGTTCTAAGGAATAAAAGAGAGAGAAAACACTCCCATCCTGGCTCTCGGCTGGATCGCGGGGATAAACGGAAGAGCCTAGAAAAGCCTAGAGTGGAGAGTGGGGGCAGCCGGCAGGAGCACACGGCTGTCCTTGCCTGCCCCCCCCCCCACCCGCCGACAAGGAGGCGAAGCCACAGCGGGACCAGACTTTCAGCCTAGGACATGCCAGCAGCGGCAAGGTACAGATAGAGGCCCCCACAGAAGAGAGAGGGACCTGGCGGGGCACAGGGGAGCAGAGTTGGCATGTTAGGAGAAAAACTTAGTTACAGAAAGATTGGAAAAGGCTTGTTGGGTAATCGAGGAGGGGAGTAGGTGAAGCAAGGAGTAAAGCTCGCGAACCCGAGGCTCCAGCACCCCCCGCAGGAGGGGCGGCCTCACGGGAGGATGGACAGACCGATGGCCGGGCAGCTCAGGACACCAGCATCGGCTGCCTCTGGCATGAAGAGCATGGAGGAAGGTGCTGCCTGGATCCAGACCACGGCGGTGGCCGTGAGAAGGAGAGGGAAACCTGGGGAACAAGGAGAGGAAGAGCAATGAAATCAGCTCCGAAGAAGAAAAGGAGGTAAACAGGAGAGGCGGGAGAGGAATCCTAGAAGGAGCAAACAAGGAAAGAAAAGGAGAGTGAAGATCTGAAGGCCTTGGAGAGGCACAGTCAACACAGAGTCTCCAAACGTGGTCGGTACTCAGAAAGCTTGTCATCAGGTCAACAAATCCCATTCATGGGGGTGCCTGGTGGCTCAGTGGGTTAAAGCCTCTGCCTTCGGCTCAGGTCATGATCCCAGGGTCCTCGGATCGAGCCCCACATCGGGCCCTCTGCTCAGTGGGGAGCCTGCTTCCCCCTCTCTCTCTGCCTGCCTCTCTGCCTACTTGTGATCTCTCTGTCAAATAAATAAAATCTTTTAAAAAAAATCCCTTTCATCTCGAGAGAGTAGAAAAGTGTTGCTCTTTGAGGGTGTAGTTGGGCACCATACTGCGTAAAAACCGTGCGTGGCCCTGTAAGAACCAGCTAACCAGTTATGAATGAGAGGGGTTCATGATTCATGAGCGTGCCTACCACCTCCGCCCAGAAGCCGTGACTTCCCTTGTCTCGTGCAGGGTGTGGACCCATCTAACCAGAACCACCGCCCAGCCTCTCCCAGTCTCCTTAGATGACAAGCTGTGGCATCCTTGGTCCGCCCAACCCAGCCCCCAAGCATCTTGCCCAAACATCAGTAAACAAGTATAGGTAAACAGAGTCACAGACCTCTGTGCTTTGGGCCACTTCTCTTTCCCAGCGCCCAGCACGCCACGAACCAGGGATCTCTCAGCATGGGCTCTGTACTCTTTCATTAAACGGCAGTCGGAAGGTCTCCAAACACCTTCCTCCGAGCTCAGAGTGAGTTTACTTTCTTTGGCTTTTTATATTCTGTTACCACGGACCAGGACATCAGTCTCCCTGAGCCACGTGGGAAAATTGCCCCTCGCCTCCAGCGTGTCCAGCAGCCCGCGAGAACGTGACCAGTTTGCAGCTGGCCAGCTTTCCTGCCAAGGCTGAGCCGGAGATGAATGCTATGAACGACAACCTCTCCCATCTGTTTAGGGATTTATACCTCGCAGAGCAAATAATTATCTTATTTAATCCTCACAGTAATTCTTCGTTACTGTTACTTCCACTTGATAGACATCGAATTTCTGAAAGATAAAGTGTCTTCCTCAGGGTCAACTAGCAGACTAAGATTCACTCATCCTCCAACTGCGGATCCTCTGGGCTTTCTCTACAAGGTCATGGGCCCCCTGGAGATTTTAGAAAAACAGCAGAGTTGGGATTTCTGGATCTCTCTCCTGACCCCTAGTTCTGCACCCCGGGTGACCTCTGACATCAGCCTTTTTCATACATTTCCCCTGCCAAAGACTCTTTCAAAGTCCCCCAAAAGTTTTCATTGCAAAATCAAAACTGGGATTATTTTAGGAAAAGTACAAAATACAGATGAACAAAGAAGACAATAAAACCATAATTCCACCATTGAGTAACAATAGCCCAGTACTATAAGCGCCGTGTCTAGTCTTCTGTAATTTTTATGATGTACGCGTGGGCTTACTTGTGTTCACCAAAATGTAAAATGGGCCCATCCATAACACTGTTTTTGGAATCTGCTTTTTAAACTTAATATATTGCTGGGGTGCCTGGGTGGCTCAGTGGGTTAAAGCCTCTGCCTTCAGCTCAGGTCATGATCTCAGGGTCCTGGGATCGAGCCCCGCATCGGGCTCTCTGCTCAGTGGGGATCCTGCTTCCTCCTCTCTCTCTGCCTGCCTCTCTGCCTACTTGTGATCTCTCTCTCTTTCTCTCAAATAAATAAATAAATAAAATCTTTTTTTTTTTAAGATTTTATTTATTTATTAGAGAGAGAGAGACTGAGAATGAGAGGGGAGAAGATCAGAGGGAGAAGCAGACTTCCCGCAGAGCCACCCAGGCGCCCAATAAATAAAATCTTTAAAAAAAAAAAACTTAATATATTGCTAACATTTTCCTGTTAGGAAATATTTTTATACCATCATGTTTATTGGATACGCAGTATTTCATTATAATTCTTAATGGTACTCTAGAGTTAAATGTTTTGATTGTTCTCATTTTTTTTCATTTTTTTGACCAGGTTTATGATAGACTTCTAGATATGATTTTGATTTTCATATCTTTGAATGAAGCTGAATTTTTTCATATGATCTTTATCATCTGAAGCTCATTTATGAATAGCCCATCCATACTATTTACAGCTTTCAATGGTACATATATATTTTTTGTTGATATGTAAGAACTCTTTATACTGAGGCCAAAATCGTATCTGCTAAAAACTCATTTACATCTCATTTCAATGCCCATTTTGAATTCGGGCACATACTGATTTCCCTGACTCTCCCAACCAGACTTTGGATGCTTTGCTCTTTTTCCTCTACTTTTCTGTAACAAGATCCCCCCAAACAAAGTAGACTTTGTAAAGGGCTACCCCTCCAGTGCTCACCCCTGCAAGCGCTCTGGCCTCCGGAGGGAATGCCACCCCTCCCCCACTAGGCACCAAGGCCCGTAAGGACGGCTCCCATCCCTTCTGCCCTGACCTCCAAAACCTTACCACATCGTCCCCTTCCCCCAGCCTCTGGCTTGGGGGGTGAGGAGTGATGGTGGACCCCCCGAGGCTCTGGAATAACGCTTCAGAAAACCCTGACATAAGCCTCGCAGAACCCCTGGGAAAATGCTGGAAGAGAACGCTTGGGGGGGTGTTGGTATCAGAAGACAATTGTCTGTGGGGGAGGAAGTATTAGGTCTCTCATGGCAGGAATGGAGAGAACCCCACCCTCCGAGGGCCCCTCTTGCTTCTGAGCAAGGCCCTGTGGCAGGGGCGGCTGGCGGCGAGCCTGCGGTCCTCCTCCTGAGTCTCCGGCAGTCCGCTCCTTTGCCCTGTTCTTACCGCCGCAGGTTTGTTTGTGCCTCTGGCAAGAGGGACGCAAGTCCTACCAGCTCTCCTGGTGTCCTTCAGCAGCTCACCCTGCACCATGGGGAGGAGGAGGCGCCCAGGCCTGTTACCTGGAGTCCTCCCCCCAGAGGCGGGGGAGGCCGGGAGGGGGCTGGGCCGAGCCGGCTGGACAGGACAAGCCGAGGTGGTGAGGACAGGATGAGTTTCTTCCCCGCCAAGATCGCTACCTTGGAAAACTGGGACTGTGGGAGGAGGTCAGGGCACACGTGGGGGTGGTTGCTGGGAGTTCACTTCGGAGCTCCTGTGGGTTTGGAACGCCCTGACCCGCTCTCACTCCCCTGTCTCCCCTCCCGCCCTTTCTCTGGGTTTGGCATATTTGGAAGATGGCTGTGGCCGTGACCTTAATAGGAACAAGACCCCTGGCATTTCTATGGTAGGAGCTAGATTCTCACACTCTTGGCCCCCTTGGTCTCTGCAGAGGACTTTGGGTTTTTCCCTGCAGCCCAGCTTAGGGGTTTCCAGAACTGCCTCTTTTTCTATTTCTGGGAAGACGGTGTGATGCTCGATAGGGAGAGGCTGGGGGTTTCAGCCAGGGGCCAGGTGAACGTGGTGACCTCGACAGCACGTGACCTCTTTAGCCTTCACTTTCCTCGTCTGGACAGACAGCAACAGCGGCGACCTTGGGACTGGCGCATAGTCCACCAGAGGGATGGCAGGGGGGTTCCCAACCGTGTTGCGTGTTCTCTCTCCTTTCCTTTTCTCAGCCCTACTGACGTGCATGACACTGGGGAGCTTCAGAGACCTCTGCTCAAGGGTGGGGCCCTGGGGCAGCCTGGCCCCTCTCCTGCTGTTCTCAGGGCTCACCCGCTCGTGTACCTGTCCCACATCCCCGCCCCCACACGGCCTGGGCCACCTCCCTTTCCCCCAGCAGAAGGTGACCTCTGGAGCCCGGGCCCCACGCCTTATTCATCCTGGCAAAGCCAACGCGTCCGCACAGAGCTTGACACAGAGGAGGTGCTCGGGGTCCAGAGAATAAGTAAAGAACTGGAAGGAAAAGATCCCCCATTTCATAATCGTTGAGAATCACAGAGACAAGAGCCCCAACTTGAGAATCCAGCAGACCTCAGGCTGGAGCCTGGCCTCTTCGCTCGCTATCCACATGACCTTGAGCAATATACTTACTCTCCATGAGCCTCAGTTTCTTTGTTTAAAAATAGAACAGTAATAGCTACCTCCTAGGGTCGTTGTGGGGATTAGCGATGACGTCAGAGGGAAGCGAAGCGAGGCCGCCTGGCGCACAGTAGGAGCTCAGCCGTGGAAGCCATGATTTGCTGTCATTATAGGACCGCTGATGTGTCCGCCTGAGGCAAAGGCTCGCTCCGAGAGTTCCGGGGTTAGCAGGGAGTGACGCCCGGGGCCCCAGGAGTTGCTCTGGGTCCCTCTGCTCTCAGCAATGAGGAGGCTGCTGTTGATGTCAATGGGCAGTGTGGCCTGGCAGCGGGGACGCTGAGCGGCCCACCCTATGACACTCATTTGCCTGGGTTTCTTCCGCCATGGGGGTGAGGGTGGCGGCCCCTTGAGCCTGAAGTCAGAGAAGTCTGAGGGCCGGTGGTGTCCCTGTTTGTGATCAGGGCAGGTCGCACCGTGCAGCTGACGCCCCGCCCCCTCCTCGCAGCACTCGTGAGACCCCTGATTTGGGTGTTACTCTACTTTGAAAGAAGGATCCGGGTAGAAGTCTTTGCCCAGCTGATGTAGAGAGAATAATTGAGGAACAGAGGAAATCGGTCACTTGATACCCAGCTCTCACATTCAGGAACCAGAACCTAGAAGATCTAATTCTCAATGCTCAGCCCTGGCCAGGGACCAGAATCCTCGTGGCCGAAGCCCCTCATGCCAGCGAGCCTGCCCCCCAGGGGGAAAGCTGCCTGGGAGAAGGGCAATCTCAGAGGCAGCATTGAGAGGAGCTGACTGAGTGGCTACAGGAACTAAAAAAAGCTGGGAGATTCGAGCCTGGGTGATGGGGGATGCAATATTGAAACAGATTCTAGAAACTCAGGAAGGGGAGATGGGCATGAGGAACGGAGGAAGGCACGTTGGTCTTGGACACGAAGAGGGTGGGACACCCTGGGTCAGGGGGCTCCCATCTCCCCAGGGAGTGGCCTGGTTCTGGGTGTCTGGGTGGCTCTAGGGGACAGGCCAGGGCCAGAGGCAGTGCGAAGGGGTCTGCGGCCGCCAGCCGGTCCAGGTCTCCGTCCCCTCAAGCCCAGCGTACGAGACAGCACCCCAAGTGGTCTCTTTCCAGTACTGTCTTTCCCATTCCATTCTGTCCGCGAGCATTTCACCCGCTCTGCCTTCTTGGGAATGGCGCACAGGCCTGGAAATCATGGCCACTGCACTTTGGCCTGGCCTTTTTGAATTTCATGGGTAGAAAGAGTCTTGAAGATTGTTTCGTCCAGCCTTCAGTCCCATGACAGAGTCCTGTTAGAAATCACTAACAGAAGGCTTCCCTGCCCCAGCCCTCCAGCGACAGTGCCCAGGGCTCCCCTCCCCTCCCCCACCCCATGCAGTCACCCCCTGGGTGCGCCATGCCCGGGGCTTGGAAGTCTACTCCCTGCATTGGGGTGGGCCCCATCTAATGCTCCCCTCTCAGCCCAGGTTCGACAGCTGGAACCCCCCTGGGTAAGCCTTGCCCTCCGCTTGGAGGCAGCCGCTGCGTAGTTGGCCCTCACCGCTCACCAGCCATATCTCCACCTCGAGCTGTCGGTGAGTTTCTCCAAAAGTTTTCTCGAGATGGGGGCCTACAGACATAAAGGCTTTGTATCCGAAAGGGACTTTCAAACTCAGGAACCTGGCTCCTTTTATAGATGAGGAGACTGGGGGGTTAGGTCACCTGCGCAAGGCCCCACAGACAGCACGAGACGGGACTGGGCCTCAAAGCCACGGCCCGGTGACCAGCCCGCACTGCAGGAGGCCACACCGGTTGCTGACGCCACACTCCTGATGTTGTCCAACATCATGTCGGCTTTTGGGGAGGCGGGCAGCCCCGTCTCCCCATTGATGTGTTCGATTTTGTGTCCGTCCGCTAAGCCCCCTAAATTGTTTTACAACTTTATTTATTTATTTTTAAAGATTTTATTTATTTATTTGTCAGAGAGAACACAAGCAGGGAAGTGGCAGGCAGAGATAGAGGAAGAAGCAGGCTCCCCGCTAAGCAAGGAGCCTGATGCGGGACTCGATCCTAGGACCCTGGGATCATGACCTGAGCCGAAGGCAGTCGCTCAACCGACTGAGCCACTCAGGCATCCCTACAACTTTATTTTCTTCTGGTTGTAGAAATAATATATGCTTATTTTTAAAAAAAATTAGAAAATACGTTAAAAGGTAAGGTATAAACCTTTCTAGCACTTCCTATTGTTGTAAAGTGCTCGCCCCCCACATTTGGTTGCTTTGTTTTCAGCCGTAGAAATAGGACTCTGCTTGTACCCTCGGTGAGGCCATCTCGCTAGGCCCCGACCGGCTCTCCTGTCAGAATCTGGTCTCAGCTCTGACTGGCACCTGGGCGGGGTTCCAAAAATGCCTCCGGCGTGCTGAATGGGCGGGGCAAGCATCCAGATTGCTGATGGACATAGTGAGACCCTCTGCCCCCCGCACCTCTTCCCTTCTGGGCTTGATCCCGCTCTTCCCTGCCCCCACCCACAACACCTTCCCCTTTCTTTGGTTCTATTCAGATCTCCTGTTTTTCCAGCCCAGCTAGGGTTCCCCTTCTTCCAAGAGGTCTTTACTCTTTCAGATACAAAAGACTCCTTTTTGGGTCCCATGGCGTTTGTAGTCCGTACCCGTGTAGACCCTACCCGTGTCCTTGCTTGTATGTTGACCCCATTCCTCTCTTCTTCCCGCCTGGCTGGGGCCCATTTCCCAGTCCTGTCCTTTTTCTCCCATGGCACCCACGCTACAGGGTCTGGAGATCATGACGGGCCTCATAATGATCATCTGGACTGATGCCTCGAGGGAAGGGCTCCTCGGGCTGGTGTCCCACGAGGGAGTTCTTCTAAGGAGTGGGAGAGAAAGCAGCGGCTCACCGGGAGCCCCAGGAACATTCCCCTACCCCCACCCCTGGCTTCCTAGAAGCTTATCCCCGGCTCCCAGCTCCTCCTGAAGGTTGACCTAAGCAGTTAGTCATCTTGGTTTCCAACAATGGGTTCTGCACATCTTGGGACAGGTCAAAATGGGATTTGGTTGGCCTTTCACACTGGGAGGCTTCTCAAGATAAAAACCCTCTGGCTACTGAAAGAGACATAAGGAGGGTTCGGGGCCCTTGGCACTCCTCTGGGCTTCTCACAGGGGACCTTACAGGACAGACCAGTGTTTTCCTTTCTCTTCACAGCACAAACCCTTTTCATACCTCCTAGAACATCAGGTCGAAGGCCCAGGCCTGGCAGCCGCCCGCCTCCTTGGTTGTCCCTCTAGCAGGGGGCACATGATGGAAGAACACGGAACTGGGCCCCGAGACCCGGTCTCCCTGAGCAATCCTGGGTAAGTGATGGGGAAGGCCAGTTAATCTCTAAATTCCCGTCTGGCTTGAATTGCCCAGAGGGCGTGCTGCACGCTGTCTCTGTAGCAGCAGAGGGCATGGTGAGACCCAGGCCCAATACCCAGCTTCTCGGTGCCCGCGGGGATGGCAGCGTCTACCAGGCGGTGGCTGAAAGAAAAAGTGAGCCAATGTGGGTGAAACGCAAGTGTGCCCGGCACAGAACACGAGCTGTGCAGGTGTGGCCAGCCCTGTGCTAGGTGCCCGACCCAGAAGTGATGTGACCTTTGTGCCCTGTCATTTGGGATCACCGTCTTCCTTCTGCGGCCCTGGCAGGTGCTAGGAAGGGAAGCGGAAACCGGACCCGGAGCGACTACGCTGGCCTGGCGGAAGGCCATGTCAGGATGCAGGAGCGCCGGGCAGGGAGGGCGAGCGGCCCAGGGCTCAGTCGGCAGGCCCCGAGTGCCGAGACCAGGGACAGGCCACCCCATCTGTGCAGGTCAGATTCTTGGCTTGACTTGAGGCTCAGTGGTAACCGTAAAAGGGGAAAGCTTTGCCTAGAACGCAACAACTGTTTGATTAATCTCCCTGCGGGTGGAAAAAGAGGTCTGTAAGACAAAAAAAGCAGAAACGCAGAAAATGATAATTCTTTGATTTTAATAGTTGGGGGAAAGTTATAAAATAAAACAGACAACACAGAGCGGTAGGACTCCCTCCGATTGCAATAACATAGGGCTACAGAAATGTAAACACAACAGAGCTTCCAGATAAGGTTATTTTATACCATGTAACTTCCAGAATACAGCAGCTCCCAGACACTCTAAAGTAAAACAAAACAGGAGTCTTCCAGAAACAATCTACACACAGTCAGAGGGCGGTCCGAGAGAGCGCCTTCCCCTCGCTCCAGCGCTGGTTCTGCAGGGGGCTAAGCTTCACGGCTTCACGCGCCGCCGAGCCCGAGCCCGCTGCATTCTTTGGACTTCTTTCGAGTTTGCCTTCTCCTTCTTTGGCAGGCTGGCTCCGACCCTGCCCCCTCCCCCTTTTCCTGCACCGTTAGAGCCTGGTGGCCGATTTCCTCCGATGGAGCCAACCAGCCCTGGGATGGCTCGCTTCTTCTGTGCTCATAACCCAGGCATGTGAAAAAGCCAGAAAGGCTACAAATACAACCTGTCAGCCCTCTAATACTGCCCTCCTGGGAGGCCTCTGATGGATCCCAATGTTTTGCTGCTGCCCTAGGGTTTTTCACCCAACCAGGGAAAGGGCAGGCCCGCTTGATGTAGAGAGAATAAGTTGATGTAGAGAGATAAGTGAGGAAACCAGCCTGGTCCTCTTCTCTTCTCAGCGTCTCAGACGGTGGACTACGGTAGATGAAGGACTCATCACCCCACCGGCCTTTCTCCTACAGCCACAGCTGGACGAACTCAGCCTCCACAACGGTGAGTTGTTCCACAAAGGCTCCATTATTAGGAGGCAAGCAGGCTTCTGGTAACCCCCAGGCAGGCCTTGAAAGGATGTGGGAGGGAGGCAGACCCCCCCCCCCCGCGGGAAGGGGAGGAGCCAATGCAGTGTGCTACCCCAGCGAATGGGCGGCCCCCAGGCAGGGCTGGAGGAAGGTCTCTGGTGAAACATCTCCGGAGATACAAGGCGTGGGGGTGGCTAAGGGCGGCCCCCATCCCCGCCAGAGCCAAGGCACAGAGGAGGTATGAAATGTCCAGGATAAATAGAACTGCGTGGAGAGGGAACAAAGCCAGCTCCATCCTCTCTTTTAAAAATAGCCGCCATTGGCACCAAAAATATATTAATATCTGTACATGTGTCATCTTTAAAAAAAGGAAATAAAACTTCCTTGGCACCTTGTCATCGGTTTCCTAAAAATGAGGTGATGTGTGAAAGGCCTCCTGTGTGCGCATGTGCGTCCACAGCCGTGCAGCGTGTGCACCGCCTGGTGGGAAGGGCCGAGCCCCCCTGCCGTGGCCCTGAGCCTTAGATGCACCTTGGGGCAGGCGGGCGCCAGCCCCCCAGCACCTTGCTTTGCCTGGCTGCTCTCCGCCAGCGTTCTTCCCTCCACTGTCCCCGGGAGACCCACGGCCCCCGCCCCCGCACTCCAGAGGAGCATGGCCGCTGAGCATCCCCCAACCCCATCGTCCGTCTGTCCTCTGGGAAGGAAGTCCTCTGGCTGCAGGCGGGCTGCTTCACGGGGAAGCAGCTTGGGCCTCGCCCACGTCGGCCTGGGCTCAAAGCAGCCTCTGCCCATCACACAAAACCGCAAACGTGAGCAGAGCTCAGCGCCGGGCCCGAGTGGGCACGTGAGCCGCGGGGGCTCCAGGCCCGGTCACCGCGGGGCAGCGGGCAGGCAACCCAGGCCGGGCGGGGCCGCTCAGAGGTGGTGGTTGCTCTGGAGCAGGGAGGTGACGGTGTTCTGCAAGGCCACGGCCACCTTCTTGGAGGTCTTGCGCAGCAGCGGGCTGTCGGGGTGGTGCTCCTTCAGGTGCAGGACGTGGCCCTCCTGGCTCTCGGACGTGCAGCCGCACTCCTCACACACGTACAGCTTGGCCCGCCGCTCCTTGTACGCGTACTTCTGCTGCACGCCGTGGATCTTCTTGAGATGGGACTCCAGAGAGCAGCGCTGCGTGAAGGCCTTGTCGCACAGGCTGCATTTGTAGGGCCGCACGCCTGTGAGGAGGAGGGCGCCGGGGTCAGGGAGCTGATGGGAAGCCCGTGGGCTGCCTCCCCGACACAGAGAGGCCAGGCCACCTGACCCTGGGCGGGAGGAGTGGAGGAGGCCGGACCTGTCTCCAGCTCCCTGAGGGACTGAACCCATGAGCTGAGGGGGGGCTTCTGCCCTGAGCTCCAGGACGCCCCTCCCAGGCCATGGATCACCCCACCCCCCGGGCAGGGGCTCCCGGGGGCTCCTCTCACCGGTGTGGGTGCGGACATGCCTCTTCAGGTCGAATGTGTCATTGAAGCCCTTCCCACAGTAGGTGCACAGGTGTCTCTTGACGTCGTTGTGACATTTCATGTGGCGGTTCAGCATGCGCTGGTGGGTGAAGGCCTTCTGGCAGATGTGGCAAGTGAAGAGGTCTCCACTGGGACTGTCCCCCAGGGTCACCTGTGGGCGAGCATGGGGTTTGTGACAGCTGTCCAGGGGCGGGGGCTGCATGTGGGCATGCCACCACCCCCCCCAAGGGACAGCCGAGCTCGCCCTCCGGAGGCCGCACCTCTGGGCTGCTGGCTCACAGATTAACGTGGGAGGGGCCTGAAGGAGCCTTTGGGTCCACAGTGGGGCTGTCGCCGGTCTCCCAAAACCCCTGCCACCCAGCCCCTCCGCCCTCTCTAGAGATGGGCAAGGAACTACCGGGAGAAGGGGTCACCACCGCCTGTCAGGAAGGCCTCCCGCCACTGGGCTCAAAGCTCGCATTCTGCACCTGGGCCCTCTGTCGGCCTCCTCTGAGGCAGGAGGGGGGACAACCAGGACACGGCCCTTGGGGCGGCTGCTCAGAGCCTGGAGCCCGGCCCCCTGCCTTTAGGGAGCCAGGCCCACCGCGGTATGAGGGGAGGCCCCGTGCCATCCTCACGACCCTCTCGCGTATACGCCCTCTTCGTTTCTTTTGTCACTACGGAAAATCTCAAATCTTTTCGGGCATGGAGATGAGCACCGTGACTATGGTGACTGTCATTTAGGATTTAGGGCCGGTCTTGTTTTATCCTTCCGTCCCAACCTCCCTCCCCCCGCCGGCCCTGGATCATTTGGAAGCAAACCCTGGCCACCCCGTGTCCCTCAGGAAGGATGCAGCTCCAAGTGACGGCTGTGCCTTTCCAGCTGTGTGGCTGCACAGGGAGACGTGGTCTCCACCCTCCACGTCCATTACCGTCCAGAGGTTGCTTGTGCTCTGGCGGCCTGGTTGCCGGCCCCTCCTCCTGCCACCCCGTCCCACCCACCAGCCCCTCCTCTACTGCTTGAGGCCCCAGGGAGAGGCCCCCTGTTGCTGGCCAGTTGAGACCTTTCAGGATCAGGACCCACTCCTCGGGTGCACCTGCCATCCCGTGCCCTCTGCGCTCCCTCCACGCCCTTCCTACTGACCAGGGTCCAGGGAATGAGAGGAAGGCCCACAGGGACTCCGGGCCACTGTGCTGGCTCCCCGGCCACCCGCCATCTGGGGGTTCCCCTCTAGTTACAACACGCGCGTGGCCTACACGGGGAAGAGAGGAAGGAAGGGCCTTCCGCTGCCAGCTTTCTCGAGCCCTTTGGCACACAGAATGGGGCTACAGGAACCCTTCCGCTAGATCGCTGCTGGCAGGTGCTTCCAGATCCTAGACCTTTCGGAAACACCTCAGCCAGGGACAGCCTTGCTGGCTAGGCACTCCTCGAAAGTGGGGGCATTTCTGCTGCCTCCCGCCCTCCTTACGGTTCCCACTGCTGAGGCTGAGTGCAGCCGGCAGCTCCGCAGGCCTTGCCCCAGATGCAGGGGCTTTGATGCCGAAGGGGCCAGAAGTGGCACACTCGGGGGAGGGGACACCGCCGGGCACGTGCTAAAGGGACAGCGAGCCACTCGCTGGACTCCAGAGCTCGCTCTGGACGCAGCACAGAGGGGAAGCCAGGAGAAGGGGCGGGGCCGGACTCCTGTCCCCAGCTTTTCCTAGGACTTGCAAAGAGGTGGCTCCCCTTAAGGCCAGAAACAAACCGAAACAAATCCTAGAACGGACTCCCAAGGGTGAAATGTCTCTAGAACCTTCCGCTTCTTCCCAATATGTGACACTATCGCTTTAGACCTACTCTTCTTCTTTTTCACCCCGACGTGTACCCTGCTGGGTCCGCTTCTCGGCAGAAACTCGGACCCAGACGCAAGGCCAGCCGCCGCCTGGGTCTCACTGTACCCAGTCTGGAGGGCAGGACACAGGTCTATAGAGGCGCTCCTGGTCCCCAGAGACAGTGCGAGGCTCCGTACCTTCATCTTGGTGCGCAGGAAGCCGTGGTCTCTGCTCTGGGACTCCGCCAAATGAGTCATGTCTTCGGAGGGCAGCTGGGCTACCACGCAGGGCCCCGGGGCCACGCCATAGCTGGAGTCCCGAAGGCTCATGTCCAAAACCAGGGGGCAAGACGGGGCTTCAGCCACTGACGGCTCTGGCTCCCGGTAGGGCTGTGGTGGGCAGAAGCCCAGACTGACTGCAGAGAGAAGAGCAGCCAGGTGAGGGCTCTGGCGGGGAGAACAGGATTCAGGGTGCTCTCCGGACGGCCACCGGGCAGTGGGCTGGCCGGGCCCGGGAGCCTCTGCCTGCCCCTCGCAGGCACATGCAGGGCAAGCTGCCCCCAGCCCGTGCTTGCTGCCCCTCCCTCCTGCCCCATTAAGGTAATTACAGGGGACGCCCACAGGCCTGCCCGCTGAGTAATTTGTGTCTTAGCGGAACTGGGAGGACCGAACCTGCCCTGCCAATTATGCCTCCAGAGCTGTCCGCCTGGCCCACCTGGGCCAGTCCCTCTGGATTCCAGGTTTCCTCCGTGCTGCTGTGTGGACACGGGGGCACCACCGGAGGCCCGGGGCCCAGGGATTCGTCCCTGGCGCTGAAGGGTCCCCCATGGCCCAGGCCACCCTGGGCTGCTTCTACAGGCCGATTTAGCGGCTGGCCCCGGGGGAGTGGGTGGTCCTCGGGGCTCGAGGGTGTCTGCTGCTGCAGCTCCTCGGGGCTCCAGGCTCCCCACTCCCGCTGGCCGAGCTTGGCAGGCGAATAGGCCAGTGAGGTGGAGCAGGGAGGAGGTCAGGCAGCAGCAGGTGGATGCCGCGGAACGGTCTCCCGGGCGCCGTGCCCAGCTCTTATGCAAGCCTCCCCCACAGCGGGGACCGCTCGCTCTCCGCAGCACACCAAGGGCTGGGCTCTCAACCTCCGCCCTCCGAGGCACCGATACCTGGCAGCCCTCGGCCGTGGCCGCTCCCCACGACCGACAGCTCACACCGAAGAGGGCCAGAGAGGCTTGGCCCCCGTTGCGGAGCCGGGAAGAGGACGCGCGGCCCGAGCGACACAGAGGGGACGGGTCTCGGAGCTGACCAAAGCGGGGCCGAACTAGCTAATGTTTTAATCTATCAGTCTTTTCCTTCCCCGGAAGGCTCAACTCTATACAGCTGGCCCTTTAACCAGGCAACGGTTAGGGGCACAGAGCCCCACCGCCACCGCCAAAAATCTGAGTGTAGCTTTTCACTGCCCCCAAACATAAGTGCCCAGAAGCCTTACTGAGAAAGGAACAGTCGAGTAACACGTAGTTTGCACGTGCTACGTGTCATAACGATAAGGTAAACCAGGGGAAAAACGTGTCATGAAGAAAATCCTAAGAAAGAGAAAACACATTCGCAGCCCCGTGCTGCCTTTGTGGAAAGGACCCCACGGTGTGAGTGGCCGGCGCGCAGCTCTAACTCGTCTTGTTGTGCGAGGGTCCGCTGTACTTAAAGCCCGTAAACCAGGGACATTTTGCAAGCTTCGAAAGGAAAAATCAAGAGGGGCATTGGAAGGAAAGGACGAGGGTGCTTCCGGGAGATGGACTTGGGAGGCCCAGTAAAGGTCTCGGACCGAGGACAGGGCCCAGCACACCCCCTGCCCCGGGGCTGCTGAGGCGAGGGACCCAGGGAGGGACAGCCCAGGGCAGGGGGCCTGGAGGCAGAAGACTGGGAAGGCCCAGGAGCTACTAATGGAGGAAGTGTGAATATGAAAGCACCGACGAAGTTTCGGGAGAGGCCCCCGGCTCTCGCCCCCTCAAAACACAACAAAGGTCTGACGAGGGAAGAATGCGCGGGCCTGCCGCCCAGAACCCGTTGGGCTGGCCCTGGCGTCCGTCCGTCTGTCTGTCCGGGGGACTTTAATGAGCCACCTCATTCCGGGAGTTGATTCACTAGGCGCCTCCCTCCGAACCCTGGGAGGCTGGCGTGGGGTGGGGGTGGGGGGGCAAGCTCTCGGGGGGGGCCCCCTGCCCCCCCCCCCCCCCCCCCCCGTGACGGCTCTCTGTGCACACCCGCTGGGGGCCGGGAGCGGGCAGGGGGCTGTCAGAGTGCTTCTGACGCCACTTTACCAGCTACTGTAGACAGATCTTGGCTGAGGATTCAAAGCTGAATGACAATTGCCATTTCTCAGTCCGGGTAGAGACAAACAGAAACCTCTACCCTCTTCTGTCTTTCAGTATGGGAGAGCGTGAGCGACGCTCCTGGAAGTTGGAGCCCGGCCACACCGCCCGCCCGCACAGGCAGCCGCGGAGGGAGGAGTGACAGCAGGTGAGGACTAACCAGTCTGTGCTCAGAACGAGCTGTCACTCTTGGCTCCCTCGCTCCTCGGAGGGGGTGGCGGTGCTCACGGTGCTCAGGACCGCGAGGGCGCTGTGGACCCCCGCCAGCCGGGGACCCCGAGTTCCTGTGCCTGCCTCTCCCGTTCCACGGCACCCCTGCCAGAGCCCAGGAGCAGGGGACAGGGAGGGAGCCCACCCGGCCGCTACCCCCGAGCCAGGGGCAGGGGGGGCTGGACAGGCAGCCACAGGGTGCCAGGGTGAGGACGTTAGCCTCGGCCCAGCCCGCCGAACCTGTCCTCCCGCCACCCCTGTGAGCACGCCCCGCCGCTGCCGCACGCACACCGAGTGCTCATCGGCGTGCCGCTCCTGTCCCTGGGTGGCACCGGGCGGCACCAGGCGGCAGGAGGCAGGAGGCAGGAAGCAGAACTGGTCGGGCCCTGCTTGTGCTGCTCTCTGTCCCCTAATTAGATGTTTCCGGCAAGGCGGAGGCCGTGGCGACTCATCGCCCGCCCACAGCTGTGGAGCACGGCTGGGCCAGACCAGCTGGCCCTCCCCCTACTCCCCTGGGGGTTCACGGGTTCCCCTTCTGTTGGCCCAGCTCACCTCTGCTGGATACACGGGGCTCAGGGCAGCTTTCAGCCAAGGGTTGGCTCCCCAACTCTCGGCCCAGCAAGTCCCTTCTCTCACCAGTCCCCAGACTGCACGCTGCGGGCCATACACGGGGGGCCAGGTCCTCCCCCACGCCAGGCCTCGGGTCAGGGCTGCTGTCTAGGGAGAGCGGATGAGGCACATGTGAGGACACCTAGCCTCCCACCGCAGGGGGGCTGGGGCTGACCTGGGGGGCGGTGGGGGGGTGGGTGCCCCCTTATCAGGAGAGGCAGGGGTCCCCGGTGCCCCTCTCCCCCAGCCCCGGCAGGCCAGCTAGCAGTGCCCAAAAGGCAGCGAGGGCCGGCCAGCTGGCAGAGGTGGGCAGCCCTAGAAACAACGGCCTGAGGCTTCCATCCTGTGAATGCCAGGTGTCTCTTGCAGGCAGTCTCTTTTTCCCCTTTCCCAGCTGCCTTTCGAAGGCGACACCGGCCCCTCAGCGCCGGGCACCTCGGCCCTCGTGCCAGGGTGGGCCGCCCTGACCAGCCGCAACTGTGCCTCCCTTTCCCTCCTCCCCCGCCTTTCCAGCCAGCACGGGGCTCGGCCCCCATGGGACCCCGAACCTGTTGCAAGTGAACACCAACAGTGGCCGCCCTTTGCTCTAGTCTTCCCTGTGCCCAGAGGACTTGCCCTCACCTGCTTTCTTTCTGGGACAAACGGTCTGGCAGGAGTCTGTCTCGGGTCACCCCTGCCGGGAGCAAACAGCTTGGCGCCCCACAGGACAGCGCCCCACGGGACAGGCGGGAGCCCCATCGAGGCCACAGCCCAGGCCCGAGTTGCTCTTCCATCCCCATCCGCCGTCTGGCGGCCTGTGCTCCCAGCCTCGCTCCCTGGAGACCCTGGAGACAGGGCAGACGTGTCCTTCCCTGCCAGCACTTCCGAGGCATTAGAAGAATGACCCCCGCTGGAGCCTGGGCTCCCCCAGCCCTCACTCCCTCCCACCAGAACACACGTACTCTGGGGCCCAGAGCGGATGGAGAAGCCCGTCCACCTCGGCCTGGACAGACAGCGGCCCAGTCAGCGCCGGGCTGAGCACCTCCCGTCTCCCACCCCTCGGCCTCGCTGCCTCCCTGGGGTGGGCGTACATTGGTGAACTGGGAAGACAGACTGCAGAGGCCCCAACCCCGGGAAGGGGGTGCAGGGGGCCCAGAAGAGGCCCTGGGATGTCCACATCTGGGAGCACGGCATTTTGGCTTGCAGGCCGCTCCTAGGCTCGTCTACCCTCAAGTACCTTCCTGACTTTTCGTTGTGGCTCAGCAAGGGCTTGGAGTATGGGGCTTCATCCCTGTTTCCCCGGCTTCCCCTTCAGTCTAAGAGATGGAATTTAGCTCTTAGGAACAGGTGCTTCTTCCTCAAGAAGCCGGCGTTACTCCCTGCATGTTAATATTGATAGAACAAAAGAGAAAAGCCTTAGGAGATGAAGGGCAGGGAGTGAAAGGCTCAGGCCTGGCTCTTGGGCCCAGAGAGGTAGCCTGCAATCTCTCTTCTGCTCTGACTTTTCAGCCCACTGTGCCCACTTCGGGGCTTTTCCCTTGGCTTTGGAAGGGGAGTGAGGCCAGGAAAAGGTTCTGCCCTGGGGATGGGAACTTCTAGAATCGTGCCTCAGGAGAGAGGCTAGAGTGCTGATCAGACCGGGCACCCTGAGCTGGCAGTCAGTAAGTGTCTCCTCCCAGGGGCTCTCTGATGCCTTAAGGGTCCCCAAGGGCCCCGGCAGGAAGGTCAGACGTCAAAGGCCTCCCTGTTCCCCAGCTCCTGCAGGGCCTCTCCCATTGGGACTGGGGTCAGTGCTTAGCTGGCCACAGCGTGCTGAGTGTGGGAGGTGGGGTGAAGGAAACGTGCCCAGCCGGCTCCTGGGGTCATGGTCGGCTAGTGATGGAATGGCTCAGCCAGGGGATAAGCCACCACAAAACACACTCCCCCCTCTCCAGCCGTCTGAGGCACCCAAGCGTGGCCCGAGAACATTCTCCTTCTCATTTCCAAAACCTGTGGGAAAACTCTCCAGTGGGCCACATGGCTTTTAGACGCTAAATTAAGTGCTTTGCCTTCTACCCTTTGCTTCACCCCATAGGACTCACCCTCCCCAGAACGGCGAGGGCAAAGGCTCACCTGTGCCCTCCAGGTTCAGAGCCGGACCCAACCATCTGGGCCGATCCTGTCGAGTGAGAGGCCTGCACAGCTCCCTGAATAAGTTGTTTCTTATCCAACTGCCCTGGGCAGCAGCAGCCGGTGGCACAGACCGCCCAGAAGCCCTCCTCGCCCACCGCCTGACGGGACAGCCCCCGGGGCGGAGGCCTCCCCCAACACTCCCGCAAGGGTCACCAGATCTCTGGTGGGGACCGTCACCAGGATGCAAAGAAGTCAATGATTTGAACAAACGGAATTTCTTTGTCCTTTGTAAAAGTCAACACATGATCTGTCACTGATTGGGATGTGAAATAAAACTAAAAGTAACAGCGCACTGCGGCTCCCGCAAGGCTCAGCTCACCTTTAACACAGTCCAAGTTCGGTTTATCAGATCGGGGGAGCAGCTAAGCAGCAAGACAAACAGGTGCGGGAGGAGGCAGGAGCCGAGAAGGGGGCTCCGTCCCTCTCCTGGCCCTTCCGGAGGTGGAACACCACCCCTCCGGCCCGCGGGGGAACCTGGTCAGGCAGGAAACTATAAACAGAATCCTGGGTCCACACCCATAGCCGCCTCAGGTGAGCTGGCAGCTCACCTGCGTTTTGGCCTCAGTTTCCCCTTATTTTAAGGAAGCTCTAGAAGCAGCGCCAGGGCGCTTGAGATAACCTGTGAATCATCCCGGCATGACACAGGCCATTGGATCCTGGTGGGTCAGGCCACAGAGATCTCACCACTACACCCACTGTCTGCGCCAATTTATTCTAGGAGAGAAACTGAGGCAAGAGCTGGTACAGGGCCCCTCACTGCCCTCATTTCACCACTTTCCTACAAGGCCTGGGGCGGTGCCAGGGAGCCTGCAGATCAAGGGTCAAAGTCGGTTGGTTAATTACAAGCCCTGCCCCCCCACCTCCCTTGGAGGCGCCGGGCTGGGTGTGCAGCAGCCCCCGCCCCACCCCCACGGCGTGGGGAGGGGGAGTTCCGAGGGCAGCTGGCTTTCTCCCCACCAAAGATTTTCTTGGGGGTGGAGGACAGAAGGCAGGAAAATGTTCTCAGGACTTCCAGAGGAAGATGCCATGGAGAGAGAAACAACTTGAGTTACTCATTCAAAGGTGACTCGGACGCTGTCAAGGCGTCCTCCAAAAACAAGCCGGGTGCACCAGCGGCCCTGGGGGCTTGGTCCCCTGGCTGGGGGCTGGGCTCCTGAAAAACACTTTCCACTCAGTTGTGTCCTCTCCAACTATGTCCTCGGCAAGGAGGCGCGTTTCTGACAGCGGTGAGACCTGATCCCACCTTGGTCGTCAGGATGAGCGGGGTGCAGCCCGGCGCCGTCCCGCGGTCTCCGCGCACTCCGCGGGGCGGCTGGCCGGGAACCCCTGGGGGTCTGACCCCCACCACGACCTTCTGGCCACCTGAGTGTGGGAAAGACGGAGAGATCCACGAAGGCGGCTTAAACGAGTTTTCTCTTATATTTTGCACAAATTGCGGCCGAAGCTCCAGCTCGCTCCCTGCCCCCCCGAGGTGGCATCGCTCCAGTGCCCTTCTCCCGCCTCATAAAAGTCCGGGCTTTCTGGATTTACGACGTAAGAGTGGAGGGTCGCCGGAACGGTGACACACCCCGTTGCCTCGCCTGCGCCGCGGCTCCGGCCGGTGGAGGGGAAGGCCGCACCGCGCGGACTCGCGCGTCACCGACCCGCCTGCCCCCAGCCCAGCCGCGGGGCCTGGGAACGGCTGTCGCCCCCTCCCGCCGGCCCCCGCCCCCAGCCGGCGCCTCCTCCGCCGTCCTGCCTCCCCTCCCCTCCCCCCCGCGCCGCGGGCTAACGGGGCCGCGGCCGCTTAAACATTAAATCGGGCGCTCCGGCTGCGCCCGCCGCCGGGCTCCGCGCCGCTGCGCCCCGCACGCCCGCCGCCTGGACGGCCCCCTCCCCCGGCCCTTCGGGCGCCGCAGGCTCGGGGGCGGCGGACTGCGCCTCACCTGGCACGTAGATCTCGCCGCGCTCCTCGTCGGGGAGCTCGCTCCAGTTCCGCTTGCACGTGGAGACGCACGGCTTCTTCACCAGAAACGCGCGGGGCATTTTCGAACCTTCCTTGCCCGGCACCGTCCGCTTCCGCAACTAGAGCCGGGAGTCGTCCCACCTTTCCCCGGCCAAGCCGGATGCCGGGGGAGGGGAGGGGGCAGTTCGGGGAACGAGTCGCCCAAGTGCCTCTCACGTTCTGCGGGTAGACCGTGCCCGGGACGGCGCGCGCCCGTCTCCCACTGCGGGGCTGTAGCCGCCTTCCCTTCCAACGGAGGCCCTTGCAGCCAGGTGCACCCGGCGGCGGGGGAAGCGGCAGGTAAGCGTCTCCCGGCTCGACTGGCGTCCCCCGCGGCCGCTCGGGAAGTCTTAAAGTGCGAGCCGGACGGACGGGTTCACGCTTTATTGGCTCGCGGCGGTGTGTGTTGGTGGCTGGGGCGGGGTGGGGGGGTGATCTGAGCTAATTAGCTTGGAGCGTCCCGGGAAGCGACGGCGCATGCGTTGGGAAATAACGGTGACAACCCACCTATTTGTTACCTGTCGAACCGGTTTCCATTCCGCTGCGGGTGAGGTGGCCTCGCGGCCTGGGCGGGGTGGCCGGGCGGGGGCGGGGGGCCGGCGTGGGGCACCCAGCACTCGGCTGCCCCGCCAGCCCGCCCGCCGCCTGCCTGCCCGCCGGGGACCCCCCAGCCAGGAGTGCCAGGGTTCGCAAACGGAAGGTTCGGAGTTTCTGGGGGAGCCGAGGAGGGGAGGGGGCAACGTTATGTGCACCCGCGCTCGCACGATCTGCGGGTGATGAAACGAAACTCGCCCAACGGGGCCGGCCCGGCTCGGCGCGCCTCGGGCGCCCGGGGAGGCGCGAAGCCGTCGGGCGGGAACGGGCGGCCCCGCCCACACTTGTTGAACGGGCCCTGGGCCCAGGCGGCCCGGATCCCGAAGGCCCAGCTGAGCAATTCGTGGTTCAGCCCAGAGGTATTTGCTGCGCTCGGGCTCCGTGCGGGCAGGCACGCGAGGCCCCAGGAGCGCGTAGGCCGATGGGCGGGCCCTCGGGGACGGACGACGCGGCCACAGTACAAAGCGGAGAGTGCCCGCGGAGAGCAGATCGCTGATCACTGCCCCTCGGAGCCTGCTTTCTGCCCAGGGAAGGGTGGAAGGCTTCGTGGAGGAAGGGGGCTTTAACCCTCTCCATGTCCACTCAGATCCGAAAGACCCCAGCGCCTTAGCCACCCAGCTTACGCATCCACAAACACCCTCATCCTGGTCCCAAAGGGCCGGATTTCAGGTGCAGCGAGGCCGAGGCCCCCTGAAGAAGTCAGGCCCAACCTACTTTGCCTGGTTTCAGCCCCTGCCAGGCAGAGGGCTCTCGTCTGCTTCCTCCCACAGCCCACCCTAGGCTGAAGTTCAACCCAGAACACCCCCCCCCCCAACCATTCAACAAACTCTGCCCAGCCCCCAGGTTTAGCTGGAGGGAGGCCCACCCTCGGAGCGCTTGTTGCCTTCCAAGTTACTCTGACACTTTGGGCTTCTCTTACCAGCTGGCCAGTGGGGTCAGGAATGGGACCCCTTCCTCTTTTTAGCTCTCCTTCTACCCCCATATAAAATAAACATTTCAGGATCTCTACCACACATACACCTTCCCCGCGTGTTAAATGTTTGCTGGAACACATTAAGAGGAAATGAGCCTGATAAATGAATTCTCACACAATTCCAAAACTCAGGAGTCAAAGGGGAGCAGAAGGCTGCCAGCCGACTTTGACTTTGGGGCAGGCCCTCTACATCCCTCCCCCACCCCAAGGTGGGCGGGGAGAGTGTGCACTTCCCCAGCTGCTGGGCCTCCTTCTTCACTCCCTCCTGGGCCTGTGAGTTTGGCCAAAGGGCCTTCCTTTCCTGCCTGTTTCCTAGTCTATCACCTGGGAATCCTGTCACCTGCCTCCTGGGGTCACTGTGGGCGCCGAGGTTTGCCCCTTCCTCTCCCAGGGCTCTGCCTTTGTGCACCCCAAACATACTTTGTCGGCTCTCCTTACCTACACCCTTTGGTTCGACTGACATGAAGTGAGCACCTTACCTTTTGAATAAATCCTGGAGAAACAACATTGACCAACACAGTCTGTCTGGGAGGTAGATTTAGTTAATGAATTCAACAAATATTTATTGAGCATTTCGGCAGTGCCAGACCCTGCCAGGGGCTTGCTACCCAGTAGGTGCTTGGTGGAAACTAAGTCTTCACAGAGGACCTTGGCCACAAGAAGCACAGTCTTTCTTGTTGGGGGAGGAGATTACTAAGGAACGACTCAAATGTCTCCACTTGTGGCAAGAATGGGGCAGGTTCGGGGACAGAAGTCAACTGACACGGTTGTTAGGGAGAGGGATGGTGGAGAATGTGGCTATCTAAAGGGGCAGTAATAGTCATGTCATTTGAGCATAGAAACCCCATGTGGCCACGTCCGTTCACTTTCGAAAAGAAGCCAAAAATCCAGGTGTGTATGTGAAATCAACCAATTTTTAAAAGTTGGCTCAAAAAAAAATTTTTTTTAACCCAAGTCTTTTTTTTTTTTTTTAAAGACTATTTATTTGTAAGGAGAGAGAAAGAGCACAAGCAGGGGGAGCAGCGGGCAGAGGGAGAGGGAGAAGCAGGCTCCCTGCTGAGCAAGGGGCCCGATGTGGGACTGGATCCCAGGACCCTGAGATCACGACCCGAGCTGAAGGCAGACAGTTAACCGACTGAGCCACCCAGGCGTCCCTCAAAAAAATTTTTAAAGATTTTACTTATTTATTTGACAGAGAGAGACAGCGGGAGGCAAGCAGGGGCAGAGGGAGAGGGAGAAGCAGACCTCCCACAGAGCAGGGAGCCAGACGCTCGATCTCAGGACCCTGGGATCATGGCCTGAGCCAAAGGCAGACGCCTAACGACGGAACCACCCAGACGCCCCTCAAAAAAATTAAAAAAAAAAAAAAAAACACGGAACGAGTCAAACAAAATACCATTGCAGGTCAGATTTGACCCATAGGCTGCTGGTGTGTAGTCTGTGGTTCCTGAGCCGCCCTAGCGCGAGGCAATGTGCATGAACTTGGATAAACACCAAGCTGACCTGTGAGCTCCGTGGGGGCAGGCTCCTTCTGCTCCATCCATACGGCGTCAGTTAGATATCATTTATTCCTTCATCTGGCCAACAAATACCGAACACCCACCATTTGCTTGGCACTGATGATTCTGTGATGCCAGGCAGAGAGAGAAGGAAAGTTTTAGTGTGATGCTGATGGGATAGTGACAGATGGGGGTTCTGAGATCTGAACAAGAGGTAGGGGCCGGCTGGGCGAGCAGGCGAGTGAGTCAGATCCCCAGAAGGAACACCTGGGCCCCCAGAGTGGGAGTGAGCCTAGTGTACGTGAGATGAACCAAAAGACGAGGTGGTATTGGGAGGGGATGGGAGGGTGTGGGAACTGAGGTCCAAGAGGCGGGTGTGCCATGGAATGTGGGGCTTAGTGTGGTGGGAAGTTAGGGTAGAACGGAGTATTAGAAAGACCAGTAAGGAGGCTACTGCAACTGTCCGAGCAGGGGCATGATGGTGGCCTGGGCGATCTGCAAAGGGAGCCATGAGCTCTGATTCTAGGTGTTCTGAGTGGCCCTCTCTTGTTGGCATAGTGTTGGGACAGGGGTGTAAAGGAAGGCAGAACTCCAGCGAGCAAGCCAGGACCGTGCTCCCCAAAGAGTTGAAGCTGGCTCCCGCCTTAGGTGCTGGGCTCCCAGCCTGAGGAGCCCGGGGAGAGCTAGGGTGGAAGTTAGATGGAGAAGGCTTGGAACAAACTCTTCCTGTTCCCAGAGAAAGCTTAGCAGGGAAGCCGGGAGCCGGGAGGGGGGTGGCGGCGGGGCAGGGGCTGGGAAGCAGGGAGGCGGGAGGCAGAAGGGCTCCCGGGAGATGAGATGTGCTGCAAGGACAGGCAGGCAAGGGCCTGGAGTTGGGCTGCCCCCGACTTTTAGTCCCTGGGGACTTGAGGCAAGCCTCCTAACCTGTTGGGGCCTCAGTTTACACATCTGTAAAGTGGGGCTCCTAGTTCCAGCTCTGTTCCTCAGAGCAGTCAGGAGAGGTTGTTGATTTGCTTTTGCCCGGAAGTCTAGCAGCCTTTGAAAATGGACTCATCGAGCAGGCTGATGGTACCCTGGCCACCAAGGTCTCTGCGTGGCTCAAACGGTGGCCTTTCCAGCGCCAGGTAACTAGCCTCGGGGAGGCAGCCAAGCCCCTGAGCAAGCCTGAGTGCTGTCGGACACCGACCCCTCCACCTCTGCGGAGTTCCTGCTCCTGGGCAAAAGGCTCCCTCCGTGGAGCTGGGGTGGGGGGGCAGTAGCCAGAGGAGGAGGCTTCCTGGGCCATCTGGAGCCTCTGGAGCCATCCAGGGGGAAGCCAAAGGTTCCTGCTGGAGGAGGCCAAGGAGCCAGGTGAGGCTGTCCATGGCGGCTGTGTGTCTGGCCTGCCGGACTTTATTCCCTCCTCAGTCCCCACAGCCTTCCCCACTGCAGAGACTGGAACTAGCCAAAGCCCAGGGTCATCTGCCCCCCTCTTCCCTCACCCTCCACATCCACCCAGCACTGCGTCCCCGGGGGTTCCCAAACCAGCCGCACACGCCCACACCCCCATCTGCAGCTGCCACCCTGGGCCAAGGCCACAGGATCCCCTCCCCCGCCCCCAGCCCAAGCCCTCCCCGGGGCTCCCATGGCAGCTGGAATAACGTCTTGGGGACCTGGTGTTCTCTGGTCCCTCCCGACCTCCGACCTCCGGACCGGACCGCTCTCCTCTCCCTTCCTGCTGCTCCTGCTCCCACCTCTCCCCCCCGCTGTGCCTTCCTCCCAGAAAGCTCCCCCCCCACAGCCGGATGACGGCTTACCTCTTGCCATTCAGGTTTCGGCCAAGGCCCCACCTTCCGAGAGGCCTCTCTGACCACCCTTGCTAAATCCTTGCCCCCCAGTCACCTCTGGCCCATTACCCTGTCCGGGTTCCCTTGCAGCATCTTTTACTCTGTGAGATTTTGGTCTGCCCTGTCTGTTGTCCCCTCCCCCCCTCGTAAGTTCTGCACACAAGGAACCTCTTTCTCTTAACACCGTTTTAGTAGCTTTATGCAGGTATAATTCATAGACCATAAAATTCACCTTTTTAAAGGATACAATTTGGGGCGGTTTGGTATCTTCACAGAGCTGTGCAGCCAGCACGGTCTTCCAGAACATTCTCATCACCCCAAAAGAAACGCCGTGCACATTAGCAGCCACTCACCATTCCTCTCTTCCCCAAGCCCCTGGCATCCATTAATCTGCTTTCTCTCAATCCATTTGCCTACTGAGATATGCGAATGCAAATGCAAATGCCTACTGCTTTTTAAGGCATCCCTGTATCCCCCAGGGAGCACCCAGTGCTGGGAAGATGGGTTGGCCATGTCCCCATTTTACAGATGAGAAAACTGAGGCTCAGGACCCCTCGGGAAACTGACTTGCCCTTTCCCAAGCCTTGTGTCTGAGGTCTCCCCAGAGCTGGGCTACACCCTGGAGGCTGGAAACTCAGCAGGAAGAGAAAGAATGAGGTGCGAACATCGAGTGGGGGGTTCCCTGCTCAGCTACCTGGGCCCTCTTGATTGGGGGGTCACGATCGTGCCCTCGGTGCGGGTGGGCTGAGCTTAATTCTCTGCCTGGCCTGTGCCAGGGACAGACCAGTGCCACCATCCCAGAGGGGAACAGGGCAGGGACATCTGGGCAGGCAGGTAAGGGGAGAGCCCATCCCAGGACCTGGACACCCTCTGAGGGCTGAGGGTAACTGGTGTGGAAGGAGGGCGTCAGGGGCAGGAGGGGGTTGTTTGCTGAGGTCCAGCCTCTACCTCTTAGGGGTTCTGTGACTTGAGGCAAGTGACTGCACATCTCCGGGCCTTTGTTTCCTCACCTGTGCATTGTAGCGATCCCTGGGTACCCCAGGGTGGCTGTGAGCTTGGGAGCCCGCGTGGATGCGCCCACCACATCGGGAGCCACACACAGGGTCCCTCCCTCCAGACCTTGGGCCCCAAGGAGCCAAGGCTCAGAAACACTGCTGACAGCCGGAGGCTGAGTGAAGGTCAAAGCCAGTGGCAGACTTTCTGACCCTTTGAAGCCTGTGTCCTCAACTCTAAAAGAGGTTTAATAATCATTCCTCCCTCCCTGTGGGTGGTGAGGGCTAGGGGCGTGTAGTTACCAGCACCCTCTGTGCCGTAGACAGGGGAACCAGACAGGCTCCTTGTTACCCCCAAGCTGCCTTCCCTCCCAGGGCTGCTCTCATCCTGGCCTCTTTCATCTTGGGTTTAATTACCCGGCCTGCCCCACCCCACAGTCTCTTGGGCGGGAGTCATCACTCCCATTTTATAGATGGGGAAACTGAGGCACCTAGAGGGAAGTGGTTTGGGGCTGCCGCCTGTGAGTCAACTATGGAGCCAGGGCCCAGAGGAGTTGGGACCGGGCTTTCCAGCTGGACCTGTCCCCCAGGGTGGATCCCTGTCTCCATCCCCCTGGCATCCCTGGCACCACGGGCACCCAGACAGCCTCTTTTCCAGCGCTCCCTCCCCCACCACTCCCTACCACCTCCCATCTGGAGGGCAGCAGGACAGGGAAGGGAGGGGCCCGCGGAGCCTGGAGAAAGGAGAGAAACGAGTTGGCAGCGCTAAGGTGGGGGCTCAGGTGTGTTTCATCTTCAAAGCCGGCTAATTAGAGCCAAAGGCCTTAGTGTAGCCTATGGGGCCTGGACGCCCGCAGTTCTGGGCCACCGAAGCCAGCGGTCAGTGGGGCATTAGGCCGTGCGGGTCCCGGGCCGAGGAGGTGCCGCTCGGTGAGCTCCCAGCGAGGCTCCCGCCAAACAGCTCCGATTCAGCCCTCTGGAATTCCAAGAGTGCTGGGTTCGTGCACCGCTTGGCCCGAGGTCTTTAGTGGCGAAGTCTCCGTTTCCAGGTCCGTGCTAGGCCTGCCTTGAGCCCTGTGATCCGCCCGGCCCTGCCACTCTGCACGTCTGCATCCCGTTGCTTTCCGGCTTCCTCCAGGATTATGGCCTTGCCCTGCCAGCTTTACCGTGGCTCGGCAGCCGCAACCCTTGCCGACTTTCAACTATTGGTATGGCCTAAGGCAAAGGTCAGCAGCTTCCGCCCGCAGTGACCCCGGCGCCGGCTCCGCGCCCCCAAGCCCAGCCGGTGGGGTGGGGTGGGGGGGCCGGGGCCGGCGTCGGAGAAGCGAAGCCAAGCCCGGAGGCGCCCGCCAGACCGGTTCGGCCAGGGCTGCGAGGAGCACTTCCTGCGGGCGCTCTGGGACCGCACCTTGCACACCCCCCAGCGGGCACCCTGGGAGCCCAGAGACCCGCACCCCACGCCCCCCGCAGGGTGCGGAGCGCCCGGACGCCGGCGGGGGTGGGGGGGCGCGCTGGTGACCATCCACGCGGGCGCGGCGGGCCCGGTCTCTCGGAAGGCCCTGGGATCGCAGCCGACGCGCGGACGGGACCCCGGCATCCGGGAGCCTGGACCCACCCAACTCCACCGCCTCTGCCGGGGCCTGAGGCGGTTTCGGGGAAGGGGGGCCCCGCACGCAGCGGGACAGTTACTCAGCCCCAGCGAAACCGGCGAGTCGGCACCTGCTGGCGGGGCGGGAGGGGGGAGGAGGCTGCCCCGTTACGGCCCCGCCCCCGCCGCCCACGAGCCGCGCGCCCCGCCCCGCCCCGCCGCGCGCCGCCGCCCGGAAGGAGCCCGAGCGCCCGCGGCGGCTGAGTCAGGCGCGGTGAGAGCGGCCGGCCCGTTACCGCAGGCGCCGGGGGCCGGGGCGGCGCTGTGGTTTCGGTGCCGGCAGCGGGCGGGCAGCCTAATGAGCTCTCGGCACGCACCCCGCGCCGGCGGCCCTGCCCCGCGGAGACTCTGGGTTGCCCGCTCCGGCGTCGCCCCCGAAACCTCCCGGTTTCATGTCGGGGTCCGGGCGCGGGGTCCCCCGCGGGCGTCTGCGCGTGGCAGGGGGCGGCTGGGATTTGCGAAGCGGCTCTGGGGTGACGGCGGCCCCTTCGGGGTGCGCGCAGGCGCTCGGGCGCCCTCTGGCGGCCGCGGGCCTGAACTTCCCTCTCTTCTCTGCAGGGACCAGTGTGCCGCACGATGGGACCCCTGAGCCGGGAAACCTGGGCCCAGCGCCTGGGCGCCTTCCGGGCCAGCCCGTCCGCCTTCATGGCCGGTCCCGAGGGTGAGGATCTGGGTCGTGACCTGTTGAGCGAACTGAGTAGTGAAAAGCTGAGCGAACAGACCAAGGTAGGCCCTGCGTGCACCTTCTCGCCCTGGCCCGTTTGGTCACCTCAGCACCCCCGCACCCTGAACCTCCTTTTCGTGATTCCCATCTAAATCCCCCATCCCCAGGTTTCCTTGCTGGCCCTGAGCCTGGAGTACCCAACAGAGCTGTGGCCGGACGCCGCTGCGGCCGAGGCCGCCGCCACCTCGCTGTTGGACACCCTGGTCCTTCTGCCCCCACGGCCCTCAGCCCTGCGGCGGCCCCTGCTGCTGGCGGCCACCACAGCCCTGGCGGCCGGAGACGCGCTGGGCCCCTCCTCGGGAGCCTCCCGCCGGCTCCTGCCCCTACTTCTTGGTCTGGCCTTGGGCCGCGATCTGGGGCGAGGCTTTGGCCCCGCCTCGGAGCAGCGCCCTCTGCAGGCCACGGCATGTGAGTGCCTGCGGGAGCTGGAGAGCTGCAAGCCTGGGCTGCTGGGGGGCTGCCTGGGACTGCTCCGGGGCGTGCTGGGGCAGGAAGGCCCGGTCCAGCCGCTCAGCCTGCTGCTGGCACTCGCCCTGCGCAACGCCTTGGTGATACGGGCCAAGGCCAAGGCCGGCCTGCAGGGCCTGCTCGAGGCCGGGAATACGCCCACGGCGGGTGGTCCCTGGAACTGGGCCCTAGCTGAAGAGGGGGATGCCCGCCTCCAGCCCCAGGCACCCAGTTGGCCGGCAGCCGAGGAGCAGGAGGAGTGTGGCCTCGCAGTGCTGGAGCCCAGTCCTGAGGAGGCTCGGGAGCTGCGGGCCGCTGTGGCCCAGCTTCTGGACTCTTCCTACCTGCTCACTCCTGGGGCTCAGGCCCAGCTTCTGTGGGGGCTGGGCTGGGCTCTGCGGGGTCTCCGGGGACAGCCGCCAGTGCTCTTCAAGCCACAGTTGGTACGGCTGCTAGGCACGGCCCAGCTGACCCTGCTGCACGCCGTTCTGGCCCTCAAGGCGGCCTTTGGCGAAGCCCTGTTCACGGCCCAGGATGAGGCCTTGCTGCTCCGCCGGCTCACCTTGGCCGCCCAGCACCCCGCCCTGCCCCTGCCTGCCCATCTCTTCTACCTGCACTGTCTGCTGAGCTTCCCTGAGAACTGGCCTCTAGGCCCCACCGGGGAGGAAGCCGCGCCTCTGCTGCTGGGGCCCCAGCTGGGCCGCGGTCTCCTGCCCAGTCTCCTCCATGACCCGATGGCACTCCTGGCCCGTCTGCACCTGCTGTGCCTGCTCTGTGCTGAAGATGAAGAAAAGGAGGAGAAAGGCCAGGACTGGAGCCCCCGGCGTTACCTGGGGGAGCTGCTGGCTGGCCTACGGCAGAGGGCGGCTCTGGATGGGGGCCCTCGGGCCTTGGCCACTCTCTGCTTCCAGGCCTCCTACCTGGTGGTTCGCTGCCTAGCGACGCAACCTGCGGTGCTGACACCCTTGACCCACGGGCTGGCCGGACTGTACCAAGCCCGGCCAGCACTGGCTCCCCATTTTGTGGATCTCCTGGATAGGGTGGGCCCTGAGCTGGGGGAGCCCCTGAGAGCGGTGTTGCGGCAAGAGGTGGTGTCCAGGCCGGGCAGGGACGAGGCCCTTCGTTGGCACCTGCAGATACTGGCGAAAGTGGCCGATGGGAATGCTCTAAGTGCTACCCTACGCTTCCTGCGAGCCGCGGCGGCCCACTGCACAGACTGGGGCCTCCAGCAGGCCCTGCTGCAGGTCTGCCGGACCCTGCTGCGGGCAGGTGTGGGGGAAGGGCTGGCCGACTTGCTGCAGGCACTGGCCAGGCAGCTGGAGGACCCTGATGGGCGGGACCACGCCCGCCTCTACTACATCCTCCTGGCCCACCTGGCGGGGCCCAAGCTGGGGGTGGCCCTGGGCCCCTCCCTGGCCGCCCCGGCACTGACTTCCTCCTTGGTGGCCGAGAACCAGGGCTTTGCCGCTGTGCTGATGGTGCAGGAGGCCCCAGCCCCCATTCGGCTAAGTGTGGGGCCCCGCAGAGCGACAGGCCCGGGCCCGGTGCTACAGCTCCAGGTGGAGGTGCTGGAGCCCGTGTTCTCTCTGGAGCTGCGCTTCCGGGTAGAAGGCCAGGTGTACGCGCCCCTGGGGGCGGTCCACGTGCCCTGCCTGCGCCCCGGCCGCCCCTGCCGCCCTCTGCTCCTGCCGCTGCAGCCCCGTCGCCCGGCTCCCACGCAGCTGGCGGTGCGTGCCCTGTACGCCACCCCCGACGGCCGCACGTGCCACGCCCACCTGCCGCCCCTGCCGGTGAACTTCGCGGACCTTTTCCTGCCTTTCCCCGGGGCCCCTGACGACGACGGGGACAAGCAGGGCTTCTTTGAGGAGCTCTGGGACTCCTGCCTGCCAAAGGGCGCCGAGAGTCGCCTCTGGTGCCCTCTTGGGCCGCAGGGGCTGGAGGCCTTGGTGTCCCGCCACCTGGAGCCCTTTGTGGTGGTTTCCCAGCCCCCCACCAGCTACCAGGTGGCCATCCGCCTGCCCCCAGACTCCAGGCTGCTGCTGCGACTGGAGGCGGCCCAGGCGGGCGGAGTGCCCGTGGCCCTGCGGACCGACGACTGGGCCGTGCTGCCCCTGGCCGGGGACTACCTCCGTGGGCTCTCAGCTGCTGGCTGAACCCGGAGGCCGGGCCAGGCGCTGGGACGGTCTTGCCCAGGGAGGGCACTGAGGGCCAGAACACAGTCCTGCGGCTCCTTTCTTTCAAAAAACAAAAACAAACTTACATTCACCAATGACCTTCACTGGTTTGTTTCCTTTTGAGCCCTGGCTGGCGGTCTGCACACGGTGAGGTGGGGGGGGAGTTGGGGAAGGAGAGGCTCCAGGAAAACCTTCAGACAGGGAGCCCCAGTGCTGCAGGGTTCTAAAGTGTCTTCCTGCCCCACAAGTGGGAGAAAAAATATCCCTATCTCTGCTCCCCAGAGAGGCTTAGGCCCTGGCCTGAAGCCGTGCAGTAACTTAGGAAAGTGGGAGCTGGCCTTGGGCCTCCTCCCAGCTTTGCGGGGGTCCCTGCCCCAGGGAGCTCAGGCTAGCTAGGACGTGGGACCAAAGGCCAACAACAGAAGAGGCTGCAGTGGTCCGGTGGCCCCTCCGGGATGGGGGTGGGGGGTCCCCATGCCACCTCGATTGGAGGCAGCTTGAGGAAGGGCCTGTTGGTATAATTTGGGAGCTGAGCGAGAGGCCCCACGACGTGGGCTATAACGAAGCTGACTTTTCCTCACCTCAATCCCACCTGTGAACTTAAGAATCTTAAGTAAGGTAAGACAAGACAAGGTAAGACAAGCTAGTCCTCCTTGGCCTTTTTCCAAATATGCGAGATACCTCAGGTTCAAATGTCCTGAGAGGCCTGCACTGTTGCCAGGCCCCATGCTGGTATTTTCCACAGACGACGCCTCCCGTCGTGCTTGCAACAGCTCTGCAGGGCCCCGCAGATGAGGAAATTCAGAGGCCAGAGGGGTTGAATGATTTTCCTGTGGTCACCCAGCTGTTGGTAACTGTGTTTTGTCACCTCGAAGCGGGTTTACACAACCATGCTGTCAGAAGGGACAGCTGCGCGGGCCCGAGGGCCACAGAGTCCCCAGGCCTCCCCGGCCTGGGCCAGCCCTCGGGAGGTTGCGGGAGTGGCAGTCGGCAGTGCTGGACCCCAGAAGGTCCAGGGTCTTGGGCCTACGTGCCGCGGCCCCTGCCTCTCGGGCTCCCAGCCCCCGGGTTCCCGGGGCCACTCCTGCCCCTCTGGGTTGTGGCAGGACCGGAAGCGGGAGCAGGGCCTGGGACAAGCGGGGCTCTGCCCAGTCAGGTCAGGAGGTCTGTCCCGAGTCAGTCTCGGGAGCCGAGCCAGCCACAGACAATCGGGAAGGGGTTGCGGTCCAGGAGACCAGCCCGTCCAGTGGTTTGCAGCAGCAAGGATTGCAGATAACCGACTACTTCCAAGGCAGCTGGGACGGCTAGAGGCGGGGGCCTCTGGGAGCCAGCCCCGGCACTGCTGACTTCCAGAGCCCGCTGCCCGGCCTGCAGGCCGGCTCCTCTCAGCACCAGGTGCGGCCCTGAGGCCGGCAGGCGGGTGGGCCCGACAGCAGGGCCTCCTGACCCTCTCCCCCCTCACCCGTGTCTGGCACCCTCCAGAAAAGCTGAGCTCCCGGGGCCGCCCAACAGCCTGGGCCTGGTTTCCTCTGCCCACATCCTTCAGAGGGCATCCGGTGAGTGCGCCATATGTCCCCCAGACCTCTAGCATGGGGGAGTCTGGAAAACGTGCCTGTTCTTTTTGCCCTCAGAGGCAGGACATTGGGTTAATCCTTAGCCTACGTTGGAGATCACTGGCCTGTGTAAGGACTCACCAGCCACCCTTTCATCCATCTGTCTAGCCATCCGTGCATCCGCCCACCTCTCCAGTGCTGAGCCCCAGAGGACTCCCAACTCCCCCACCCCTGCCACACATCTGTCACGGTGGGCATCCTATGTCCCCTCCTCTATGTAACAGTTTCCCCGGGTTATACACTACTAGGAGCAGAATTGCTGGATCATAAGGCAACCAGGGGATTGACTTGCATAAGAGATGTCTTCGCACACTCTCAGTGTACCTGGGAAGGTAGGGATGGATGTACGTGAACCAGCCCACGTCATCCGCCACTGTCCACCCCTCTGCACACTCCCCATCCACATAGCCTGGTTCACACTTCAACTTCTCGAAGGCGGTAGCAACACCAACCTGCTCCCGCAACAACCCCTCTTACAACCAAGACTTCTTCCCCAAAGGGAAGACCCCAAGTTCCATCAGCCACTGGCCACCCGTCTGGACATTAGCAATGTTCACCGGTTGCTGGTTTTCCATTTCCTGGTAGGTTCCTATCCTTCCCCACCTGCCTGGGGTTAGGCCCAGCCATGAGACCAGCTCTGGCTACTGAAACATAGAGGGTCGGTTCTGGGGCAAAATATTTACTGCTAGGCACTCAGCCTCCTGGCCCTCTCCAATCTCCCGCCCTGGCCTGGCCACTGTGGAAATGTTCATGGATAGGGAGGTATTCAGTAGTTGAGTCACGATCCCGTCTCGGTTTTACTGTAACAAAGGCGCTGGGTTAAGACGGCAATCATTAATAACACACACTTTATATGACACAAGGAGAAAAACACAGGAGGGATACTGGTCAAGCTCAATTTTATTCGCAAGGAAGAAAGTACTGTGTAACGAGTTACGAAGCCATAATGGGGGCCTCCAATTTTTGCAAATAAGAATATTGTACAGGGTGTCCAGTTAACTTCAAAGAAATGACAAAATGATTTTTTAGTATCAATAGGTCCCAAACATGAGGACATACTTTTACCTCCTCCACCGCAAAAAAAGTTCTCTGAAATATAATCAGGCATCTTGTATTTTATCTCTCAACCTTAGATTGGTATTTATATCTTATTTCTTCTACGATCCATTATATATATTTTTTTCTTTTTCTTTCTTTTAACCTTCAAGGCTCTTTACCTAGTAAGGTGACCTTCATCCCTGAGAGGTCTGAGTCCCAGTAAGTCTGCCTGTGTCGAGTGTCTTTAGTTCTTTGAGTCCTGGGGACTCCTCCTCTCCATCACGTGGCTGCAACAATTTCTTCCTTGATCATCAGGACCAATCAACCTTTCAGAGCTGTTGGTTCCAAGGCACAAAGATGGCAAAATGACAAAGTAGCGGTCTTCCCTTCCAGTTCAAAAGAACCAGTGCTGTGTCCATTAGCATTCACTCTTGGGTACTGAGGACTCTAAACTAACCAGGCCCAAAGCTGGAGGGATGAGAAACGAATATTTTGAGAGAGGCTTCGAGATTGCTAAAGATGATGACGGTAGCAGCACAGGTTCCCATCCCCCTCACTGCCCCCCCCCCAAATAATCTGGAATAAAGAAAAGAGAAAGAGGGCGCCTGGGTGGCTCAGTTGGTTGAGCGACTGCCTTCAGCTCGGGTCATGATCCCGGAGTCCCAGGATCGAGTCCCATATCGGACTCCCGGCTCTGCGGGAAGTCTGCTTCTCCCTCTGACCTTCTCCCCTCTAATTCTCAGTCTCTCTCTCTCTAATAAATAAATAAAAAATCTTTAAAAGAAAAAAAAAAGAGAAAGATATAATTACACAAAACCAAGTAACCCTTAGTACAACTTGAAGATAAAATGCTCAAACTTCAAAAGTACCTGTAAGTAAAAACAAAGAAAAAACAAGTGATAGTGAAACATCACCCATGTCCCCGTCCCAGCCCCACCCTGCACAGAAGACCAGCAGAGAGAAACGAGAAGAGAAGAGGGGAGCTAGTAATGGCCGACGCTGGATGGAAGACCTCCCAGAAAGACTGAGTCCACCTGAAGTCCCAAAATGTGAAGACATGTCCTAGAGCAGGTCAAAGCTTTGACTACAAGGGAGGGATTTCACAAGTACCTGGCAATCTGAGTGGGCAGTCTTTGAAACACCCAGATTCTCGGGGAGAGCGAAAGGCAAAAAGGCAGAGAGACGTACTTTTTGGCATTTGGCTGTCAAAGGGGAAGCAAATGGAGAAATTTCACGGCTCTGCAAGACCAAAGAACAAAATCAAAGGACCCACAACTCCTTCTCCACTGTCCAAACAAACAAATCCATGAAAGCATCTGGACTCTCAGAGTTGGCAGAGGAGGAAGCATTGAACTTGGAATAAAACACCCAGCACCACAGAAATGAGCAAGAAAAGATCAACAGGTTCATATAGGGTCCCTACAAAATATCAAAAAATGGATTTCATTGCATATCAACCAAGGAAAATTTACACGCGCCCCTGAATAAACAGCCACAAACTATAAGAAAACTGAACACAGCACTCTAAACAGAACTACATATAGCCAAAACAAGTGTTTGAAGATATGCAAAATCACCCAGAATGAGAGATTTTGAAAAGAATGGAAATAGATAAAACCCAGGAGAAGAATGTAGAAGGTTGACTGAACTCAGGAGAGAAATGGAAGAAACAGACAAAATTATCTCAAAATACAGTTTACAAGATGCCCAAGGGAGAATAGACTCAAATGTATGATAAAAGACATTGAAGAAAGACAGAACAACAACCAAGAAAATGAGATAAAGAGTAGAAGTCTGAACAAAATTATGGTAGAAGATTGTCAAAGAAGGAATCCTATTTGTATTATTGTAGTCTTAGAAGAAAAACCAATGAACCAGAATTGATATTTCACACTATAGCAAAACTTTCCAAGAGCAAAAAAATCTGCATATTGGAAGGGCTCCTGGGAACCTTGGAAAACTTACCCAGAACAATCAATGTTGAAACATATCCTCATAAAGCTATTAGATTTCAAAATATTAAAAAAAAAAAAAAAAAAAAAGAATTCTCAAGGGGCGCCTGGGTGGCTCAGTTGGTTAAGCTTCCAACTCTTGATTTCAGCTCAGGTCATGACCTCAGTGAGGTCGGGCTCTGCGCTGGGCGTGGAGCCTGCTTAAGATTTTCTTTCTTCCAATTTGAGAGGCAGGATGGGGGTGGGGTGGGGGAATGAAACAAGATGGGATCAGGAAGGAGACAAACCATAAGAGACTCTTAAACTCATGAAACACACTGAGGGTTGCTGGGGGGATGGGGGGTAGGGAGAGGGAGGCTGGGTTATGGACATTGGGGAGGGTACGTGCTATGGTCAGTGCAGTGAAATGTGTAAGCCTGATGACTCACAGACCCGTACCTCTGGGGCAAATAATACATTATATGTTAATTTAAAAAATAAAATTAAAAAAATATTTTCTTTTTTCCTCTTCCCTTCCTTGCCCAGACTGGCTCCCACACTCCCTCTCTGTCTCTAAAAAAAAAAAAAAAAATCAAGATCTTCAGGAAGAAAGATCAAATAACTTACCAAGGCAAAAGAATCAGAATGGCATCAGATTTTTAAAAGCCAACATACAAAGCAATACACAATGCGACGCATTTTTTTTAGCATTCTACTTTTTTAAAGTGAGAATCAAGGATTTTTGTATTCAAACAAGTTGTCCTTCACGTATCAAGGCCATAGGAAACAGTTTTCTGTTTTTCAACGAGTACTTCAGGAATTTGGCACCCATGAGCCGATCTGAAAGAGAATGTACTTCAACCAACCAAGATGGTAAGTGTATGTATCTATGACCTAAGGTTAAAACAAAGGCTGCAAGAGGATAAATAAGTAAAAATGTTTTATATTGCGATAATTAATGTAATTTTGTAATTAAAGGCGTGGGAGAAGAAGGGAGAGGGAAGAAAATAGGATAAAGCTCAAAATTTGGTGGTGAGCTCCAAATTCACTCTTATTGGCCGCTCTATGAAAATAAATCTGGGCCCTTTAAATATTGGTCTTTGCCCGCTGGCTCATTACTAAGCCTTGTCAGCAGAGGGCGCAGAGGAGCCACTGCAGAAGGAAGCTTTCTTTCACTCTCTGGGGGACTCACTAGACCATCTCCCCCGAGCATCTCCAGTCCTGCGGGCTCCAGGCATCAGGCAGCTCCGGCACCCACGGCTTTGCCAGCACAGCCTCCTCTAGTGCCTGAGAGCACTTCCCAGCACCTTGCCTTGGGGAGTTTTGCAGCAAAGTATCTCCAGTGAGAGGGGCATCTGGGTGGCTGGGTTAAGCGTCTGCCTTCAACTTGGGTCATGATCCCGGGATCCTGGGCTCGAGCCCCATGTCGGGCACTTCTCCCTCTGCCCCTCCTCCTGACTTGTGCACACTCACTCTCTCTCTCTCTCTCTCTCTCTCTCCAATAAGTAAATAAAATCTTAAAAAAATAAAAAGTATCTCCAGTGAGAAACCTCCCCACAAACAGCCTTCCCTGGCAACCTACAGAATGGTTTTCCAGCAAGTTCCACCAGCACAGCACACACTAACTTCCCTGTCACCCTGTGAGCCACAGACATGCTTTGTCCAACTGGATCACTCTCTCTCTCTAAATAAATAAAGAAATAAAGAAAATCTTTTAAAAATATGTCAAAGAATATACACTTCATAGAGGAAGAAATATCAGAACCAGAAAAGACCTCAAATAGCCAAAGTAATGTTGAAAAAGAAAACTAAAGCTGGAGGCATCATAATTCCAGACTTCAAGCTGTACTACAAAGCTGTAATCATCAAGACAGTGTGGTCCTGGCACAAAAATGGACACAGAGATCAGTGGAACAGAATAGAGAGCCCAGAAAGGGGCCCAGAACTATGTGGTCAACTGATCTTTGACAAAGCAGGAAAGAATATCCAATGGAAAACAAGATAAGTCTCTTCAACAAATGATGTTGGGAAAATTGAATAGCAACATGCAAAAGAATGAAACTGGAACACTTTCTTACACCACACACTAAAGCAAATTCAAAATGGACAAAAGACCTAAATGTGAGAGAGGAATCCATCAAAATCCTAGAAGAGAACCCAGGCAGCAACCTCTTTGACCTCGGCCTTAGCAACTTCTTCCTAGACACGTCTCCAGAGGCTAGGGAAATACAAGCAAAAGTGAACTATTGGGGCTTCATTGAGATGAAAAGCTTCTGCCCAGTGATGGAAACAATCAACAAAAATAAAAGGCAACCAATAGAACGGGAGAATATATTTGCAAATGACATGTCAGATAAAGGGCTAGTATCCAAAACCTATAAAGAATTAATCAAACTCAACACCCAAAAAATAAATAATCCCATTAAGAAATGGACAGAAGACATGAGCAGGCATTTCTCCAAAGAAGACATACAAATGGCCAACAGACACATGAAAAAAAGTGCTCAGCATCACTCAGCATCAGGGAAATAGAAATCAAAACCACAATGAGGGGCGCCTGGGTGGCTTAGTTGGTTGAGCAACTGCCTTCAGCTCAGGTCATGATCCTTGAGTTCCGGGATCGAGTCCCACATCGGGCTCCTGGCTCCATGGGGAGTCTGCTTCTTCCTCTGACCTTCTCTCCTCTCCTGCTCTCTCTCACTTTCTCTGTCTCTCAAATAAATAAATAAAATCTTAAAAAAAAAAAAAAAACCCACAATGAGATACCACCTCACACCTGTCAGAATGACTAAAATTTAACAACTCAGGAAACAGTAGATGTTGGTGAGGATGTGGAGAAAGGGGAACCCTCCCACACTGTTGGTGGGAATGCAATCTGGTGCAGCCACTCCGGAAAACAGTATGGAGGTTCCTCAAAAAGTTAAAAATAGGACCATCCAGGGGGCCTGGGTGGCTCAGTGGGTTAAGTGTCTGACTCTTGATTTCGGTTCAGATCATGATCTCGGGGTCATGGAATCAAGCCCCGTATCCAAAGTATGGAAAGAGTTAAAATGTCCATTGGTTGAGGAGTGGATAAAGAAGACGTGGTACACACACACACACACACACACACACACACAATGGACTATTACTCGGCATCAAAAAATAATGCAGTCTTGCCATTTGCAAGTTGGGGTCTGACTGGGGAGATTGGCCACTTCACCCTGACTCCATCAGTGAAAGAGGGATGCAGTAACCTTCTAAGTACCTACGTTTGTGTGTAACTTACTGGGTGGCCAAGCCTGGTAAAACTGTCAGAGTGACCACATGATTCTTTTAAACGTTAAAATAAAGATTTTTATATAGAAAAAAAATCCACGATGTGGATGGCACTAGAGGGTATTATGCTAAGTGAAATAAGTCAGTCAGAGAAAGACAAATACCGGATGATTTCACTTGTATGCGGAATTTAAGAAACAAAACAGACGAACATAGGGGAAGAGAAGGACAAAAAAATAAAATAAAATAAAAACAGAGAGTGAGGCAAACCATAAGAGACTCTTAAGTATAGAGAACTAACGGAAGGTTGCTGGAGGGGAGGTGGGTGGGGGATGGGCTAAAAGGATGATGGGCATTAGGGAGGGCACTTGTGATGAGCACTGGGTGTTATATGTAAGAGATGAATCACTAGATTCTACTCCTGGGACTAATACTACGCTATTCATTAACTAATTTGAATTTAAATAAAATCTTGGAGGAAAAAAAGAAGCGTCGAATATAACAAATATAATTATATTGACAAATGTAAATTTAAAACTTAACTCACCTATTTTTTAAAGTTTTTAAGATTTCATTTATTTATTTGTCAGAGAGAGAGAGAGAAAGAGCACAAGCAGGGGGAGCAGCAGGCAGAGGGAGAAGTAGGCTCCCCGCTGAGAAGCCCAATGTGGGGCTTGATCCCAGGACCCTGGATCATGACCCAACCTGAAGGCAGACACTTAATTGACTGAGCCACCCAGGCGTCCCTTTTTTAAAGTTTTTAATTGGGCTCACATAGCAAGACCCAACCAAGTGTTATCTACAAGAGAAACACCTACAGCAACATGATTCAGAGAAACTAAAGATAAGGGGATGGACAAAGTTATACCAGGCAAATGGAAACAATAAAACATCAAAGGTAGGGGTGCCTGGGTGGCTTAGTGGGTTAAGGCCGCTGCCTTGAGCTCAGGTCATGATCTCAGGGTCCTGGGATCAAGCCCCGCATCAGGCTCTCTGCTCAGCAGGGAGCCTGCTTCCCCCTCTCTCTCCCTGCCTCTCTGCCTACTTGTGATCTCTCTCTTTCTCTGTCAAATAAATAAATAAATAAATCTTAAAAAAAAAAATTTAAAACATCAAAGGTAATGCTCTTGATACAAACAAAAAAAAAAAATAGAATTCAATTCAAATAGCATTCGACATGACAAAAAGGGCACTTTTAAATATTATAAGCCATAATTTACAACCAAGCTGTAACATTGTCAATATGTATGCACCAAATAGCACAGTGAATTAGGTTTTTTTAGTAATTTCTACACCCAGCGTGGGGCTTAAACTCATGATACCAAGACGAAGAGTCACACACTCTTCTCACTGAGCCAGCCAGACACTCCAGTAAACACTTTTAAGATGTAAAAACTACATGGGGCGCCTGGGTGGCTCGGTGGGTTGAAGCCTCTGCCTGTGGCTCAGGTCACGATCTCAGGGTCCTGGGATCGAGCCCCGCATGGGGCTCTCTGCTCAGCGGGGAGCCTGCTTCCCCCTCTCTCTGCCTACTTGTGATCTCTCTCTCTCTGTCAAATAAATAAATAAAATCTTAAAAAAAATAATAATGGGTTAAAACCTATAGAATGAGCAAATATCCACGAGCCCATGTTGTAAGTAATTGAATGAGTAAATGAGGGAGAAGAGAGCTTTAGAATTCCAATTAACCAATGTCAAAGGAATGTCAGAAATAGGCTCACCACTAGGCAGACACCGTAGCAGTAATAATCCCAGGCAATTATCAGCGAATTCTTAAATAGTGGGGAAAATGTGATAAGGGACTGGTTATTTGCAGGGTCTCAAAATATCTCCCTATAGGACACTTACCAATTATAAAATAAAATACGGTAACTCTAAAGGGGAGAACTCTGACAGACACGACCTCCACCAAGGGATTGGAGTTAATATACCAGTAATAAGTGCAGTGATGGGGCATCTGGCTTAGTCTCATGCACATGCAACTCTTGATCTTGGGGTTGTGGGTTTAAGCCCCACCCTGGGTATAGAGATTACTTCAAAATATATATATTTTTAAGTGCAGTGATATGCTGATGGGGAAAGGCACAGTAGTACTTTTGTGGTATTCTTGCCAAAATATATATATATATATATCTTCGATCCAATTGGGAGAAAACATCGGGCAAATCCAAACTGAGATATTCTACAAAATAACTGGCCAGCGCTCTCCATAAGTGTCATCATCATAAAAGAAAAAAAAAATGACTAAGGAACTGCCACATATGGGAGTAGACCAGAATGCATGGTAAATAGCTGTACGGTGGAATGAATCTTAGGTCAGATCCTGGACCAGAGAATGGGCATTGATGGGAAAGCTGGTAAAATTTGAACATTGTCTGCGGATTAGTTCGTAGTATTTTATCAATGCCAATGTCTTTGTTTTGATCATTGCCCTCTGGCTCTATAAAATGTGAACATTAAGAGAAGCCATACTGAAGGGTATGTGGGAATTCCTTTCGAGTTCTCTGTAAGTCTGAAACTAATTCAAATAAAGTTGAAGAAAATGTGAGATAATCATTGTATATGAGAAGCCACTCCTACTTTTACCCCTTGGTTCCCAGACCCTTATATTCTGATCGAAAGTGAAAAAAGATGACATACAGTCCTTGATTCAGAGCACTGTTGTGTTTTCTTAGATTCAGTATTTGTCTATTAGGCATCCATTAGTTACAACCCGGAATTAACAGCCAAAATTGTCTATATCTCCCCCGTGATCCAGAGCCCGCATTCCGAACCACCTCCTCTGTTTACTTCTCCAATTCCAAGCCAATATTCCCTTGCCCTAAATCAGCCCTGGTACCAGACATCTAGGAACTGTCCCTATGCCCCAAAGTCTGCCAGAATTATTCAAACTAGCCAATCCTAAGCTGTTTACCCTGCCCTGCCTTGACTTTCCCAGAGAAGCCCAGGAAAAGGCAGTGGCCTATGCCTTTCCTTGACTTCTCTCTGACTCCTGGTCAACTCTGGTACGTGGCCCTATGTGGCGTGCTATGCCTCTCATTTCCAGGGGGAACTGTAAGTAACATCGAACTTATCTCTCAATGACCTTGACCTCTCCATGTCATCACTCGGTCACCGCTATCGATGAAAATTCATTGGTACCTGGGGCGCCTGGGTGGCTCAGTGGGTTAAAGCCTCTGCCTTTGGCTCAGGTCGTGATCTTGGGGTCCTGAGATCGAGCCCCACATTGGGCTCTCTGCTCAGCGGGGAGCCTGCTTCCCCCGCCCTCTCTGCCTGCCTCTCTCTGCCTACTTGTGATCTCTCTCCTCTCTGTCAAATAAATAAATAAAAACCTTTAAAAAAATTCATAGTTACCATGAGGATAAGAACATACCATATCCTATAGGACAGCTGCCTTTAGCTAGCAAGATATTGTACCCCCGTAGACAGAATAACTGTTTAAAGCAAGCGCCCCACTGCTCCATGAAGCCTCTTATTCCGAGACGGCTCGTGGTAAGACCTGTGATGTCCAAGGTCCTGGTCCCACTGCCTCACTCTTTTGCACCCAAGAGAGGTTCTATGCTTGGAAGCAATGCTGTGGGGGATACCGCCAATGAAAATCCTGGTTGAGGCATTATGTTTGGGGGAAAACAAAGCTATCCCCAGAATAAGCAAACTCTGGAGAGGAATTTCAGCCCCCTCCATTCCAGAGGCAACCCGATGTCATCAAACTGAAACTGAGGGTCTGGCTGATCTCTTGGAGTAGATTCTGCTGTGTCAGGAGTTCCGTGCAGGTCACTCCTTTTAGACTGTGAGGCATTTATCTGTGGCAGTGTGCAGATTAGCTTTGCTGGAGAGAAGTTCATGTTGTTGAGCTCAACGACCATCTCACGAACCTATCGGGCTCATGACTGGGAAATTAACGTGTCACCATCTACATACACCCTTATCCAGGAGATATAACATTACACTCTGAACCCATTCCAAAAAGTCTATGCACATACCTCTTTATTAGACCTCTTTGCCACTAAGTTCCTTTTTTTAAAGATCTATTTATTTTTTTCAGAGAGAGAGAGAGAGCACAGCAGCAGGGAGGAGCAGAGGATGAGGGAGAGAAAAACACAAGCAGACTCCGCGCAGAGTGCAGAGCCCAAGGTGGGTCTCAATCTTGAGACCCTGAGATCAGACCCGAGATGACACCAAGATTTGGGGGCTGGACCCACTGTGCCGCCCAGGCGCCCCACTAAATCTCTCCCTCTCTCTCTCTCTCTCTCTTAAATATATTGAGGCATTACTGACACACACTATTATATTAGTTTCAGGTATACAAACGACACAGTGATCTGACCCGCCAATTTTCTAATTACATTCCTCCCATGTCCCAGAACATCTACCTAACCTCTTTGGCTTTCATCACGAATCACTGTAGAGCAAGTGGTTCTCAACTGGGGGTGGGGGGATGTCTCATTTTAAAGAGACATCTAGCAATAGATGGAGACATTTTTGGTTGTCATGACTGTAGGGGACTTGGGAAGGGACATTGCTATGACATTGAGTGCGGAGAGGCCAGGGAAACCGCTGAACAATCCTACCGAGCACAGGACAGCCCTACAACAAGAATTACCCAGCCCCAAGCGTGAGTAGTGCCAAGGTGGGAAAATCTTGATGTAGAGCCACACTGCTGGGCGTCCACTTTCTAGGCCAAGTGGGTAACTAGATGTCCACTTCTCCTTCTGGCCCCCTACTGATGGGCTGTAAAATGATCCAGCAGTCTACCTCCAGTCGGTCCCAGCTTATGATGCACACCAGCTGTAAGCTCGGCTTGAACTTTTTATTCCCCAGTTAGTTGGTCATAGAGAACTACCCATGAGGTCAAATACATTGTAAGGAGGAGACTTGAAAGGAAAGCACTGGGCCCAGTTGGTTCCCCTGGTGAATTCTAGTGGTGAAACCCCATTTAAGAAAGAACAATAAACATTCTCCATAGTCTCTTCCAGAAAAAAATAGAAGCAGAGGTCATACTTTCAAACTCATTCTATGAAGTCAGCATCACCTTAGTGCCAAAACCAGATAAAGACATTGCAAGAAAAGAAAGCTACCGATCAGTATAGCTCATGAACACAGACGAAAAAATCCTCAACAAAATATCAGAAAATTGAATTCAATGTATATAAATTTAGGCTACTGGTTTAAAAGGATAAACAATGTTTCCAATGTTTCAGTGATTTTTAAAAACAGTAAATGAATTATATGTATCTCTGGTGGAATATATCTTAGGGACAAAGGAAACTACAAAAATAAATGCTTAAACTGTGTTTGTTAATGTTATTGTTAATTGTGGTGTTGTTATTTTTCTCCTGAGACATTGTATATAGTGGAGAACCAAGTGGATGAGAACTGGCATTTTTCAGCGCAGGAGAAAAAAAGGCATACAAATGTTCAAGCAACGAGGTTAGTAAAGCCCTGTCCTCCTAGAAGTAGCAGTAGGATTTCGTGATGTATTTTCCCTTTAAAAGAAAAATTGACATATTTCCTAGCTTTGTCCACTGAAAACATCTAGAAACTGACAACATCCACTAAAAACATCTAGAACCAATCTACAGGCAATGAGCACATCTAGTTTCACATTGGTTTAGTAAATACAATTTCCTAGTAAGAAAACCAGGGATCTTTGGCAAAATGGATGATTCAAGTCTGGGACAGAAAAAAAAAAAAAAAAGACAAATGTATAAGCAATGACGTACAAAATGAGCCAGGAACATCTTATGATCCTGGAAAACAAACCAAAAAACTATAAAAGACTCAAAAAAGGTCACATAAGAGACTCATGAGCTAACTTGAAGAGGCTAGCACTGGCAAAGATGGGACAATGTAGGGATCGATAAGAATAATAATCACAGGGCGCCTGGGTGGCTCAGCCGGTTAGGTGCCCGACTCTTGGTTTTGGCTCGGGTCCTGATCTCAGGGTTGTGAGATCAAGTCCCACATCCGGCTCTGGGCTCAGCGTTGTCTGCTTAAGAGTCTCTCTCCCTCTGCCCCTACCCTTCTCTCTAGAATAAATAAATAAATCTTTTTAAAAAAGAATAATAACCATAATCAGCTAAATTATATCAAAATGTTAAAAATCTACTATTTAATAATTATAGGGCCCCTGGGTGGCGCAGTTGGTTGAGCGACTGCCTTCGGCTCAGGTCATGATCCCGGAGTCCCGGGATCGAGTCCCACATCGGGCTCCCAGCTCCATGGGAAGTCCGCTTCTCACTCTGACCTTCTCTCTCACTCTCTCTCTTTCCTAATAAATAAATAAATAAAATCTTTAAAAAATAATAATAATTATAATTTTTAAAAAGGTCATAGTTGGAGCATGCCAGGGAAACAACTTATTATTTTAAAAACGGAAATAAAAGGAAAGTATCGAACAATTATTTTGCTTTTCTTATACTCACCGTACCAAGGGGCAACCAGATAGTAGATGGGGGGGGAGTTGTCTTTATAGAAGTATTATAGACCGTGAAAGAAAAATGGTGGACTTAGAGTGCACTTGGGTGGCTCAAATGGTTGAGCGTCTGCCTTTGGCTCAGGTCATGATCTCCAGGTGCTGGGATCGAGCCCCATGTCAGGATCCCAGCTCAGCAGGGAAGTCCACTTCTCCTTCTCCCTCTGCCTCTCCCCCTGCTTGCTCTCTCTCCCTCTCAAATGAATAAATTAAAAATCTTTAAAGAAAAAAGAAGAATGGTGGACTTAGAATATTGGCTTTTTGTAACCCCTCATGAATGCAAGGATCTAGGCAGTGATCATCTACAACTGGTAACCTCACAAAAGAGACATGAGGTGACCCTTGAAAGGAAAAGATGCCACCTCCTTGATATAGTCTTGCCTTCCCCCTGGTCACCCCGAGAATCTGATGACACTTCTAGATCTCACTACTAATTTGCAGGAAATATAAGACAGATGCCCATGACCCTAGGAACACAATCAGTAGAATCTATAGATTGTGGGAAAGGTGCAGAATAAAAATATAAAAATAAAATCCAACATCTACTCTTGATTTAAAAAACAGTTAGTAGTATAGCTTTAACCAGACGTGTATAACAAATCGAAAGGCAGCTTCATGATTACTGGTCAAACAGCAAAGCATTCCCATGAAAATTTCAGGAAAAAGAAAAGGATATCCACCGATACCAGTGAATGTGAGATTGTTCTGAAAGTGCTAGAAAATGCTACAAATTACACAATGCAATGAAGAGGCAAAGTTAGCATCGTTTCAAAGTGGAAGGACTAATTCTGGAAGACCCAAGAAAATAAAGTGAAAACTCTTAGAAATAACAGAAGAATTCAGTATCTATCTGGTTTAAGAACTAATGTGTGAGAATCAACAGCTTTCCCAGAAACTATGCCTGCCAACCAAATCCAGCTCACGTCCTGTTTTTGCAAATACAGTTTTTCTGGAAGATAGCCATGCTTATTTATTTGGATATTGTTTATAGCTGTTTTTATGCCACAATGACAAAGTTGAGTAATTGTGACAGAGATCATATGTGAAATTTGCCAACCTCTGCTTTAGATAAATAATAGTTAAAACAAAACAGAAAGTGGGGCACCTGGGTGGCTCAGCTGGTTAAGCGGCTGACTTGATTTCAGCTCAGGTCACGATCTAAGGGTTATGAGACCGAGCCAGGCATGGGTTTCTGCACTCAGCGTGGGGTCTGCTTGTCCCTCTCCCCCCGCTCCTCCTCCCACTCTCTGTCTCTAATAAATAAATAAAGTCTTGTTTAAAAAGTCTCTCTCTCCCTTTCCCTTGCCCCTCCCCACCGCTCCACCTCTAAAAAAAATAATAAAATAAAATGGAAAAAATCTAATTTATAACAGAAACAAATAAAAGCTATCTAAAATAAACTTAAAATATGTATTATCTATTACATATAAAGAAAACTTCACAATTGCACAGACATAAAAGGAGATGCGAATAAATGGTATTACGTATCTTACTCTTGATAGAAAACTAAAGCAAGACTCTAATCTTTTAATATCCTGCAGCCAGAGACTACCAGGAACACGTCTATAGTTAAACAAATGGGTTTTTTACTCTTGCACTGTTGGGAATCTCAGTAAGAGGGTGTTTAGGAAGGATTTTTAGGATTTGGGCTTGTGCTAGGTGATTTGGGGGAGAGTTTAAGAAAGCCAGAGTTTTTCTCTGGATTGGATACTGTTAGGAGGTGGAAGTGTTTCCAGGATTGGATATGTTAACAAATCTTACCTAGACAAAAGCTAAAGCAGTAATTGGTAAAGAGGCCACTTATATTACCCAAGATGGAGAGATGTTTCATCATTTTTGTGGTTTGGACAATGTTCCTGTTTTTGCTGGTGTTCACATGATTATAGATCTTGTTTTTGTCTTGATCCCGCTCGTGACAGAGTGACGTCGCCCGATGTTGATGTTCTGTGAAATTGTTCATATTTAACAGGACACCACGCACTGCACCTGGATGTCTGGAGGTGTGTTTCACTTTCTCAAATCTATAAATCAAATGCAATTGTAATCTTAATTGCCAGTTTTGTATGTGCCTGTTTTATGAAAGAACTTGGCAAAATATACCTAACTTGGGTATCTGAACAAATAAACATTAGAGAGGACTTATGAAACCAAAAACGAAATAGTACTGCGAAAACAAAAAAGATATGAGAAGAAAAGGTTGATAAATCTACTATCAAAAAAAAAAAAAGAAAAAAAGAAAAAAAAAAGTCACAGTTTGGAAAACCACAAACTCTAGATAAAATATCTTCAATGCATTTGAGGAAGGGTTGATGTCCCAGTAAAACAAGCAAGCAACGCTCCCTACCAATAACATAAAAAGAGTACTTTTCGGAAGTTTTAATTTTCTACATTAAGGGTGTACCACCGAAAAACATGTTGGAGGAAAAAAAGACCCGGTCGAACACGGACAGGCGGGGCTCACAACAGGCTCAGAGGAGCCTCAGGGAAGGACTACGCCTCCCAGGAGCCTCTGCGCTGATCGTCCCCGGCCTCCCGACAGGCTCCGCGCGCTTTACGCGCCAGCTTTGGCCTTACCTGCGAGCGGCGGAATCGCGACGGAGGATGGAAAGCAGCGACCAGCAGGCGGTTGAGAAGTGCCGCGTCCACTTGCGCCCAGGCACGCTGCACGACACCGCCTGCGCCACGCTGCATCTTCTGCCCTGCGAGGTTCTGGTTAACGGGCCCGCCCCGGTGGAACGCTTCTTCACCCCAGCCATCCGCCAGGGTCCCGATGGTGAGTGCTCAGCGCCGGACTATGGCTCCCGGCAGCCCCCGCCGCGCTCTCCTCCGCGAGGAGCGGCGCGAGGACTCCTGGGGATCGTGGTCCACCGGAGGTGGCGGGAGGGCTCCCAACGGGCTTGCCCTGCAAGGCCTAAATCAGGTCCTCACCGAGACCTGGCGCCTGCTTCCTACAGGACTCGAAGTGTCGTTTCGTGGCCGCAGACTACGGGGCGAGGAGGTGGTGGTGCCACCCGGGCTCGTGGGCTACGTGACGGTGATGGAAGAAAAGGAAGAGGTGCTGGTGGGGAAGGATTTTTCCGAAGCTTCGTCGAATGACGACGAGCGAGAGGAGCAGGAGCTGGCGGAATCCTTGGAGGCGCTGGAGCGGGACTTTGTGAGCACAGGGGGACAGGGATGGAGAGGGGTGCGGGCGGTAGCGGTGGCCCCGATATTGAGCCGGGCCCCTTCCTCAGGATCAGTTTATGGGAGCCACCGCCAGCTTCAGCCGCTTCACGCTGTGGGGCCTGGAGACCATCCCCGGTCCGGATGCCAAAGTGCGGGGGGCCCTAACCTGGCCCAGCCTCGCTGCAGCGGTGAGTAGGTGGATGGGCCCTCACCCTTCCAGCCCCATCCATTACCCTGAGGCTTCAGGATTATTCCCTGGGTTGTCCAGAATCTCGCCCGAGTGGACTTGGGGCTTCAGAGCTGGGGAGTACCATGGGGCAGATGGAACTTGGGTCTGAATGGAGGATTAGACTGGTCAGGGGCAGTGTGGCTTCCCCAGCCCCGACCTATCTAGAAGGGGCTATCATTCTGAGTAGCTTGGTCCCACCTGGAGTATGTGGGCCACCCAGTCACTGTATGTCAAAAATCCAATAGTAGAGGTGGCTCCTCTACTGCAGATTCACGCACAGGTGCCTGAGGACTGAGAACCAGAACTTGACATTGAAAGCCACCAGTTCCTCCACCCCAATACACCAGCTCTGCATTTTGGAACCACCGATTCCATCACCGCCAATAAACACGCTCTTCATGGCGCCTGTGAGTTTATGGGCACCTCGGGGGTCCCTACGCTGGCACTGCCCCTCCTCCCACAAGAAGCTTTCGTCTGTCTGGCCTATAGAAACGGTTTATTGCCAGGGGCAGCGAGGGCAAGAGAGGCCAGGATTTTGCAGCCAGTACCCACCCACCCCCAATTCCTACTTTACAAAAGAAATTTTTACAGCCACTGGTCCTCTGTACAGAGTGCACCCCCGCCCCCAATCGCACTGTACACAGCTGCCTGGCTCCGTCCAGTCCCTGGTTCGCGGCAGGCCCGGACCTGCAGCCAGCTGACCTTGGAGCTGACCTGAGCTGAGCTCATCGTGGTGCTAGGCACCAGCCAGCCCCTACCAGGCCTGTCCTCTCCTCATGGAGCTGTCCTCAGCCCCACCTCCCTTGGTGTGCCTCTTGGGGGCCCCGGTAGGGGTGGGATGTGCTGTCAGCCCTAGTTCTCCTTTGTTGCCACTACTGTGGCCAGTGCCCGGTCACCACTTTCCCCTCTTGCTCCAGTCCTTGGGAGTGAAGTGCAGACACTTGGAGTCGATCCGAAGGAGCCGCTTGAGCATAGCTCTTTCGTGTCCATCCACGATGTCCTCTGACAGTGTGAGGATATACTGGCCCTGGATGGGAGATGGGGCCACAGGGGATCAGCCCACGCGGGACCCGTACTCTGAGCCCTGCACGCACCTATCTCCCCCTGCCTGCCTCCCTACCTTGTAGTAGTTGATGAGGTTGAGGTACTGTAGAGTGGAAATGACATCCTCCTTCTTGATGCTGGTGATTTCACTGATCTCGCTGTGGGAGGGCAGAGATCAGGTCCTCCGGAGCCCTTCATCTCTGCCCCAAGCCCCCAGGATCCCCAGGAGTGAGGATGGGCCATGCCATGCACCCCCAGGGGAGGAGGGAGGGCCAGGCTCACTTGATGGTGATCTGTGGCCTCTCCCCGCTCTCGGACTTCAGCCCCATCAGGATCTCCAGGATGGTTTGGGACCAGTAGCTCCGGTAGGATAGGAGGCCAAGGTCTGAGAGGGGCTTCTCAGGGGTCCCCGTTTTCCCTTCCACTTTGGAGAGTTCATAGCCTACAGCAAGGGAGCAGGAAGGGGCAGGTAAACAATCACACCTTCGTGCAACCAACATTTCAGAATGGGAGAGAAGTAAACTGCCTGGCTCCCATCTCAGCCCTGCCACGTGGGAGCTCTGTGACCGGGCACACGGGGCTCGTCTGCTTCGTCTGTTTCCCCACAGAGAACTAAGGCGCATTCGTTCTTCGTCTCTGTGCTGCGGACGTAGGTACTGATGGGAGCAGGTATAACCCCCCTGGAAGAGTACTAGGAGCCAGGGGAGTGCAGAGAAAAGGAGAGGAAAGGCAAGTGCCTCTGATTTTCATCATTCCAGGCTCTGCCTGGGTCTGTGAGAAGGGAATACAGACCCCACGGGTGGTCTAGGCCTGAGGATGTTTGGCTCTGCAGTCCAGCCCCCGGCTGTGACCCGAGGAGCATCAGCTGCTCCAGGACCACGCTGGCCCAACTAGGTGTTGACCGGAAGCAAAGAGAGAGGCACCAATGCACTTCCTGGTCAGAAGGCGGCCCTTCCTCAGCAGGTAACCGACCTCTCCAGGGGTTCTCTCCCTGACTGCTCTGCCCTCCTCCACCCTGACGACTACTGGCCATTGGCAGACCATTCCCAGTGAGCCCCTCAGGCCCTGCGGAACTTTGTATAGCTTCGTGTCTCTTGGCAGAGTCTTCATTCTCTCCCTCGGGGTCCTGGGGTGTCTCCACTACCCCTAGAAGCCCTTCTTCACCCTCAGTCATAACTATGTTGGGTCACGGCCCTTTGTGCCCGCCCCTCCCAATCCCCCGGGACTCCCATTGGGCAGCCCGGCTAGGAGAGTGGCAGAGAGGTTGCTGCTTTAGAGAAAAGCAGCGTGCAAGGAGTAGGGGGCACACCTGGGTTCCTGCTGAACTTTGCTGGGCCCGCCGGTTCATGTGGAGTCCTGAGCCGTCAGCTGGAAGCCACACTCGCCTCAGCGGGGAGCTCCCGGCCCTTCCCCGGAGAACATCTACCTGCCATCAGGTAGCACCCGCAGTGGGCGCTCCTGGTACCCCTGTCCACTCCTGCAGGGCAGGGCCGAGTGCCTCACACTGGTGACCTTGCCCACATCCTATCTCCACTGAGGTCTGAGCTTCGAGGCTTAGATTCATTTTCTTTAAGTGTCTGCCCGTCCCACCACGCTGAGGGCTTTCTGAGGATGGAACCCCATCCTGACTTCATTATATTAATAAAACTCCTCAAATGGGACCGTGACCTTGACCAAGTCAAGGTTTGTGTCTTCACCAAACAGCTGAGGCTCCCTCCTGTCTCTCAGGTCAGGGCTAGATTCTCCAAGGGTTCCGTGAGTGGCGAGCTGAATGGAGTGGGGTAAGCTGCTGGGAAGCAGAAGGGGGCCTCGCAATTGGAGGGCACAGAAGAGTTCACGTATGAAGGGGCAGAGTCCCTCGTGGGCTTCACAAGGTGGACCTGCCGGAACCCAAGGAGCAGAGGCCAAAGCCATACGAGTCAGTGCTCCGTCTTTGCTGAATTAACAGCAGTTTAAACATCCACCGTCTGCAAGGTTCAGGCCACATGTAGGGAAACGAAGCACTGCTCCTTGCTCAGGAATCTGTATGATGGCCCAGAACCACACAGACAAGCGACAGAGGCCCACCTGGCTTCTGCCCCAGGCCCTGGGGGGGGAGCATAGGAGTCAGAGTTGGGAAAAACCGGGTGGTGCCTTAGAACTATACCGGAGGAAGAGTGAGGGAGGGGCTGCAAACCTAGCCCACACAGGCAGGGCGGTCACCCTGGGCATGGAGGAAACCCTGGGAGAGGGCCAGCTCCCCTGGTGGCAGGGAACCGAGCACGTGTACAGGGGCGGCGCGACGGCAGCAGGGGCCCCGCGGCTGAGCCACAGGTACTCACTGAACTCGATCAGCAGCTTGCCATAGCCCCGGCGCTGGTAGGGAGGCAGGGTCAGGATGCAGGCCACGTTGTAGTCTTCCGTGGATTCCTTTTCCTGGAAAACGGGGGTTGGTAAGTGAGGAGGGGACATGGCTCCGGGCAGGGCTGAGAGAGGGTCCGGGTGAGCGCTCACCTTGGAGAAGTAGCCCACGATGTGGAAGCCCTTGCAGTCGTACTCTGTCATGACGTAGAAGAGGAAGGGGTCTGTGTCGTAGTACAGCGTCTTGTGGTCGAGGAAACACTTGGCCAAGAGACACAGGTTCTGGGAATAACTCTGCAAAGGAAAAGGCTTGTCACCGCTCTGGGTACCCTGTCTTTTATTTTTTTTCTGGGTAGCCTATCTTAAATGTGGCCATTTGGTTTCTTTACCCGAGGCTGACAGGTGATGAGCCTTCCTCCCCGGGGCCTGACCCGTTCTCTCAGCCAGCCTGTCCCTACCGCTCAGACACAGTGCCTTCTCAGCGTCAAGGAGCCCGAGTACCCGCTCCGGGAGAGTGGCTGCCCCGCTGGCTTGCTGGGGAGCTGGGGCGGGCTTACCCTGATCCCCACACCCCCACCTAAGTCCTGCCGGGGAAGCTCCCACTGCCCTCCGCTCTTGGAACAGCCGTCAGCCGGCTGTGGTGTGTCTCCAGGGAGACAGACGGTGCCAAGGGTCAGGACAGCACCTCTACGCTGGTGGCAGTCTAGGACCTGCCTGCCCAAACCCACAATACCCTCCCGCCTGTGATGGATCAGTCGCACCTACTGGAGACCGATCTACCCTACAGCAGAGAGGAGCTGTTCTGAAACTGAAAGTTCACAGCCTCAGGAGTCATCTTGCTGCTCTGCTTCACCTCTACACCTACGTTCTCCCGCCCATCAGACGTGGCTTTCTAACCAGCTTCGGGGCACTGCCTTCCGGGAGCCTCCATCCACGCTCAGTAACAGGACAGGGGCGAAAGCAGCAGCATCCTTTCCCCGAGCTCTCTCAGCTCCCAAGCCTGAGCTCTCCCTTGCGGTTCAGGGTGCCTGCTTCTCCCTCACTGCCCTCTGTGCCCCGGGAATGCTCTCATAGTCTCCACAGTGCGTCCAGATGACTCCCTTCTTCCTTCCCGCAGCCAAAGACTAAGCAGGTTTGAAGCCCCAAACCTGCAGTGGCCCCTCCCATTCCCCCAGCTGACCTTCTCACCAGCTCTGCTCTCTCTCGGAACAGCCTTGCCTCATCCTCTCTGCCTTTCAGCCAGAATGATCTTGACCTTTCACACCACCTGGCCGTCCATGCCTGCCCTTCAGAACCCCACTGCTTGAGATCCCCTCACCCACCTTATCTTTCACGTCAAAGATCAAAGATCACCTCCTCCGGGAAGCGTCGTGGGCCACCTCCAGGTCCTCATAACCCACCCTTTGTTTCATGACACTTATCCCTGCGATCTGAGTGGATGTGGGCAAGTCCGTTTTTTCCACAGACTGTGAACTCAGAGATTTTGTCTAATTACTGTTCTTTATACCTCCCAATACCTGCCTTATAGCAGGAATTCACCAAAAATGGGATAAACTAATCTGCTGGCCAGACTGCTCAGTGTTTTCCTGAGCAGGAAAGAGCTGTTCGTTTCACTTCCCCCAGACCACCAGTGCCAATGACTCCCCACTGCCCCTTGGCCACAGACCTTGTTCTTACGGCCGTCGATCTCAAAGAAAGAGATGGTGCCCTTGCGGTAAATCTCATTGCCCGGAGGATGTCGCAGGTCACACTTGGTCTAAGGAAGAGAGGAGGATCAGGGGCAGGGGCAGGGTGGGGGGCAGGTAGGAAAGCAGCCCCCCGGGACTCCTCGTACCAAGTGACGCTGCAGACACTTGAGGCTTCGGCCGTATTTGAGGCAGAACTCGCAGAGGTAGAGGACGGGCAACGTGGTGAGCTCCTGCGGGTACGGGGAGAAGTACCACGGCTTCAGGCGGTGCCGGCCCAGCTCAATGCACTCGATGTTCTTCATCCGGGTGACGATGTCGTCGTGGCTCCGGTCGGACACCAAGCTGCCAGTCATGCGTGGCGCAGACGGGATTCCATCTGAGCTGTCCTGGGAGTCCTGCCCAGCGCCAGGGGATAACACCGGGTTACACGAGACACCTCAAGCACGATGCCTAACAGCCCGCATAACCCTTCCACAGCTTTCCTTGTTCAAGCCTGAGGGCCACCCACCCTATGGCGGGGGCGGGGGGGGGGGGCTGGTGCTATATCATTATCCCCCGCTTTCCAAATAAAGAAAAGGAAACTAGGAAAGTTCTAAATTGCGGTTTGAAAACACCAATGACTGACCTGAACCAGCTCTACCTGGCTCCTAATCCCGCCAACAACCATCACCGCTACCACCTCTTGTTTATTTTTTTACGTTGATCTGTTTATTTATTTATTTATTTATTTATTAAAGATTTTTATTTATTTATTAGAGAGCGAGAGACTGAGAATGAGAAGGAGAAGGTCAGAGGGAGAAGCAGACTTCCCACAGAGCCGGGAGTCCCATATGGGACTCGATCCCGGGACTCTGGGATCATGACCTGAGCTGAAGGCAGTTGCTCAAACAATTGAGCCACCCAGGCGACCTGTTTATTTATTTTTAAAGATTTTATTTGTTCATGAGACAGAGAGCAGAGCAGGGGGAGAAGCAGGCTCCCTGCTGAGCAAGGAGCCCGATGTGGGACTCGATCCCAGCACCCTGGGATCATGACCTGAGCCGAAGGCAAACACCACCGACTGAATTACCCAGGCGTCCCTAGTTTACTTCTTTAATAATCTCTATACCCAAGGTGGGGTTTGAACTCCTAACCCCAAGACTAAGAGTGGCACACTCTTCCAACTGAGCCAGCCAGGTGCCCCTTCACTAAACTCTCCGTCCTGCCTATGTTCCTCCTTTTCACCCCGCTTCCCTCCTCCCCAGACCTACCTCGTCAGTGCCCAAGCAATTTGATTTTCGCTTCCGTCCTGGCTGAGCTGCCACTGCCCTACGGGCTGATCCATTCTGCAGGTAAAATGGTGAGAAGAAAACAGGGTGGTGAGAGGAGCCTCTCAAAGGGGCTGCCAGAGGGGAAAAGAGAGGAAGAAGAAAAGGGTTTGAGGGACTCACCTGGGGAAAAACCGAGGCTGGGGCTGTCTCGCTGGGCACTGGAGTTGCCGGTGAAACCACCTCCACCTTCCGTTTCTGCAGAGAGAAACCAAGAAAGGTGGGTCAGAAGGTAGAGAAGGTGGGACCTCAGAGGAAAGCAAGGTCCCTGGAATTGCTGAGGGTACCGTTGAGCGGTGGTTGGGCTGCAGGCAGGAGCTGGAGGAGAGCGGCTGGTCAGGCTCGCCACCGGGAATGGCCTCCCGCTCCTTGGGCAGGTTGAAGCGGAGTGTGATCTGGACCGGGATTGGCAAGGTCTTCCCGCTGGCCTGGGCGGAGGCCGGCTGTAGAGATAGGTCCAGGGTCTTCCTCTGGGGTGGGGATGGTGGTGGGATGGGAAAGGGGAGTAGGGGCCCCTCGACGTGGAGTAATCAAGCCCCACCCTCTGCCCTCTCAAGGACATTAGAACAGCTACTGGACTCTGAAAGCTACAATTTGGCCCCCATCCTTTGCAAGCTGAAGCCAGAGTGGAAGGGTGCAGACTTCTACCCATCCAAAAGCCCCTGAGGCCAAGAGATGAGAAAAAAAGGAGGCAGGAAGAGAAAAGGTGAAGCAGGGGACCTACTCACCACCTCTCTCTCTGGAGAGCCGGGGCGAGACCCAGGAAGTCCGTTCTTGGTGGGGGTCTTGGCCTCTTTCTTGGGGAACTGAATCTTCTTTAGGTCCAGCCGCTCGTGGGTCACCCATTCATCCAGGCGTTTGTTGACTGCAGCAGTGGGGATGGCTCAGGAAGGAATGCCAGAGGCTGTCTCCCAACCCCACCCTGCCTCCCTACCTCACCCGAATCCAGGACTCACAGTCAATGTAATGAACGTAGAAAAGCTTGCGGCCACTGATGTCCTTCACGCTCAGGATCTCGGCCAGGGCTGTGGGAACAACACAGGCAGGAGCCTTAGTCGAACGAGGCGATGAGGATCCACCCTCCTAAGACCTGATCTCTTCCCCCAGGCCGGATCCCTAAGCCCCAACACTTGGAAGCTTTCACCCAAACCCCCTTTAGTCATCAAGGGCCGCCCCCCTCTCCAAGCCCCGCCCTGTCCATCGGAGAGGCAGAAAGCCACGCCCCTCCTGTGTATCTGCGCTCCGCCCGCCCCAGGATTATAGAGGCCCCACCCCCTCCCGAGGGTTCGGTTGACTCCCTCCCGCCCCTCGCCCTCAGGTTCCTTAGCCACGCCCCCCGACGTCACTCACGCCACTCATCTTCGTTGTCCTGGTTCCGCCGAAGCACGGGCAGGCGGCAGCCCTCGATTATCTCCCCCTGGGGAGACAGCGCGGCGCCAGAGTCGGCTACTGGGGGGCCTCGGGTTCTACCCACCTCCCCTGGCTCCCTCCGCCCCGCCCCGGGCACCGGACTCACCACCTCCGCCATCTTCCCTCCCTCCACTGCCACTTCCGGCCCCTCTGGGAGACGTCACTTCCGGGACTCAACGCACTGTAGGCCCGCGCCTCCTGAAGCCGCTTTAGAAGAAGACTTTTGAGAGACACCGCTGTCCAGCTGGAAGCAGGCAGCCGTGCCGTTTGGCTGGCGGGACAATGGGGTGTTTTAAGTTTCGGTCCGAGTCCTGGGCGGAATACCAGAAACGCGCACGACGATTGGAGGAAAGCTGAGTCTGTCACGTGACGCCCACCGGGTGCGACGCCGGTCACGTGGATACGGCGCGGGTCACGTGGGACCAGGTTTGTGTTTAGAGGACGGCGGGGCTCGGGCGTCTCCTAGTGGCCTCGGGAGGCGTCGTCAGGAGGAACTGCGCGTGCTTGGCGCCGGGGAGCGGGTAGGGGTTTCTGGCGGGACTGGGAGGCTGGGGGACTGGGAGGCTGGGGAAGTGGGCGCGACTGTGAACAGACCTTGTGCCGGGTGGTTTGTGGACTTCCTTTCTTGAGGATGGAGGAAACAGATGTTTCGGCTTGTTTTTTGTACTTTAAAGATCTAATTTAATTTAAAAAGTAATATTCAGGGCGCCTGGGTGGCTCCGTTGGTTGGGCAACTGCCTTTGCCTCGGGTGCTGATCCCGGAGTCCTGGAATCGAGTCCCACGTCGGGCTCCTGGCTCCGCAGAGTCTGCTTCTCCCTCTTACTTTCTCCCCTCTCATGCTCTCTCTAGCTGTCTCTCTCTCTCTCAAATAAATAAATAAAATCTTTAATAATATTAATAATAATATTCATGCATGCATTCAGCAGTTATTTAGTGATCCTCTAGCATGTGTCAGGCATTATTCTAGGAGCCCGTAATACGTCAGTGAATATGGTTAAGAAGCCTGACCTCATGGAGCTTACAGTCTTGAAGGTTGGGAGGAAAAAGAGAAGTGTAAGTAACAAGTGTATTTAAAATTAAATTATTTATTATATGAAAAAGTGATACGTGGTATGAGAACCACCAGACCAAAAAAGTGCAAGCCAAAGGATATGGTTAAAGAGGTTGCAGTTTTAAATAGAGTACTCAGGCACGTCTGGCTGTAATTGTATTATTTGACCAAAGCTTTAGAGGGGTGAAGGGGTGAGCCAAGCAGATATCTGGGAGGAAACTGTCCCCCCCAAAACAGACCACGATAAAGGGGAGAAAAGTATGATCTCAGGCCATCCGGAGTAAATGTCTTGAACATTTTGCTTGATTGTCTTGTAGACTAGGGGTTGGCAAACTGGCCTGTGGGCCAAATCCAACCCTCTGCTGGTTTTCCTACAGCCAGCGGGATCGTTTTTATATTTGTAAATGGCTGGGAAAACATCAAAAGAATATTTTGTGACACATGAAAATTATGAGGTTCACATACTCCTCATTTACATTTTATCTATGCGGTCTTTCCCATTAAGAGTGAATAATTGTGCCTGGGATATGGTCCATAAAACCTAAAATATTTACTGCCTGGCCCCTCACAGAAGATGTTTGCCAGTCTCTGCTTTATAGACTGTTGTGTGGTCTGTTCATTACGAAAGCAGCTTCTTGACTGTGTATATTGTGCTGTTCCCAGTTCATTTCCTTAGCAACATAAATGAAACACTTGTTACTATGTACTCTATAGCAATGCTTTAATGACTACATTGTGTTTTGTTGTTTAGATGCATCTTAGCTGCCATAATCAGTTTCTTGTTGAATATTCCGAGTTACATCCGATTTTCCCCTATTACAAACAGTGCTACAAACTGCATCCTTCCTTATATGTACAAGTTCCGGATATTCATATCAGCATGATTCGCATCGAAGATATAAACGGGGGAATGATTTTATCTGGCTTTTGGAAAGCTCACCCTGCAGGCACTGTCTTTGGATTAAAGAGGTAAAACCAGAGCAGGACCAATCGGAAGACTGTCAAAACAGTCAGTAAATTAGTAAGTGTTTACCCAGGGCCTGCTGTGTATCACAGTTAGTACTGGTTCAGTCCTTCCTGCCTTGTCAGAGTCACCAGTGACCCATGTTGATCCTGTGGCAGCTTCTTGATCCTCTTGGCAGTGGCGTTTGGCATGGTTGGTCATTGTATCATCCTTGAAACACTCTTGTCCTTGTTTCCAGGATACCAGACCCTCCTGGTTCTCATCCAGCTTCTGTGGCTGCTCCTTATCTCCTTTGCTGGTTCCTCTTCCTGTCCATGACCGCTAAATGTTCATGGGCCCCAGGTTCAGCCCTGCACTTCATGTCTGTTTCCACACTCTCCCTTCATGATCCCCTGCAGGCTTATGGCTTTAAACACCATTCACATACTGAGGTTTCTCAAATTCCTATCTTGAGCTTAGATCTCTCCCCTCAACTCAGCCTCACTGCCCACTCAGCATCTCTACGGGATTGTCTAGAGATCGTGTCCAAAACCAGACTCCAGGTCTTCCTTCCCAACTGTCTCCTCGCACTATCTTTCTTGTCCCTGCCAGTGATGCTTTATCTATCCAGTTTCTCAGGCCAAAAACCTTGAAGTCATCCGACTTTCCGCTCTCGCTCAGCCAGTCCCCGCAGACACACTAGGCTCTATCATTTCTCTCTGCCTTCACCACTACCACTCAGAGGCAAGCTACCTCCTCCCAGAACCTCTTAATGGGAAAGACCGCGTAGATAGCCTCACCCATAGGAACAAGAGGGATCATTCAAAAATATTAGTTCACACCCGGGCGCCCGGCGGGCTCAGTTAAGCTTCTGACTCAGGTCATGCTCTCAGGATCCTGGGATCGAGCCCCTCATCAGGGAGTCTGCTTCTCCCTCTCCCTCTGGCCCTCCTCCCACTTGGGCACACATGCAGACGCTCTTTTTAATAAATAAATCGGTCATTTAAAAAATAGGTATAGTTCATACCGCGTCACCCTGATGATCAAAATCCCCCAGGGGTTTGTCATTAAGTCAGAGTAAAACTCAAAACCCAACCCCGTTACAACTGTGCTGCTTCTCCTGCTGTCCCCTCACTACGTTCTATCCACACTGGCCTCCCCATGTTTCCAGGACATAGCAGGAAGTTCCTTTTCTCTGCTCCTTTGCTGTTTCCTACCTGCAACATTTTCTCCCCATTTATCCACCCAGCTCAGTCTCTCACCTCGTGCAAGCCTTTGCTCAAATGTCACCTTCTCAGTGAGGCCACCTCTTACCTCCTTGGTTAAGCCCACCATCCCCCCTCCCCCACCACCACCTCATCACCCTCCTCCTTTGCTCATTGTCCTACATAGCCTTGATCACCAGCGGGCAAATCATGTTTTTCTTACTCATTTGTTAACTGTCTTTCCCTCACTAGAATGTAAGATCCATGAACACGGTATTTATATTCTTTTGTCTAGTGCTATTTTCCCAGCTTCTAGAATAGTGCCTGACTCATAGTAGGCATTCCGTTAAAAACTGTCAATGGATTAAGCACATGGTCTCCCCAGGGAGCCAGAGATGTGACCTGACATTTACTGCAGAGTGATTCGTCTTGTAGAATGGGAAGGAAAGCTAGGGCTCAGAGGAGACGGATCCAGGGAGAGATCCCAGAGCATCTGAGACGTGACCTACAGTCTAGAGGATGAGTAAGTGTTGGCCAGAGAAAGGACTTGGGGATATTCCAGGAAATGAGGACAGCAACAACAAAGAGAGGGGAAAAAGGAGAAAGAAATAGCTCATGAACAGGGCATCAGGCGTTCATCAACATTCATTGAGCACCAACTGTGTGCCATACCATGCAGGAGCAACTTGGGTTAAAACAGAGGTGGCCCCTGTTGGAGGGGGATGGGCATGGGCAGCTCACAAAACAGAACAAAAATAATCCCTGTGGAGAGTGGTAAGTGTCGATGATAAGACAGTGTCATCTGGCCGAGAACGAGGCCCGGTCAGTGTGGGCCTCCATGAGGGCTGTCAGGCAGGATTTCTACCGCCCAGAATCTCACAACGCCCTGCTTCCAACTTTTAGTGAGGGAATGTCTTGGTCCATGTGGCCCAAGGACACACAGTGCTTGAGGATGACCTCACTGTCAGTGTGAACAATGAAGCTTCTGTCTTTCCACTCCAGCCTCCTCGTGGTTACCTCCCTCCTCCATTAAGGTGGGCTCCTCTCATGATCACAGGACAGTCACGCCTAGCTGTAGGGCCTACACGTGTCCAAGGCCATGTCCAAGGAGAAAAATGTCTTACCCAACTGCGGAAGGAAAGTTCTGGGCTTCCCTCAGAGTGAACCATTGTAGGGCATGCGTCTCTGCCTCAGCCAATGCCACTGGCCGGGAGGATGGAATTCCACTGGTTTAGACAAACCAAGGTCCGTCCATCCAAACAGCACAGCATCGGCGGCCGCAACAGGGTGGAAGACTGTTGAGGCAGCCAGGATGGCCCCCGCACGAGATGACATGGGACCTGAGACCTGAACGAAGAGACAGATGAGTGGATAAGACGAGGTACAAACTCACAATGGAATATGACTCAGCCAGAGAAAGAATGAAATCTTGCCATTTGCCCCAACATGGTTGGAGCTGGGGAGTATAATGTTAAGCGAAATCAGTCAGAGAGAAAGGCAAATACCATACGATTTCACTCAGATGTGGCATTTAAGAAACAAAACAAATGAACCAAGAGAGAAAGAGACCGACAAAAACACTGACTCTCAAACACGGAGAACAAAGTCGTGGTTACCAGAGGGGAGGGGGGAGTAAATGGAGGGGATGAAGAGCGCGCTTATCCCAGCGAGCACGGGGTCATGGACAGAATTGCTGAATCACTGTGTTGTACACCTGATACTAATCTAAGGCTGTGGGTTAACTATACTGGAATTAGAGTCGTAAAAATGAGGAGGGACAGCCATAGGGATCTGGAGGAGGCGTGTTGCAAGCAGCAGGAATGGCAAGTAAGGAGGTCAAGTTCAGCGTGCTCCAGGAAAGAGAAGCCAGTGTGAATGAAGGAGGACGATCTAGGAGTCAAGGGCTGGCAGGTCCCAGGCGCGGAGCCTTTTATGGCACATGTGAGAGGAAGTCAGATTTTGCTTTAGTGCAATGGGAAGACCTTGAAGGACTTGGAACCAGAAAATAATGTATCTGATCGAAGTTTTAAAAGATGACTGAGGGAATGAAGGTTGTTGGGGACATGACACGAAAGTAGCAGCCTAAGGACAGCTGGCTCTTACTGCCACAGAGGCAGGGACAGAGGCGGTTGCAGACTGAGGTGTGGCCAAAAGCGTGGTGACAGAAAAGACCCTGCCTGGGAACAGAAGATAGGGGTCTCAATCCTGTTGAGGGCTTGTGGTTCTCCACCCAGGCCCCAAATCTCTGGGGTTCTTAGATCCCTCAGGAGGAGGATCCTTATTCCAAGAACTTGTCTCTTTGGAGGAAATGAACATGGACTTGTGTTTTCCAAACACACGCACTGCAGTTATGCCTCATAAGATCCCAAGCCATCGAGATGCTCACTGAATTCAAAGTGCGGGTAAAAGCTGCTTGGCACAGGGTCCTAGGCTGAAGGCTCGGGTCTGGGAATCGCCAGTGTAGACAGCAGCAAGGCCAAGAAAATGCTCACTGGACTGAGTAGTTGAGTGACCATCGTAGACCACAGGAGGGGCTCTTTGCCCAGGTGGTGGTAGATGAAAGCTAGATTGTGAAGAAGTTGGGAAAGTGGAAGCAGCAGACACCCCTTTCGGGTAGTGCGAGTTTGAAATGTTAGAGAAGTTTAAGTGAAAAATGGAAGAGAATTGTCAAAACCAAACAAAATTATAAGTTCTGGGGCTCAGTCTGGGTAGCTCAATTGGTTAAACGACCAACTCTTGATTTCAGCTCGGGTCGTGATCTCAGGGTCGTGAGATCAAGCCCCATGTAGGGCTCTGCACCGGGCATAGAGCCTGCTTAAGATTCTCTCTCTCCCTCCCCACTGCCCCTTCCTACCTCCCCAAATCAGGGGAAAGTCTTACAATTCTCCCACAGCAGCTAAAGCTTAGCAGTCAGCAGGGACACATTAATGCTTAATGGCATTAACCCACTGATGTCAAGTCGGCTACAAATGCAGAAATAGGAATCCATGAGGGAGAACCCACCATGATGAAATTAGTTTCACTTATAGTTGTTTCCATGTTGCAAGTATGGGTTCATGGCCCTGTCTCCGCTAACAGTGAGGCATTCTTTTGTGGTTTTTTTAATTTTCTTTCAATTCTGGTAAAATATGCACTACATAAAATTTAACATTTTAACCACTTTTAAGTGTACCGTTCCTTTAAATACATTTAAATTTTTGTGCAGTTGCCACCGTCCGTATCCAGAATATTTTCCATCATCCCCAACATGAACTATTACCACTAGGTAATAGCGATAATAGTTCTGGGTACCTATTACCCAGTAACTCCCCATTCCTCATCTCCCCAGCCTCTCGTAACCACTATTCTACTTTCTCTCTCTAAGAATTTAACTGCTCTTAGTAACTCACGTAAATGGGACCGTTTCATATCTGTCTTTTTGCGTCTGGTTTACTTCACTTAGAATAATGTTTTTAAGATTCGTTCATGTTGTGGCAGGGGTCAGGACTTCATTCCTTTTTAAGGCTGAATAACATTCCATTATATGGATAGACCACATCGGTGAATCATTCCTGCAACTCATATACTAAGCCTATATCAAGAGTATTGTTTATCCAAATCCTATGCGTGGTGTTCTAAGAGCTAACACCTTTTGGAAGTAAAATAAGTCCTTAAGGGGCACCTAGGTGGCTCAGTCATTAATCGTCTGCCTTCAGCTAAGGTCATGATCCCAGGTCCTGGGATCAAGCCCTGCATCGGACTCCCTACTTGGGAGGAAGCCTTCTTCTCTCTCTCCCACTCCCACTGCTTGTGTTTCCTCTCTTGCTGTGTTTCTGTCAAAAAAAGAAATAAAATCTTAGGGGGAAAAAGTCCTTAAATTGATCATTTTGATACGGGATTCCGTGTAGTACTGCACATCTTGCTAGGAGATCCAAATGTTACATTATGCAAATACCACCAAGTAATGTTCCCTGGAATATTCCAGCATTTAAGTATCAGCTGTAGGTGGGGCGCCCAGCTGGCTCAGTTAGTGGAATATGTGACTCTTGATCTCTGGGTTGTATTGGAGCCCCACATTGGGTACGGAGCCTGCTTAAAATAAAATTAAAGATTAAAAGATATATGTATTAGCTGTAGGCTACAATTCCTTGCAAAAACTTCAAGAGGAGAAATGCAAAGACATGAAGAAGATATGAATGTTGTGAAATACTCCCAACAGGAAACCAGAAACCGATCTGAAATCTGAATTAACAATATTGATTTCAACAGCAAAACCAAAATCAGAACAGCCAGATAAAAGGTTCTCCCCATTAAAAAAAGGAAATGGGCTTATATGAAGTGTATATGCCCAAGTTGAAGTTGCTTGCGGGTGTCCTTTGAACAGTTTGATCAAGGTCAATGTAAAATGAAAAAATGAAAGAGAGGTTTTTTACATCTAGAATATTTATCACAAAACAATTATCAAGATTATCAAGTAGGCTAATTAATGCTTTGTATGTTCTACATTTTCATTTTAAGAAGTGGTAACTTCTAAATATTAAATACTCATTTTTTTTTCAGTAGTTGGCTTTTAATTGGCATTGGATCTGTTCATTTCCTTTTTAAAAAAATTGTCTTTATTTGAGAGAGAGCGTGCACACACGTGCACAAGGAGGGGAGGGAAAGAGGGAGAGAGAGTAACAGTCTTCCCACTGAGCAGGGAGTCAAACACAGGTCTTAATCCCAGGACCCTGAGATCGTGACCTGAGCTGAAGGCAGATGTCTAAGCAACTGTGCCACCCAGGCATGCCTCATTTCCCTTTTTTTTTTTTAAATATTTATTTAGGGACACCTAGGTGACTCAGTTAAGCATCTGCCTTCGGCTCAGGTCATGATCCCAGGGCCCTGGGATCGAGTCCCGAATTGGGCTCCCTGCTCAATGGGAAACCTGCTTCTCCCTCTGCCTGCTGCTCCCCCTGCTTGTGCTCTCTATATATCTGACAAATAAATAAAATCTTTTTTTTAATTTTTATTTGGTTATTTTAGAGGAGATAGATGGCACGAGCAAGAGGGCAGAGGGAGAGGAAGAGAGGATCTCAAGCCAACTCTGCACTGAGCGTGGAGCTCAACTTGGGGCTTGATCCCATGGCCTTGAGATCACAACCTGAGCCCAAACCAAGAGTTGGATGCTTAACCAATGAGCCTTCATTGGTTAAGGTCCTTCATTTTCTTTCAGAGGTCCTTCATTTCCCTTCTTTTAATCTTTTCTCTCATCAAATGTCTGAATCAGACGGAGATTATTTTTGTCATTGACATATACAGTCTTGTGATACATTGGCTCCTAATGATAAATCTCTCAATTATTATATCTTTTTACAGAAAGCTCTGAAACTTTTAGTACAAGCCCGTTCCAGGAAAATGAGTCAGTGTTTCTGTTCAATCATTTTTATTTAAAAATATATAAAATATTGTGAAAGATAATGACTTGTGGGTTTGGCGGGAAGGTACATGGGAAGGGGGAATATAGAGGTAAGAGAAAGAAAGGAGGGGGTTGGGAGAGAGAGAGCCCCTCGAGGCTGGAGATAGACAGGAGCTGATGCCTCGCAGGGGAGGTCTAAGACACTTCCCTTCCCACCTGGAGCCCTTCCTCTGACCTTCCCCTGCTCTTCCGGTTTGCCCCCTCGATAGTGTGGTAATGCTTTCTCAGCTCAGGTGACTCTTCCTCTGAACCTCACAGCCCAGGTTGCTTGTCATCTGGCGACGTGTGTGTTTCGCTCCCCACCTTCCCACACTCAGGCTCTTTGGGGCTGGGGACATTTCTGCGTCATCTGTCCCTGTTTCCCCAGTGCCTGCACAAAAGAGTCTCTCAATGAACATTTGCTGGAGGAATGTACCTGACCCCACAGTTACCCACGAATGGGGTTACGTTCCGTACCCGTTTGACGAGTAAACCATGAAGGCTCAGAGCTTGGGGACTTAACGGAGGCACAGAACCCAGGATTAGCAGAGACGTCATTTGGACACAGACCCTTCCAATCCACTGCCCCACCCCCTGCCAGCCCTGCCCCGGGAAACCCAGAGCCATCGGGAAACCCGGAGCCATCGGGTCAGGGACAGCGGGGAGCACAGACCCCACCGCAGCAGAGAGACTCAGGGAGTCATCTGAGTGGCTCCAACAGTAACTGCTGGGCAGGAATCCTTTAAGGACTGCATGTCTCTTAAAGTTTATGTGAGATTTTCTTACTCGAACTTAACAAAAGTAGACTTTCGTTGTTGTTGCTATCAGGTAGCATTTCTCTGGTGCTTGCTCCAATTGTCCTCATAAACACCCTTCTGTGTGTCAGGTGGTCTTCTGAGCGATAAGGTTGACTCGGGCTCTGCCTAGAACCATCCTGAAGATGGAGAGTTCAGGACAGCTTTTCAAAAGTTTTATTTCACCGCATGGGGTACTTGGGTGGCATAGCCAGATAAGCATCCAACTCTTGGTTTCAGCTCGGGTTGTGAACTCAGGGTCCTGGGATCAAGCCCTACATGGAGCTCCACACCCAGCATGGCATCGGCTTGGGGTTCTTTCTCTCCTCTCCCTCTGCCCCTCCCCACTGCACTCACTCACACGCATGCCCTCTCTTTCCCAAATACACAAATTAATTTTTTTAAGTTTTATTTCACCACTCGGGGCGCCTGGGTGGCTCAGTGGGTTAAAGCCTCTGGTTTCGGCTCAGGTCATGATCTCAGGATCCTGGGATCGAGCCCCGCATCAGGCTCTCTGCTCAGCAGGGAGCCTGCTTCCCCCTCTCCCTCTGCCAGCCTCTCTGTCTACTTGTGATCTCTTTCTCTTTGTCAAATAAATAAATAAATAATATCTATTTAAAAAAAGAAAGAAAAGTTTTATTTCACCACAAATATGCTTTTTGCTTAAAAATATTTCTATTCTTAAAAAAATCTCTATTCTTAAATTATTTTTATTTATTTATTTATTTATTTATTTATAAAGATTTTATTTATTTATTTGAGATAGATAGAGAAAGCATGAGAGGGGAGAAGAAGGTCAGAGGGAGAAGCGGACTCCCCACAGAGGCGAGAGCCCGATACGGGACTCGATCCCGGGTCTCCGGGATCATGACCCGAGCCGAAGGCAGTTGCCCAACCAACTGAGCCACCCAGGCGCCCTATTTATTTTTTTTTTTTTTTTACTGTTTCTATTTGTTTTTATTCTTGGATGATCCACAACCATTACAAAGCCTGGTCCACCTCCAACAGTGTTACCATCTTGTTGGTTTTGTTTCTCTGGAGAGCCTGTTGAATACATGGCCGTAACACGCGTGTTTTTTTGCCGATACAGGATTGTAAGTCTGTGCCCGTGTTCATACACAGGACGTGTTTTCGTTTAGTTTCTTAGTCACTCTTCATGCCTGGACCAAATGCGCTTCCCTCACTCCGTAGTACCTCGTGGGACTCCCTCCCAGCCAAGTGTTAACAGCCCTGCTTCCCTCTTCAATGTCTGTAATATTCCACAGGTGGAATTCAGCTCTCTCTGGGCCTTTCGCTTTGTTCTTGGCTTTATGCCAACATGATCACAGCTACAAAATATCCCTCAGAGTCTAAGGGATTGACCCTGAGTCTGAGTGGGATTGCTGGATTGAAAGAATTTTCAGTTTAACTCAGTATTAGCTAAGTGTGTGGGTTTTTTCTTTTTTAAGCAATGAAAAATGTATGAAAATTTCTGTTTCCCCACATCCCCATCAGCAACAGGTCTTAAAGGCCTTTTAATTTCTGCTAGACTGTTGAGTCAGGTGGTGGAAAAGCGTGACCTGAATTTACATCTTCTAGCCTTTTGCCAGCTGAGCATCTTTCCTTCTGTTTGTTGGCCGTGGGAGCATCTCTGCTGTGACCTGGCTGTCTACGCACTTAGCTCGTTTTCTGTGATGTTGTTTGCTCCACCTTGATTGGTAGGAGCTTTGCTTTGCAAATATCTTTTCTAAACCTGTCCTCTGTCTCTTTGCTGCGTGGCTGGCATCTTTGGCATGGGTACATTTAAGAGTTTTTTTTATTAAGTCAAAGATGGCAGCCCTTCCCATGGTAACTTCTGGGTTTGCAGCCTTGGTTAAGATGGTCTTCTCCTCTTTTCAGGTTTCTTATGAGATATTTATTATGTTATTTTTAACATTTAATTGTTTGATCCTTCTGGAATTTATTTTGGTCCAGATTAGCAGTGAGCTGTGTGCGGGCACCTCTCATTACATAATTCAGCCCTTTCCTGCTGAATCAAAATACCCTATGTGTCCTATATTAATCCTAAAATGGATTGGGACCCATTTCTATGTCCCTGATTTGGCTCCATAAATTTGTATACTTTGCAAATACCATATTGATTTGATCATAGTGTCCTTTTAATGGCTCCTTTCTGGGAAGGCAAGGTCCCCTCACTATTCTTTTTATATATTTTGACTATTCCTAGGCTTAGTATTTTTCAGAATAAGCATTAGAATCAATTAAACCATTTAAAAGAGAAAATGTGGGGTGCCTGGGTGGCTCAGTTGGTTGAGCAACTGCCTTTGGGTCAGGTCATGATCCCGGAGTCCCGGGATCGAGTCCCACATCGGGCTCCTAGCTTCATGGGGAGTCCGCTTCTCACTCTGACCTTCTCCCCTCTCATGCTCTCTCACTCTCTCTCTTTCCTAATAAATAAATAAATAAAATCTTTAAAAAAAAGAGAGAGAAAATGTGTTAGAATTCTAATTTAAATTATATGAAATGTGTCTATTAAATTGGGGATACATGACCATTTTATGCTATTTTGTCTAGCCATCCCCAAACCTGAGATATCTATTTGTTCCTTTATTAATTAATTAATTTTGAGAGAGAGAAAGAATACTTGAGTGCATGGAGAGGGGGGCAGAAGGAGGAGAAGAGAGAGAGAATCTTAAGCAGGCTCCACGCACAGTGTGGGACCCAACATGGGGCTCGATCTCACTGAGGTCTCTCTGAGATCATGACTTGAGCTGAAATCATGAGCCAGATGCTCAACCAACTGAGCCACCCAGGTTCTCCTGTTCCATTTTTTTTTTTAAGATTTTATTTATTTATTTGACAGAGAGAGAGAGACAGCGAGAGAGGGAACATAGCAGGAGGAGTGGGAGAGGGAGAAGCAGGCTTCCAGTGGAGCAGGGAGCCTGATGTGGGGCTCCATCCTAGGATTCTGGGATCATGACCTGAGTTGAAAGCAGACGCCTAATGACTGAGCCACCCAGGTGCCCCTCCTGTTCCATTTTTAAAACACCTTTCAATATAATATTACGGTTCTGTTCATATTGGTATGTGCGTACTTTAAAAATTTAGATTTATCTTTGATCCATTTTGAGTTAACTTTTGTATGTAATCTTAGTTGAGGGTCAGACTTCATTCTTTTGTATGTGGATGATCAGTTTCCCCAACGCTTTCTGTTGAAAAGACTGTCCTTTCCCCCCATTGAATGGTCTTGACACTCTTATTGAAAATTCATTGTCCATATATGCAAAAGTTTTTCTGGGGTCTCAGTTCTTTTTTTTTTTTTTTTTTTTAGACTTATTTATTTATTTGAGAGAGAGAGAACACAGGGAGGGGCAGAGGGAGAGGAAACGGAGAATCCCCAGTAGACGCTACACTGAGCTGAGCATGGAACCCGGCTTGGGGCTCTACCCCATGACCCATGAGAGCACGACCTGAGCCAAAACCAAGAGTTGGATGCTTAACCTAGTGAGCCACTCAGGAGCCCTCTGGGGTCTCAGTTCTATTCCAATCAGCCTATATGTCTGTTTTTATGCCGGTATTACACTATTTTTGGCTGGTTTTTTTTAACCTAATCTGGTAATTTACCTTGTATTGGAAGCATTTCAGTCCCACACTTTTAGTGTAATGAATGATATATTTGGATTGTGTCCTGCCAATATTACTTTATGGTTGGAATTTATTTTACACCGTTATTTCTTCTTTTACTTTTATTTTTTTCATTTAAAATAAATCTTATGGGGGTACCTGGGTGGCTCAGTTTGTTTAGGGTCTGCCTTTGGCTCAGGTAGTGATCCCAGGGTCCTGGGATCAAGCCCCACACCGGGCTTCCTGCTCAGCAAGAAGCCTGCTTCTCCCTCTCCCACTCCCCCCTGCTTGTGTTCCCTCTCTCTCTGTCTCTCTCTATGTCAAATAAATAAATAAAATCCTTTAAAAAATAAATATTATCTATCTTCTTGTTTTTTTTTAAAGATTTTATTTATTTCTTTGACAGAGAGAGAGATCACAAGTAGGCAAAGAGGCAGGCAGAGAGAGAGGAGGAAGCAGGCTCCCCGCTGAGCAGAGAGCCCGATGTGGGGCTCGATCCCAGGACCCCGAGATCATGACCTGAGCCAAAGGCAGATGCTCAACCGACTGAGCCACCCAGGTGCTCCAAATCTTATCTATCTTAAAAATGTTTTAACATACAATTGAGTAAAAGTGATGTTACAGAAAGAATCCCTGCTCTGCCACTCACTAGCTCTCCGACTGAATAAGTAAATTAACTTCTCTGAACCTCAATTTCCTAATCTATAAAGTGTGAATAATTACACCTCTTTCAATCGGTAGCACAGATAAATAAATGACAGCTAAATAACTATCGAATATAAAAATCTCAGTAGAGTAAGTACATAATGGTAGTAGCTGAAATAAATTTGGTTAAATCAAAGACTGCGTGTTTAGTTTGTGATGCCATGGGGCCTTAGCACTGCTGAGGTCTTGTGAGGTTTGAGAACCTCTTCCTTGGTCTCTTTTCTGGCGGGGGGAGTGGGAGACCAGGTGCTTTGTTGAGAGGGGGCATGGATGTAGAAGCCAAAGGAAGTTCGGGTTTGGAGTAGTTGACAGTGAAAACTGGAAAGGGAGCTGCCCAAGGGATGGGCTGAGATCAGGATGCAAAATGACTTCACTGTGACATTCAGGGGGCTTCTGGTGTCCTCAAAAGATAGATCAGAGGGAGTAGGAACTTTGCTGGGCAGGGCAAGGAGGAGGAAGGAGGAGGGCTGGAAGAGGATGTGCAGGAGAATCTGGGAGAGCAGTTGATTGAGAGTGGGTTAGAAGTCAAGAAAGAAGCTGCTGCTGGGGAGTAGGCTGGCAGACGGGGAACACGGGAGGGATAGATGGGCTTTGTGACCTTAAAGAGCATCCATCCATCTCTCCATCAATCCTTCTATGCATGCAGTAGTCGCAACATTGTTGAGAAAGTAGAGAACCTTTATTTTCTCCACAATTCAGCTCAATCTCTGTTTTGAGATCCATCATGCCTGGAGAGTGGCGCGACTAATGTCCGTAATTTTTGTGTTGTGGATTTGAACCTAAGATAGAGATGGAGAGCAAGGGGGTTGTTTACCTGGAGCCATGGTGTTAGTCATCTGACCTGGTAGTTGAGTGCTGGAGCTCTCTCTGGAGCAAGAAATAATTGCCTGGGATAAAGAGAGACATTTTATAGTTGTAAAGGGGTTATATCATCAAGAAAACGTGGAAGTCCTAACTGTATGCATTCAGCGAGTTTCTAAATTCACGAAGCAAAGACTGGCAGAACCAAAGGAGAAACAGAAAAACCCACAATTAGGGACTTCAGCCCTCATCTCTCAGGAACTGATAAAAACACGTACAGAAAATAACAGTAAGTATATAGAAGACCTGAATAACACTACAGACGACCTTGAGCTAAGTAATTTTTATGAGCCAAAGATAGTGTCTGTTTCCATCAGTCAGAATGAAAGACTTCCTAACACATGGGGTATTGGGTCCTAGATGGGTCCTCCCTCAGTAATGAGGAATAATTAGCCCCAAACTAAATGCTCTAGTCCTACCTAATAGATCTATGGTATAATCAAAAATACTTAGTCTTTGTCCTAGTTCCTGGCACAGAGCTCATAAACACCTTGGAATTTACTGAATGATAGGAATATCTTTTGTTATTCATAATGAGCCCCTTAAAGTGATACTCAAATCTGTGCTAATGAGGTGACTACTGGTGCGCCCCTTAATAGCTTCAGGATGGGAGCTGGTAACCTGAGGAGCCAACCATGTGATTAGAGGGTTAGAACTGTTAGCCCAACCCCCAACCCTGAAAGAAGGGAGAGGGACTAGAGGTTGAGTTGAGTTCATTACCAATGGCTAATGATTTAATCAGTTGTGGCTGCCTAATGAGATCTCCACCAAAACTGCTAAACCACAGGATCCTGAGTTCTTCCAGGGTGGTGAACACCCAGTACTGGGAAGGTGGTGTGTCCAGAGAGCGCCTGGAAGCTCTCTGAGCCCCTACCTTCCCCTATGCATCTCTTCTGTTTGGCCGTTCCTGAGTTATGTGCTTTGTAATATACCAGTAATTCTAAGTAAAGCACTTTCCTGAGCTCTTGTGAGTTCTGCTAAATCATTGAACCTGAGGGAGGGGGGCCATGGGAACCCCTCCAAACCCCTTCCAAGTTTGTAGAAGGCCAGTCAGAAATGTGGGTAGCCTGGGCATCCCATATGCACCTGGCATCTGGGGACCGTCTTGTGAGACTAAGCCCTTAACCTGTGAGGTCTGTGCTAACTACAAATAGTGTCAGAACTGAAAGGAATAGTTGGACATTCAGTTGGTGTCTGAGAATTGGTTGGTGTGAGAAAAAAAAACCCTCAAAATCTTAAAAGCAAGACTCAAAAGAATCAAACCATTACTGTGTCCCAAATCACAAGTGAAGAATATTTATAGGGATACAAAAATACAAAAAAGTAAAATTCATAATGCTTGCCATCCAACAAAAGATTACACACATGCAAAAATGTAGAAAAATATGACCCATAGGGAAAAGAAAAATCAATCAATTAAAACTGACCCAGAATGAACAGATGTTAGTCTTGGCAGATAAGGACACTTAAAAATATAACTATTCTGTATGTTTAAAAAGTTAAGAAGAGGCATGTAAGATACAAAAATTCCCACATCCAATTTCCTGGGATAAGAACTACAGCGTCTGAGATGAAAAATATGCTGAATGGGATTAATAGATTAAACACTGCAGAAGAAAAGATTAATGAACTTAAAGATACATCAAAGGAACTATCCAAAATGAAACAGTGGGAAAAAGAATACAAAACCTGAAAAGTGCATTGGTGAGCTGTGAGACAACCTCAAGTGGCCTGAGACATGTGTGATTGGAGTCCCCGAATGAGGAGAGTGGGACAGAAAATATTTGGAGGAATAATAGCTCCAGATTTTCTAAATTAATGAGAACTGTAAACTCACAGATCCAAGAAGTTCAGTTTCCTTCGAGTACATGGGGGGAATGGAAAACTCAGAATCAAGCTACATCATAATCAAATTGTTGAAAACCAGCAATTAAAGGAAAAGCTTGGAAGCAGGCAGGAAAAAAAAGCAGATTCGTTATGTATAGAGAAAGAATGATAAGGATGGCGGCAGATTTCTCGTTGGTTTAACAATGCAAGCAAGAAGACAGTGAAGCAATATCTTTAAAGTGTTGAAACAGAAAAGCTGTCAACATAGTAGATTTCTGTACCCAGCAAAAGATGTTCAAAGATAAAATTCACACCATAAGAAATGTTAGGGGAAAAAATGTTAAGAAATCCTTCAGGTGGAAGGAAAATGACATCAGATGGGAGTGTGGGTCTACAAAAAGCAATGAAGTACACCAGAAATAGTAACTATGTGGATAAATATATATGATTTTTTATTATTATTTAAATCTTTTTAAAAGATAAAAAGGGAAAAAAGATAAAAAAAAAAGGTGGGGGGGTAATGCCTGGGTGGCTCAGTTGGTTGAGCATCTGCCTTCAGCTCAGGTCATGATCCCAGGGTCTTGGAATCCAGTCAGGGAGCCTGCTTCTCCCTCTGCTTGCTGCTCCCCCTGCTCATGCTCTCTCTTTCTGACAAATAAAAAAATAGAATCTTTTTTCAAAAAAGAAAAGGATAGCAAGTAAATATTTTGAAGACTTTATGTCAATATATTCAGTAATCTATGTGAAATGGGCAAATTATTTAAAAGACACAAATTGATTCAAGAAGAAATCAAAAATACAGAATACTCCTATGTCTATTAAAGAAATTGAATTCAATAGAATTGAATTCTATTAAAGAATTGAATTCTTGAAATTGAATTCAAGAAATTGAATTCACAATTCATAATTGTGGGAATTAAAACCTTCCCACAAAGGAAATGCCAGGTCCGGTTGGTGAGTTCTGTCAAAGTTGAGGAAGAAATAATACCAATCCTACACAAATTCTTTCAGAAACAGAGGAGGAGAGAGCACTACCCTGACAGCTGTCACAAGGAGGGGACACATAGACCAGTATCCAACATGAACGTAGGTACAAAATTTCTTAACAAAATATTATCAGATAATCCCTTTTCTTCATTACACTTCTCTCTACTTGATATATTGCCTCTGAACTTGATATATTACCTGTATCTTCCAAGTAGAATATAAGTTCCCTGAGTGAAAGGACTTTGTTTTGTTCGTGGCCATTCTCTCCACACCCCCATCCCAGCATAGGACCAGTGCTTGACCAATAGTAGATGCTAAATAAGATCAATTGACTGATGGAGAGAGAGATTCCCAGATGATTTCAAGAGACACATTGTTGCCCTTGTGAGCCCAAGTACTACAAACTAGAATAATGGGGCACATTTTTTAAACTTAATTTATTTGACACAGAGAGAGAGAAAGAGAGAGAGAGAGAGAGAGCACAAGCAGGGGGAGCAGCAGGCAGAGGGAGAGGGAGAAGCAGACTCCCTCTGCAGTGGAGCAGGGAGCCAGATGTGGGGGTTCCATCCCAGGACCCCAAGATGATGACCTGAGCTGAAGACAGACGCTTAACCGACTGAGCCACCCAGGCGCCCCAATGGGCACACGTTTTAAAAAGATTAAATTGGGGAACCTAGTTCTGGCCCATGCTTATACAATTCCATTTAAAAATGTAACTAAATATTAAAAAAATGTAACTAAATATATGCCATTAATTTATGAATAAAGGTTTACTTTTTAATTTTGGTAAAATATACATAGCATGATATTTATCATTGTGACCATTTTTAAGTGTACAATTGAGTGACCTTAAGTGCATTCACAAGGTCGTGTAACCATGACTACTCTCCATCTTTTTCATATCCCCACCATAATCTCTGTACTGCAAACAATAATTCCCCATTTCCCTTTCCCACTCCTGGTAACCTCTTTTCTCTTCTGCTTTCTGTCTCTAAGAATTTCCCTATTGTAGGTACTTCATATAAGTGGATCCATACAGTGTGTCCTTTTGTGTCTGGCTTCCATCATTTAGCATAATGTCTTCAAGGTTCATTCGTGCCGTAGCATGTGTCAGAGCTTCCTTCCTTTCTATGGTTGAATAAAATTCCATTGTATGTATAAACCACATTTTGTTTACCCATGCATCCATTGATGAATATTTGGGTTGTTTCTGCCTTTTGACCACTGTGAATAATGCTGTTATAAACATGGGTATACACCTGTATGTTTGGGTCCCTTCTTTCAATTTTTTCTTGAAATATACCTAGAAGTGGAGTTCCTGGACCACAGGCTAGTTCTGTGTTTAACTTTCTGAGGAATCACCGAACTGTTTTCCATAGTGCCTGTACCATTTTACATCCCTACCAGCGAAGCAGAAAAGTCCCCATTTCTCCACATCCTCACCAATGCTAATTTTTTAAATGAGGATTTACATTTAATAATTATTCAGATTACACTAAGTTTGGTTGCCCCGTGGCTACAGTTCACAATTATATATTCTAGAAACTTGATTAAAATGTATACTATTGGGGCACCTGGGTGGCTCAGGTTGGCTAAGCGTCTGCCTTCTGCTCAGGTCATGATCTCCAGGTCCTGGGATTGAGCCTCACATCAGGCTCTCTGCTCAGCTGTCAAATACATACATACATACATACATACCTTAAAAAAATAAAACGTATACTGTTTCTAAGCAGCCTTTTCATTTTCAGAATGACATTTAATTTTATAGATTCAAGAAAGAATCTTAATCAATCAAAATCTCAGCAGGCTTTATGGGTAGAAATTGAGAAGCTAATTCTAAAATGAATACAGAAATTCAAAGGACCTAGAATAGCCAGTGTAATTTTTGAAAAAGCAGAGTGGGATCAGAGGATTTATGACACAGTGTAATATTAGCATAAGAATAGAAACATACATCAAAACAGATTTATGGAACAGAAGAGAGTCCAGAAATAGACCCACACATATACAGTCAATTGATTTGAGACAAAGGAGTCTGGATAATTCAATGAGGAAAAGACATTTTTTTAAAAGGTTTTATTTATTTGAGAGAGAGAGAGATCACAAGTAGGCAGAGAGACTGGCAGAGAGAGAGGGGGAAGCAGGCTCCCCGCTGAACAGAGAGCCCGATGCGGGGGGCTCGATCCCAGGACCCTGAGACCATGACCTGAGCCGAAGGCAGAGGCTTTAACCCAGTGAGCCACCCAGGCGCCCCAAAAGACAGGCTTTTTAACAAATGAAGCTGGACCAGCTGGGCATCTGTTTGGGCGATGGGGCGGGGAAGGGAGGGGGAGGAAAGGAGCTTTGATCCTTCATTCTTAACTTATATAAAAACTAATTTCAAAATAGATCATATAGGGACGCCTGGGTGGCTCAGTTGGTTGGGCATCTGCCTTTGGCTTGGGTAATGATCCTGGGGTCCTGGGATTGAGTCCTGCATGGGGCTTCCTGCTGAGAAGGAAGCCTGCTTCTCCCTCTCCCTCTGCCTGATGGACCCCCTGCTTGTGCTCTCTCTCTCTGACAATTAAATAAATAAAATCTAAAAAAAAGAAAATAGATCATATACCTAAATGCAAAACTAAAAATATTAAAGTATAAACTATAAGACTTCTAGAAGGCAACACAGGACAAAATTTTGGTGACCTTAAAGGTCTTTGATAGAACATAACAAGCACAAACTGTAAAACAAAAAAATTGATAAATAAAAATCCACTCTTAGACCCATCATTAGCAAATAAAAAGGCAAACTGCAGTCTGGGAGAAAGTATTTGCAGTGCTTGTATTGCAAATTCAAGACTTGTATCCAGGCATATAAGGAACCCTAAAAACTCAAAACAAATAAGGAGCAAAAAAATTGAATGAAAACTTTACAATAGATGATGCATGAAGCCACATACAAGAGTACTCATCATATTGTATGGTTCCGTTCTATGAAATTTTAGGAAAGACTATTTGAATTGGGGCGCCTAGGTGGCTCAGTGTTGGTTAAAGCCTTTGCCTTCGGCTCAGGTCATGATCTCAGTGTCCTGGGATCGAGCCCCACAGGGGGCTCTCTGCTCAGCGGGGAGCCTGCTTCCCCCTCTCTCTCTGCCTGCCTCTCTGCCTACTTGTGATCTATCTCTCTCTCTCTCTGTCAAATAAATAAATAAAACCTTTAAAAAAAACTTAAAAAAAAGACTATGAATTAATAGTATCAGAAAGCAGATCACTTAATGCCTGGTGCATCAGATGGGTGTGGAGATTGGGAAGAGGCACAAGGGAGCATTTTGGAAAAATGGCTGTGCTCTGTGTCTTGATTGCGGTGACAGATACCTACGTATCTGTCAAAATTCATCGAACTACACACTCAAAATATATGCATTTACCGTATGCAAATATGTCTTAATAAAACTGATATTTTTAAGTGAAAATACGTGCCCTGCCCCTTTTGTATTATGTTCTTGAGTGAGTGTCTTCCCCTCTCTTTGCCTCATTTTGCTCATCTGTAAAATGGGAATAATAGCATCTCACAAGGTTGTTTTGAGACATAAATGAGCTCTAGTCACATGAAGCGTGAGTGTACTCTGTTGTGAGTACCCCCAAAGGCTAGGTAGTGTTACTATTGGGGGAGGGCATCCAGCCCCTGCTGGCACCTATGAGAAGTCCATGTGGTCCCTTCTGCATCTTGGCCCTCCCTGCCCTGAGGTCAGGGCCACTCCAGGTCTACGAGCTCTTGACGCCAAAACCATACAACTCTTGGTGGCGGGAGTTCTGTGCCCCGTTGCTCTCAATGCCCAGGGACTCTGTGAGCCCCCCCAGATCACCTTCCGGGTTCCCACTGACCATCATCCTTGACTGGCTCCAGCCCAGAATCACGACACAGGCCTGGGACTGTCAGCAACCCAGTCTCTCTGAGTTCTGTTTTTATTTCTGTACCTCAGGCAGGGCGAGGGCTGGTGGGGCAGCTGGGATACAGAGGGACACCCCAATTTCTTGGATCCTTTCTGAAACCTCTGCTGTTCCTGTCTTTTCCCCTCCTCATCCTCTCATTGTCCCTGCGGCGGGCGTTTGTTCTCCACCTCTATTGTTAGGACACAAACCAGCATCGTGACTTCTTTTGTTCCACTGTGTTCTGAGTCAGTGATTAGGGAGAGTCATGGGATAAAAGGAAATGTGTGTGTGTTTGACCTGGATTCTATCTCAGATGTCCTCTTATTCCAAATATCCGTTGGAGTGGGGTCAGGGAGGTGAACAGGAAGGGTGTAAGTCTGAGGGAGCAGCGCCAACACTTGATCTTGGGCCATGGCTGAACTGGAGAGAGATTTGGGGCATGGAAGAGGCCAGAAGACTGGGGGAGGGGAAGGGAGGCTGAGCTGGGGAGTGGGAGGCAGTGAGGACAGACAAGGAAGCTTTGGGCTGGAGAAGGGCAGGACGTGAGCTGAGAAGGGCCCGTGTGCTCCGGCTAGGGGAGGAGCTGGGGCCAAGTGCAGGAAACAGTTGGCAGGGGTGGGCGTGGGGACTCTGGAGTTTGGGAGAGGGTAGGGAGGCCGGTGAATTGGGCCTGCCCGCTGCCTGCTTGTTGGGTGTATGGTGATGGGGAGACAGGATTTTTTTCCTTCATTGCCAGAATTAGTACAGAGGGAAGCTTTGGGATTACCCTGGATTGAGGGCCCCTCCAAAACCCAGAAACGAATGGAGCTTCTTGCATGGGGTTGTCACAGCCGGCCCCATGACCTTGTTCTTTGTATAGCTACCTCATCTGGGCCACATTTTCAAAGGGTCTTGAATCTGGAAAGCTGGAATAATCCAGAGAGACTAAAAGGGTGTGTGTGTGTGTGTGTGTGTGTGTGTGTGTGTGTGTGTGTGTGCATGCGTGTGCCAACCCCACCAAGGTTACAACTCTGTCTTGTTCACTGCTCTGTCCCAGGCACATGGTGGATACACAGTAAATATCTGGTAAATAAGGGAGTGAAGATCTGAGGCGATTCCCTGGGGGTGAGGACTAGCCTTATATCTTCTCTAAGGCCCCACAGGGCAAAAGGCTGACCATCCAGTGGAAGCCAAAGGGAGGCAGATTCTGACCCTACATCAGAAAGGACCTTGAAAACCCAGAGCTGCTTTGAACATCTTGTTGCTTGAGCTGACCACGTTGGAGCCAAAGGTAGACATGGAGGGACGCTGGGGAAGATGACTTGCTTCAGCGCAGACCTGAAGGACCCCAAGCATCCTCTAGCTACTGCATCTGGGACTTGGCTCCCTGGTTCCATTGTCAAAGGTAATTGCAACAAAACATCAGCTCTCAGGTCAGACAGAACTGGGTTTAAGTCTTGGCTTCTCCAGCAGCTGTGACCTTAAGCATGTTACCTAGCGTCTTCGAACCTGCTACTTCCCGTGTAATGTGGAGATGAATGGTACAATACCTCGCTCAAAGACTGTCTGTGAGCATTAGATTCAAATGACCGCCCATGTACAGCATTTAGCTCAAAATCTGGCACGCAATCGATGCTCAGTGTTAGGTATTGTTACAGTGCTGGGAATGGGCCAGGGGAGCTTGTTCCCAGGACCCAGCGAACTAAGACGAGTCACATGTAAAGTAAATCAACTGACTGATGGCCAGAAAGGTGCAAGGCAGTGATTTTTTAAATATCCAGGTGTATTTTTCTAGTTTGATACAATTTTGATTCATACATTCCCAAAATATCACGGGGAGGACAATACCAAGAGATAGGGAAGATGTCATTTTTAGGAGAGTCATAGAAACAGACATTAAATCCATAACTAGTACAGGTATTTCTCATAAGTGTCAGAAAAACTGACAGATAACTTGGTTTTAAGTTCCTTAGTTAAACTGGGAGGTTTAGGGTCCGTGGCTGGCTCAGTCGCTAGAGCCTACAACTTGATCTTGGGGTTGTGAGTTTGAGCCCCAAGTTAGGTGTAGAGATTACTTAAAAATAAAATCTTTTTTTTTTTTTTATCTCTCTGAGAGAGAGAGAGCGCGCACAGCAGGGGGAACAGCAGAGGGAGAGGGAGAAGCAGGCTCCCGTCTGAGCAAGGAGCCTGATGCGGGGCTCGATCCCAGGACCCTGGGATCATGACCTGAGCCAAAGGCAGATGCTTAACTGACTGAGCCTCTCAGGGTACCCCTAAAATAAAATCTTTTAAAAAGCAAATAAATAGGGGCACCTGGGTGATGCAATCAATTGAGCTTCTGACACTTGATTTCAGCTCAGGTCTTGATCTCAGAGTTGTGAGTTCAAACCCTATGTTGGGCTTCATGCTGAGCATGAAGCCTACTTAAACACACACATGGATACACACACACACCACCACCACCACCACCACCAACAACAACAACCAGCTCCAGCAAAAAAACTTTTTAGATGGTTTTATAGACAATATTTACATTGTTTTATCAAACTCTGTGTTCAGATTTGTGTTCATCCTCGTGTTAAACTTTGTATTAGTCATTTGTAGAAACAGTAATGCAAAAAGTTGCAGTTTTTAAATACTCCAAGTATTTAGCGGATACAATTAACCTTAGGCCAACACTCTTAAATTCTCAGAACAAGAAGAAGGATAAAAAGCTGCTTTTGGGGCGCCTGGGCGGCTCAGTTGGTTGAGTACTTTACTCATGAGCCTTCAGCTCAGGTCATGATCCCGGAGTCCCGGGATCGAGTCCCGCGTCGGGCTCTCAGCTCCATGGGGAGTCTGCTTCTCACTCTGACCTCCCTTCTCATGCTCTCTCTCACTCTCTCTCTTTCCTAATAAATAAATAAATAAAATCTTTAAAAAAAAGCTGCTTTTGACACTCCCATTTAGAGCTAAGTGCACAAGAGAGGCTGAATCAGTCCTAAGATGGACGCAGTGGTCCTCTTGCTCACCACCTCCGCTGAAGCCGATGCAGAAACAAAAGCCAAAGCAAACCTTCCATGGAGGGAAGCTTTCTCAAGCTAAGCCTACAGGACTGTTGTTCGATTTCTCGAACAACCACCACCAAAGACGTGAAAGTTTACTACCTGCAGTAAATATCAGCAGAGACGAGAAACCACTTATTATGTATGGTGTGAGGTAAGGATTAAGGCTCTTTCCTTCCCACCCCACCCTGGCCCCATTATTCCAGCACCACTTCTTGAAAAGATGAACCTTTCCTCGTTGAATCCCCATTAACCTTTCCCCCTGTTGAAAGTCAATTGATCCTGTAGGTGTATGAATAGGTCTCTTTCTGGTCTCTCGAATTTGTTTCATTTATCTGTAGGTCTATCTTTACACTAATATCCCACTTTCTTGTTTACTACAACTTTTTTTTTTTACTTCAATAAACCCTCTTTAATCAAAGCCCAATATACAGTTTTAAAATAAATTTGAAATCAAATAATGTAATTCTTGCAACTTTGTTCTTTTCCAAAGATATTTTGGCTATTATAGGTCCTTCTCATTTCCATACAAATTTTAAAATCAATTTTTCAATTTCTATACTAGATTCCACCAGTGTTTTGATTGAGATTGCACTGATTCTATAGATAAATTTGAGGAGAATTGATATCGTAACAATACTGACTTTCCCAATCCATGAAGATGGTTGGTAGCTCAATGGGTTAACCCAAACCTCATCCTTATCACCCTGTGGTTGCTGCAATTGCCTATACATACTTATCAATAGGCATGGAAACACCAAGAGGCATGTCAGGGAATCTCTTGGGTTTCAGATACATTTCCATTGCCCCCCCCCCCAATATAGAAGAATCCTATTTCCTTATAATAATCAGATTTAGTTACTTCTACCAATATAGGAATTCCTTTCTTCAGTGGCTGGTTTAATGGTACCAGGAGCCCAACATGACTAAGTGGTAGCCATAGCTTTGGGTTTGGTGGATATTTGTGTCCTTGGTAAAAGCATATCCCCTTGGATGCTATGGCTAGCATATGGCCATATGTTCTTTTGAAAGCAGTGTCATTCCCATGTTGGTACATTAGCTACCTTTCAGAGGTCATTCTAGCATTCTCTCAGGTCAACATTTCCTGGGTGATGCCGTATATGGTAGCACTAGCAGATTCTGTAATATGGTAATGTGCCCATTGTTATATCTCATTCTCTATCAAGTGGGTCACAGGTTGGTAAATCAAATCCTCTTTGGGCCCTCAGATATGGTACTGGCCAAAGCATTGTAGGTACAGAAGGCAAATCTATACCCAGAGCTCATGCCAATCCCAGTATGAGCAAAATCACAGCTACTCTGTAGAAGGTCCCAATATAATTCACTTGCCGCCGGTTGTGGTGAAAGGGAGCCTACATTACTGGGCTCCCTCCAGCCCTGCCACTGTAGTACTTTACTCATGAACCCATTGTACAAACACTAGAGTAGCCTAAACAAAACCTGGCTTACATCTATGAGATAATTCATCTTGCCCACCATTTGTTTAGTTTCTCTCTGTGATGGATGCTGTCTGGTGGACAGTAACACCAGACGCGAAGATCCATGCACTTTGTTTCCACTCTCATAGGTCCACTGTCATGTCTCTTCTCTACATCTCCTTGTCTCTGACCTCTTAGCCTTGCTACTTCCCCATCCCTGACCAACCATCTCATCACTGCCTGGGAATCCGTATATATCCCTATTCTGGGCCATTAATTTCTCACTCTACACAAGTTGATGATCAAGTCTGCTAGAACCTCTGCCCACTGGAAAGATTACCCCTAACCACTATTTTTGACCCTGGCTAGGTCTGTAGAACAACAGTGGACCAAAAATGGTCCATCAATGAACCAAGCCTGAGTTTTTCCTCTCGGTTAGCTGGCAATAGAGAATCCCCAAGGCATGATCTAAAAGAGAGAGATATTGACATAACATGTAGATGGAGATCAGGCCATATGGTCATGAAACTTACATTTACCCTTTGGATCTGCACAGACTCAATCTTGAATACATCACTTTGAAATTTAGTGGGGCTGACCATTTGTAGATCATGATAAGCAGAGACCCTTGTACCTTAACCTACACATACACAGAGCTCTCTCGTGCTCTGGGCTCTACTTAAACCTGGCAGCCTTCAAACCACTCACTGAATGGCTCAGAACAGAATTCCCAAGTGTAGTCCATGCTGTTGTCTAAATCTAAAAACTGCCTAGCAGGTACTGTGCTGCTTTTCCATGGCAGAAGGTGCCAGGTGCCGTAACTGTAGTCCATTGTGTTACTGTTCCACAATTTGTTTAGCCATTCACAAATGACTTATACGGGTGGATATTTGAATAGTTTAAAGTTTTCTCATTTTATGAAAAAGCTATAAACACACTTAGGCATTTCGTGAAAGAATTTTCTGAAATTCATTTCTGGAAAATACATAAGAGTGAAATTACTGGTCATAGGGTGAATGTATATTTAACTTTAGAAGTGCCAAACAGTTCCCTAAAGTGGTTGTACCCCTGTACATTCTCACCAGCAAGAGTTCAAGTTGCTTCACATCCTCTTCCTCATTTGATGTTTTAGCCTTTTTCATTCTAGTATATGTGAAGTGGTATCTTATTGTAGTTTTAGTTTGCAATTCTTTGATGACTCTTGATGAATCTTCTTTTGTGTGTTTATTGACCTTTTTGTGTGTGTATCTTCTTTTGTGAAGTTTCTTTTCAACTCTTTTGCTAATTTTTACTGTTTCTCTTTTTATCGCTGATTTGTCAGAGTTCTTAATGTATTCTGGATACAAGGACCTTCCTGGATATATGTGTTGCAAATATTTTTTTTCCCTGAGGCCTATCTAGTTATTTTACTAACAAGTCCCAGAAAGAACTTATGGAGAGCATAGAGGAAAGGCAGTATATTTAGAGACAATGGATACAAAGTTTTCACAACTGATAAAAAAATCTATCAACAGATCTGGAAAATATAATTTATCCCAAGGAAGTTAAGGAGAAAGAAATCTATGCCTAGACAGATTCTACTGGAACTATAGAATATCAAAGACAAAGAAGAGACCTTAAAATCAGCCAGGAAGAAAGAACAGGTTTCTAATAAAGAAATAAGAGTTAGAACAACAGCAACATTCTCAACACATAAAGGAAGCCATAAGACAATCTGTAAAGTATTGAGAGAAAACAACCAAGTTAGAATTGTGTGCTTATCAAAATTATCTTTCAAGAATGAGGATAGGGGCGCCTGGGTGGCTCAGTGGGTTAAAGCCTCTGCCTTCGGCTCAGGTCATGATCTCGGAGTCTTGGGATGAGCCCCGCATGGGGCTCTCTGTTCAGCCGGGAGCCTGCTTCCCCTTCTCTCTGCCTGCCTCTCTGCCTACTTGTGATCTCTCTCTCTCTCTCTCCCCGTCTCTCAAATAAATAAATAAGATCTTAAAAAAAAAAAAAAAAAAAAGAATGAGGATAGAATGAAACTATTGCAGATAATCAAAAATTAAGAGTTTCACAGCAGGAAATATGTTCAAGGACCTTTTAAAGGTTGTGTTTCAAGAGGAGAGAAAATTACCCTGGAAGGATGGTTTAAGTTGTGAGAAGGAATGATCAGCTATAAAAGCACAAACATGTAGTTAAATTCATATAAACACAGCTGCTTGGAGCAATAACAGTAATGTGTAACCTATGTAATTAAAACAAAAAGTGAAACTAAGATATTCAACCACAATTCTATATTGATCAGGAGGGGTAAGATGAAAACCAAAGAGTTTTTTTTGAGGTCATTTTGTAGGGAAGTGAATGACGCAGCTAAGATGTTTTATATTAACACTTTAGGAAGTTAAATACATGTATTCAATATGATCACCTCAATAGATATAGAAAAAGCGTTTGACAAAATCCAATAGTCATGATAAAAATCTCTCGGCAAAGTAGTAATAGAAAGGAATTTCCTCAACCTGATTAAAGGCACCTGTAAAAAACCTGCAGCAAACATTTTACTTAATGATGAAAGAGAATGCTTTCCTCTTAAGATCTGGAAAAAAGCAAAGATGTTCACTGTCACCACTTTTATTGAGACTTGTACTGGAGGCTCTAAGCTAGAGCAAGAAAGGAAGGGAGGGAGGGAAGAAGAGATGTAAAGACATCTGAATTAGAAAGGACAAAGCAAAGCTGACTTTATTTGCAGACGGTATGATCATCTATGCAGAAAATCCTTAGGAATTCACAACAACAACAATGACAAAGCTACAAGAACAAACTATGAGTTTATTAAGGTTGTGGGATGCAATATTCAAGAATAAATTATATTTCGGGGCACCTGGGTGGCAGTTAGTTGAACATCTGACTCTTGGTTTCAGCTCAGGTTGGTCTCGGGGTCATGAGATTGAGTCCTGTGTCAGACTCCAGACTCCATGCTCAGCGTGGCGTCTGCTTAAGACTCTCCCCCTCTGCCCCCTCCACATGTACGCATGTGTGCTCGCTCTCTCTCTCTCTCTCTCTCTCTAAAACAAATTAATTTTTAAATAAATAATATTTCTACACACTGGCAACAATCTAAAATTTTAAAAACATTACAAATACCATAAAATACTGAATACTTAGAGATAAATTTGACTAAAGATGCACAAGACTTGTACACTGAGAACTACAAGACATTACATAAAAATTTAAAGAAAACCTAGGGGTGCCTGGGTGGCTCAGTTGGTTGGGCGTCTGCCTTCACCTTAGATCATGGTCCCAGGGTCCTGGGATCGAGCCCCTCATCAAGCCCCGCATCAGGCTCCCTGCTCAGCAGGAAGCCTGCTTCTCCCTCTCCCACTCCCCCTGCTTATGATCCCTCTCTTGCTGTCTCTCTCTCTCTCTGTCAAATAAATAAATAAATAAATAAAATCTTTTTCTAAAAAAAGATTTTATGGTTTTAGCTCTTTAAGTCTTCCATCTATTTTGAGTTAATTTTTGTATATGATGTGAGATAAGGGCCCAACTTGATTCTATTGACAGTGGATATTCCGTTTTCCCAGTACCATTTGTGAAAAGACCATTTTTTCCTCATTGAATGGTCTTAGCACTCTTATCAAAAGTCATTCAACTATATAGGGATGCCTCAGTAGCTCAGTCCGTTAAGCAACTGCCTTCGGCTCAGGTTGTGATCCCAGGGTCCTGGGATGGAGTCCCGCATCAGGCTCCCTGCTCAGCGGACAGCCTGCTTCTTCCTCTGCCTGCCACTCCTCCTGCTTATGTCCTCTCTCTCTCTCTGACCAATTAAAAAATACATTTAAAAATCATTCAACCATATATGTAGAAGTTTATTTTCTTGGGTATCTATTCTGTTTCATTGATCTATATGTCTGTACCACATTGGTTTGATTAGTCGTCTTTTATAGTAAGTTTTGAAATCAAGAAGTATTACTCCTCCAACTTTGTTCTTTTTTTTTTTTTCAGATTATTTTGGCTATTCGGGGTCCCTTGAGACTGCATATGAATTTAAGGATGGATTGTTCTATTTCTGGAAAAAAGAATTGAGTTGTTTGTTTTTTTTTTTAAACACAGGAGAAATACATAAGATGATTGATGTTAAGACCCTGTAGTCCTAAATTTGAAAATGAGATACCAGTGTGAACTCCTGATGCATTTCATGTTTTATATATAGCCTATTTATTGAAAAAGAGGTACAATGACTCACCCAGTATCAATATTTACTGATACTAGCACTCAGACAGTGGTCTCTAAATACCATTTCCCACTAAGAAGAACCAGGCTCCTTGGAAAGCTTTCCAATTCCAGATCTTGAACACTAGAATTGTGGAATTGTGTCAAAAGGCCTGAAGAACAAAGTTGAAAAGGTTTCCACTGGTTGGAGATGGAACAATTTGAACTTCAATAACAATAGATCAAATATTAATAGATCAAAGCACATCGAAAGTATTTAAATCTATTTTAAATCTATGCATTCAATAAGTTTTGTTTTGTTTTGTTTTTAATGCCTATTGATCAGGGCGCCTGGGTGGCTCAGTCGGTTAAGCATCTGCCTTCAACTCAGGTCATGATCCCAGGATCCCGGGATCAAGCACTGAGCACCAAATTGGACTCCTTGCTCAGTGGGGAGCCTGCTTCTCCCTCCCCCTCTGCCAGCCATTCCCCCTACTTGTGCTCTCTCTGTCAAATAGATAAATAAATTTTAAAAAAATTTTTTAATCAAAAATGCCTATTAATTTTGGAGGATATTAGAGAACCAAGACATTATTTAGAAAATTGATAAAGGGAAATTCTATACCCCAATAAATCACTTTTGGGTATATACCCAAATAAACCCTAAATACATGCACCACAGGATGCACACACAGGAATGTTCTTAATCACATTGTTTGTAATAGCAAAACAAACAAACAAACAAAAACAGAAATCCAAGTGACCACTCTCACAACGAATAAATAAACCAACCGTGATATATTTACACAACAGAATAGGATACAATAGTAAAAAGTGAATGAACTATGGAACAGATCATTCTTAGTAATATGTTGCGTAATGAAAGCAAGTAACAAAGGAAAAGCAATAGGATACTCTCTTCATAGAAGTTCAGATCATCAAAACCAAACAACATATTGTGTAGGCATGTATATGTGAGTACTTTTTTTTTCTTTTAAAACATGTCAAGGGAATGACACAGAATACTGGGTGACAGTGCGTGGGACACCGGCGTAAGGAGAGGATGAACAGGTGAGGGGCACGCGGGTGGACACAGCCCTGGTGGTATTCTACCTAGCCCCTTCAGTTTTGTAATGAGCACACTGCGATTCCATGTTGTTATAAATATATGTGAATTTTTAAAAGAGGATCATGCAAGGATCAATAATTGTGTGTCATTAACCAAACATTGTAATTAATCCGTTCTGTCAACCTGAAGTCGGGCCTCCTCCAAAAAAAAAAAAAACAAAAAACAAAGTGAGCTGACTCTTCAAATCCGGTCCAGCCAAAGGAGAAACTGAAATGAGTGGGAGGGGTGGTTAACTGTTTTCACTTTTCTCTTCCTGTTTTTTCAGAGCCTGGGAAAACAAGTCAGAATTTCCAATCTTTTCCAATTCCCACATGATTCCCTAATTTAGAATGAATTCGGTCTTTCTCCATTTGGGGAAGAATCTGCTGCCTGCCGAGGAGCATCTATCTTCCTTTGGGGATGAGCAAAAAGCCTGGAGTTGGGGGGACGGGTTACTCGGGTACTGTAGCCTCCCCCCCTCACCGGGCAAACGGGCTTGGCCTTGGAGATAATACCCCGCCGAGAGATCACTTGATGGGTAATTAGTGTTAAGGCTCTGGCCAACCGTTGGAATCTAGCCGTAGGCCCTGGGGATGGGGAGAGGGGGAAATGACCCTGCCTCGTTAGGTGGCCCCCGGGGTCAGGACCTTCTAAGTTAGGTGGCCCCCGGGGTCAGGACCTTCTAAGACACAGACGTCTGCCTGCAGAGACGAGGCTCTGGAGATTTACCCCTGCCCATCCACCGCTCTCCAAGACCTGCAGTAAACGCATATGTATCTTAAGCCCACGAGCACCCGGGCGCCCCTAGCTAGCGGGTGCCGACGGGGCCCGGCCTCGGTCGCCCCTGGCGTGCATCAGGCTCCGCGAAGCCCACAGTCCAAGCACTGACAAGTGGAGCGGTCCGGTCGTTCCCCTTTGCCCCGCTGCGTTAGATTGGGGTGAATGGCTAATTAAAAAAAAAAACAAAAATGCGTCTGCCGCGACAACCACCAAGAAGCACCTTTAGCGATTAGGAAATCGTGTGGAGTTCAGACACCTGGCCTTTGCGGGCGAAGCAGGCCCGGGCCTTTCCCTGCGCAGGGCAGACGGCCGCAGCCAGTAGTCCTGGCTGGGCTCCAGACCGGGCCTGGGTGACATCACCAAACTCCTCCGATCAGCGGGAGGGGGCCCCCGAAATCCCCTAAAAACATTGTGAGTAATCGCCGGGCCCGCCCTCCAGGCGGGGCCCAGACCAAGGGAAAGAGCCCAGCAGCCCCGCCAGCCCCGGGAGCGGCGGGACGAGCAGCTTCTTAGTTCCCGGAGCGGCGCGCGCTTGTTCCCAGCCTCCGGCAGCGGCGGCGCGCGCGGCCTCTAGTCCTCGGCGGGGCGCGCACTTGGCCCCGCGCGGGGAACGACCGCGGCGGCGGCGGCGGCGGCGGCGGCGGCATTGGCTGCTGCTGCGGCGGCGACGGCGGCGGCATTGGCGGCGGCGCAGCGCGCAGGCGCGGCCGGATTCCCGGCAGTGACGCGGCGGCGGGCCCGCGCGGCGCATTTCCGCCTCTGGCGAATGGCTTGGCTGTAGCGCGCGCTGCGGGCCCAGCTGCGACCCCGGCCCCGCCCCCGGGACCCCGGCCATGGACGGTGAGGGCGCCCTCTGACCGCGCGGGGTGGCCGCGTCGGGGCCGCGGAGACGGCGACGGGAGCCCCCGCGCCGCCTTCCGCCCCTTCCTGCGCCGACGGGCGCTGCGCAGGGAGCGGCCGGCCGGATGGTGGCGCGGGGCGGGGCGGGGCGGGTTTTGAAGAGTCTGACTCAGTTTCCCCTTTGGGTGGCGGGGTCTTGACTCAGTATCCTCCGGGGAGGGGCGGGGGGCGGTGGCGGTGAGCTTTGACTCAGTTTCACCCCGGGGCCATGGGGGCGGTTCTGACTTAGTTTCCTTGTTAGGGGAGAATGTCTCTGACTCAGTTTCCTCTCAGGATGAGGGGTGGGTGGGGAGTGCCTTCCCTTAGTTTTCCTTATGGAGGTAGAATAGGCCCTGACTGCGTTTCTCTCAGTAAGGAGAGGCACTGTACCCAGTTTTCCCGCAGGAAACAGGTGTTTCTGCCTTCTTTGCCCGTTCTCCTTAGTTCTACCGCGGGCTCCAGGGAGCAGGCCCTGACTCAGTGCCCTTCGGAGGGAGGGAGCCTGGCTCCGTCTCCTCTCCTCAGGGCAGCAGGCCCTCCCCGGTAAGGATGGGAAGTGGGCTTGTGCTGACCCTTGTCTCCCTCCCCTTTCAGACCTGTTTCCGCTCATCTTCCCGTCTGGTAAGTGGACCATCCTTTCTCAGTGACCGGGGAGGAGCCCCCTGGGGTTCGGGGCAGGGAGGGCAGCGGCCTGAGTGGGGCTTGTCCTCATCTCACCTGCAGAGCCCACCCAGGCCTCTGGCCCCTATGTGGAGATCATCGAGCAGCCCAAGCAGCGGGGCATGCGCTTCCGCTACAAGTGCGAGGGCCGCTCAGCGGGCAGTATCCCGGGCGAGAGGAGCACAGATACCACCAAGACCCACCCCACCATCAAGGTCAGCATGGCTGTTAGTGGTGGGGTGGGGGGCACAGAGTGGGTGTGCGGGAAGGAACCATGGTAGTGCAGCGGGCTCGCCTCCAGGCCCGGGTGGGTACAATCAGCGTCTGGGAGTCGGGACTGGAGTTCCCAAGTATCTAGGTGTTCTCTGTACTTTAAACAGATCAATGGCTACACCGGGCCGGGGACAGTTCGCATCTCCCTGGTCACCAAGGACCCCCCTCACCGGCCTCACCCCCATGAGCTTGTGGGGAAAGACTGCCGGGATGGCTTCTATGAGGCTGAGCTCTGCCCGGACCGCTGCATCCACAGGTGAGCTCCCGACCAGCAGGGTATGGGGTGAGGGAAGGGGACAGAAGGCGGGGCAGTTGTGCGGCTGTTAGAGTGTGACAGCATTCTGGACACGGGGCACAATTCCTCACTCCTAGTTCTGCAAACAGATTCTCTTTGCCTTGGAATTATGTGTTTGTGCGCCTCCACTGTCAAGTAGATGTGAGCTCCTTGGCATGGGGATGGATCCCTAATCATCTCGGAACCCCCAAAATAACTTCACTAATGAAAATAAAAACAGTTTTAGGTTGGGAGACTAGCCGACTGGTGGAGGGGAGGCCGGGGAGCCAGGAAGTCAGGAGAGGCCTCTGAGTTAAGGCTTAAAGAGTGAGAAAGAGCGGAAAAGCATGAAAAAAACATTCCAAACAGAGTGAACAAATGCAAAGGCCTTGAAGTGGTGGGTGAATTTAGTGTGTTTGGAGAACAGGAAAGAAGTCACTGCAGCTGGGGGTAGGGGACCAGCAGGGACTGCAGCTAGGGCCGGGCCGCAGGGCACAGGTGCCTGTCAACCAAGGTAGGGAGTGGGTTTCTTTGCAGCACAGTAGGAAGCCATTCGAGGGGGTGAAGCACAGTGGTGATCTGGTGAATGGGTGAGGAGGGAGGGGCCGACTGGGCAGAGACAATGGGACTCATTCCTGGGGGCGCACTCAGCTTCCAGAACCTGGGGATCCAATGTGTAAAGAAGCGGGACCTGGAGCAGGCCATCAGTCAACGCATCCAGACCAACAACAATCCCTTCCAAGGTAAGGGGTGAGGGAGCAAAGGCTGGGACCGGGCTGAAGCACCCCCACCCTCTGTCACCCCTCCCAAGCCACCTTCCTTGCGTCTCTCCCTCATTGGCCAAGACTCATAGTACAGATGGAATTTTGCTGCCCATTCTTACACACTCCCAGTTTACCGTTGGGGAAACTGGGAGCCAGTGAGGGGACAGGTCATCCAGGGTCACAGGTGGGTCACACAGGTCAGTGATGAGTCTAGAACCTTCCCTCTCTCCTCCTTTAAGACTCCCACTGACACACCCCCAAGCGATCCTCCAGGCCCAGAGCCCCCTGTCCGCACCCCCCAATTCCCCGCCACGCCTCCCGATCTCCTAACCGCATGTTTTTCTGGCAGTTCCCATAGAAGAACAGCGTGGGGACTACGACCTGAACGCAGTGCGGCTCTGCTTCCAGGTGACAGTGCGGGACCCGGCAGGCAGGCCCCTCCGCTTGTCACCTGTCCTCTCTCATCCCATCTTTGACAACCGTAAGTGGCCAAGGAGCCATGGGAAGGGGAGAGGGACGAGCCTGAGAGGAGGAAGGCGGTTGGCTGGGAGTGGCCCGCGAGAGGATCTCTGGCTTCATTCAGGCATCTAGCGAGTTTGTCACGTCTTCTACGTCCAGCTCTGTGCCGGCAGGGGGGACAAGGCCGAAAAGACCCCAAGCTGCCCCTGAGGCGCAGCTTCCAGGCTGGCAAGGAGTCAGATGGAGTACAGGCACTTTGAATGTGTGATAAGAGGATGGTGCGCCCAGAACTGTACTCACGGCTCCAGGAAATGAGCTCCCAGGAAGAGGATGATGGTACAGAGCAGTAATTCAATGATGAAAGCTCATAGGAAGTTCACAGATGAATTGAGCCAATGTCGATCAATTGGAATCTTTAATTAAGTAACCAGCCAGGATGAATGGAAAGGAAAGGGCTCTGGAGCCCTAAGCATAGGAAACCAGGATGAAGTAGAGGTCAGGAGGGAAGGGTTTGCTGCCAAGCAGAATGGACCTCGAAGGTTGCTTGCGTGTGGTGGAAAGAGAGGAGGTGTGACCAGATTGGTTCCCCCGGACGATAAGCCCCATGAGGTCAGAGGTGTGTGGGTTTTGTGTGTTCTCTATGCCTGGAACGGTGCCGGTTACACAGGAGGTGCCAGTACGTAAACAGCTGCCGAATAAGTTGGGGGCGAGGAGCCATGGGGTCAGGTGAACCTTGGCTGCAGAGGTATGGTCAGCAAGCTCTGGACAACCTTGATGGACGGCGATGTCGCATCTCCTGGGGGCCAGCCCTGGAGACCTCTGATGGTTCTGGGCTTCCTTCCTTATCCCCACACCCTCAGGTGCCCCCAACACCGCTGAGCTCAAGATCTGCCGGGTGAACCGAAACTCTGGGAGCTGCCTCGGGGGGGATGAGATCTTCCTGCTGTGTGACAAGGTGCAGAAAGGTACACACCAGGAAGAGGGCTGGACTCTGGAACGGGAGGTGAGGGGCAAGGCTGAGTGGAGAGGGTGAGTGTTAGGAGACTGACTGGAAACACCCCCCCGTCAACTCGGGGGCGGCAGAGCGATACATCTCCTGAAACAGGTCTCAGCATCTGTGTGGGGCGGGGAGCTGTGGGAGCTGAGCACAGTGACCCCCATTGCCGCCCCGTCTCCTGCAGAAGACATTGAAGTGTATTTCACGGGACCAGGCTGGGAGGCCCGAGGCTCCTTTTCCCAAGCCGACGTCCACCGACAAGTGGCCATTGTGTTCCGGACCCCTCCCTACGCGGACCCCAGCCTGCAGGCCCCCGTGCGGGTCTCCATGCACCTGCGGCGGCCTTCAGATCGGGAGCTCAGTGAGCCCATGGAGTTCCAGTACTTGCCGGACACAGGTACGCAGCTGGGGAGGGAGGCAGCAGGCAGGGCCGTCGGACTCCTGCCTGTGTAAGCGAGGCTAGGGCCAGACCTCTGCCACTGGCGGTGAGGGTCACAATCTGGAGTCAGGGCGGGGGTTAACGCAGTGATCAGATTCTCTTGCTTGCCTTGATTAATAGTAGGGACACCCAAAATTTACTAAGTCCTTATTATGTGTCTGGTCCTATTCCAGGCATATCCGTGAATTAACCTGATTTTAGAAGATAGTGTCTAACTTGCCCGAGGTCACATGGGTAGTCTCAGAGTTAGGATTTAAACCTAGGCTCTCTGCCTCTGGGGTCCCGTTGCCACGCTATGTGTCTCTTGTCACGACCACATCGTCATGATTTTGGTCCAGGCTTTCAGGCACCGGACCCCGTTAGGAACAGCCAGAGCGATCTTCAGTCCAAAGCCCATCGTCTGGACTGAGGGTGTTTTCTGCCCCCTAGAGCGGTCTAATAGAACTTGGAAAGCAACCCCTGAAACGGCCATCGGTTCGTTCCACAAATAATTACCAAGTGCCCGCTGTGTGTCAGGGCCCGTGCCAGGGACTGTGAATACAGAGACGACGGACGTGTGTTCCCTGCGCCCGGGAAGCTCATTCACGTGAGAAAGATAAACGCACAGAACAGATTCTTTTTTTTTTTTAAGATTTTATTTATTTATTTGACAGAGATCACAAGTAGGCAGAGAGGCAGAGAGAGGGTGGGAAGCAGGCTCCCTACTGAGCAAAGAGTCTGATGCGGGGCTCAATCCCAGGACCCTGAGATCATGACCCAAGCCGGAGGTAGAGGCTTTAACCCACTGAGCCACTCAGGCGCCCCGCAGAACAGATTAAGTGACAGAGCGACATGTGTACAAAGAGCCAGAGAGGGCTGCATGGAGCGGGAGCATTCAAGGTGGAGAAGGACCCAGAAGTGCATTCTCCAGGCAGCCGGACCGGCCCACTGCACTCGGGCGCAGCCTCGCGGGAGCTGCCAGCAGGCAGTGAGCGTCAGACTCCAGGCATTCAGCCAGGATTTTGTCCTAAAGGCAGTGGGGAGCCACCGAAGGTTTAAGCAAGGAAGGGACCCCAGTGGATCTGGAAGCTCACTCTGGCAGGAGTGTGTAGAAGATCAGAGAGAGAGACTCAAGGCAGGGAGGCCATTGCAGGGAAGATGCTGCGGTGGTCCTGGAGACGTGCTGTGAACCTTGTGGAGCGAATGGCCCGGGCCCCCCGCACCGCCGTCCTCCTCAGGACCTGCGCTCCGGCTCTTGCCCTGGCTCGGATCGCTTGGCCCCAGATCTCCGCAGGCTGGGCTCCCACCAGTGCTCCCCTGGCCGCCTCTAGGCTCGACTCTCCAGCCTCCCTTCCAGTTCTGTTACATCAGCCCGTGTCTCTTCCTCAGAGCTCCTGTCACTTGTATGTGGTTGGGTCCCTGCCCCGTCACTAGGGTATCACCTTTTGGGGGAGCAGGCGCCTTGTCTGCTCACAGCCATGTCTGCAGTGGCTGGAACGGAGATGCACGTGTTTGGCCCGCGGTAAATGTGTGTCAAGTTCGAGGATGGTGGGGAGTGAGAGAAAGGAAGATGTTGAGGCCGATCTCAAGGTTTCTAGTTTTGGTGACAGGGCAGCTGGGTGGTGTGGGGACACTCGCAGAGAAGGAAGCAGGTTTTGGGGGTGAGATGACGAGGCTGGCCTTGGAGTGGTGGTGTTGGGCACTTGGGGTCATCCACTTGCCACGGTACTCAGAAGGGCAGTCCTGGGGTTCTGGACTGAACTAGGCAACCATCAGGGATGAGAGCGTGGGTCTCCGTTGGTCTTCAACATGCCTGTCGCACCTCAGCGGCCCCAGAGCGCAAAAATCATGGCCAGGCCTGGATCCAGGCCGGGGGAGAGCTAGGACGTGGGCAGTGCAGGTAAGAGAATAAGCTGGAGACAGGGTCCCACAAGGGCTTCTGTCCCCCCAGAGCACGGCCCCTTTACTTGGAGGCATCCACATGGCCTTTGGGGGGGTCACATTCAGCTAACATCGGCCTTCTCAGAAAGTTCTGGGCTTCTCAGAATTGTTGCTTGTCACGATATCATGCAGCTCTTCTCATTGGCGGGGAGAGTTTGGAGAAAGATTCCTACATGAAGCTTTTCTCATCATCTTCCTCCTGAGCGTCCTTTGAAAGCTCTGGGGATCCAGCTGAAAAGGCCCATTTCTCCCCATGACTTTTCTAGATGATCGCCACCGGATTGAGGAGAAACGCAAAAGGACATATGAGACCTTCAAGAGCATCATGAAAAAGAGTCCCTTCAATGGTGAGAGGGGCAGTGGAGAGCATTAGAGGGAAGGGGGTGGATGGGGGACTGAGACTAGGAGGGGGCTAGGAACTGACCAGCCTTGCCCCACAGGACCCACTGACCCCAGGCCTCCACCCCGGCGCATCGCTGTGCCTTCCCGAAGCACAACTTCCATCCCCAAGCCAGGTAAGTATTTCCTGTCGCCCCACCGGAACGACAGGCTTGAATCCGTTCGGCCTGTGGTCTAGACCCCTGGATTGGGAGGAGAACCAAGCCATCAGCCTCATCAGCAGGTGTCTGCAGCCCGCTCTCTGTTGGGCTCATGTTTCTCAGGGCTTGAGGCCTAGTTACCTACATCAGAGCCATTAGGGGAGTGGCGAAGATGTGCGCCCCCCGGGCCCCGATACTGACCTCTGCAGTCCGAGGCTTCGGAAGCGTGGCCCAGGAAGCAGCTAATGCACTAACGAGCACTGCGGTCTGAGAACCGCTGTGTCAGCTAAAGCCCGTATCGGATGCCTTGGGAGACAGTTGAAAAGTGCAGTCTTTGCCCTCAGCTCTCAGTAGAATGAGGGAATCAACGCCTCTTCTAACATAGCAGAATGTACGCGGTGGTCTGTAGCCCCGAAAGGAGTAGCAGCGCCCTGCTTCGGGCCACGACCCCGGATGCTCCTTGGGCTCCTGGTATCTTGAGCCTTAAGTTTTCAGCTGTAAAGTGAAGTTTTACCAGCTGATCTCCAACAGCATTGCTTCCTCTCAAAGGCCGGGAGAGCTCTGGGGGCTGGAGGAGGTGAGGATAGAAGGACACAGGTCGGATGGAGTAAAGAGGGAGTGAGCGTGCTGGTAGGGACCTAGGGAGGGGCTGATCCCAAGCCCTGCTGACGGGCTGGGGCACAGGCAGCAGGGTGGGTCTCTGAAGCTTTCTCTGACCCCTGACTCTCCGTCTCTCTCTCCCAGCTCCCCAGCCCTACCCCTTTACGCCATCCCTCAGCACCATCAACTTCGAGGAGTTCTCCCCCATGGTCTTTGCTTCCGGGCAGATCCCAAACCAGACCTCTGCCTTGGCACCGGCCCCTGCCCCAATCCTGGCCCCAGTCCCGGTCCCGGCCCCGGCCCCAGCCCCAGCTCCAATCTTAGCCCCAGGCCTCGCTCAGGCTGTGGTCCCCCCAGCCCCCAAGACCACCCAGGCCGGGGAAGGGACGCTCTCGGAGGCCTTGCTGCAGCTGCAGTTTGACGCTGACGAAGACCTGGGGGCCCTGCTGGGCAGCAGCGCTGACCCCGCCGTGTTCACAGACCTGGCATCCGTCGACAACTCTGAGTTTCAGCAGCTGCTGAACCAGGGTGTATCTGCGGCCCCCCACACAGCCGAGCCCATGCTGATGGAGTACCCTGAGGCAATAACACGCCTGGTGACAGAGTCCCAGAGGCCCCCAGACCCAGCTCCTGCTCCCCTGGGGGCCTCTGGGCTCCCCAACGGCCTCCTCTCAGGGGATGAAGACTTCTCCTCCATCGCAGACATGGACTTCTCAGCCCTCTTGAGTCAGATTAGCTCCTAGGTGGGTGACACCCCGCCCGGAGCACAGGGTTGCAGGGGATCGAAGCCCTCCCAAAGCAAGCACTTATGGATTCTGGGGGGTGTGCTCCAACTGCCCCCAGCTTCTTTGGGTAATGTCTTCCGGGGGTGGGGGGAATGCATTTTATTCTTTTATTGGCAGTGTCTATCTCTCTCTCTTTTTGGAGGTGCTTAAGCAGAAGCATTAACTTCTCTGGAAAGCGGGGAGCAGGGAGGACTCAAACTCTTCCCCTATCCTGATGTTCAGCTCCCTTCTCTTTATAGGGAATTCTGGGGGCTCCCATCCCTACCCTCCAGCTTCTAATACTCTCCTAGAGAGAGGGACAGGCTGGAGCTATGGCCTTTGAGGCCACAAAGCCTTATCACCAAGTGTCTTCCTCAAATCATGGATTCATTCCCACCTTGTGCCAAAATAATGCCCCTTACCAGCCCCTCTGGGTGCTGGCATGATCCCTGAACTAACACCAGCATTTGAGGGCCTGGCCTCCTGGCCCTGCAGACCTCTGTACCAGCTCTTCCTTTGCTCAGCTGTGGCCGAAGGGAACTGGTGGGACAACACTGGCCCTTTCCAGGATCCAGGGAGGTTTGGTCTGAGACTTCTCCATTCCCCTTTTCTCAAGTGCCTTAATAGTAGGGCTAGTTGTTTGGAGAGTAGGGGGAGGGCAGGCTGGCAGCTCTCCAATCAAGAGGCTCAGTTTTTACTGAAGAATCAAAGCAGTTGGACTCTTGCTCTTTCTACTCTGAACTAATAAATTCATTGCCAAGCTGGCCGGAGATTTCCCTTCTTTCAGCAAACGACACACTCCTTGCTGGACATAAGTGATCCAAAAGTGGATGAATATGTACATTGCCATCTAGAAGCTTGCAGTCCGAGGATGGCCTCAGGAATGAAATGCCCGGGCATGAAAGCAGGCAGCTAATGCGGGTGGTGTCCCAGTGTGGCGAGAGGCCGGTAGAGCCCGCTGGTTTGGGGATGGAGTAGTTCCAGGAAGGGCGGCGTCGCAGAGGCCATATCAGCTTTAGGTCTTAGAGCAACAGAGCGGGGTCTTTTCAGAGCGGCTATGGGCGTTCGAAGGTGAGGACGGTGAAAAGAGACGATGTCGGAAAGGTTTGATGGGGTCAGGCTATATAGATCAAGGACACTGGACTAAGGTTTGAATTCCGTCCCTAGGAGGGTCAAGGGAAAGTTTACATCTGCTGGGGAAGTGGAGATTCCAGGTAGAGGCCTGTGCTTTGACGTCCTGTTCTGCGAGGGCCGAAGAAAAAAATCTACAGCCCTGGGAGACCTAAACAAAAGCTAGGCCACGGCCCAAAGTGGGGGAGCTGGACGTACTTCCGGTTTGGCCCGACGCAGGCGCAATAAAACAGTGTTCCTGCGAAGCCTTGGCCCGCACAACCCTGCCTTCTCAAGTGCGCAGGCGCACGGAGAGCATTCTGCAAGGGGCGGGGGCAGGTAGTGAGCGGTGGGGAAACCCCAGCCCTGAGTCCCGCGGCGGCCAAGTTCTGGGCTTCGCGCTGCTGCGGGAGGTGAAGGCAGAGGCCCGTGGGTTATCGGTGGGGCCTGCTGCCAAAGCTAGCGCGTCCCCTGGGAACAACATTGGTCCCCGGCTGCAGACGCCGATGGACTGTGCCTGCGAAGACGACACCAGCGGGCGCGGAACGTCTGGGCATCAGACAGCTTCTGCAGAGCCGAGCTTGCGCTCCAGCCTCTGGCCCAGGGGGCGGGTCCAGGGGTGGGGCCCGAAGCAGGTGGGCCACTCAGGGACCAGGCCAAGCACAAGGGGCGGCCCCTGAGCGCGGTCGTCAGGTCAGGACCCCTGCGAACCTGCGAATTCGCACCCGGAGAGGCGGGGCTTGGCGGAACCCCAGCACCGGGGGCGTGGCTAGGGCGAACCGCAGTAGGCACCCCGAGGGGTGAGAAGGCTCCGGAGCGGAGGAAGCGGTCGGCTTAGCTGAGCTCGGTACTCAGAGCCTCAGGCCCCGGGTACCCAGTGAGCCCTAGTCCTCCCGCCCAGGCCACGCCTCTCCCTTGGTTTTCCAGGGTCCTACAGTCACCCCCTGGGGTCAAGGGAGCGCCGGCCTACAGAGAGCAGGTGCGGCCTGCCTAGGGGGGCAGCACCTTGAAAAGTGAGAGGGCCTTTACTTCCAGGCAGTCAGGCTCTCGATCCCTAAACTCCATCCCTCCCCTGCAGGTCCGCCTCTGTCCCTTCCGCCCCTGATCTTCGTCCCTCGGGTCTGGTTCCAGGGCACGGGCCTGGCTGGGCCTGCTCCCAAGACAAAGCAGAGTAGGTGCGGGGCGTGACCATCTGCTTCCCAACCGACCAAATAAATGTGAGAGAGAAGCCAGGGGGTGGCCCAGCTTCAGAGAACCCCTCAGTGAGTGCCAACCTAACCCGAGCCAATGGTCCAAAGGCCTGGCCTTCTAAGGTGTCCCGGGAACTTGGCTGGAGCCTCCGGGGGCAAAGCCCCTACCCCTGTCGTGTCATGAACACCCGCACAGACACAAATAGTAGTGGCTCCTTTACTCCCTGAAGTCTCCTTTTCTCCACAGAATATTTACAGACAGGAACGGGGTAAGGGGGACTTCACCCACAAATTCCGGGCGGGGGAGTGGGGCAGTGCTAAGACGCGCCTCCAGCGCAGGGAGAGTTCCTGAGGAGGGCCCAGGGCCCCGCTGTGACCCAGGTGCCCTGAAAGGCCCGGGCAGTTGCGAGCAGGTCCCCAGCTGGGCTGCGGCTGCGCCAGACGGTTCAGGCCAGGTCGGTGGTGGGTGAGCCCAGCTGCTTGGACGCCAGGAGCAAGCGGGTGGCTGCGCTCTCCGACTCGGCTTGCAGCCTCCGGTTGTTGTGCCGCAGGCTCCGGACCTCCTCCTCCAGGGCAGCCCTGTCGGCCCTCTCCTGGGGTGGGGGGAGGCAGGTGTCACAGCGCTGGCTCCTTTCCCAGGGCAGCCCCGTAACTCCCTGCCGACCTCCAGCCCACCCACGCCGTCACCTTCTCCAGGTCCTCCTGCAGCTTCCTGAGTGTGGCCTCCAGGTGAGAGACCTTCTCAGACAGGCTCCCGGGTTCGGGCCTGAGGACAAGGACAGAGGGGTCAGGTCACGGGACCAGGTAGGCGGCAGCACCTCTGGTTGGCTCCCCGACCCACTTAAACGAGACGGGCCCAGCTCCTGCGCTCGCAGACTTCTACGTCCAGGAAAGCAGAGGCCTGCCTGGGACGAGGCTTAGTTCTCGTGCGTGGGTCACACGCGCACAGTGAGGGGGCCAGACGGGCACAGGGAGGCTTACTCAGCATCGGCCTTTGGAGTCCCCTTGGCATCTCCATTCTCCGGGATGGGCTGTCCTGTGGGGACAGGGATCGTGTGGGCAGGTAGGTAAAAGGAGAGAGCCCCACCTTATCCTGGCTCCGAGCCCCAGCGCCCTGGTGGCCTCACCCTCCCGGGACAGTGACTCCAGAATGGTGTTGCAAGTGGAGGCGATCTCTGAGATGGACTGCCACTCGTCTTCCAGGGTCTCACTGCCCGCCTCCGACATGACTATGGGCACAAGGAGGGGCTCAGCCAGGGAAGCCCAAGCCAGCCGCTCTGAGCCCCCCACCCTCCCAGCCCCCCTTGCCCTGGACTCACTTTTGCTGATGGAGTTCCGCAGAGACAAGGTTCGTGGCAGGAAGGAGGCCCTCAGCTCTGGGGCCGGGTCGTCCCTGTCCTCACAACCACTGGGGCTGCCTGGCCCATCCTGGGGGGTGTTAATGGGTATGGATGCAGAGACGTCCACCATCCCCACTGTGCCCACCCGCTTTGGGCTCCAGAGCCTTGTTTCTGCTCACCTGGGTGGGAGGTGTCTCTCTGCTGGTACTGGGTGCTGCTGGCTTGGCCGTGGCGGCCAGGAGGAGGTCCGGGGTGGTGTTGGGCAGGAGTGGGGCCTCGTCTGACAGGGAGCTGGGAAAAGCAGGGACAGCTCAGCGAGAGAAGCCGCACCCCACGGCCCCCCCCTTTCACAGACTGCACCGCACGCCACCGGGGTGGAGCGAAGGCCAAGAGGGGGCACCTGCGGGAGGACGGTGAGTGCTGGCTGTGCAAGAACTCAGTCCTCTCCTCAGCCAGATCCCCAGGCCCTGTGGGACTGCCACCATCGTGCAGGCACACTTGTAGCAGCTGCTTCGTGATGGGCAGCAGGGTCACCACCCCTGGGGCCTCCTCCTGCACCGGCTCTGGGGCCCCCCGCCGGCTGGGCTCCTGCAGAGATAGCTTGTACAGCTCCGAAAAGCTCCTGCGGGGAGGGGTGAACAATGTCAGGCGGGAACCGCCCCTCCATCCCCGGTGTCCTGCTGGCCATTTTTCCAGCGCCAGCGCTGCCCCTGCGTATTCCGGGCAACTGGCTCGGAACCCCAATTTCTCCATCTGTGAAATGGGGATAACAGTATCGGTCCACAGCTTGCTGTGAGGCTTTAAATACTGACAGAAGTAAATTACTTAGCATCGAGCTCTAAAACCTACTGCCGGGGGAACCAAATCCAGCCTGTGCCTTTTTCTGTTTTAGCAGATGTGACTGTTTTTGTACTCCTGTGAGCCAAGAGTGGGTTTTACATTGTGAAATCGTTGAAAGAAATCAAAAGAATACTTCATGACACGTGAAAATCAGGAAAACTCGAATTTCAGTGCCCGCAAATAAAGTTTTAGTGGAATAAAGAAAACTCATGCATTTACCGATCGGCTACGGATGCTTTTGTGCTACAGCAGACTGTGTACCTATACCAGAAACCAGATGGCCCAGAAAATCTAAATATTTACTATCTGGCCCTTTACAGAAAATGTTCGCATATCCTGGCTTAAGGCAGCAAGTTATCAATATCATGTACGTGTCTTGGATGACGCTTTAAGCATCTTCTTGATTTAGGCTCAGGCCTTGATCTCCGGGTTGAGATCCAGCTGGCCTGGGCTCGGCGCTCAGCAGGTGGTCAACCTGAGATTCTCTCTCCTCTGCCCCTGCCCGTGCTCTCGCACTCTCACTCTCAAAATAAATAAATTTTAAAACTAAAAAAAAAAAAAAAAAAAAAAAAAAAGATGGGGCTGATTGTTAGATCCTGAGCAGGGAAGACCGGCTGCTTAATTGGCTTCACTCTGCATATGTTACTCCGAGAGATTCCAGGACGGGATTCTCTCGGGAAGGAGAGTCTTCCTCTCGGTAGGTACTCTTGGGAGACTGCTAACGGCGACCCAAGCACCGGCTCCGCGGAGGCCAGCGGCCAGGTCCTCCCGCCTCCCCGCGTCCGGGCCCTGACCTGCGGGGCCGGCCGCTCTCGTCGGGGGGCAGGACGGTGACGCAGACCTTGGGCGCCGAGCGCAGCAGCTGGGCGGCGGCTTCGGAGCCCAACGTGGGCAGCGTCTGGCCGCACACGCGCAGCAGGCGCGCCCCGGGCCGCAGCCCCGCGGTCTCGGCGAACGTGAAGCGCTCCACGTGCGTGACGAAGCCCTCGGCGTCCACCTCGAACCCCAGGCGGCCTTGGCCGTCGCGGGGCAGCGCCAGCTCGCGGCTCTCGCAGCCCCGGCTCACCAGCTGGGGAGTGGGGGGCGGGGGGCGTGCGTGAGCGGGAGGAGGGGATCGCCGCGCCAGCGCCACCCTCGCCCCCGGCCCACGACCCGGGCCGCCCGGACCTCCCTGGACCCACCCCGCAGACCAGGGCCTGAGGCTCACACAGCGGAAGTCACCCGCCCGAGGACCCCCCCAGTTCCAGCTTTGCCAAGCGCCAGGGCCGAGTCTGCCCCCCTCCCGGGGTTCCCCTTTCGCGGAAGAGGCGGCGGGAGCGAGTGGTTCCACCGCCCGCTCCGCCCCCCGAGGCGCGGAGGGACCCGGCGGGAGCGCCCCCCTGACTCCCGGGCCTCACCTGCAGGCGCGCCACGACCTCGCCTACGGCTTGGCCGGGGGGCCCGTCGAACCGCAGCGTGATCGCCTCCCCGCGGCCGTGGTACAGGTCGAGCCGCTGCTCGGAGAAGGTCCAGGCCAGCACGTCCCGACAGGCGCAGTTGAAGACCACCCGGCCATCGCGCGGCGCCACCAGCACCAGCGCCTCAGCGGAGATGCCCAGCAGGCAGGGCACCTCGGCGTCGTCGGGACCGCCGGCCTCAGCCCCGGCCACGGCCGCGCCCCGCGCCCCGGGCGCCGCGCGCACGCCCCACACCAGCGCCCCCGCCGCCTGCAGCTCGGCGCCCGGGCCCCGAGGGGGCGCCCGCCGCCTCCCGCCCAGGGACGGGAGGCCGAAGCGCGAAGCCGAGTCCAGCGACGTGGTGGTCACCTCGTTGGTGGCCAAGTCCTGCAGGTACTGCTGGCGAGTGCGCGTGGCCATGGCGTGGAACTGGCGTGCGTGGCCCGCTGCCTGCTCACCGTTGAGCGCCTTGGCCAGCAGGAAGGCGCGGAAGTCGGCGTTGGCCGCGAAGGGGCCTCCACCCTGGGGCAGAGCTGGCCCGAAGGCCGGGGTGTCCTGGGTGCGGCTCACGGCCACCCTGAGGGGAGGGAGGCGGGAGTCAGGGGCCACCGGGAGGGCCCCTGACAACGGCAGAACTGGGACCGCCCAGGCACCCACCTGTAGGAGGTGTGCGGAGTGCAGGGCGCATGAGCCCGCACCACCAGAAACACGTGCTGGAAGTGCGAGCGGATGGTGGCGGGGCAGAAGGGCTTGCTGCCGGGCTCCTGGAACACGATGGTCACGATGTCGTTGCCGATGTGGCGTTTCCGCAGGAGCTGGGAGTTGGACGGTGGGGGTGTGAGCTGGCCCTGTGTGGACCCCGAGCCCCTCCACATGCCGCGAGGCCAGAGCCTGGGCGTCAGAGGCTCTGCCGTCTGCCCCTGGTCAAGGTCTGGGTGTTTGCCAGGCTCCAATGCCCCCGCCCACACAGCACCCCTGCCGGGGTCCCCAGAGGCCCTTGGCCATCCCCCCAGCCCCATCCTAGCCCCCTCACACCTGCTGCTGGTTATTGGGGGTGTAAGGCAGCATCGTGGACACGTGGAACATGATCTCGTGGTCCTGGTAAGTGGTGTAGAGGGAGTGCGTGCCCGTGGAATCCGCTGCGGCCAGGGAATCAGGGACACAGAGGGAGAAGAAGGGGAATCTTCTTGAACTTGCCATCCCTGCCTGCAGCCTGGAGCTCCTGTGCCCCCAACCAGCAGGTGGACAACCTCTTCCCGCCCCCCGGGGCCATGAGGTCTAAGGGCCTCAGCTTTGGCCGCTCCCTTCCCCTCCCCACACCCCCACTCCAGAGGTTGGCATGGGCGTGCTGAGACAGAATGAAGAGGAAAGGAGGAATGGCCCGCTATGAGGGAGGCGGGGTGGATGTCCCGGGAGAGGACAGATGTCAGCCCAGGCACCAGCATGTGGGGGGCAGCTGAGAGCGGGAGGCGAGACTGATGCTCCATAAAGGGCCCTGGGACACTTCCAGCCAGGGAGGCAGCCGCGCTCCCCGGGAAGCTGGGCTGGTGGACTGTGTGTGTGATGGGGGCCGTGGTGGCCCCAGCTCAGACAGTAGGGCATCAGGGCCTCGGGGGGCAGAGCCTAGGCCCTCCACCCCCAGCCTACGGCTCGCTTGGCCCCCGTGGCCCCCGACTCGCGTCCTCAGCCTCCCCAAAGAACTCTTCGACCCCGAGCCCGGGCCCAGGCCAGCAGGCGGCAGAAAGGTGACAAGGCAGCTAGCTGGTTCTCCCCAAGGCTGTCTGCCCCCCACTCCCCAGCCCCCCAGGGCCTCACTTTTGGTGTCCAGCTGGGCCCTGTAGCTCTCAAAGCCTTTGAGCCGCACCACGTCGCCCAGCAGGGTGAGGAACTGCATGAAGGCGGGTCCTGCCTCCTGGTTGTTGTACATGTCCTCCTCCGAGCCCTGGCCCGCGCGGCAGTACATGACGCCCACCTTGCGCTGGAAGCTCAGCTGCCGGGGGGGAGGGGCCAGATGGAAGGCCCAGGCATCAGTCTCTGGGGTCCCCCCCGGGTCTTGGGGGATGACCTGGGGCCGGGCTGTCTCTGGATGTGGCCCCGAGCACCACCCTCCCGAGGCCTCCTCTGGGTCTTCTAAGAGGGTTAGGTAGGTCCTGCTGCCAGAGCTCGGGAGGGTAGAGAAGTCACAGGTGAGGAGGGACCAGGAGGGGCGCTGGTTCTCAAGTGACCACAGAGGAGGTGATTCATGGAGAGGAGCTCAGGCAGAGTGTACTTGATCCCAATAAATGTTCCCATCGCCCTCCTCCTTATCTCCAGGCTAGCCTGTCCTCCTCTTCCTCGAATCCCAGGCACCCCCAGCCCAGCCGGGCCCAGCCTCTGGAGGCCTTGAGCCCCCTGCACCACCTTCGCTCACCCTGCTCCTGGCTCCTTTGGCTCCTTCCCACTGGGGGTTAATCGTGCCGAGCTCAAGGGGCTCTGGCCCCTGCGGCTCTGGCCTCCTCTCTTCCTACGAATCTTGTCTACACCCACAGGCCCCACTCTGAGTTCGTCCCTCCGAACCCCTGCAGCCCCGCTCCCACCCCAGCTCCCCCTGACAGCCCACGGGCCTGGCTTAGTCCTGGCACACTCTCCCCACAGGGGGCACTTGGAACAACTGGAACACTTGGAACGCCACTTCACCTGAGGCCCTAGCGACCCCCCCGGCTCCGGCCTGGGCCTCTCCTCCACCCATGGTCTTCGCCCTCGGTGACTGCGACAGCCGTCTCCATGGGACCATGCTCCAGTCTGCCTCCAGCCCAGACCTTTCTTCTGAGCTCCAGACACACTTCTCCAGCTGCCCAGATGTCCTTCCCTCACCTTGGCACCTCATCTCCTCACTAGATGCGCCCATCCCACCCATCTACCCCTGAACTGTCACCTCCCTTCCACATCTGCCATCATCCCTGCCAGGTGTGGCCTGGATGAAACCAACAGCCTTTGGCCTGGCCTCCCTGACCCTCCAATCTGGCCCCCATACTGTAACCAGAGGGCTGCTCTATTTCTCATATCTTCCATGGCTCCCCAGTGCCCCCACCACCAAATGCAAGCCTTCCCCCACCTCTTCCCCGCAAGCACGACTCCAGCCACACAGAACTCCCTACCGGACCCCAATGTGACCTGCTCTCAGTCTCTAAGCTTTCACAAAAGTTGTTCCTTCTGCCCAGAAAATGCCTGCTCTTCTTGACTCATACTCTTACGTTTCTACCATGACACTAAACCCCTAGCCGAGGCAGGGCCGTCGAGACAAACTTCGTGCCCCATGGAGCCTTCAACCTTGTTCCCCTTTCACTGCTCCACAATCCCCCACGGTTCCCTGTGGGTCAGTCTCCCCCCCACACACACTGGCTATGAGCTACTCAGGGACAACACCTGGTCTGGACATGTCCCCAGCGCCCAGTCTGAGGCATGGCACCAAGGTGTGAGGCAATGTTTGTTGAGTGGCTGGCGGACTGAATGGCACAGAGGGGGAAACTCAGAGCCAGCGGGCGGCTTTCAGCACAGGCTAGGGAAGGACTTCCGCTGTCCCGCAGCGGGATAGGCAGCCCCAAGGCGTAAGCACCCCCCCTGAGAGGGACGCAGCCCCTTGCAGGACAAGTGGACAGGGAATGAGAATGAGGGACGTGCAGGAAGGGGAGCGGGTGGTCAGACCAGTGCTTCTCAGCTGAAATTTACATATAGGAATTAACTAGGGATCTTCTTAAAGTACAGCCTCTGATTCAGTAGATCGGGGACAGGGGGGTAGGGCCCCCAAATCTGCATTTCTAACTAGCTCCAAGATAATGCGGATGTTGCTGCTGGTCTACAAATTGTACTTTGAGAGGCCAGGTTCTGGATGACCTCCGCTGCCCTCTCTAAAAGACTAGCTCTCCTGGGTCACTGTCCCGCCCAGGATTAGGGTCAGGGCTAGGTGGCTGGGAGCTGGACAGGCTGGGTTCTAACCGGGTGTATGTAGCTGTTGGGCTCGGGGAGGGGGGCCCGCCGGCCACTCACCACTTGCTCGTCTAGCGTGAGCAGCGTGCGTGGCACCTTCGGGGAAGCTGAGCCCAGGCGCAGGCAGGTCGGGCTCAGCCGCGGAGCCACGTGTTCCAGAAGCTTCCTAGGGGACAGGCCCCGTGGGGGCCCCGGTGGCAGCGCATCCTCGGAGATGGTGCCGCGGAGGGTCCGGAGCTGAGGAGGGGACGTAGGGACCTCAGAATCCATACAGGTTTTCAAGGAGGCAATTGGCGGTCTGATCCCAGGACCCCGGCCCACCTGTGTGGTCCGCACGATGATGCGGTAGCTGTGCAGGGTGCCCCCTCCGCTGCCTTCCTTCTCTTCCCTCCGCAGGCTCACTGCCACCGGACCCAGCACCTCGTCCAGTCCGAAGAAATTCTGATGTTCTGGAGGAGAGGGGGGGCCCCCTCGGACCGTGGATGATCGGTCCCGCCCCCCTGGGAGTCCCACCCGGGATAGGCCACGCCTATCTCGAAGCCCCGCCCATGCCCATCGCTTCTCCTAGTGCAGACCCTAGACTGAGGCCTCCTCCCTCCGCTGCCCCGCCCACATCCTATCAGGCCAAATCCCTATTCGTGCGGGCTCCCCGATGCTTGGCCCTCCGCCCCGCCCCCTCGGAGGCTCCGCCCACAGCACGCCTGGCCCCCGACGCAGGGGGCCAATGCCTGCCTGCTTCCAGGTCTGGGTCCTGCAAGGCCGCGCGCGCCACGCCCACGTTCTGCGGCAGGATGTATGCGGCCCTCCCTTCTGACCGCTGATGAGAACAAGGTTCCCACAAACGTGCAGAGGTTCTCAGACCTCACTTTCCACCTCAGAAATGTTGATAGGAAATCTCCCCCCAGCCCGAGGGGTAGGAGGATGAATGAGATGGAGGCCAGAGCCCTTAGGAAGGTGGTTAAAGCTCGGCTCCACAGAGCGGTCTTGGCCCCAGAGGCAGAGCAGGATCCTTCACATGAGCAGGAATTTAACAGGGAAAAGTCAACTCATGAGCGCTACTGTGTGCTCCCCAGGTGACAGGGGCCGCCGCCCAGCCAGGCAGCCCCCTCCCCCTTACCTTTGCCATAGAAGTACTTGCGGTAGTAGCCGGCGCCCAGGTCTGCATGCTCCAGGCTGTAGGCTGAGGTTCGGTTCTGTGGCTCCTCCAGGACGGACACGGCGGCGTTGGGCAGCGCAGGGGGCACAGGTGGGGACACGGGTCCACCCAGGCCCAGCTCGCCCTCACCCCCGAGCTCACTCACAAAGCCAGGCGCTTCAAGCAGCAGGTCCGAGCCCGCAGAGCGGTCCTCAGCAGAGGCCGGAGTCCCAGAGCCGGCCTCTGCATGGCCCCCCGTCCCCCGCGGCTTCGGAGCCCAGTCAAAGAGCAGACTCTGCACGTCATAGTGGGCAAACCAGTGGGGCTCAGGCACTGGCGGGAAGGCGGGCTCCGGCTCCTCGGCCGGCAGCCCCAGCAGGGCCAGCGGGTCAGTGAAGAGCCGGGTGGGGCCCGCGGCAGGGCGGCTGGCCTCCTCGTGGCTGTGGGCACGGGCACGAGGGCTGGCTGGCGTCGGGGGCCGGGCCTCACCGGCATCGCTGCCGCTGCGCAGGAGCGGGGCCCGGGGGGGCCTTGGCTCGAAGGTGTGTGGCGTCAGCGGGGGTCGTGCTGGCTGGCGCAGCTTCCGCGCGAAGAGGTCATCCGTGGGTGCAGGGGCCGCACCCCGTCGAGGGCTCCCCACGCCACCGCCGGCCCACATGGGCGTGCTGTGGGCCTGGCTCTCCGGGGAACGGGTCGCATTGGCGGGCACGGGTGGTTGGTGCCCAGGCAGCAGGCCAGTTCCTGCCCTAAGGGAGGAGGGGGCTGCTTAAAGGGGCCTGGGGAGAAAACAGGAACCCAGGCCCCCAGCCTGGTCCTCCACCGCGCCGGTTGGCTTCCGGCCCCCTCCGCGACCATCAAAGCCGCTTCCGCTTTCCTGGCCACTTCCTTGTCTGCCTTAAGCTGAGGTTTCCAGCCCCCTCCTGCAGCTAAGCACTGGGCAGAGCCAGGGGCTGTGCTGTCCCGGCCTTGGCCCTGGGGGTCTTGGAACCTGGGCAGCATCGACGGTGCCAGGGTCCCTCGGTTCCCACTCACACACCTTGGCTTTGGCCTGGGTGCAGAATGAGGGTCCCCACCAGTCCTGGCCCAGTTGGACAGACGATTTGTCCCGCCTGGGACGGGAAACCCATGGGGCCACTGATGTCTGGGTCCAGCCCACTTGACAAAGGGAGGACGTCCTGTCCCCAGAGACTCCTCCCTACCCCTCCCACTTCCTCCAGGGTCCCTGAGGAGCTGAGCACCCAGAGGCTGGGTCGCAATGCCCTGGCTCTCATGGCCTCAACACCTCAAGGACACAAGGGTTCCCAGGGGACACTGGCAGGGCAACGGAAACAGCAAGAGGACTTCCTTCAGTACAGGAAGTGGCCCCAACTCTGAGCCCAGCCCCCTGCCCAGCCCCATATCCTGAGGAAGGTGCTGGGGTCACACCAGCCCAGTCATGGGACCCATCACCCTGACCTGAAGGACAGGCCCAACCAGGCTCACTCTCTGCAGGCGACTGTGGCCATGCCTGGGGGGCAGGGGAAGGAGTCACACGGATGGAGCCCCTTTGCAGGAACTGGGACCAAGGGACCCCGGCCTACCTGATGCTGACAGGGAAGTCTGAGCCCCATGTGACAAATGGTCAAACTGAGCTCCAGATAAAGGGAGGCTCTTTGCCTGAAGTAATCCCACATTACAGCTAGGATTTGAACCCGGGTCTGTCAAGCTCCCGGGTCTAAACAGTGCGGTACCTGCCCACTCCTGTCCTGTGTGTGTAGGTGTGAGGTGAGTGGGGGTTGGGCTGAGGCTCAAAGCCTCACAGGATGTAAGACTGAGACACCCAAGGCACCAGGGACCCGCTAAATGCGGAAATGTGTCGAGACCAAGGGCAGGTGCAAAGGGTGGTGTGAGAAAGTTTGGGGGGGAGCCACCCCAAGTGGACCCAGGTTGGTGTGGGCAGGCAGGGCAAGGATATGGGACCCCCCCACTGGGAACACAGACAACTGCTGGCAGGTCTTCGTACGTCCTCCAGTGAGGCCGTGTGCGGCTGGCCTAGGACAGGCTGGTGGCAGGGGCTCCACGCAGCCCTCATCCAAAGCTCTGGGACCCCGCAAGGGTAGGCCTCCAAGCTCGGGGTGCCTCCTCCCATAGTTTCTCCTAGGACGTCTGACACCAACCCCGAGCCTCTGTTCTCTCCTCTCTAAAATGAGGTTAACCCTTCTGCCCTTTCCCAACACCACTGGGAGACTTAAAGGAGGTTCGAGAGCGTGAAGCTGGCCATGTGTTAAGTACGTGGTGGTGAGGCAGGCCCTCGCTCCCTGTGCGGAGCTCTTGGGCCTGGGCTGTGATGAGTCTGTCGGGGCGGGAGGGGACATGAGAGAGGGGAGCTGTGTAGGCCCCTGCTCTGTGTGGGCTGAGCTCTGTGGGACGTGTGTGCACACAGCCCACGGGCTGCCTCTTGTTCCGGCCCAGGGCTGGGCTCTGGCCCTGCCTTCGGGGGTGTTCTTGGGCTCTGCCCCCCACCCGACAGCTTCACACAGGGTCCATTGAGGCCGGGACATTCCTTGCAGCCTGTGTCACTGAGGGGAGAGGACCGGCCCCGCCCCCACAGATCCGGAAGGCCTGGCTGCCCCAGGAGGAGGTGCTGGACGCTACCCAGCACATCTGGAGGTCATGACCCTATTTCTGCTGCCAGGGGGCGCGACAGATGTTTCCTCCCAGGCCAGACCCGAGACCGGGGGGCGGTGTGCAAAGGCTTGGGAGAAGGCCACCCCGAGATCAGGGGAGCCCCAGGACAGGGGGAGCCCCGCACACAACCGGCAGCAGGGGCAGTCGCCAGCGCCGCCCAGAGGAGTCGGGGGCCGCCGCATCCGATCGCCCTCACACTGGTCGGGCAGGGCCGGACCGTCACGCAGAGGCGAGTGGGGGCGCCAGGCGGCCGGACGCAGGGGACTGGACGTGCTGACTCGGGACTGGAGCCCGGACGAGGTTAGGAGGGTGTAGACAGCGAACGCGGCAAGGAACCCCCTTCCACATACACACCACCCGGGCCCACGCCAAGCCACCTTTTCCCCTGTCCGGCCCGACCGCGGTGCTTCCACTCCCCCGCTCCCGCCTGTACCTCTGGGGCTCCCGCCTGGTGGCCGCCTCCCGCGCTGGGGTCCCGCTGCCTCTCCCGCTACCGCTCGGGCGCAGGCTCCGCCTAGGGGCGGAGCCGTGCCGGGAGGACGGGACCGCCGCGGAGGGGGCGGGGCCAGCCTGGGAGCAGTCCGCGGCGGGAAGCCCCGGGGGCGGGGACTGGAGGCCCTGGGTTGGTAAGGTTGGCGCGCAGTGTGAGCACCCAAACCGGGCCAGGCCCAGTCCGGCAGTGCTGTTGGGTCTCCGGCCTCAGCTGAGAAACGCAAAAAAGGGTGCCTGCCTTCCAGACCAACTGGGAGGGCTACAGGAGGATTCCTAGTGCTTAGCAGCCCCCTCCGTTCCTCCCCTCGCCCTCCTCCACCCCATCTGGCAGGTGCCCAGAAACAGCGACAATTTATGAGCACTTACTAAGCACTGGACCCTGCTCTCCACACGCTCTCATTCTTAAAACACCTTAGACAGGTGTCCTCTCTTCTTTATAAGCTGGAGAACTTGAGGTTCAGAGAAAGGCTTTCGCCAAGGCCGAGGCTGATAGTTTTAGGCACTTGCCTCATGAGCTGGGAGTCTTTGAAAATATAGGGGTGAGAAACTGAACAAATTGAACTTCAGATGAAGGCTTAAAAAGGAAATCTTGCAAGGAAGGGGACCTAGGCCTACTTGAACCCCACTTGGGTCTTACTACTATCTCCCATCATAACCCAGCCCCACATTCTTTATCCCCTTCTCTGTGCTCATCTACCCTGACCTGGCCACCCTCCTCCACCTAAACATTCCCAGTCAGAAAAAGAAAACACCAACCAAAATCAAAAATAGTGTTATTAATTCTGGTGTCTCCGAAGCATGGAAAAAAAAAAAAAAAAAAGAAGAAAGAAAGAAAGAAAAAAAGAAACCACCCTTCCCCCATTTCAGCCCCAGGTCCAGGCCAGGGGGCGGCCCCTGCAGGCAGTGTGGGCCCAGGGGCCAAGTCAAGTCAGTCCTGGCCACGGGCTCGAAGCGGGACCAGCCCATGGGTTTGGCTTTTGGGGCCTGGCTGGGAGGCTGCCTGCCTCAGTTTGGGGAGCCCCGGCCCTGGACTAGGGATGAGAGATCAGGGATCAAGGTCAGAGGTCTGGGCCACTTAGTTCTGATACTCTGGCTAAGGCAGCCAGAGGTCAGGGTTCAGATGTAGAAGCCAAAGCCACTCAGCTCTGTGGTCCAGCAGAGAGGGCCAGAGACCGGGGATCCAAGTTACTGAATCCTGGGGCTGGGATCCAGAGGGTACCAGGCCGCTCAGTACTGATGCTCCAGCAGGGGCTGGGCGGCCGGGCTTTCACGCTCCTCAGCAGGGGCAGGCCAGTCACCCAGGGTCCCAGTGGGTGTGCCACTTTCAGGAGCACTGCTGTCCAAGCAAGGAATGTCCTGGGCTGCTCTGGAGGGCGAGGAGGCGTTGGTGCTGATATCCGGGCTGAGGCTGAGGTCTAGGGGCGCCTAGGGGAGGGGAGAGAGGTTGGTGGAAAAGCAGACCTGAGGAGCTCAGGACCCAACTCTTCCACAGGGCCCTTACCTGAGATTTGGGAGTTCCTCCTTTGGGGCTCCCTGAGGCTGGCTCTGCCTCAGACCCCCCTAGCCCCTTGCGACCCCCCAGGCTCCACTTCCCAGTGGGACCCTCAGAACTGAGGAGACCAGGGCCGGGGGGCCTTGAGGGCCGGGGACCCTCCGTGGGTGCGGGGGAAGCAGGGGTTGGTCCAGGGAGCCGAGGGGGCGGCCACTGCAGCAGAGGAGGGGGGCGCCCGTCACCAGAGCCGCTCAGGGAAGGCCGAGGGCCCCAGCCTGGGCCGGGAGGGAGAGGTTGGTCGCCACTGCCTGCGGGAGACAGATAAGAGGGTCGAGGTTTCAGCTAGGCTGCCCTCACCCACTCGCTCTGGCGGGCCTGGCCAGCTCACCTGTGTTCTCAGGTGTGGGGTGGGCCAGAGGGGGGTTATTGCTGAGGGAGGTCAAGGCGCCGCCTCCGCCACAGTCTGAGTCGTCCACGTTCCCACCGCTGTTGCAGCCAGCACCGCAGCCCTTGTGAAGCCTGGGAGGGGGGTGGCGGGGAGGGTCAGGTTGGCAGGGGGAGGGCCCAAGACCCCCGAGGTGCAGGTCCCCAGCTCTAGGATAAGCCAGCTAACATCTCTGAGCCCCAGGATCTCGTCTCTAAGAGATTTCGCCATCTACTTTGCAGGGTCTTCTAAGAGAGGCATTATCGATGGCTCTGAAGGCGAAAGGCCACCTTCAGCTGTGGGAGAGCAGCTCGAAGGCGGGTCAGCTCTGGGACGGTGTCGGCTCTCAGGGCCCAGTCCTGGCTCCAGCACTTCCTCACTCCAAGCCCTAGGAGGAAGTTGCTTCACCTCGCCGAGCCTCTGCTTCCCACTCCGGGACCTCGGCCCCGCGGGCTCACCTCTCCCAGCTGCGCAGAAGCCAGCGGGCAATGGCGCTCAGGCTGACGGGGCCGCCCCACAGGGCCCGCAGCTGGGGGTGGCTGCCGGCCAGCGAGGTGGTGAGGGGCGACACGTAGATGGGGTAGCCCAGCGGCTGGTCACAGGAGGAATTGATCATGTTGCGGAGTGCCTGCTTGGCGTTCTGGATGCTGCCGCGTTCGGGGTTGCGGTTGCGCAGGAACACCAGCTCCTGCTGCTGCCCGGCCCACAGGCCCCGGACGCACTCGCGGTTCACCTGCGGGCGCCCCACACAAGGGTCAGGGGGGGCTGGCGCTGGAGCGGGCAGGGGGCGGGGCGGGGGGCGGGCCCTGGGTCCCCACCTTGATGACCCGGAAGCTGAGGTGTCGCCGGTTGAGCATGATGATCTTGTACTCGTCCGAGGCGTCGTCCAAGACATGGCGCAGGGCCAGCAGGGAGGGCGTGTTGCTGAGGATGGCGCTGCGCCAGGCGGGGTCACCCTCATGCGAGATGACCAGGCGCTCCTCGTTGGCGGCAATGGCATCATACAGAGCGGCGGGCTCCTCGTACTCATCCGGGGACGTGAAGTGGTCCTGCGGGGCCGCCAGCAGGAGGGCTGGGTCAGCGGCCCCGACCCCTGGGCTCCATCCCCCACCACGCCCACCCCACCGTTCCCACCCTCTCCGGCACACCTGTCCCCACCTGGTGGAGCTTGAGGGCCATGCGAACCCCAGGTGCCACCACACGATGAAGCAGGTCCATGTCTGCGAAGACCCACTCGTCCCGCGGGGAGGTGATGCGGAAGTCACCCTTGAACAGGGCATGCAGGCCGTAGAGGAAGGGCTCCAGGCTGGAGAAGAGAAGGAACAGGCGAGCGTGAAGGTTTCCAGGTTCCGGTGCTCCACTCGGGGGTCCGAGCCAAGACCATGCTTCAGGCTGGGCCTCCGTTTCCCCATCCTGACATGGTCAGGCTCCGTTTCAGTCCCTCACAGGGTGGTGGGGACCGGGAAGGTCCAGAACTGGGCGGCGCCTTGCCCACGCGGGAGAGCTGCCCTGGAGGAAGGGCCAATGTGGTTCCTGGGGGCCGCTGGCCCGGAGCTCTTCGTGGAGGGAGTAGAGGGAAATACATGAGGCCTGGCTGGCCCCATGGCACTCACCTGGCAGACATGCTGTGTGAGGCTGTCCCCAGGGCCCGTCGGCCCAGCACACACAGGCCGAAACACAGTGTGACCAGGGGCGAGTTCCAATCTTGGTCCACGGGCTGCAGCACAAGGACCCCGTCCCCAGAGCCCCGCTCAGACCCAAGGCAGGGAACTCGGGGTGGGCCCAGACTAAGGGAGGCTGAGAGCAAGAGGAACCTGGACAGGGAAGGGGGAACCGGGGCAGGGGGGGCAGACCCAGGACAGTGGGGGCCGGACCTGGCTGCGGCGGGACGCGCAGTACTGAATCCACTCGAGGTGCACCGCGCAGAAGGCAGGCAGTGAGAGGCCAGAGAGGCGAAGGTCATAGTCCTCGTCCACACTCAGGGAGAAGGTGGGGTCCGAGTCTGCATAGCCCGGTGCCCTCACTGGCCGTAGGGCCGCGGCGATGCCCTCGTGGCTAAGCCACGCCTCCAGTTTCGGGGAGCGGCTCACGTAGTAGATGATGCTCTGCGAGGAGGGAGCAGGTGTCAGGGCTGGGGCCAGGGACCCCAGCCACACCCTGGCCACGGGACAGAAAGCACTGGGATGCCCGTGGTGGACAGAGGACCACCACCTCGTGTCTCCTCTGAGCTCCCTGAAGGCACACAGGCCAGTCTGCTCCCCTCTCCAAGGCCAGGAAGGAGGAGTGAGAATGATGCCGAGAGGCACCCCCCACCCCCTTACAGAGCACGCCCTGGAAGGTTCTGCCTGTGGCAAGTGCTAGCCTGCTTGCTTCAGAAGATCTCCCATTTGTAAGACAGACCACGATGCAGAAAGACAGCAGACTTGCTTGAGATGACAAGATAGGGTAGACTGAGCTTGGACTGGAGCCCCCAGGACCTTCCACACCATTACGCTGTGGGATCCAGATCTCAGAGACCTTAGAAGGTCAGGCTGAGGCAAGTGGGGCTGCCTGCAAGCCAAGGGGCCTATGTGCCTGTGGGCCCCAGGGTCCCTCTAGGGAGCTGAGGCCTGAGAGCCACAGGCCGTTCCGCTCAGAGGAAAGGAAAGGCACAGTAACCTGTGTCCTAAGTCAGAGGCTCCTGTCCCCTCTAAGGGATGCTGGCTGCTGCACAGGGCTTCGAGCCCACGGAGAAGAGCTTCTGGAAGGCACGCAGGCAGGATGGATGGGCCCTGGGAGGCAGGCAGTTGGCAACCAGCAAGCTCACTAGGATTCCATGTGCCAGCCTGGGAAGGGGCTGACGGGGCGGGCCCCAAGCCCGGGGACAGGGCGGCGAGTCCGGGGCTGGGGAAGGTGCTGCAGCTGGCCATGATCACAGGGAGCAGGGACGTCCAGCAGGGTGGCTCTGGTGGGGTCTGGGGGCCCGAGGGGCTGCCCTCGATGGCTGCCACGCTCCCTGGGCACTGCCCCTGGCGGCCCCAACCCCCCTTCCAAACTTGAGCCCACCCTGTCTGTGGCAGAGCGCCTCTAGGCCTTCTGCACACCACCACCCTGCTCTGACTGTGCCCAGCCCGTGAGCACAGCTGCAGCCGTGGCGAGGCAGCCTCCCCACGGGACGGCCAACTTGGCCAGGCCGGGGCTGCTCTCAACCTGCCAGCCTGGGCCTGGCTGGGTGCCTGGTGCGCGGCCATGAGAAGGCCGCGCTGGCCTTGTGCTGGGCTTGCGGGAGGCAGCAGGGTGACCCGCATGAGGACACCTCTCTGACAGTGGGGGAGGAAGGTGGACAGAACCGTGACCCCCCAGATGACCCGGGGCTGGGAATGTCCCTGTCTGGACCATAGCGTCTTTCTGGGTGAAGTGAGGGGCGGGAGGCTCGCACACCCTTCCCTAGAAGGGGCTGGCTGGACGGAAAAGTCGACAGACGAAATTACAGCTTCTCTGACGTGTGCCACTGATGGGATGTCCGCGGAGGCCAGAGGACAGCTGGGAGGTGCAGAGGGCCGCCCTCGAGAGAGCCTCAGGAGAGCAGGCTGCCCTGGGCCCCGATGGGCCTCCCCCCCAGGCCCTGCACAGGGAGCCCCAGAGCAGAGGCTGAGAGGGCCCGAGGGGGCCAGGAGGCACCCTCACCTCACTGCACAGGGCCGTTCCTCCGGGAGCCGTCATTCCTGCCCTCCAGGGATTCCCTCCTCCTCAAGGAGATAAACTGAGGCACAGCAAAGGAGGGGACATCCCTAAGGAAGCTTCCCAGAACCCAGTCCAGGGCTCCTGCTGGACCCCACGCTGTGCTTCACGGCCTTCAACACCCCATACGGGGGCTTGGGGAGCGCCCAGACTGAGACAGGGAGGCCTGGGCCTGGGTCTGAGCTCAGCTCCGCCACTCTCCCCTGAGCCTGGGGCCACAGGCTAATCACTTCATCTGCCAGTCAGCCGCCCGAACTGAGATAGCGGGCTCTCTCTTGGGGGGTGTGGTGGGCTTCACCCGGCTCAGGAGGGAGCCTGGCTCAGAGCCTGGCCCCTGGAAGCCACCACTGCTTGGCGGCCGCTCCTGTGATTATCATTTACCACCACTGTTGGCACTATCGGCGCTGTGACGGGAGCTGGGCAGGGTCCTGGTGTTCTAGAATGATGGCCTCCGCGGCCACCCTTCCCAGGACCAGCAGCCCAGGGAGGGGATGCGTGCACATGCTCCCCGCCTGCCCGATACTCACCGTCCAGGTGCGTGTCCCAGGGGAGGGTGACAGCGAGCCCTGCTCCCCCCCCAGCACCCACTGTCGGAGGCACACTAGCCGCTGGGGCCCCAAGGGCCTGCTGTCCGGTGGTGGGTGGCATCTTGGAGGTCGCTTAAGGCTCTCTAAGGCCTCCGCTTCCCTCGGGCAAAACAGGCTCCCAACCATTCAGAATGTGGCACTCGGGATGCTCCCGGTGGGTGGTCGTTAGCAGGGACCCCTGCAGCCCGGCCACTGCTGGCCATACCTTGACATAGTACGTGATGAGGATCTTGCGGAGATCAAAGACCTGAAGCATGGACGCCGCGTTATTGTCGCTGATGCTGTAGCCCTCCAGCACGTACTTGCTGGCCGTCACCTCCCAGGCCAGCCAGCGCTGCCCAAAGGCGGCATTGAAGGACAGGACCCGCGGCAGGTGGCCGGGCTCACAGCAGCAGCAGCCCTCATCCTCCTCCACGCCCTCCGTGATGGCCTCCACCTCGCGCTGCTGGCAGTACGTACCTGGGTGGGGGGAGGGGCGCCCGGTCAGGGGGCCACTGGGACCTCCCGCCTGCCTTCTCCCCGGTGAGAGCCCTGGCCTTCGCCGGTCCCTGTCCGGGGATGCCATGAGCAGCGGCTACTAGCTGCGTGGATTAACCACCGAACCCTTCCTCCTCCAGACTCCCAGAGGCCACGGCAAAGACAAGCTCAGAGCCAAGTGCCCTGCTCAGGTCCACGGTGCTCGTGAGCTGGGCCTCGAGCCCCTCTGTGCCCTCGGAGGCCTCTTCCGAAGCAGACAGCCAGCATGCGCGTCTTCCAGAGGGCAAGGGGGCTGTCCGCAGCGCCCAACCGGAGCCAAGCCCGAGACCAGAGAGCAGCAGGTTGCAGGCAGCTGACGGGGGAGCCCAGGGCTCCGGGCCCATGCTTCCGCCCGAGCGGCCTCTTCAGTCCCTGTGGGCGCAGCGCTTGCCCGCCACCTCAGCACTCAGACCGGGAAACCCCGGCCTGGGGAGGAAGGGCGCCTTGCCCCGGGTCACCCCGCGAATGGAGGCAGGGCCGCACCAGAAGCCGGCCCTCCGGCGCTGTGAATCGCAGCGGCCTGCGTCCGGCCCAGGCCCCGTGGCTCACCCCGGAACTCGAGGCCGCGCAGCTGGAAGGTGACGAGGCCGTTGCCGACCTCGATGAGGTGCACCAGGGCGTTGAGGTAGTCAGAGGCCAGGACGAAGCAGTCGCCGGGGCCGTAGTTGCCCCAGCGGCCCAGCACCAGGTCCCCACACAGCGTGTGCTGCAGCGAGCGCGTCAAGTGCTCGTAGAAGATGGAGTTGAGGTTGTTGTCGTCGGCGCCTGAGGCCCAGGACAGACAGACACGTGGACAGAACGACAAGTAAGCGAGGCCCCCTCCCCGGGGCGGCCCCACCCGGAAGGCCCCTGCATAGCCAGCAACACACCGGGGTTCCGATCCAGCTGCGTGACCAGGCGGGTGTTGGAATGGTCCACACGTTTAGTGCTGTTCAGAAGAATGACAGAGCCAGTCGGAGACAGGCTCGGGTGAGGACTCCCGCCAGCCCGCCACCATGCCCTCGTGGCCCACAGCCCTGTTCTCTGGGCAGATGCCACAGGAGTCCCATTTCGCAGGAGGCCGAGGCTACGGGACAGGAGGGGACGCCCCAGGACCCCACGGGATGCCCAGGGTGGGAGCCTGAGGCTTGGCCCGACTCGAGTTTTGCCCTCATCAGATCGGCCACCCGAAGCCTGTAGTGCCCACCGGTGGCGGCCCCTCTGTGCATCCCACCCTGTCTGGGCCCCAAGCTCCCCTTCCTTCCGAGGCCCCCCTGGGTGACCCGCCTGCTTCCCCCAAGACTCACTTGTAGTCGCGCTCCCAGAACTTGAGGGGCCGCGCGTAAGACATGATGAAGACGGCGCTGCCCAGCAGGGGGTTGAGCGGCGTGGAGAAGAGCGCCGAGAGCAGAGCTTGAACGAAGAGCATGGCCGAGTCTGGGCACGAGTCAAGGAGGTGGCGGGCACGCAGGACCCTCCCTAGACTCCCTCGCCACCCCTTGACTCTCACCGACCGGCCCCGCCGCCCCCCTCCGGGCCGCCGCCCTCCCCGCACGTCCCCTCCGGGCCGCGGGCAGCAGGCTGGGTACGAGGCACGGCGAAGGGCTGGGCGAAGGCGTGGAAAGCGGAGCCCCACGTGATCTGCCAGGGCGCAATGTAGGTCAGCACGAATCGCAGCTTGTACAGCAGGTCCCACAGCTGGCAGGCCGGAAGGAAGAGACACGCAGGTCACTCAGAGAGGCGGGTCGGCCAAGTACCCCATTCAGAGTCTCGGGGCTACCCCGGGGGCTGCCCATGTGGAGGTCGGGCTCACCGCCGCTCCCAGCCCTTTCTCTCTGGACCTGGCTCGAACCAGCCCCTGTTCCCGCGGGCGGAGCCTCTACGGGAGCATTAGCCGGCTGCTTGCGGGACCGCCCTGAGAGCTTCTGATTCTTGTCCCATTTCGCAGATGGGAAAGTTCAGAAAATCAGGGCAGGATGACGACTTGCTCAGGCCATCAGCGAGTGATGAAACTGGGCCTCGACCAGGACACTGGAAGTGGAGACGGGCCCCGCCCTCAGAGGGGGCACAGTTTGGATCTCCACCATCCTGGGCCACACCGGAAACCAGACCAGAATGCCCGCGTAAAAGGGAAAACGGCTCAGGGCCCATTCTGGGGTCGCACGGTAGGGACCACCGCAGGCCTCCAGTACAGTGCCACAGAATGATTCTCTGTTCAGTGATTCCCCGCACCCCCGAACCCCACATCAGGGGGTCCCACCGCTGGGCAGAGCAGTCTAGATCTATCCGGGCCCCAGGGACCTCCGAAACTCAGCTCTTCACTGCTCCCCGGGGCTGTGGCTGGCAAGGAGGCAGAGCTCAGAGGCTGGTTTCCAGAGGGCAAGGCCAAGTCTTAACTAATTAACTACCTAGTGACTGCCCACAAGCAAGGTGGTGAAGGATCACGACTCTGAGAAAGGGCAGCGAAGTCAGAGGGACCCGGATTCAAGTCCTGGCTGGTCACCAGTTCTCCGGGGGACTCGAGGCAAGTTGCTTTAGCGCTTCCTCTGTGTCCCTGTGGAACCTGCTGCAAAGGTCCATGGCGGGGCTGACGTGGAGAAGCGGCCAGCGGGGCTGCAGGCCCCTGGGGACGTCCTCCCCGCCGCCAATAGCAAATAGGTTCTGCTCCCGCCTCCCAGCCTGCAGTGCGGCCACCAACTCACCTTGCTGCAGAGCAGGGACATGAGGAAGTAGTCAAGCAAAAAGCCCTGGGAGAGGCGTGGGTAGTCGAAGTGGAAGAGCAGGACAGTGAAGGCCAAGGTCAGGTACTGCTGGGGAGGGCAGCAGAAAGCCGAGCGCAGCAGCTTCAGCCCAGCCACGGTCATCAGCAGCGCCCGGCAGCTGTGGGGGAGGAGCAGGCATTACGTGGCGGGCAGGACTCGGGGGGCAGACGGGGAGGGGGCCTATCCCTCCCCGGCCCCGGCCTGGGCTCTGCCGAGCCGGGCCCTGCTCTCATGGGCGAGGGACGCTCGGTCTCTGCTCCCTAAAGAGATCCCCCCCTTAAGATGCATCTGGGAGACACATGTGTTCTCAAAGAAGCAACTGTCTCTAACAGGGGGTGGCAGGAGCTCGAGGACTGCGTCCGCTTGCTGGGGCAGCTGAGGTGGGTTTCATTCCCTCTGTGGGCTCCGGTGGCCCACGTGGCCCACGGGAACGCAGCCGGTGGGATGGCGGGGGGTGGGGCTGTCCTCACTAGAGGCAGAACTTGTCCGGGTGGCTGACAACAGCGTGGGCGTCCACCGTGAGGGCGTTGAGCACCACGGCTGGGTAGATGAGGTACTTCTCCACGCACTGAAGGCTGGCGTACAGCTTCTCAAACCACATCACCTGCGCAGCGCCTGCGGCAGAAGGCGCGACTGGTGACCGGCCACATTCCCCTCCCACTGCCGGGCCGGGTTGGGTGCACGCCCAGAGGGAACCTGGAGGGAGGGCAAACCAGGGGACGTGGCTCTCCGGGTCCCCAGAGACTTTGTGGCAGCTCAAAGGAGGGCGATGAGGCCCACGCAGAACATTCCGTGTCTCAGGGCACATGCTTGGCCCATTCTGCCGTCTGGAAAAACAAACCTAACGAGAACGTCTCGGGTGCCCGCTGGAGGCTGGGTGAGGCCCACATATATGGTGACCTCGAGGTGCAGCCCCTTCATCACGGGGCACCGACCCCCCTGGCCTGAGCTGACCGTAGCCACGTGCGAACGCCGGCCCAGTGGGCAAACTCTTATCGCGAACGGAAAACAGGGCATGTGGAATTTCAGGGACCAGATCCAGGTGATGAAACAGAGACTAAGAGATGCTTTTATCACACAGCCCAAATGAAAGTCGGCCAGGCGAACCTAGTCTATGGGCAACCAGTCAATCTTTCTGGACGACAGATCCCTTTAGGCCCTTGGAATTCTACATCCTCCATGTCCCCAGCGAAAGCAGACGAAAGCGGACGGGCAGAGAAAGGGCAGGGCGGGCGGGGTGAGGGGCAGGGCCAAGTGGGGGCGCAACCAACCGGGCAGCATGAGGACAGGCTCGGCTGTGCACGCCGCGGACACTGGGCGGCGTGGGCAGAGGCTGCCCCCTACTGGCACTCGGAGCCAAGAGCCCAGAGGGCCTCGCTCTCACCAGGCCTAGGTGTCGGGCCTGGGGAGCAGCGCAGGCAGGACCGGAGGAGCCGCAGCCCCAGGCGGGCACTCACCGCGGACTTCGTACTGGCTGTACTCGGACGGCTTCAGCACGGGCTGCGACAGGCAGAACCAGGGCAGCTGTTTGCGCAGCTGTGGCAGCAGGTAGTGCGTGAAGAAGCCCACGGCCCCGGCCAGCGCGTACAGCACAAAGCCCAGCACCGACTGCAAGAGGAACGGGCCGGAGGCTCAGCCCAGGTGAGCAAGCCAAGGAGCCCACAGGGCCCGGGCCGGGTGGGCCAGGGTGGAGAAGGCCACTCGGCAGCGGCGGCGGCGGCCCGGGGCCCTCAGGCAGACAAAGAGCGAGGGGGCGGGGCAGCCCGGGCCACACGAACCTTCAGGGCGATAAAGACGGTGCTGGCGCTGATGGCGAAGGTGAGCACAGCGATCACCACACACATCACCAGGTCAGAGTGCAGGACCTCACGCTGCAAGGCCGGGAGACACCAGCATGGGTGCCCGCCACCCCGGGACCCCCCGCACGCGGGCAGCCCTCCGCCCCGAGCCCCAGACCCCACACGCCAGCCTCTCACCACCGACTGGCGCATCTTGTCTGGCAGCGGGTCTGGGGGCTCGGCCCGAGCCGTCTCCAAGCTCCGCTCCTCCAGCTCGGGGAAGAGCTTGCTCCGGATCAGGGACCTGGGGTGGGTGAGAAAAAGCAGGGGCCCAGGTCGGCGGGGGCCGCCCCTCCTCCCGCGGGCTCCAGGGTCAGCTGGGGACAGCACGTGCACGGACCCCACCGCCAACCCTTGCCATGCACACTCACACAGACACACACGTGCGCACGGACAGGCACATGCGGGCACCCACCAGAGCACAGTGGGGTCACTGCTCTGACGGCTCAGGTGGTAGGACAGTGCCACCAGGAGGCCACAGAAGACCGAGAAGAGGACAGGGACGTGCTGCTCCGGCCAAGGAGTCTGGGGAGAGAACCCATGCTGGTCAAGGGAGGCAAGGGGAAGCGTGGGGGGTGGGGGTCCCCCCCACGGGAGAAGCCACCGCTGAGCCCAATTCACAGTCCCGTCCCAACGACCCCCCTGGGGCTCAGCATGCCCCCCACCCCACAGGTCATCCCTACCTTGATGGCCCCAAGGCAGAAGCCATAGAGCAGGGCGGCAGCCAGCAGGCTGCGGGAGAGGCTGAAGAGCGCCGTGAGCGGGCTGGTGGCGGCTGCGAGGAGAGAAACAGCAGGTCAAGGCCAGCTCCCACCTGCTGGCACCCCACTGCCCCTCAGCTCCCACAGGCTAACCTCCCCGGGACCCCTCCCCGGCCCACTGCTGTCTGCTCCCTGAGCCCCGAGAGGCCTTCACAGCTTCTGGCATTCTTGGGTTTAAACCCCTTGCTTGCAGGACGGAGGGGGGACAAGACGGGCTCTGAAATCCACCGCATAAACAGGGGAGAAAGATTGGCAAAAGGCTGGAGCCGCTTACCTAGAGCACAGCCCCTCCCGGGCCCCATGCTGCCACCCGACCCCCCAAGCTACCTGTGGGCCCCCTACCTGTACCCCCAAAGCCGTGCATATCTATCTGCTCCAGCAGGTACATGAGGCAGGTGTTGACCTGGGGCAGGAGACCCAGGAGGAAGACGAACGGGAAGCACAAGGTGAACACTGGCGGGGAGGGAGAGCAGAGGCCCGGTCGGTTAGCTTGCGGACCACCCGGTGGCCCGCCAGCCTTGGGGCCTCACTCCCCCGGGGCCACCGCCACGCTGCCCGAGCTCACCAGTGGCCACATCCCGGGCACAGAAGAAGAAGGAGGCGGAGAAGAGCGTGAGGCCGTACAGGGAGACGGGGGGGAAGGGCTGGGCTGAGCCCAGGGCATCCAGCAGCCAGATGAGCAGGCAGCAAATGCAGAAGTAAACAGGCCGGCTGTATGCGATCACCCAGTTGTGGCCCTGGGGAGCGAGATGGCCAGGAGCCAGCTGTCCCCAGCTGACCACCCCGCACGCACGCGTGCACACACACGCACACACACGCACAGGCTCATGCCCGCTCACATGCCCTGCCCGTGGCCCTGGATCCAAGATAGGAAGCCTGGCAGGGTGAGGGCAGTGGCACTGAAGATCCGAGGCCAGGGGGGTGGTAAGGCAGCCGTGCCCCTCCCAGAGCCCTCCGCGCCTGTGTCAGCCCCTGCCCAGGGCCCGTGCCCGAGCCTCGTGGGGAAAGGGACCGGTACTCACGTGCATGGGAGATGCCGCATCAGGCTGGACGCTCTGGAAGAGACAGGAGCCACGTTGGCAGCGAGAGCCAGAGCCCAAGGGAGGATCAGAGACCCCAGACCCTGCTCAATTCCACCGCTGGACTGTCCGGGGTGGCCAGGGCAGGACCCTACGCCGTTCGGAGTCTCGGTTCTCTCATGGGTAAGATAGGGGCTGGCTATGGGGGATCTTAAACACCGTTTCTGCTTCCGAGCTCACGCCCCTCCAAGCGGGTTGTGGGCACGGAGACGTCGGGAAGGAGGTGGGTGGGGGAAGGAAACCCAAGGAGCGAGGCCTGACCTTCAGCAGGGAATACTGGCAGGAGGCGATGACCAAGCAGAACTGGAAGACCCAGATATCCGTGAAGAAGCCCTTGAGCAACAACAGGTAGCCCAGGAAGGCCACGAGGCTGCTCAGGCCCACGCCGAGGACGTTCTCCACCAGCCCCCGAGTCCTGCAGGGACAGCAGGGTCAGGCACACCCATCTCCTTCCCAGCCAGTGGGGCGAAGGCAGGTGGGGGTGGGGAGGAGGACAGGACCCAGCCACGAAGGCCCACGTCTGAGCCGGTGCCCAGGCCACCCCTCGTCCTCCAAATACACGAACCTATTCCTTCTAGGGCCGGGCCGGGGGGCACCTGCTCTAGGAAGCTGCGCCATCGCTACCCTGCATCCTGGTCTCTGCCCCTTCCAGACCCCGAGGCTCCAAGGGCCACCACCACGGGGCTTGCCTGTCCCTGGCTCACGCACGCCCGGTCAAGCATGTGCTGTGCACACGGGTGGTGCCTGGCACACGGGGCCAGGAGGAAATGCAGAGCGTGGGAAGCCGGGCAACAGGTTCTAGGCCCGAGCCATCCCCGCAGACAACAGAAGTCACCTGACTTCCCTCTCCGGCTTCCTGGGCCTCAGTTACCCCTAAGAAACGGGAAGGCTGAGAGAAGGGCTTTGCGAGCTTTTTCAGGCCACAGAACTCAATTTCAGCAGCTCTAACAGCGAAGCAAATAAAAACAAGAGCCCGGACGGGAACAGCGGGCTTGGAGCAGGGCTCTGGGAGTGCCTGGAGCACCACCCACGCGGCCATGCCTTCATACCCCAGGGGCACCTACCTGGCCAAGCCCCACCGCAGACCCCGGCCCGAGGCGCCTTCAGGGACACCGCGAGGGGCTCCACACGTTCAGAGGCTCCGGAAGGCCCGGGGGCCGCGGCACGTGGCACTCACCGGTCCAGCAGGGCCAGGAGGGCCAGCCGCTCGTAGCGCACGGACGTCCAGCGGCCAGGAAGGAGCCAGTACTTGTAGCTGTGCTGGGCCCGAGGCGGCGCCTCCTCCATCAGCGTCTGCTCCTGGGATTCGTGCAGGGAGTCCTGGTCCAGCAGGTCAAACTGCGGTCCCCACAGCCGCAGCCATCAGCCCCTCGCCCCCCCAACACGGTCCATCGCCACCACTCCCCCGCCCGGCGCACGCTGGCTGGCCCGCCATCTTGTCCAGCACAGAAGGTCCCCGCCATCTAGTGGCCCTACGGCCTGTCCTGCGGCTCCGTCACAAAGGTGTGCTCCTCTCTCCAGGTCCCCAGGACATGGCTCGATGGCTGCGGGGGCTGCTGAGGACCAGAGTCTGTCTTCCCTCCTCAGGCACCCTCTCCCACCTCTTCCTGGGCTCAGTGAAGTCCACCTTGCCCTCTGGGACCCACTACGAGTGCCACCATCCTCCCAGATGGGGCCATCAGGGGTCACTCTGACCATTCCACCCTGGATACACAGAGCCTCAGCCCTGACGACAGCCCTGGGTGCCAGTGACTATGTCGTGAGGCCCTAGGCAAGCTAATCCATCTCTTGGGATTGCTCGTCCCCTTCGCTCAGCAAATACTTAGGAGGCAAGCTATGGGCCTGGCCCTCTGCAGGGGTCTTGGCAATACCACACGGAACCAAAGATGCCCGGCCCCTGCCTCTGGATGTGGCCGTCAGCTGTGTCAGGACCGTGGTGCCTCTTCTGTGTGTCCACTAAGGAGAATAAATGCATCGGGAAGGGACACACGGGGCTTCCAGGCACCGCATGTGCTCTGTGACCCTGAGTGTTAGACGTGTGGGTGCCCCTTTTACCACTGTTTCTTAAATTCTGAGTCTGTGCGTCCTTAAATCTTATGCGTCCTTAACACGTCTGCTGTTACCAGACTGACTGCGTAATTTATCATCCAAACTGGACACTCTCGGGACCAAAACGGGAGGTTAGGGTAAGGAGCGGGGACAGAGTGCCCGAGCCATGCCACGTGCCTGGGCCCAGCAAAGGGAGCAGCAGGGCCACGGCCGGGTAAGCTGAGCTGCCTCTTCTGCGGAGAAACCCGCAGAGACCCGCCGTCCCCGCCTCCTGCAGGCCCCTCCACGATAAAGAACACACTCCAGACATGCTTGTTGAATAAGCAGACGAACGATGCCTTGAGCCACAAAGATCCAGAGCTGGCACACCCAGGGCCAGCCGTCAAAGGTCAGGACCCAGAGCCCTCACTCGAGCAGCCTGTCCCTCTTGGTACCTGGGCAAGGGCTCCGTGAGCTGCCCACCCGCCCCACCGCCGCCCCTCCTGCGGGTCCTTCCCTGACCACCGGTTCCTCACCTCTGGGATCTCCAGGGGCACGCGGCGCACCTGCATACCCTGCAGGACCACCGGCCTCGGCTGCAGCAGGTTCAGGCCGCCCGCCGCCTCAGGGACATCGGCCGAGTGGAAGCTGGAAGAATGCGAGTGGCGGTCCCTGTGGGAACAGCAGCCATGAAGAAAGATCAGGGCCACTGGAGAGCCCCAGGACCACGGTGGGATTAAGGACAAAGCCAGGTCATAACTGGGGGGCCTCTGGGGGCTACTCAGACACCCAAAAGGAGCACCGAGGATCCAGAGGAAGCGAGGGGCAGAAGTGCCTCCCTCCCGGGCCCTGGGCTTCCTGGAAGTCTCCTGCCCAGAAATGCCATGTTCCTACAGTGTCGCGGGATCCCCTTAGGCCTGCCCTTTGCTGCTCCCCACTCTTCTCCTACAGGTTCTGAGCTGCCCCTGCCCCAGCATGGCGAAGAAAGAGAAAAAATGCCCCAGAAACAGCAAACCCACCAGGCTGCTGGCCAGGAGAGCCCCAGCCGGGAGACTCACCAAGCTCCATTGGCCGCCTGCTCCCCCTGCTGTCCCACAGGGTTCTCGTAGCCACCTCCGGCTAGGCCAAAGGTGTAGGAACGCCGCACGCCTGGGCCCAGGGTGTGGGACACAAGGCAGCACGTCAGGGACGGGGACGCCAAAGCCTGACCACGTGAACCACCCAGTGAGGCATTCCCCCGGACGGCAGCCCAGCCCCTGGGAACCCCGAGCCGGAGAGGGCAGAGCCTGCAGGCCAGCCCGCCCTGGGTTCGGGTCCCTGTTCTGCCACTTGCTCAGCTGTGACTTCAGGCCGGGCCTCGGCTTCCTCACAAGCAGAGCAGGGATAACGAGGCCGCCAGCATCTCAGAGAGGCTGCAAGTTTGGCGGCAGGCAGCACGGGGAAGGCCGTCACCACGGGGGCTGCGCGGGTAGTCCGTGGCCAACAGAGCAAGGACTGCCGCGGGGACAATGAAGACCCTCGGAAGGAGGGAAAGTGGGGTGGCGGGGCTCCAGGGCCAGGTCGCCGGACTCGGGGAGGGGCTCACCGCTCTCATCGTAGAAGTAGTGCACGGCACCCTCGGACGTGTCGTCGAAGGTACAGGCCTCGTGCACAGTGGCGCCGGCCCGCGTGAGCAGCAGCGAGGAAGCGAAGTGCAGGGCGGAGGGCAGCGTTAGCGCCCGGGAGTGAGAGGCGGCCCGGCTGCGCTGAGCCTCCTGCAGGCTGCTGGGGAGGGGACAGCCCGAGGGGTCAGAGCCACTCAGAGCCACCAGCCCCCACAGCCCCTCCAGCCGCCCGGGCAGGTGCTCACCTGGGCGGCGAGCCCATGACGGAGGCTGGAGGGGTGGGGTTGCTGCCCGCATTGTGGCGCCGGCGGATCGCCTGAGTCCGCCGCACGCTGCTCGTGCGGTCCCGCTTGCCAGTCTCGTCGGCTGCTGCCCAGAGAGAGGCCCGGCCGTGAGCGACAGAGGCGTGGACGCAGCCTCGGACCCGGGCGGGGGCAGCCGCTCCCGCCCCCGAACTACGGGTCAGGCTTCATCCCACCGCGTCCTGCCTCTGGGGCCTAGCCAGGTCGCCTAACCGCTCGTGCCTCAGCTCCCACATTTGGAAAGCAGGACACGACGGAAGTGGACGCGGGGAGTTCTCGATGGGCAGGGGCTTGGTGCTAACTGTAGGACCCGGAGCCGGGGGTCTGAGATCGCCCAGCCTCGCTCATCTGAGGGGTTCGGCAGACGGCACTCCCTCACTCAGTCCTCATCCACCTGCTGCCCGAGACAGAGGCCGAGCTGACTGACCAGCTCCGCTCCAGCCCGGGCTCTGTCCAAACCAAGCCCATACCCAGCTGGCCTCCCCAGCCCCCAGCAGAGCGCGCACTCACCTCCCCCCACAGCGCCTTCCTCTTGCAGCTCCCCCCGCCAGCCGGGCTGGTTGGCAGCAGGTCCCCTGTGGGCCTCAGCAGGCAGCAGAGCAGGCTCGCCAGAAGCCAGCTCCACCCCCGCCTGGGCCTCCAGCTCAGCCTTGGAGCCAGCCAGGGGGGCCCTGAGGGCATCACCCCCTGCCCCATCCATGCTCAGCACGCGGGCATGCGTTTTGGCGCTGGCGGTGCTAGGCGTCCGCTGGGTCCCGTAGGGCCGCTTGGGGGGCACAGCAGTCCCCTCCTCAGCCCCGTGGGGGGCCCGTCGCTTCCGGGGTCCCCCTGCTGCCCCACGGGAGCTCGCAGGAGAGTAACAGGAAGTGGAGGAAGAGCTGTCAGTACTGCAGCGGCGCTGAGAGCGGAGGCTGGAGGCCGGGCTCAGTTCGCTGCCCTCGCTGGTGTCTTCGTCCTCAAAGAAGCCCCCGCCGTCGAGCAGGGGCCGCCGAGGGGCCCGGCCAGGTGGGGAGTGTCTTCGCACGGGGGGCCGCCGTTTGGTGGGCCGCAGCAAGGCCAAGTCCTTGGGCCGCACAACCAGGAGTGGCTCAGCTGGGCCCGGTGGTGTCCCTGCTCCTATGACTGTGTCAAAGGAGCGCAGCGTGTCATCGGAGGGGACCCCGGCATCTGGTGATGCGGGCAGCTCAGCCCCGGAGGGTGGGTCTGTGTCGCTGCCCTCGGGGGCTTGCCCGCCGGGAGGGCTGTCCAGGTGGGTTGAGTTCGTTTTCTCGCTCTTGAAGCTGCTCAACGTCTCCCTGTCAGTGCCACTGAAGCAGGAATCCGAGGAGCCCGCTTTCTGGGGCGTCGGCTCCCCCGAGCCTCGCCGGTCCAGGGGCTGGTAGCCGCCTGCTCCCCGGCGGGGTTCCCGTCGACTGCTGGTCCTCACCAGGGCCCGCTCCGGCCGGGTCAGGGTCAGGAAGCTCTTGCTCAGCTCCTGGCTGAGGCTCCCCTTCAGAAGGGGGCTCATGGGAGTGTCGGCCACACTGCTCCCACTCCAGGGGGCTCCGTCCCCAGCCAAGGGAGAACGTTCTGAAGAGTCTGTGCTGGGGAGAGAGGGGTCTGGGGCAGCCCCCGGGGGTGTCTGGGGAAGGTCTCCAACTATCAGAGAAAAGGAAGACAAAATGAGGAAAGGGCATGCTGTAAAAGGAACCAGCTGCTAAGGGGGTCCTGGGGCCACCACTTCCCTAGAGCCCAGCTGGGGGAGGACCATGAGAAGGCCCCATCCCGAAGGCCGAAGAGAGCTCTGGAGAAGCAACAGTTGGGGTGACCCGAAGATGAGAGAGCCCGTCCTCCCCCCAGAGCCCCCGCCAGAGCACTCCCACTCACTCAGCTTCTCCTGCGAGCTTAGCTTCAGCATCTCTCGATCCGCTGAGGTCACGATCACATTGTTGCTGCCCTGCTCCCGCACCAGCTCCTTGATGTCTGCAACCACGGCCCCGCAGGTGTCAGCCCGACCTCAAGACACTGGGGGGCCATGTCATTCCACACCACCAAATTCGGACCCAAGCAGCAGCCGCCTACCTCTGAGGGGCCCAGAGTCCTCCATCCGGGGCAGCAGCTCCTGAACAAAGAGAGAAGGGAAGGTACGAGCAGGGTAAGAAGCAGACCCAGGACGTACCCCCGTGGGGACGGGCTCCCAGGAGAGGAGTGGGACGGGCCGAGGGCAGGGACCACTCACCGAGACCTGGTTGAAGCCAAACACAGAATGCTGGGAGCTACAGCGCACCGGAGGCGTGGAACTCACTTTCCGAAACACCGTCATCTCCACTCCAGGGTCCCTAGCAGGAGAGAAGAGCGTCAGCTTTCGGCTAACCTCCCCCTCCCTTTAGATTGTACTTCCTCCACCATCCCCAGCACTCCTCTCTTCCCAAGGGTCCTCTCGCCAGTCTGGGGCTGCCCACAGAACAAGCGCTCACCTGCTCCTGAAGTCAATGTCCCCAAGGCTCCGAAGCTTAAGCCCAGGCACCGAGACCCCTTAGTTCCCCACACGGCCCCTCCCCCACTCACCTGGGCAGACTGCCGTCCCCCTGCGCGGGCTCCTCCTCCGGCTCCCCCATGGTGGAGTTGCGCTTCTCCACAATCTCGCCCTGATCGAACATGGCGTGCAGCCGATAGTTCACAGTCTTGATGGTGGTGAAGATGACAGCCACCACGAGGCAGTAAACGCCGGCCACCATCAAGCTGGGAGGCAGGACCTGGAGGGGCCAGCAAGTCAGGTTCCTCCTCCCACAGCCCTGTCCCCACGGGGTAGACCTACAACCACAGTCACAGCCAGCCTTCACAAATTCACAAGACCTCCTCACCGGTCCCTTGCAACTGGTCCAAAGACCCTGCTGGAGGTTCTACCCTCTCACCGCTGAGAGGCTCAAGGTCACCCAGCCCAGCTAAGGAATAATGTGGCTGCTCCTCCATATACCCCAAACTCTGCAGTGAGTCCTTTCTCCACCCCCAAGCCTACAAGGCATAGTCCCGAATCCCTGCCAGGTTGGTACCCCTCGTGACATCTGCCCTCCCTCTCCCCGGCGGGAGTTACAGGTGGCGGCAGCATCTCACCATGTACAGCAAGAAGGGAAAGGTGAGCAGGAAGATCCAGACGTAAAGGTGGAAGCAGTTGGAGAAGGTGCTCTGGTGCGGGTCGAAGAACCAACCGCCGGTGAGCGAGGCCCACACCCCCTGGCGCAGGATCTGCAATACCTGCGACCCCATGGCCCCGCCGCTGCTGCGCGCGCCCCCCTCCCGGGACCCTCATGGGGGCGGCCGCCGGCCCATGCCCCGCCTGGCGCCCGAGGGCCCCGGGGCCCGGCCTCGCGCTCACGCCATGGCCTCCCCTACCCGGGAGAGGGGTCGGCCGGGCGAGGGGGCGGGCAGGGGGCGGGGCCGACCCGGGCAGTCAGCGGTGCGAGGCCTGGACGCGGGGGTGGAGCCTCATCAGGGGCGGGGTCCAGGCCCCCACCCCCGGCCCAGAACTGCTCCGAGGGGCCGAGCCGGTAGGCAGGCGTGGGGCACGGGCCGGACACCCGTCGGCGGCATCCAGAGATGGGCGTGGGGTGGGTGCTCCGGGGGTGCAAGCGACGGCTCCCTCGGCTCCGGCCCGGGGAGAGCCCCGGGACCCTGAGGTCCACTTCCGGGGTTACAGGTCACTCGCTTCGGTCTCCGCGCTCGCCCGGCTACTGCGGGACCCGGCCCAAGGGGGAGGCCGGAAGGAGCAGCGAGCCGCCAGCCAGCAGTGGCGCATGCGCCCGACGAGCCTAGTTGGGACCCGGAAAAGGAAAACTTGAAGGCATGAAACCCGACGCACGCGCAGCAAGGTGGTGGAGGGCTAAGACGCCGGGGAGCCCTTTGCGCGTGCGCAGAGTCCAGTTGTAAAAGAAGAGAGGGCCAAAAGTGGTAGCGCTGGAGCGCGTGCGCACGCTTAGGCGTTGTCAAGCCTGTTGACACCTCTGGGCGGAACCGAAGGGACAGTTGAGTGGCTTCTGGGTAATGGCGGAATTAATTGGCACAAAACTCTCCCAGTAAGTTACAGGAGGCGGGGAGAAGGGTGGAGGCGTGGACTTCTCAGGGCTACCGCGACAGTTCGCCACTAAAGTACGCCCCTTTCTGTCCGCCCCTTTCAGTGCCGGACCTCAAACCCACACTCGCCCCAAGCTGCCTCTACTTCCGGGTCAGAGCTCAGACTTAGTGTGTAGAGAGCAACCCGCCAGAACAGGCATGAATAATAGAAATAGGATAACGTCGTTTTTCTTAAAGTGACAGGCTCAAGGCAATTGAGGATGGCGGTCAATCCAGCGGTTGTGAGGGCGACATAGCTATTCTGAGTCCAACCACTGGGCAAAGTTCAGGACGACAGTCTCAGGTTTCCGCCCACTTGGTAAGGGGCATGAAAAAGTGGATTATTTCCCAGGTGAGGGGAAGAGGACAGGCTTAAGACAACCCGTTCCTAGAGCTTGAGATGCAGCCAGTTCCGTCTTCCAATCTTGCCCACTCCCAACCCAACCTCTGCAAAGCAGAGCTTCTGGTCCCTATGTCAGCTATGAAGGGAAGGAGGCGAAGAGAAGATGAGTCACACAGTCATGCAACTTTGGAGCCAAGACTAGACTCAGGTTTGCCCCACTCCCAAGCCAGGTTCTTTACCCCGTTTTGCTGATGTGGATGCGGAGGGGATGCCCTTTCCTTAGCAAAGACCAACCTTGAATCTGAACCTTCGGCCATGGGTGTTCTGGGCTACCCATCCCATCCTGCCCTTCATTGCCCGCCTACCCGGGAACTCCCGGGACCAGCGCCGGCAGCCTCTGGGAGGGGAGCGGTGCTACCCGCCCGCGTCATCTGATGCTGTTTCCTGCAGGAGGGAGAAGAGCGGAAAAAAGTGAAACTCCACCCTCCACCTCTGCCTCCCGCCCCCGGGCCAAAGTACAAAGGGAGGAGGAAGAAGGGAAGGGGGTTGGAGCCGTCCGGCTGAGGGAGCAGGGCTGGGAAGCGGCAGCTCGTCCCAACTAGGGACACTCTAGCCACCCCCTGCGCAGAAAGACCCAACGAAGTCCAGGCGCTGCCTCTTGCTGGCCCCACCTTGCACTTGGCGAGTGCTGGAGCCAACCTCCCAGGACTGCTCCGGGACTGAGGGACGTTCCAGGGCCCTCCAAGCTGGCCATGGTGAGACGCCGGAGGCCCCGGGGTCCCACCCCCAGAGCCTGACCACACTGCCCTGGGTGGCCCTCCAGAAGCCCGAGATGCGGGGGGCCGGGAGTCGATACTCCTGGCTCCCCAGAGAAGTTTGGGTCTGGGGCTAAGGGCCAGGACCCGGATGCCCAGGTTCCGGGACTAGGGCCTCGGGCGCCAGCAGGGGTGGGGACCAGGGGCACCCAGGGAAGGTACCCCGCTTGCCCCAATATCGGCTCCCAGCTATGGAGCCCTTGAAGAACCTTTTTCTCAAGAGCACGCTGGGGTCGTGGAACGGCAGTGGCAGTGGGGGCGGTGGGGGCGGCGGCGGCGGAGGCTGGCCAGAGGGGTCCCCGAAGACAGCAGCTTATGCCAACCCTGTGTGGACAGCCCTGTTTGACTACGAGCCCAATGGGCAGGACGAACTGGCCCTGAGGAAGGGCGACCGTGTGGAAGTGCTGTCCCGGGATGCAGCCATCTCCGGCGATGAGGGCTGGTGGGCGGGCCAGGTGGGCGGCCAGGTGGGCATCTTTCCATCCAACTATGTGTCTCGGGGCGGCGGTCCGCCCCCCTGCGAGGTGGCCAGCTTCCAAGAGCTGCGCCTGGAGGAGGTGATCGGCATCGGCGGCTTCGGCAAGGTCTACCGCGGCAGCTGGCGAGGTGAGCTGGTGGCCGTGAAGGCGGCTCGCCAGGACCCCGATGAGGACATCAGTGTGACAGCTGAGAGCGTGCGCCAGGAGGCCCGGCTTTTCGCCATGCTGGCACACCCCAACATCATTGCCCTCAAGGCCGTGTGCCTGGAGGAGCCCAACCTGTGCCTGGTGATGGAGTATGCGGCCGGGGGGCCCCTCAGCCGTGCCCTGGCCGGGCGGCGTGTACCCCCACACGTGCTGGTTAACTGGGCTGTGCAGATTGCCCGCGGGATGCACTACCTGCACTGTGAGGCCCTGGTGCCCGTCATCCACCGAGACCTCAAGTCCAACAACAGTGAGTTTCGGGGAGCCTGGTTGGAGGGCGGCATGGCCCAAGCACACACCTGCCAAATCTCAGCTGAGCCACCTGGGAGGGCATCTACTAGAGGCAGGAGCTAGTAGGGAGCCCCACTTGACCCACACTGGCCCCAAAGCAGGAGACCCAGGCACCAAAGAGTCCTTTGTGCCCCAGCTGCCAGGTCAGAAAATTGGGATCTCCCAGGTGAGCCATAGGCATCCTGCCTAATCATGGGCGCTCTGGAAGCTGGCACTCTTCTTCATCCCAAGGACAAGTTCGTCCTTGTGCTGCTGATGCTGTGCTCTGGGGGTAGAAAGCACTTCCAGACGAGAGATCTTGGAGAGGAAAGCCCCCCTACCCTGCCCCCACCCCTGGTGGTCAAGGCTGGGGACAGGGCTGGAATTCTGGCCCCGCCCGTACCCCTGACTGCATGACCTTTAGCTGGTTATTTCAACTCAGACCCTCAATTTTAGACTCTGAGAAAAGGGAGCGACCAGGAAGGTGAAATGGCGTAAGGGGCTGAGGGAGCCTGGTTTCTGCCGCCTGCCACGCAGCGGGTCTGCAGCTGTGCAGCTGAACATTTGAGGGCTGAATCACCGAGAGTTAGCACTTGGGGTGGGCGTGGTGGGGCTAAGGGAGACTTAAGCAGTAAGGTACTCCACCTCCAACCATCTGAGGCCCCACACACTGCTCAGCATGGGCCCAAGACAAGCAAGTGACAGGCTCAGAGGGCTTCCTGGAAGAGGCGTGCTTCACACCAGGCCAGAAGCAGGCTGTGTTCAGAGAGGCACCCAGCTGGATGTTCGGTCAGGGCCTGGCCAGAGCAAAAGCAAAGAGGCAGGGCCCAGCACTGCTTACCCAGCTCCCCCAGTAGTGGGTACACAGGGCTGGGTCTTATGGGTTACTGGAGAGACATGGGCAGCTCTTGAGGGGCAGTGAGCATGGGTGTTTTGGGCTGCCTGGCCTGGGCTGGCCATATACAAGTGGCTTGGGGGAGGGCAGAAAGCCAGGACCCAATAATATCTGAGTCCCTGACAGGCCTGGAAGGGTCAGGGGAGGCCTGCCAGCCAGCCCCCCCTACTCCCCTCATCCAATGGGGCACTTCCCACTGCTCAGCCTCTCTCCCTGGCCCTAGCCCCCCAAGGACCCCCACTCCCTGCTCCAACCCAAGGGAGATTCCCCGAAGGCCTTGGGGGAGGGGACTCCCTTCTTCTGTTTTTCCTCCAGTTTTCTTTCCAGAGAAAATGGAACAATAGCCCAGGCCCCTGCTCCCCACCCTCCCCACTGCTTCCTGCGTTTCCTGCTGCCCCTGAGCCGGCTTCCTGCCCCTGCTCCAGCCTCTGCTCCCTCCCCAGCCCAGCTGCCTGCAGGGGAGGAAAGAGCCAAGGGTGGGGGGGGGGTCTGTGGGAGAGGAAGGAGCCAGGGGTTACATCCCCCCTTCCCCTATTTCTCTCTCAGAGTCTGGGTGGTGGTGAAGGGCAGGCAAGGTGCCCTCAGCCTTTCTGAGCCTGGCCTCCCACCTCGAAGACCCCAGTCCTAGGCCTGGGGTGCTGTCTGCGGGATGGTGGGGGGAGTCCCTGGGTTGGGGGGGGCACAGGCAGGAAACAATGGCGTGATTTTCCTGGACAATGGGGGCCTTGTGAGGAAGCCCGGCAGGGAGTGGAGGGGGAATTCTCCAGGCCCACGAGTCACAGGACTAACCAGCGAGCCCAGCCTGGGTCTGACCTCCCCCAATTCTCCCCCAAAGGACTCCCCCAGTTGGAGACCTGGCCCAGGCCTCCCAGAAAGGAGAAGTAGGGACCAGGGGAGGGAAGCGGAAGAGGTGTGAGCTGTGTAGGCCACTCCCTAGCTGGGGGCTGGGGGCCTGGGCCCTTCCAGAGGCCAGGACGCCCTATGTGGGGACTGAGAGCTTCGGATTTCCAGGCCCCTCTCCTCCAGGTGGCTCCTGACCACCTCTTCCCCACGGTCTAGATCGGGTGCCAAAGGAGCGACTTGGGTTGGGACAAATTTAAGGCACTTGGAAAAAAGCTGGGGATGTGGATGTGAGGATGAGGCTTCGGAAGTGTCAAGCCAAGTTGGCGGTGGGAGGTGACAGGCCACCAGGACAAAGAAGTCCCAAGGCTTGGATGAGAGGCTGCCTATCTCTGGGCCTCAGATTACCCAACAGAAAAGGGGAGGCTGGACTCCCAGCCAGAGATGTTGGTGCAGAAAATGCTTCACTGGTCTGGGAGGTTCAAGTGACTGGAGACCTTGAACCTCCTAGAGGAGGATGGGTGGGTCCTGTCACCACAGGAGACAGGGGTCCCTCTGCAGCCTCGACATGCAGAACCCTTTGGCTTGTCCCGCTCTGGCCACCTGCCCTCACCCTGTTCCGATTCTGCTTTGGAATGAACCTGTGTAGCGTTTACTAAATGGCCCAGTTCTGCGCCTCCAGCAGTCAGGCCAGAGGCTGTGGCAAAGCGGGGAAGGTCCCGTGACAGAGGACAGCCAGGAGAGTCAACACGAGATGGTAGAGGACTAATCTTTAGGACTGCTGTCTTCAGAACACAGGGTTTAAAAAGTGTGATCTTATTGGGGGCACCCGGGTGGCTCAGTTAGTTGAGTGCCCGACTCTTGATCTCAGCTCAGGTCTTGAACTCAGAGTTGTGAGTTCAAGCCCAGGGTTGGGCTCCACACCAGGGATGGAGCCTACGTCCAAAAAAAAAAAAAAAGAATGATCTTGTTAAATGCTTATGATGACCATCTGAGGTGCGTTTTGTTGCCATCTTTAGCTTTATGAATAGTTCAGGACTCAGCCCCAGTCCGGCTCCAGAAGAGGAGAGGGTGGGTGGCAGGACCACTCACTGGATTAGGAGAAATTGCAGGCAGATCTGCCGGGCCCGGTGGGAGGATGAAGGTGGTTGTTGAGGGCATTCGGACATTAGATAGGGCAGTGCTGTGCAGCTGAATCGGCTTCTGGCGCAGGACTCCAAATGTGGGAGAGACCAATGGGGAGGGGGTGGCGGGCACTTAGGGGAGGCCAAGATAGCCTGGGGTCAGTGGGTAGAGGTTGAGGAGAGGCCACACTCTGAGGCCTTTCACTGATGCTGAAAAGGCTGAGGATAGGGGTGGCTCTAAGGAAACGGCACAAGCAGGCAGAGGCCCCAGAATCAAAGACAGAAGGGAGGGGGCGGACAGCAGGGTCAGGTGCCCCCACAAGGCCCAGAGAGCTTGGCCAGCGGCGGGATCGGGGGTTATGGCTTTACCCCTGGTTCCACCACCTCCTCTGAGAAGTCCTCCCTTTTGCCAGGCAGGGTTAGGTGCCCATCCCCTCTGCCCCTACCCTAAGCTGCCCCCGGAATGACACTGTCACCCTGGACAGGAGAGCTGAGAGGTGTGTGCGCCCTGAAATGACATATATTCAGAAAGGCAGTTGGCTTGGATGTCGCTTCTCTACAATTACTAGGAAAGGGAGAGGCCCTTTCAAACCCTTGGTGATTCTGACTTTATAGTCTTTCTGTTCCTCAAAACCTTCTCTCATTTGAGCCCTGTTTGTCCTGATGAGATTTGCAAGTTGCTGCTTCTCCTCTCTGTACAGAGCGTGGTGGCCTGACTTGGGTCAGCTCCACGAGCCCCTGCCAGATCTGACCATCCACGCCCACATTTGTCCCAAGCTCCTCCTTTCTGGCCAGGAACCTTCACTTCTTGAACCCCCTTGTTCTTCACCTCCAACGAGTCTCTCTCTCATCTGGGAGGCGCTGTAGCAGCCGTGAGGGGATGTGGGCACCGGGGCCTACTGGGTTTCCTTTCTTACCAGGGGGTTCCCTCCTGCTCCCCATCCCAAGGGAGGTCCTAATTCACACTCCTGCCTCAGCAATATGACAAGACACAGGGTTTCTATGCAGTGCTTCAGGGAAAAGCTAGAACACTGGCTTTAGAGCCACACGGACCGGGTTGAAATCTGTTCTTTATTTGCATATGATCTCAGCAAATCGTTTCTCTGCCCAGTTTCCTTTTCTGTAAAATGGGGGGTGATGATGTGTGCCTCAGAGACCGTTTTGGGAGCGCTAGAGCTGAGCGTAAATGCCTGGCTTCGAGGAGCCCCTCCATCGACGTTTCCCAGCATTGCTACTTTTATCTGATTCTACCCCAACCCTCCAGAGCAGGATCACCTCTGTGCTCCAGTACTTAGCCAGCATGTCTTTGAGATGATGGTTTGCTCCTAGCTCCTCCCTTGTCCCCACGACCTGATCACAGAGCACCCACAGGCCTGCCCCCCTCTTCCCCAGTTCTGCTGCTGCAGCCCATCGAAGGCGATGACATGGACCACAAGACCTTGAAGATCACTGACTTCGGCCTGGCCCGGGAGTGGCACAAAACCACACAAATGAGTGCAGCAGGCACCTACGCCTGGATGGCTCCTGAGGTTATCAAGGCCTCCACCTTCTCGAAGGGCAGCGATGTCTGGAGGTGAGGCGTGGGTGCAGACTGAACAAGGCCATCTGTGGGGCTGAAGAGGGCAGAGGGGGCTGCGGAAATCTAGGGCTGGGCAGAAAGGCAGAGCCTGGGGGGGGAGGTTGGTTCCTTGTTGCTTTGGGGTGAAATGGCAATGAGTAAGTAGAGTAGGGGACACAGACCCTTTGTCTTGCCCACAGTTTTGGGGTGCTGCTGTGGGAGTTGCTGACTGGGGAGGTGCCCTACCGTGGTATCGACTGCCTTGCTGTAGCCTACGGAGTAGCCGTCAACAAGCTCACGCTGCCCATCCCATCCACTTGCCCTGAGCCCTTCGCACAACTCATGGCAGGTAAGGGGAAGGGGCTCGAGGGGGAGGGGCAGAGCTCCTTGGCACAAGACACATCCCCCCACAGAGCCCTTCTCATTCTGTCCCCCCTCCACTCTGTGTCCCCAGACTGCTGGGCGCAGGACCCCCACCGCAGGCCCGACTTTGCCTCCATCCTGCAGCAGTTGGAGGCGCTGGAGGCGCAAGTCCTGCGGGAAATGCCGCGGGACTCCTTCCATTCCATGCAAGAAGGCTGGAAGCGCGAGATCCAAGGCCTCTTCGACGAGCTGCGGGCCAAGGAAAAGGTGGGGGTCGCGGGATTGGAAAAAGCCACCGGGAAGTGCCTCCCCGGTCTTGTTGGGGCAGAGAGTCCGTACCGGGCTGATCCCACTGCCTTCACTCTCCCGGGCACAGGAACTTCTGAGCCGCGAGGAGGAGCTGACCCGGGCGGCGCGTGAGCAACGGTCACAGGCGGAGCAGCTGCGGCGGCGCGAGCACCTGCTGGCTCAGTGGGAGCTGGAGGTGTTTGAACGCGAGCTGACGCTGCTGCTGCAGCAGGTGGACCGCGAGCGGCCGCATGTTCGCCGCCGCCGCGGCACCTTCAAGCGCAGCAAGCTCCGCGCGCGGGACGGCGGCGAGCGCATCAGCATGCCCCTCGGTAAGGGGGTGGGGCCTAGCTCACGGCCCAGCCGTTGGCTGCGTGAGTAGAGGGGGTGGGGTCAGGCATGGCTGGCCACACTGGGATTGGTTGGGGATGTTGGTGGGTGGGCCTGTGAGCCGAAGGCTGGAAGGGGTGGGACCGAGAGCTCTGTTTTCGTGTGTGGGCGGGTTCTGGCGGAAATATTTGCATGGCGGCTGGGGAGTGGCTGCGCCCGGGGAGGGGCGGGGTTCGTGAAAGTTCCGGCAAGGCCCTGGGGACCCGGCCTGTCTCCTCCCGGGGAATCTCGGACTCCCCCTGGCTTCTTCGGATGCTGGCGTCCAGGCCGTCCGCTTTTCTTACCGAGAGCATGACGGGGGCCCAGGAAGGCGGTGATGCAGGCCTCAGTCCCACGCCACCGTGCCAGGCCCAGTCCCTGCACTGTCTGGGAGCCGGCTGACGGCCTTGAGGGTTGGAATCCTGGCTGTCGTTCACCACAAACCTGCACCCTGCTTTCTCCCAACCCCAGACTTCAAACACCGCATCACTGTGCAGGCCTCACCTGGCCTGGACCGGAGGAGAAACGTCTTCGAGGTCGGAGCTGGGGATTCGCCCACCTTCCCCCGGTTCCGGGCAATCCAGTGTAAGAAATCTCTCCTCATGCAAAACCCCTCTACGCCCCTTCTCTAACTTCTCTCAAACCTTATCTTAGGAGGTGGGTTCCACCCACTGTCTCCTGCTCTAACTCCTCGCACCCAGGCTCCATCCCCTGTCTGTCTAGACTGGTACCTCTGAGTTTTCGGGCAGCATTCATTTTAAGCTTCATAGATGAGAAAAGTGAAAAAAGTAATTTGCCAAATGTCACACAGCTAATGAGGGGCAGGGCCAGAATTCAAACCCAGACAAGTTCCCCACAGTGAGCTAACTGCTAAGCCCAAGTAGCAGCTGAAGGACTAGGTGAGCTACCCCATCCCACTGCCAGCCGCCGGACCCAAACCCACCTACCCTGTCTCAGTTCTGCTCGGATTCTCTGTGGCCCAGAGCCTACCCTCGGAATAGTAGGGGTTCCAGCCTGATCCCCCATCCTCTAAGAAGCTGTCCCTCGTGCCTGACTCTCATGACGGGGCCCTTGACCTCCGCTCAGACTGCCCCATTCTCCTGCAGTGGAGCCTGCAGAACCAGGCCAGGCATGGGGCCGCCAATCCCCCCGACGCCTGGAGGACTCAAGCAATGGAGAGCGGCGAGCATGCTGGGCCTGGGGTCCTAGTTCCCCCAAGCCTGGGGAAGCCCAGAACGGGAGGTGAGTGCCTGGGTGCCCCCACCCCACCATCATCTGCCTCCCAATAGTCCTGAGATTGCTGAAGCCCAACTCCCCTCCCCTCCCCAGGAGAAGGTCCCGCTTGGACGAAGCCACGTGGTACCTGGATTCAGATGACTCGTCCTCCCTGGGATCTCCGTCCACACCCCCAATGCTCAATGGTGAGTGGCCTTGTCTACCCCCCAGTAGACTCTTGCTGCACTCCAGTGGGGACTGCGGGGAGAACTACAGATGTTAACTCTAGGGCAGGCCGTTCCTAGTACTCACGTCTGCCCTATAGGTCCACAGCTGAGTCAGGTGCAGCCCAGGCTTTAGGGGGCCCAGAGTGCGGTCCTCTTGTCCAGGCAGGCCTGCAAGAGGACTCTGTCCTGGCCCCATAGCAGCGGCTGGGCTTCGGCAGGCTGGAGGGAGGGAAGGAAGACAGGGAGCCATACTCCCCATCTGGGACCCAAGGGAAGCTGGGTCCAGAGAGGGGAGGGAATCTGCCTGTGCGTGGTGGGGCAAGGCAGGTGGCTGCCACACTGTGCTTCTCAGAGTCCCTTCTGGGGATCCTGCAGGTGGAGAAGAGGATAAGAGAGCTGAGCAGGGGTGAGGTGGGGTGGGGGGGGATCCAGGGCCTGCTGTCACTGCATCCGGGGCAGTTCTGAGCTGCTCTGTCCCCCGTGAGGACAGCGGCAGTTACCGGGCACCAGGCATTTCATCTGAGCAACAACCCAAGGAGGGACGTGCTGTGATTCTTGCCATCATAGAGGTGAGAAAGTTGAGGCTCTGAGAGGTAAAGTAACCGACCTAGAGCCTTCAGCTGAGGATTTGAGAGGCTTAAAAGCTTTCACCTGAAGAAAGGGCTGGGCACATACAGAGAGGCACAGAGAGGTTATGTGGTTTGTTGTAGGACACCCAGCGGAACAGAGATTTGAACCCAGGTCTGACTCTAAAGGTAGGACCCTGGACCCTCATCTGACTCTCCATTCCCTACTCCAGAAATAGCACTGCCCCAAGCTGGCTGGGCGCAGGGACTGAATGGACCCATTGGAAGGCCAAGGGGAAAGCTTGGATTCAGCCGCTCTAGAATGTACCAAACTAGAAGGGCTGATAGAGACCTTGAAGCCCTGTCAGCCCAGGTGTGTAGGTTGAGGCAGCCCTAACCATGTTCCGCCGAGCCCTCTGGAAACACAAGGGCCTGGACTGCAGCCTCCTCAAGCTTGCCTCTTATTTGGAAAGAGCTCCCCTACCCCAGCCCAGCTGCTGGCCGAGCACTTGGTTCCCTGGGCACAAGCCCACACTTCAGTGGCCATCTTGACCATGACCCTGACCTCTCAGCCACCCCAGAGTCAGAAGGCTGGCCGAGAATCACAGAAGACCCTGTGAGATTGCCCAGGCCTAGGCCACATGACTGGGGAATGGGTTGCAGGGAGTCGCCTGCTGGTGGACTAGTCGGCCTGTCCTGAGGGGACAGCCCTTTTCACCCTCGCGCCCCGGGGGTTCTGGTTCAGGTTCAACGCGAAGCATGTTGTCCTAGAGCTGCTAACGACCACATGGCGCGTCCTCGCTGTGAAGGCCATAAGCGCTCCTGTGGGGAGACCTTCTGGGAAGCCTTCTAGAAGCGGAAAAAACCTTGTTCTCCCCTCGGTGCTACCCACTCCATTTCTGACTCCAGAAGTGTGGTTCACGTTCAGTTCTGACGCAGGCTAGCTAGGGTTAGCGTCAGACCCCCCAGGTCAAGGGCTCCGTCCCACAAGACCACTCCCCACCCTGTATCCCGGCCCCAACTCAGACTCCAGCCACAAGTCCTAGTTGTCCCCTGTGCTGCTTCTAAATCAGAGGTTCCCGTGACCTCCTTCTCAGGTTTGATCACTTGCTAGAGCGGCTCCCAGAACTCAGGAAAACAGCTTACCTCCTAGATTACCAGTTAATTATAAAGGATGCACCTCGAGAACAGCCCATTAAAGAGATGCATAGGGCAAGGCACGTGGGAGGGGGCGTGGGACTTCGGTACCCTCTCTGGGGGGCGCCACTGTCCTAGCTACTCCACGTGCTGACTGATCTGCATGCTCTCTGAACCCTTTGGCTAGGGTTTTGATGGAGCTTTCGTTTTGTGGATGTGATCAGTTAATTTAACCATTGGCTGTTGGTGACAGACCTCAACCTCCAGCTCTCCAGTCATGTAGTTCGTGCCACCAGCAACCAGACTCCCATCCTTTCAAGCTTTCCAGAAGTGACCTCATTAACCTGAACTTAAATGTGATTAAAAGGGGCTGGTTAGGAAGAGCAGAGATGTGCCTTTTGCCTCGGTCATTTGATCACTTAGAGCTGAGAGTTTTAGGAGTTCTGCGCCAAGAATGAGATGAAGACCCAATGTATATTTCTTTTTTTTTTTTTTAAGATTTTATTTATTTATTTGACAAAGAGGAGAGAGATCACAAGTAGGCAGAGAGGCAGGCGGAGAGAGGGAAGCAGGCTCCCTGCTGAACAGAGAGCCCGATGCGGGGCTCGATCCCAGGACCCTGAGATCATGACCTGAATCAAAGGTAGAGGCTTTAACCCACTGAGCCACCCAGGCGCCCCCCCCCCCATGTATAGTTCTTATTGTGATTAACAGTATCATGGCTTCACAGAGGAGGCACCCCTTCACCTAGGTCTTAAGTGGTGAATACGGGATCACAGAAAGGCGAGGTGGGAAAGGTATGCTGGGCAGAGGGAACAGTGTGTGCGCAGGCTCCATGCTTTCCACACCCAGGGGAGAGGAACCCTGGCTAGAACTCAGAGAGGAGTGCAGGTCCAAGACAGCAGCTGGGGGCTAGGCCTTCATCCCCAGGTCTGTGGGGCCTGGCCCAGTCCCAGCAGATGTTGGTTGAGTAAACGAGTGAGTGAAGCTGGAAAAGCAGGCAGGAGCCAGTTAAGGAAGGGCCTAGAAATGAGAGTGAATTTAGCCACTTTGCATTTTAGAAGGCAGGGACCTGGGGGTGGGGGGATAGATCAGAGAGACTGGGTAAGGGTTGTAGCTGAGAAAAAGGACTCTGAACTGAGTTCCTGCTAGTAAAAGCTCAGTTTCCCCCAGCACTGCGCTTCTTCCTCTGGACACCCAGCCGCATGTCCAGTTCCAGGCCGGGCACACGGTGGGCGGAGTGAGGGAAGGCTTTGAAAGCCCAGCCAAGGAGCTTGGACTTTATGTTAGTGGTAATGGAGAGCCATGGCAAGTTCTAGAGCCAAAGAGGACTTGATAAAATTGGGCTTTGTGGGAGGCCATCACAGGACCAAAGGGCCCTACCACCACCACCTTCTCAAAGTCTGGTTCCCCAGACTTGCCCCTGGTGGTCTAGAATGGAGTCGGGCCAACCTTAGGCCCACAGGCAGGACACTGATGTCCCGAAATCCGGAGCAGAGTCTGGTTGGGAAGTGGTAGAGCGCAAAGGTTCTGTTGCCTCCACCTGGAGTGAGGCCATCTCCTGCCCTCGATGGCTGTGCAGCCTTAGACACACCCGTAACCTCTCTGAGCCTGGAACCCCTGGGGCATGAGGATCGGATAACATAATGCCCCTAAATCACTGAGCTCAGGCCTGGCACGAACAACTGACTGCTCTGAGTCTATTTGCCCACTTCTAGAAGAGGGACAGTGACACAGCCTTCTCGAGGCTGTTGTGTACATTGGAATTGACCTGTGTGCCCGTGGGAGCCACCGATGGAGCAGGGGCAGGTGGGCAGAAGCACCGGGGCTGGCCAGCTAGGAAGGAGAGCACAGGGCACAGGAGCCCTGCAGGTGCCCTTGCTGGCCACTAAGGCCACACTGCTGGATCTGGCCTCAGCTTGCCTGCGGGTGGATCCACCCCCAGCCCCTATCTCCAAGGCACTCCAAGGGCTCCAAGGCACCTGGCTGCCTCCCAGCTTTCCTCCTGCGTACTCCTCCCCCTGCGCTGCCCTCCCCTACCCGCCCTTTCTGAAAGGCTAGAGTGTGCGTGTATGAGAAGAGAGCGAGAGGGAGAGAGGAGAGAGAGGGAGATGGGGGGAGGCCCCCTGGGTGGGAAGGAACTGGGTGGGGGAGTAATGGGACTCGGAAACGTTGGTGGGGAGCAGAACTCGGTCCTTGTTCCAGGGCCACTGAGGGGTCCCCGTGGCCCCCGCCCGAAGACGGCCTAACGTGTGCCCGCCCCCGCCGCCAGGTAACCCCCCGCGGCCGAGCCCGGAGCCCGAGGAGCCGCGGCGCGCAGGCCCGGCGGAGCGGGGCAGCGGCTCGGGGACGCCCAAGCTGATCCAGCGCGCGCTGCTGCGCGGCACCGCCCTGCTCGCGTCCCTAGGCCTGGGCCGCGACCTGCAGCCGCCGCCGGCGTGCCCGGGCCGCGAGCGCGGGGAGACCCCGCCGCTGACGCCCCGCTCGCTGCCCACCGCGTCCCCCGCCGAGCCGCCCCCATCCCAGCTCATCCGCTTCTCCCCCAAGACGCCCGACGCCCCAGCCTCCCCGCTGAGCCCGCCGGCCCCTGCGCCCCTGGTGCTGGAGCTGGGGGTCCCAGTGGGCCAGCTGTCCGCCAAGAGCCCCCGGCGGCGCGATGAGGAGAGGCGTGGTGAGTGGCCCCGAAGCTGGCCTGCTGGGGGTTGGGGGGACAGAAGTGAGGAGGGGCTGCAGGGGACCCGCAGGGGGCTGCGGCTGGGGGCCGCCTGGAGGGAACTGAGTTCTGAGTTCAGCCACCCAGTGGGGGGATGGGATGGGGCCCAGCCAGGCGGGTTGTGAGATAATAGGAATAACCCTGGGGAGGTGCGGAGAGCTAACGCCTACTGGTTGCTGACTTGCTCCAGGCACTGTTCCTCCCACCGCAGAGCGATCGTCTGATTGTCGCGCTTAACCACCCCACCAACCCTGTGAACTAGGCACTCCTGTTAGACCCAGGCTCTAGACGGGGAAGCGTAGGGTACGGAGAGATCGAGGGACTCAAGGCTGCCAGCGGTAAATGGCAGAGCTGGGAGCCGAGCCCAGGCCTGGCTGCCCCAGAGATCTTGCTCTTAACTGCTGCATAGGTGGGCGTTCTGAGTCAAGCAGCGTCCTGTGCAGGTGGGCAAACTGAGGCCCAGAGCCAGGCCATGCCTCCTGCGGCCCCGCCTGACGCGGAGCCCCCTCCCCCCACTTCCTAGGAAGTACCGTCTCACCCCCGCCGGGGATATCCCGCTCCGCTCCTGGCACCCCGGGCACCCCTCGCTCACCGCCCCTGGGCCTCATCAGCCGACCGCGGCCCTCACCCCTTCGCAGCCGCATCGACCCGTGGAGCTTCGTGTCAGCCGGGCCCCGGCCTTCGCCTCTGTCCTCGCCCCAGCCCACGCCCCGCCGGGCACCCTGGACCTTGTTCCCAGACTCGGACCCCTTCTGGGACTCTCCACCCGCCAACCCCTTCCGGGGGGGCCCTCAGGACTGCAGGGCACAGACCAAAGACCTAGGCGCCCAGGCCCCGTGGGCGCCCGAGGCAGGGCCCTGAGTGGGCCGGGCCACCCCCACCCGGGCTCCAGCGGCCCTGGAGGAGCCACAGTATACACTGGAACAGGGGCCGGGCAAGCCTCCGGAGCTGCCTCGGTTTCCCCCAGGGACCCCAGCCGCTCTGGGGGTCAGGAACACTACACTGCACAGGAAGCCTTCACACTGGATGGGGGGGACACACCCCCCACACCCCTGCAACCTGTGGGCCCCCCGACTTACCTGCCCCGTTGGGGCCCAACACTGTACCCAGCTGGTTGGGAGGACCAGAGCCTGTCTCAGGGAATTGCCCCCAGGGCTAGTGCAGGAAGGAGGGGGAGAGACAGGGACAGGGGCCAGCCACAGCTGTCACCAGCACTTTTGACCAAGCTCTGCTACCGTGGCCCCTGCCCCAGGGCTTAGTGCCTGGACCCCCCCACCCCGCCCTGGGGGTCATCTGGGGCAGGGACTCTCTGGGTGCTTTCCTGCTGCCCCGGCCAGGGTTGGGGCCTCGGCCTCGGGATCCAATGAAGCCAAATAAACTCCCCAAGCTGTCTCCCCAAGCATAGCCTGTCACCTTTCTGGAGGTAACCGGGGGCTCCAACCCGTCACGCAAACCTAGTGACTTCATGCCCCCAGCACAATGGGCAGTCGGCCTGGGCCTCGGCTGGGGTCCAGTCTACGGGCCTCGGGCGGTCCAGGCCGTCCTCAGCCCCCGCCTCCTTCAGGCCTTTCCTGCTTATCATCGGGGTTCAGCTGCAACCGCACCTCCCCGGGGACCCCTTCCCTGGCCGTGCACTACGGGCAGCTCCCTGAGCGGGGCGGGGGGGGGGGGCGCGGGAAGGGGGCTAGAGCCCTCTGGGCAGCATCCTGGGGTGGGTCCTGGGTTTGTCTCTATGCCCTGGTCTGGCGCCGAGAGGAGGGACCGGCCCCAGGGCAGGGCCCCTCCACGGTTCAGGGGAGCAGTAGCCTAGGCTCCCCCTTCCCTGCGCACTCCCCAGCAGCCAGGCCGCCGCTCCCTTGTCCGGTGGGGCAGGACTCCGCGGCCCAGAGGGTTCTCAGGGCGGACTCAGAACGGAGGCAGAGGCCGCTGGGTGTCCTCAGCTCCTCTCCACTCACCCCCCTGCCGCTACCTGACCCGTCCCAAATCCTGCCACTCCTCTCCCCTCCTCCTTCCAGGACACCTGGCATAGTCCCCCGTAGGTCTCCCTGGGCTACTCTTGTCCTCAAGGCCCTGTGTGTTTACCCCTGTCCCCCACGGCCTGTCCCCTGCTCCTCTCCCACCCGGAGCTCTCTCCCACTTTGCCTGGCCTCTCCTGTTCCCCATCGGCAGCGTCACTCTTCACTCCTCCGGAAGCCATTCCGGGGGGACACCCCCCCAAAAAAACTTCAGGGCACATATGACCATGTGAACTTGGCACGTTTCCTTGCTAACGGGTTTCTGGTGGTGACGCCAGGAAGGAAGGGACCTGTGTCCATCGTCTTCTCCAGTGGCCTCCGGATCGAAGCACCTGCCGAGTGGGTGAATGGAGTGTGTGTGACTGAGCGAGGAGCTCCTTGAATGAGCCTCCGCAGGGCGATCTGAACCAGTCACTTTCTCTGAGCCCTCACCCTGCGGCCCCCCACCCGCATCTCCCCAGCTGCAGGGAATTGCACAAACAATATCTTGCCCCCAGAAACAGGGAGGAGGGACCACGATCCCCTCCAAGCTCATTCACACTCGCGACCCAGGCGTCCCTCCCTCCGTCTCCAGCCACCCACGCCCCAGCGCCTCCTCCCGGCCCCACCCTGCCCAGCCCCTCCCAGGTGCCTGTGGTTAGGGTTGGCACGTCGGCTCCCACAGCACCTCCAACCCCAGGCGGCTCACCATGGGGGCTCTGAGGCCCTGGGCCCGATTCCCACTACTGGTCGTGGCCCACCTGCTGGCCCTGGGGATCGGGGCTGTGGTGCTTCAGGCCCTGGAGGGGCCTCCAGCGCTCCGGCTCCGGGCCCAGCTCAGGGCCGAGCTGGCCGCTTTCCGGGCAGAGTATGGGGCCTGCCTGCCCCCCGGGGCCCTGGAGGAGCTGCTGGGCACCGCCCTGGCAGCCCAGGTCCACGGGGTCTCCAGCCTGGGCAATGGCTCAGAGGCCGGGAACTGGGACCTGCCCTCGGCCCTGCTCTTCACTGCCAGCATCCTCACCACCACCGGTAAGGCCGCCAGGCGGCCGGGCAGGAGGGGGCTCCTGGGGGCCCTGGGGGTGTAGCCCTTCTTCTTACAGCCCCCAGATGCCAGCCAGAGCCCAGGCCTGACTAGGCCTGACGTCACAGCGGGGGCTTCCCACCCCAACACCCCAAGTGCCTCCACTTCAGCTGCCCGGTGGGGTGTGTCCTCAGCCACACCCTCTGACACCCCCTGAGACCAGACCCAGGGGCCTGAGGCAAGGCGAGGGCTACAGGCATTGTGGGGTGAATTCTTGGGTGGAGGAAAATGGAGTGAACCCCAGATACAGATTAGGACCACAGACTCAGGAGAGAGGCTCCGGGGGAGGCAATCCTGATGAGATGTTAGCCATGGCAAGAGGGCACGGAGATGGGGGGGGAAATAATTCCTGACAGAGGGAACAGCATGTGCGAAGGCCCAGAGAAATAAAGGAATGGGACCCCCCCAGCCCTGCAGGTTTTTTGTCTTAGAAAGTGTCTAAATGTTTTTTGAATTAAAGTCTATATTGCCCACTTCTTTTGAACAATCAGGAAACCTCTTTGCACTCACCAGATTCCCTGCGAGGGATTCCGTATTGTCTGAAGAGGCTACACTTGGCGGCAGAGCACGTCCTTGTCCTCCCCGGGACAGCCCAGTCCCCACCACTCCCTCTTGTCTCCCATCTGGCTCCTCCTCCTCTAGGCATTGAGTTTACAGCCTTGGCAGGACTAGCCGGTCCTGTTCTCCCAGCACGCCCTGCTCTCCCTCCTCTCCCTAACTTTGCACATGCTTTTCCAGTTTGGAATGCCCTCTCTCGGCCACGCTGCCTCCTTTGCTGCCCTTCACGTCAAGTGTCTCCACAGTGCTCGCTTCGGCAGCACATATACGTCAAGTGTCTCCACTGATTTTCCTGCCTGTCTCCGCCACCACACGGCAGGGCCTGAGCACACTCAAATGCCAGGGTACCATTCTTCCTAGCAGATTTGGAAGTACTGTATCGGTCAAGGGCAGAGCTGAGGAATCTGGGAAAACCCAGCCTCCCCTGGGGCAGGACAGCAGTTCTCAGAACTGTCCCAGCAACAAGAGCCCTAAGGTGACTGCCTCTTCTAATCCTTACATTTTCCAGAAAAGAGTGGCCAGAGAGGTTTGTTTGTTTATTTATATATCTATTTATTTATTGGGGGGGAACGGTGCCCAGAGAGGGAGAGGGAGAGAGAGAATTTTAAGCAGGGTCCGGGCTCAGCGCAGAGCCCCACGTGGGGCTCGATTTCATGACTCTGAGATCATGATCTGAGCTGAAATCAAGAGTCGGAGACATAACCAACTGAGAATAGCGGCCAGAGAGGTTAAGGGACTTGCCGAAGACCCAGGGCAAATGAGGAGCAAAGCCCGCCAGAGCCGGCCCCAGCAGTTCCGGTCATCTTGGCCACCAGAGGGCAGCCTTCTGCCAGAGGCAGGGGTGGGGCCTGCCGGCATCCCCCTCGAGAGTTCATTGCCCACCGCCTCCCTCTGTTGCAGGCTATGGCTACATGGCCCCACTGTCCGACGGTGGAAAGGCTTTCTGCATGATCTACGCAACCCTCGGGCTGCCAGCCTCACTCGCGCTCCTGGCCACCCTGCGCCGCTGCCTGCTGCCCCTGCTCAGCCGCCCGGGGGCCTGGGGAGCCGGCCGGTGGCAGCTGGCCCCATCCAGGGCCGCGCTGCTGCAGGCAGCTGGATGGGGCCTGCTCGTGGCTGTGATCTTCGTGCTGCTGCCGGCCCTGGTGCTGGGGGGTCTGCAGGGTGACTGCAGCCTGCTGGAGGCCATCTACTTCTGCTTCGGTTCGCTCAGCACCATCGGCCTGGGGGACCTGCTGCCGGGCCGTGGCCGCGGCCTACACCCGGTGCTCTACCACCTTGGCCAGCTGGCCCTTCTCGGTGAGTCCAGTGCCACGGAGTGGGAGGGAGAGGAGACGAGGGACGAGGAGCCGGGACAGGGACTCCCATAAAGGGCTGGGAAGGCTGAGCAGCACAGGTGAAGGACCACGGCCCTAGGGTGTAGGGTGCGGGTTGTGGTTAGAGGAACCCTAATGGCCACGTTCAGAGGACTGTGAGTGGCACCGGGTGCCAGGGGTGGCAGGTCACCTGCCTGGAAGGGGTGTAGGGAACACCCCTGGCCCCCCAAGAGCTGCCCTAGCCCACCTCTCCTCGCCAGGTTACTTACTCGTCGGGCTCCTGGCCATGCTGCTGGTTGTGGAGACCTTCTCAGAGCTGCCACAGGCCCGTGCCCTGGTCAGGTTCTTTGGGTCCAATGGCCCGTTGACCGCTGAAGACCAAGGTGGCATACTGGGCCAGGATGACCTGGCGCTGAGCACCCTGCCACCCTCGGCGGAAGCCCCGGAACAGGCCCCAGCTTGCTGACAGGGCTCAGGTGACGGAGCTGAGCTCATTCCAGGTGGACAAGCCTGGCGGCGCAGAGGACGCCTCCAGAGAGGGGAGGGCAGGGGGTGACTGTAAGGACCTCAGGCAATAGCGTATTTTAAAAGGGGGGACAATAACCTTGACTGTTTTCGTCTCTTCTCTCAATGGGGGACCCCTAAAGCCATCGACGACCCAAACCCCATCATCCTGAACCCACACCATCCTTTGCGGGTGAAGGCCCAGCTGGGCCCTCCGTTGCCTCTGGGAACCTCCAAGCGCGCAGGGGCCCCACTTGGGATCCCAGACGACCTTATCGGCCTCAGCCCCACCCCCTTCCGTCTATTGAAAGTCCCAGTCCTGAGAAAGGCCGGCGCTGCTGTAGCCTTGTCCAACTTTATTGCTCACGAAGATCAGGAAAGGGCGGAGGGCGGGGGCGCAGGGGTTCAGGGCCCCGCCGTCGGGCAGGGGTGGCTCTGCGGGGCGCAGCTGGGACCCCCAGCCCCCGGCCCCGCGAACACACGCACACGCACTCACAAGGACCAATAAATACGGCCCGGACGGCACGGCCGTCCAGCCGCTCCCGGCGGTCCGGCCCCAGGGGCCGCCCTCCTCCTTCCCGTCCAGGGGCGGGGGCGGCGGCCCCCACGAGCGGCGCGCTGCGGCCTTGTGGCCCCGGTGCTCGAGAACGCCAGCCCGGGGCAGCGACCCCGCGCGGCGGCGGCGACGGAAAAGCCTGCGGTGCGGGCGGGCCGGGCTTCAGCTCAGGGAACAGCGCTCGCGCCGGCTCAGCTGCCGGCTCAGCTTGCGGCGCCGCTGCTCCAGGCCGCGTTCCAGGCGCTCGTCCTCCTCCAGGGCGCTGCGAGGGCACAGCTTCAAGTCAGAGTCGGGGGCCCCGGGCCTGCTCTGCCTCCCCCCTCCCCGGCCGGAGCGAGCACCCCCTACCTCCCAGCCCCTACCTCCCGGCGCGGACCCTGCCCCACTCACATCCGCTCCCTGTGGTCCAGATCCCGGACCAGCTCGTCGCGCTGGTTCACCAGCGACACCAGCTCCTCCAGCAGAAGCTGCTCTCGGTGCCGCTGCGCGGTCGTTTTCAACCAGTCTGAGGGCGGAGGGGGCTGAGGGTCAGGAGGCTCCGGCCCCTACCCGGTTCTGGCTCTCAGCCCCTCCCGCACCATCTCCCGGCCCCCATCGCCCACCTTCGATAGCTAGCATGGCCCGTAGCTCCCGGCTCAGCAGCTCGAACCTCCGCTCCAGGTCCTGCTCCTCGATGCTGGGGTTGGAGAGAGGGCGGAGGTGGGTGGGAGACAGGGGAGTGGGAGGGGTCCCACCGCTGTGACTGCTCCCTGGTCCCCCCATCCCACCTCATTACCCGTTCGCGGGGAGGGCTGGCCTGAGGGCAGTGCTATATCCCTGTCCCTGCTCCAAATCATCTTCCTTCCAACTGTTCTCCGAATTCTGGACTAGTTTATATTGTCTACTCCCGTCCCCACTGCTTTTTTTTTTTTTTTAATTAAGAAACAACCTTGCAGGATTATTTGGATGAACATTATTCATAAACAGCAAAGATTAGACTAAAATTATTCTGAAAAATTATCCAAAACGCAAAGGGAAGCCAAACTGCCTTCATCATGCGGGACTAAAAAACAAACATGGCCCAGAGTCGCGTTTGATCCCACTTGGGAAGCCAGCTCAGCTCTCCTGGGCCTCGGTTTTCCTTATTGTAAAGGAACAGACTCAAACTGAGGCACTCAGCCCTGACCTGCCGGTATGTGCCACGTTTTTCTCCAGGCCTCGGTTTTCTGATTCATAAAAATAGTACCAATTTACGAGGTGTACAGCTTATACAGGACTTTTGCAGGGGCGGAAATAAGATGACTGAACAATTTTTCAAAAAGATCTTTGCAGAAAGAAGAAAGCGGTGAATAACTGTAACCAAAGCAGCCAAGATTCCCTCAGTTCTGCGGGCCCTGGGTTGGCTGGGATTGGCGCCAGCACTGGGCGGGGCCTGCCTGTTCTGGGCGGGGCCTGCCCGCGCTGGGCGGGGCCTGCCTGCACTCACAGTAGCTGCAGCTGGTCCTGCCTTCGGATGAGAGCATTCTTCTTGTTGACCAATGTGAACCATTCCTGGATCAGCACCTCCTCCTGAAGCTTGTCGGCACCTTGAACCAGGCCGGGACGATCACCAGGCCTGCCCCCGACCCAGGTGGCAGGAGTAGGGTGTGGCTGGGGAGTGGGGACGGGCTTGCTTCCCTACGCATCCCAGAAGCCAGATCCCTGTGCCTCCAGCAAGCTGTTTCCCTTGCCCGGCTGTAAATGGAGACAGTGACCCCGCCTTGCCTCCTCCCAACTCCTCCCCAGATCAGGAAGGGCTGCAGGGCTCGGCAGATCTGGTAGTGGGGGGGGGGGGGGAGCGGACTGCGAGGCCTGCCCCACCTGACTTCATAAGGCTCCTCAGCTGGGTCTCCACCTCGGCTGCCCGCCCATCTATCTGTCTCTGCTCCTGTTCCAGGGCCTGCAGCTCGGCGCATACATACTGACTTGTGTCCTGGAACTTTTGCTGCAAAAGAGGGGGGCAAAGGCCAGGGTGGGCTCAGCCCAGGCTCTGCCTAGCGAGTGTCACCCACCAGCTCCAACCCCTCAGCCCTTCTTACCAGCCCAGCCTCCTCCGCTGGACTTGGGGGTGGCTCCTCTGAGGGGGGACTCCCACCTGCAGACAGAGACCAAGCTAAGGCACCTGCAACTGACACCGGCCCCCCAGGGGATCCCCAGCTCAGGGTCTGTGAACAGCCTGAGCTGAGCTGGGTCGCTCCTCCCGCAGAACCACTCACCAGGGGGCTGCTGCGGGACTGTGGGTGTGGGTGGGCCAGAGGCAGAGCTGGGGTCAGGACTCAGGCCTTCCTGTGGAGAAAGAGGCCAGTGAAGCCTTGTAGGCCTTTCCCAACAGCCCCACCCTGGGGTCAGCCAGAGCCTCTTGGACACAGAGGGCAGGAGAGGCCCTCAAATCCCGGCCCTACCCGCCCGGCTGCTTCTCCAGTTCTGCGCGCACAGAGCTCCACCCCAGCCCCTCTAGGGAAAGTGCCTCTTCAAGCAGAGGCCGTGGCCTTCACCTTCCCTGGCCCTGTGGTCCTGGGCCGGCCCTCTCCCTCTCTTGGAGCCTCACAGTCCTCGTTCCCTGGGCTGGGCTGATAAGCCCTGGCTTCACGGGACTTTTTTTTTTTTAAGATTTTATTTATTATTTTGTCAGAGAGAGAGAGACTGAGAGAGAGAGAGAGAGAAATCGGACAAGTAGTGGGAGCAACAGGCAGAGGGAGAAGCAGGCTCTCCGCTGAGCAAGGAGCCCAATGCCGGACTCAATCCCAGGACCCTGGGATCATGACCGGAGCCAGAGACGCTTAACTGACTGAGCCACTCAGATGTCCCTTCAAGGGGATTTTTGTGAGAGTCGGGGGTGAAAGGCTGAGAAGGGCCCGGCTGGGGCCTCTCCTTCCCTCTCTCGCCCCCTCCTCCATGGAGCTCCCTCAGGCCACCTCTCACTCCCATCCCCTAGCGCCTGCATCTCCATCCCAGCTTGCCGGGCCCCACAGGGTGACACTGGCGACGCCTAGCTGACCTGACGCACCTCCACTCCAGACTAGGCCATCCTGGGCCGGCACCTCCATATCCCGGCCAAAAGGGGGCACCCTCCCACTTTATCCATTCCCACGCCTGCTGGGCTCTCCACAGAACACTCAGAAAAGGCCAGGTTGGCTGGACCCACCAGCTGCAGCCTGGAAAGGCAGGGCTGGCCCTGCCGCACCCCCGGCCACCCGCTGGGAGAGGCGGCTGGGCGTTGGGGGGCTCAGGTCCGAGGGCAGCCCACCCTTCTGAGGGCTCCTGCTCCAGCCCCCCTTCTGGGTCACCGGGTGGGGAGAAGGGGGCTGAGCCACCCCCCTGTCCACCTTACACCCCACGCCACGCTTCTCGGAGAGGCATCGCTGGACACAACCCGCTCAGGGGCCGCCCCCTGGGGCCTGAGTCAGCGGCAGCCTCCTCGCTGGCCCCTCCCCGCGCCCTGCAACTGAGGGGTCTTCCTAAAGCAGTCACGCGCTGGTGTCACTCTCCCCCGACCCCCCTCAGACCTCGGCCTTGTGGCCAAGGCCTGGTGGCGGTTCCAGCCTCAACTGCTACCCCAGACCGCACCCGGACACCAGCCCCTAGTCATGAGCCTGGACTTTCGCTTCCCCAAACAGCTTCCTCAGCCCCGGCTGGCCTCTGTCTGGGGCGGCCTCACAGACCCAGCCCCGCCTCCTTGGGGCCCCTTCAGCTCCCACAGGGCTCTCTGTCTCCCTCCCTCACCTTCGCACCTCCTGAAGCCTCGCTGATCCCCAGGCTGGACAGCGCTGCCGCCATGGCCTCCCAGGCCCTCCCCATCACAGCGCCCACCCCGTCATGGCTGCCGGCTACCCGTGTCTCCCTGCCCGGAGGTAGCCCCTGCACACGGGGGGCCCAGGGGATTCTTGCGGTTAAAGGTTAGTGGCGAAACACTGATGTGTTGGGCGATCGTGCATATATTGACTCCTTCAGTTCCCCCAAAAGCCCTGGGAGTCAGGTGGTCACCATCCCACTTTACAGATGAGGAAGCTGGAGGTCAGAAATGAGGCCGGCACAGAGCCTGGCTTAGGACCCAGGGCCGTCCATCCCGTGATTTGTCCCAAGCTTGGCCCCCAGTTTGCTCTTTGCCTCTGGGCCACTCACGCCCAGTGGGCTCCTGTTTGTGTCTTTGTGTGTAGGAGGACGCTCAGCCCTATGTAATCTGGGGGTCGCAAAGCTCCAGAAAGGCATCTGGGGGAGAACACAGTTCCCCTTTTCTGACAGCACCCTGAAGGGGTGTCGCAAGGCCACTCTGCGAGGAACTTTCACACCCTTGCTTCTCATCCTCAGGGAAAGAACTTGCTGGGGGTCACACAGCCAGTCAATACTGCAGGGCCTAATAGAAAGTGCCATTGAAGGGCGCCTGAGTGGCTCAGTGGGTGGGTTAAAGCCTCTGCCTTCGGCTCACGTCATGATCTCAGGGTCCTGGGATCGAGTCCCGCATCGGGCTCTCTGCTCGGCAGGAAGCCTGCTTCCTCTTCACTCTCTGCCTGCCTCTCTCCCTACTTGTGATTTCTCTCTGTCAAATAAATAAATAAAATCTTTAAAAAAAAATGTTTAAAAAAAGAAAGTGCCATTGAAGAGTTTTGGGTTCACAGGTGAACCCCAACTTCCTCTGCCTCTTCCTTCATCTCCCTGAGCCTCAATGTTCCCACCTGCAAAATGGCGTAATCATTCCTCCCTGGAAGGGGCATCGTGGGGAGTCAGTTCTGAGCCGATGAGGAGTCATGGGGGCAGGCCAGGCACAGGGAAGTGAGAAACCCCAACCTCGGCAACAACTCAGATTACTCACACCAGCCCTGATGGGAATGCCAGTGCTCCCTCCTGTCTGACCCCAATTCCCCTTTCTACACCCTCATGTACGGCCACTCCTCCAGGAAGCCTTACTGGGCAGAGGCACCCTGCCCTCCCCACGGTGTTGCTTCAGGCCCACCCCAGCTTCAAGGCGCCTGACTTCATCCCAGCCAGGCCTCTGGGAGCTGCAAAGGGCAGGGACAGGCATGACCTCCTCCCACCGCATGCATGGGGCATATGGGACATGGGGAATGGGAATGGCCAATAAGAAAGAGTCCCAGGGCGCCTGGGTGGCTCAGTCTGTTGAGGGTCTGATTCTTGGCTTCCGCTCAGATCATGATCTCAGGGTCATGGGGTCAAGCCCTGCATCCGGCTTGGCGCTCAGCATGAAGTCGGCTTGAGTTTCTCTCTCTCTTCCTCTGCCCCTCCTCCCGCTTCACTCTCTCTCTCTCTCAAATAAATAAATAAATCTTTAGGAAAAAAAAAAAAAGGGAGGTGTCCCCTCCAGACCTATGGGTCAAATATCTCCTGTGGGACAAGGGCTGGAAAGGGGCCTGGCTTGGAAGGACCAGATGCTGGAACTTGGGCAGAGAAAGGTACAGGATGGAGTCTCCCCTTTAAGATTTAAAGAGCCACTTTAACACTTCAAGAGCCACTTGACACACATCAAGGAGGCTGTGGCCAGAGGCCAACAGACCGGCCATGGGTGGCTGTGCCCACCTACCACATCCCTGTGGGTGCCTCCGGGACCCTCCCTGTCTCTCATTCCCAATCCCGCGCCTCTGACTCTGTCCTCAAGGCTTGGGCTCTGCGAGCCAGCCTCATCACCACCTGCCGGCCCCCCGGGAGATGAGCAGCAGGCAGACCCCTAAGTGAGACCGGAGCTTTCCTGCTAACACTGTTCCTGCAGCAGGTCCCCCCACTTGAGAACCACCCCCTCTCTGTTTTCACCTGGGAAAGCTTGCCCACCTTATCAGCCTCGCTCACATGGCTGCTTCTTCCAGAAAGACTTTCCCAGTTTGTGCCCTCTTTTCTTTAGAACTCAGCGGTCATCCCCAGGCAGCTGAAGGCGTGGATGGCCTGACAGAGCTGCCCCTGCTGTCGCAGGCAGGACGGGTGCAGTCGGTGGAATGAGCCCCAGCGGGGAAGCCACCTAGCGGCTGAGTTCTTGAGCAAATCCCTGCCTTCTCCGGGACGTCCCCTTCAGTGCAGTGACCGTGGGACACCCTGAGAGCCCCTAACTGGGAGGACATCAGCACCCGGCAGGGTCTAGCATCTCCAACGTCCCTTTATCAGAGAAGAATGGGTCTCCAGGATCTGGAGTTAAAGATCCGAGTCAGAGATCCTTGGGGTTGGGAGGCCCTGGATGGTCCCCTCGAGCACAGAAGCTCTGTCCCAGCTTACAGGGCAGTGCTGGCTCCTGGGTCCGCCCCTACAGGGAAAGAAACTCCCCAACCCACTTTACAGTGCGCTGAGTGCTGAAATCAAGGAGCCTTCTAGGAACTTCCTGCTCCAGCCCCTGATTCTACCACCTTGGTGTCAAGCATTAAAGGCCATTAGCATAGATCCCAAGGCTGGTGACAAACACGGAGACTCTCCCTCCTCCCCACCCCCGCCCCCCGCCGCTCCGGGCCTGGGGGGCCTCGACTTGCATGTGTCTCCAGAGCAGGAGCTCACTACCTGGCCGGGGAACTCTTCCATGGCACCGCGGTCCCTCTGCTCAGAAAGCGCCTCGCTGGGTCCAGCCGAGGCCCGTCGCCCTGAATAGGCCACCCTGGGGGGCGGCCCTGCCCTTGGGGCCCCTCCGGGCCCTTGCTTCTCTGTCCCGCTCCCCCATTCCCGCGCCACAGGGGGCACTCACTGCAGCCGCGGCTCCGGAAGCTCTGGCCGCTCCGCCAGCTCCGCCGGCTCCGGCCGCTCCGGCCGCTCCCGAGTCTGTGTCGTCCACCGAGAAGGAGTTGCTGTTCCGAAGCCGCGAGCGCCTCTTCTTCAGCAGGTCGGCGTCGCGCACGTGGGAGAAGGAGCCGTGCGCGCGGGGCGGGGGCACCGGCCCGGCCTCCCCGTTGACCGACGGCCGCCGGAGCCTCACGCCGCCCCCCGCGCTCGGCGCCCCAGCCCCGTTCACCAGCCCTTCGGCCGGGGGCACGGACGCCCGGGCTCCGGGGCCGTCGGCAGGAGCGTCCGCCGCGCGCGCCTCCTGGGCGGCCTCGGCACCGGGGTCCTGGGAGGCCGCCTCGGGAGCCGCCCGGTCCGCGCGGTTCTCGGGCTTCTCGGGCACCTTGGGCTCCTCCGGCGCCTCGGCCCGGTGCTCGCGCAGCCGCTGCGCCAGGCCCCCGGCGTCCAGGCCGTCGGGCGGGCTCGGCCGGGCGCTGGCCACACAGTACGTGCCTGCGCCGCCGCCGCCCTCCAGCTGCACCAGCTGCAACTCCTGCCCGGTGCAGAAGGCGCGGATCTGGCACAGGTACGTCATGACGATGAGCTTGTCGGGCACCGACAGCAGCACCATGTCCGCCGGCTCCAGCAGCCGCGACACGCCCAGGGCCGCGAAGCCATCGAAGGCCTAGGAACCGGGAGCTGGGGATCAGTTACCCGGCGACGCTCCCGCCCCGCCCTGGGCCGCCGGAGGAGTCCTGGCGACAGGCGCGCTGGGGGGGGGGGGGGGGTTGCCTAGCAACTCCTTCCCCCTCCTATTGGGGTTGATCTAACAGCAGGGCCCGCCCCCGCCGTCACCCAGCAACTGCACACCAAAGGGTGGTTTGGGAAAAACCATCTGGTGGAAATATGCTTTAAAACAAAACTAAACTAAACTAAGGAAAACGAACGATTTAAAACCCGAGAGAGTAAAAAGTTTCAGAACTTCCAAAGTCCACGGCTGGGGCCCTGCAGCCCATAGATTGCTCTCCTGAAGACAGACCGGCCCTAAATCTGAGTCCTACTGCCTGGCTCTAGAACTTTTCCCTCCGGGGATTGTTCCCTCCCCATCTCACCTGCTTGTTGTTCTGTTTGATGTTGAGGGGGTCCAGGGAGGCAAAGTCACTGCAGAGAGAGGACTGGTCAGAGGCCGGACTCCCACAGCCCTCCCGGCGGGCTCCCTGATTCATTCCCACCCCCGCGGGCGGCTCACATCTTGTCTGGGTAGAATCGGTGCAAGATGGCGCAGAAGGCCAAGCCGTTGCGCCACGACGTAGTGAAGTTGGTGATTCGGACGCCACGGTAGCCAGCGGTGACTTCCTGGCACCACTCCAGCAGGGACTGACTGGAGCTGACCGGGGCAGGCGGTACCTGGGGACACAAGGATGGGCTCAGGGAATGTGAACATAGGATCGCACGCTCTGCCCCTCGGGCAGAAAATAGCCCCCGCTCCAGGTCTGCAGGGGTCACCAGAGACCACTGGCCAGAGCCTCGGGACCAGGCAAAGGGTTTCCAGCTCTGCGGTTATCTACCAAGGTCACCTAAAAGGTCGGTGGCCCCCAGGCAAGATCAGAGGTCACCAGCAGCCACACCTCAAGGTCAGCCCAGAAAATCAGCTTAGGGGGTGTCCGGCTCCATGCAGCCCAGGGAAGACAAGATAGGGGAGCCAGGGCATCCTGAGAGAGGAGAGGGTGAGGGGGGCTCCTTGAAGCTGAGCCCCTGTCCCACCACTCCCCAGTCGACCAGGTGGGTCCATGCAGAGCCGCCGTTAGCTCAGCCCCAGGTTAGTGGGAAGCAGCAGACTGGGCCCTCGGCGGCCCCCATCCCTACCTGGCTGCCCAGCAGCCTCCCGTCCTCTTCAGGCTCCTCTGGGGAAGAGGCCCCCGAGGGCTTGGGCACCCCGGCCCCTGCCCCACTGGCCACCTGCACCTCAGTCAGGCTGGCCTCTGGGAGGTCTCCCTCAGCTTCTTTTCCCTTCTCCGTCCCCGAGACCCCAGCTTCTGCATCCTGGGCCTCCAAAACACTGGATTCATTCTCTGGTGACCCGAAACCCTCCAGCTCTGCTTCCGGGGCCCTCCAAGCCCCAGACTTGGCCTCTGAAACCCCCCAAACCTCAGCTTCCACCTCCTGGACTCTCAAAACTATAGTCTCCACCTCTGCCTCTGCTCCCTGGGGCCCTAAATCCCCATGCTTAGGGATACGAGGCTGTAAAGCCTTGTATCTGAGGGTCCCCCCAAGCCCAGTCTCTGCCTCCTGGACCCCTAAAATCTCAACCTTCGCCTTCTCAGCCTCTAACACTGTAGTTTCTGTCTGTTGAGTCCCTAGTTCCTCAGCCTCTGGCCCTGAAACCCTTGAATCTGCCTCATCTGTCTCCTGGGCTCCTATTATCTCATTCTCTGTCCTTGGGACCCATGAACCCCCAGCTTCTAACTCCTGGGCCTCCAGTATCTCAGCTGCTGCCATCTCAGTCTCCAATCCTGGGATCCCTAAACCTTCTACGTCTGTTTCCTGGGTCCCTGCTATCTCCGATTTTATCCCTGAACCCCCCACTTTTGTCTCATGGGTCCCCGATATTTCTGCCTCTGCCCTTCCAGCCTCTATCACTGGCATCGTGGAACCTCTCACTTCTGTCCCCTGGGCCCCCCGTATTTCAGATTCTGTGGTCTCAGCCTCTATCCTCAGTATCCCTGAACCACCAGCTAGCTCCCGGGTCCCCAATATCTCAGTCTCTGCCATCCTAGTCTTTGTCCCCAGAAACCCTGAATACCCAGCCTCTGTTTTCTGGGTCCCCAGTTCCTCAGACTCTGCCATTCCGGCAGCCTCTGAGTCCAGGACCCCTGATCCCATGGTCTCCATCTCCTGGGCCCCCAATACCTCAGCTTCCGCTGTCCCAGTCGCTCTCTCTGGGAACCCACATCCCTCCACTTCTGTCTCCTGGGTCCCCGGTACCTGTGACTCTGCCATGCTAGTCTCTGTTCCCAGGACACTCACATCCCCAGCCTCTGGCTCCCAGAACCCCAGATCCCTAGACATTACCCCTTGATCAGCTGCTGGTGGGGCCCCCTGGTGCCCGCTCACCTGGGACCTGATGCTTGCTGCTCCAACAGAGGGACCCTGCTCCGGGCCTGTCCCCCCAACACCAGGGGCTCTGCCTCTCACCTCTGCACCCTCTCTCTCCTGGCCCGCGGCAGCTCTGGCCCCCTTGAGGTCTCCAAGAGGCCTGGTGTGCCCCGCAGGCGCCGCTGGGGGCGTGCTCAGGATTGTGGGAGCCTCATCCCTGGTCCTGACCCCTGCCCTCCCCTGAGAGCCCCTCGGAGGGGCCTCGGGAGTCTCCTTGAATCTGGCCTCAGACGTCACCCCTGTAGCCTCTGATCCCTTAGTGTCCGTGTGTCTCACCTTTGACCTCTGCTCAGCATCCACTCGACTCGCTTCTAAACTCTCTTCAGCCTTCCCTGCGCTGATGTCTGACCTCTTAGTGTTCACCTCTCTGATTCCTGACTCGTGCTCAGCGCCCACCCCTCTCGCCCTTGGCCTGTCCCCAGCGCTCCCCTCCTCCACCTGGGGTTTCTGCACTACCAAAGAGTCTCTGGGGCCTCCATCCTCAATGCCTGGGCCCAGCCCGGCTCCCTGAGCCTCTGTCCCTTCCTGGGGGTTTTCCTGGGCCCGGGTCTCCCCAGAAGAACCCACTCCTGCTGGGGGAGCCCCTGAGGCTTTGGGAGCCTCATCTTCCCCTTGGGCGCCTGGGGGCCAAGGGGCATCAGAGCCTTTCCGGAGCCGAGGGGCTGGAGTGGGGGCCGCATCCTGGCCGAGCTGTCTTGAGGACCTGAGGAGAGAGCAGGAGAAAGCATTGGGGAACCCATGTGGCTCCCCACTGACAGCCCCATCCCCCACCCTTCCGATTGCTAAGGCCCCAGAAAGGCAGGTCGGCAGGGGGAATTAGGAGCTTTCTAACTGGGGGGCAGGGGATGGAGGTGGGGCTCATGCCAAAGCTCACCTCTTCTCAGGTGAGGTTCCCGGGGGCCTCGGGGCCTCGAGGCCCCCCTGGCCCCCTGCGACAATAGCTGGTTCTGACCCCTGGCCCTGGGAGGCCCTGGCTGGGGGCGCAGGGGCACTCACTGGGGCTGGGCTGGAATCCTCCGCACTAGAAGGGCTGGCAGCTGGGGAGGAAGGAAGGGAGGGGCGCTGAGGCCTGGGCCCTGAGACTAGAGGTCCATTCCCTCCCCAACCCCAACCCCTGCCTGGGCCTCACCTGCCTGCCGGGGCTGTACCCGGCCCTCCTCCTCTTCCTCACAAAGTGTCTTCAGCTCCCGAGGTGGGTCTGGGGTGGGGATGGGGGGGCAGGTCAGCCCAGGGGAGGGCGCTTCAGGTCTGACCCCTTCCCCCCACCAACCAGAGTCTTGGGCCTACCTGGGAAACGCCCCAGCCTCAGGGCACCGCCCCGGCCTGCGAGAAGAGACAGGCCCTCGGATGCAGAGAAACAGAGAGAGAGAACCGCAAGGACAGACAGAAACAAAGCCTTAACGAGCCAAAGGGAGGGATGAGGAAGCTAGCGGCAGAGCACGAGGGTGGGTGGCGAGGGCTAGCGAGCCGGGACCGCATCCCTCCCGCTGTGCTTTCGGCTGGCCAGCTCAGGACAGGTGCCGACCTGGGCAGGCACCCCATCGGGGCTGAGGGGGCCTGCGGGACGCAGCTAACAAGCCAGGTTGCCATGGGACCAGGAGCCAAGTTTGGACAGTCAGAGCTGCTAGGCAGGTTGGGACTGCCCGGGCAGGAGCGAGCCCCCGGACTGCGCGTGCGCCAGCGGCCCGTGGGCTTGGCTTACCCCCCACCCTCCCTGGGTCTTGGTGATCTCATATCCTCGGCAGGCTGTGAGCCCACCTGGCTGGGGGGCACGAGCCCGTGCCTCGGGGGCCCCGGGGCCGTTAGCCTCCTCCTCGTCGCTCTCAGCAAAGTCGTCTAGGTTGCCCACATCGCTCGGCTTCACGCTCATGAGGCTCGCAAGACTCTGCATGTCATCGTCCCTGGGGTGGGGGGTCAGAGGTCGGGGGTGAGGGCAGGGGTTGGAGGTTGCAGACCACGGCCAAGGAGGGAGGGTGGGTACTCACGTGGCGCGGCCCTCCCGCAGCAGAACCCCAGAGAGGGTGAGGCTCAGCTCGGCGTGCACCACCTTCACCGACTTGGGCTTCAGCCGCAGCCGCAGCGGGACTGGGGTGGGCACGGGCCCCGCGTGGTGGGCCAGGTCCACCTCGGCCGTGGCCAGCACCTTCCGCTGCCCCTTAGACTCCTGCAGGCCAGAGAGAGGGGCCGGGGAAGGGCCATCAGTGCTGCCCCAGAGTCCCCAAGAGCCCGGGCCCCAGCCTGCCAGGCCACTCACATTCTCAATAACAAATGTCCACTCTTTGGCCTCGTACTGGTCCACGTGAGGGTCCTGGGGAAAGGGGGTACTGGTGAGTACAGGGGCTCTGGGGTGAGGGCAGTGCGGGGAGAAGGGTCACCTGTCTCTCATACTGCCCATGGCAGCTATATGTTCGTGGCACCTCCTCCGAGGAGGCCTCCTGGGCCACCCCCACCCCCATCTCAGTTCTCCATCTCACCCCTCTGTGCTCTCCTATTTGAATGGATAACCCACTGGGGATCCCCCGCGTTGCCCAACCCCCCCCACTCCCACCTATGCAGGAGGGCTAGGGACTCACCCTGTAGAGGGTCACAGAGATGTCCACATTCTCCGGTACCATCCACACCACGGTGCCCCGGTACGGGTTCTGGATGCCTGGCTGCCAGCTGTGGGCCTGCAAGGCGCCGGCCGAGGCCTCCCCTGACGCACAGCTCTCCCCTCGCCCCCTGCCCTTAGCCCCAGCCTTGACCTCATCTTTCCCTCCCTTCTATGGGTTCGGACCCAAACCTGCCCGACTCCAGTCCCCCATCAGGCCTCACTCGCCCACGGTCCCCGCACCCGGCTGGCCTCACCCCCAAGCTGGACTCCCCAGCTGGCAACGTCCCCCACCTTAGAGCAGACGCGTCGGTTCCGCCGGGTCCACACCACCACCAGCTTATCGGGCTGCCTGGGGAGGGGGAGGGGGTTTCTACTCAATCAGGCCCACCCGGCCTGCCCCTCCATCTCCTCCAGGGTCTTCCTTCGGCCCACATCCCCCTCCCCCAGGAGAGGGCCCAGGCAGCTGGTTATCGGAGCCACCAGGAGCAGGGTGAGGCTGCTCAGGCAGGGCGGGGCCCAGGGCAGAAGGGCAAAGGCCCACGTGGGTCAGCAGGGCGTGAAGACAGACAGAGAGACGTACGGAGAGACAGGCCCACACAGCGACAGAAAGACCCACATAGACCGAGCAAGAACCTTGCAAGAGACACGCAGACCTAGAGACACCGAGAGGGACGGACTCGGAGTCAAACAAACCCGTTCACTCACAAATATTTGGGAAGTGCGCCCTGTAAACCCAGCCCCGTTTAGGGACAGAGTAGAGCAAAGGGGAAGCAAGACCCTTCCGGGGCTGGGGACAACAGAGGACGGGGAAAGTGCCAGACAAGAAGGAAAATACATTAACAAGCTGACTTCAGGGAGACGGGAGAGGGCCACTGGGGTCTCCTTGAGGTTGGGGTGTCTGAGCAGAGGCTCCGAGGGGAGGGATAGGCTGTGCGTGGGTCCGGAGGAGGAGGGCTCAAGGAAGAAGGAATGGCAAGGGCGAAGGTCTGAGCTTGGGGAGAAGCTTGGGGTCAGAGTGAGGGGTAGAGGGTGGGAGGTGGTCCAAGAAGAAGAGGGTTAGCTTGCCATTAGATACCCACCCACGGCCTGGGGGCCCTGAGAATCAGCCACGCTCCCCAACTCTCAATCCTCGAGCCCTGGACTCTAGCTTTGCGGGGCCCCTGAATCCCAAAAGGGGCATCAAGGAAGGCTTCCAGAGGGTGACCTCCAGGCTGAACTGCCTAGGCCAGGGCGGACTCAGAGAAGAGGCAGAGATGTGAAGAGAGAGAACACAAGAGCAAAGAGTGGCCTGCGCCGGGCCCAGCCCTACAGAAGTGACACATGGCTGGGCCTGGGAGAGAAGGTCCTCTCGGGTTAAAGGGTCCGGCTCGATCCCAGGAGGGTGGGGGTGGTTGAGGGTACCATGGGCCGAGGACAGGATAAGCCGCCTTCTTGCCTGTGCCCAGCCCCATGCCAGGACAGAGGTCTGCCCACCTCACTGCCCCTCTGCGGATGCTGAGGCCCAGAGAGGTTGGGAGCCAGGCAAGGTCACAAAGCAGAACCCAGAGCCCTCCCGCCTGCAGCCCCAGACTGCAGGTGATGGCTGACCAGGGGTAGCCATGGGCCTTCCCAGAAAGGGGAAGCAGACAGGGGTGCCTAGAGAGGGCAGGGCCTGGCTAGGAGGCCTGACTCAGGCCGGGCACGCCCTCCTAGGGAGCCAAGACCTGGGAAGGGGCAGCTTCCCAGCCTGGGCTCCCGTGACTCAGATCCATTGCCACTGCCCACACCGCAGGCCTGCTCTCTGGGACCATGCCCAGCGTCCCCCCCCCCCCCCCGGCGTCACCCAGGATGCTGGAGCAGAAGGCAGATGCCAGAGGCCAGAGTTCAAGTCCTATCCCTGTGCTGTGTTACCTTGGGCAGGCCCTGGTGTTCTCTGGGCCTCGCCAGATGCAGTGAGCGGCCCTCCGCTGGCCCAGTCAAAACCAGGGATACGGCTGCTGCCCCAGGGACCCTAGCCTCCTGCTCACTCCCCTCCCTTTGGACACCGTGATCCCTTCCTGCCCCAGCAGCTCTTCCTCTTGGGAGCCTAAATTTAGCCCCGCCTGGCGGGTGAGGCCCCCACAGCTGTGCCCTAATCCAGCCAAGGGAAGCCGACACCAGCAAACACGTATATTTAGGGTGTGACGCAGGGGTCCAGGCAGCTGCGGGTGGGAGCCTGTGAACCAGATGCCCCGGGGCCCTTAGGCCAGGTCTCAGTCTCTCTCATCTGTCCTCCCCAACCCGGCACCTCACCCTCCCCAAGCCCTCTCCTCCCAGACTCAGAGCCTTCCAGGCCCTCAGGCCCCTTTAAGCAAATCCGGCCTCCCCCTTCATCCCTCCCGGTGCTCAGTTTCCCCTTTTAAGGACATTGTGGAGCCAGGTCCAGCCTCCCGGCTCCCACCCCGGCTGAAGTGTGTGTGTGGGTTCCTCTGGCTCAACAAGTGGCAGAGGAGGAGGGGGCAACATCCTTGCTCTGAGCTGTGCTCCAGTCCCCGTAGGTTTCTGCCACAACCAGGCCACCCGCAGACCTCAGAATTTGCTCCCTTTTCTGATGTTACCCCAAACCATCCCTCTAGTCACAGAAATATGAGGCCTCCCTTCCCCCAGCGCTGAGCGCGGCTGAGGAAGGTGTGGGCACAGACAGATTCTCAGGCCTGTAAGTTCTGACCTCCACTCCCCAAACGCGACCCACACCCCCAACCCCAGGGGTTCCACAAGCTGCAAAGGCATTTTTGAGTCTCTGTGTCCCGGACACCAGGGCCCAAGGCGGGGGCAAGGGGCCACCGGGCTGGGGGCAGGGTTCTCTCGGGCTCCGAGGGCGCCGTGGGGGTCCCAGCCAGTCCCGGGGGACCCCCAGGCCTCCCTGCCACTCACCATTTCTTGGTGCACTCCACCACCAGCTCGTGGTAACAGGCCACAAACTGGAACTTGGCGGCCCGCTTGCCCACGCGCTGCAGGCGCTTCCACACCGAGGTCATGGCCCCCGCCGCCCCCGCCGCCCGCTCCTCACACTCGGGGCTCCCGCTGGCTCGCGACCGCTGGCCGGGCCTCGGTCCCCATGGCCTCCCGGGCTGCTATCCGTGCCGCCCGCCCCGTCCGTCGGAGATGTCCGAGGCTCAGACCCGGGGCCGATGACCCCGCTGCCGCCGCTGGGGCCCGCCGGGTGGTCCGGCTGAGCCGGCCGGGTCGTCCGGGGCGCGTCGGGTCGCCGGAGCGCTGAGCGGCTAGCGCGCCGTTTCCTGGAGCCGCACCCCCGTCGGAAGGCGGGCGGGGCTCCGGAGGGGGGGCGGGGGCCGGGGCCCGGGCGGGAGCGGGGGGCGGGGCCGCCCGGCTTCCGGGGCCGCGCGCCGCCGCCGCTGTTGGCTGGGGGTGGCCTGGGGGGCGTACCAAGGGGGCGCCGGGACCGCAGCGCCGGCTCGTAGCGCGCGGAGGCGGTGTGGACGCGTGGGCCGGGGAGAGAGCTACCAGAAACTTGGTGCCGCCCTCGAGAGCACTGCCCGGGCCGCCACCCTTCCTGCCCGCAGCCCTGGGAGGTACGTACTGATGATGGTCCCATTTTACAGGTGGGGGAAACAGAGCCCCAGAAAGAACAGACTTGCTCAGGGCCCCACTGCGAATCTGGGCCACAGCCAACTGTCAACACGGGGGTGGCAGACTCCTGCTGTCACCTCGGTCTTAGGAGCAGAGTCAGGGGTCAACCTGAGTGGCCCCACCTTTGGGCAGCACGCATTTGCCAGTCACGGAACCCGACTCAGCTGTCAAGTGGGAAGATAGTCCCAACATCCCACAAGCAGCTGGTTTCCAACAAGTGTGTGACCTTGGGCAAAGTACTAACACTCTGAGCCTCAGTTTCTACCTCTGTTAAATAGGGTAATTACAGTTCTGACTCTTACAGTCACTGAGAGTATGAAGTCTTGGGAAGCATTCCGTAGGGAGACTGGCTGATTTTCTGAGGTCTCATTAAAGGGACTCCGTTATCGCAGGCTGGAGTGTGTGTGTGTGTGTGTTCCCGCGCAGACACGTGTTTACTCTCCTTCTGCTAAGAAGCCTGCCCCAGGCGTTAGCCGCCTTGTTCACACCTAGATTAGAGCCCTTATCACCTACCCCGGGGCCCACCATGCTAATGAGCACCAGCAGGAGTCAGGCCCAGAGTTAGAGAACTGCCCTGGGGGAGCCCGTCAGCGTCTTTCCCTCCCTGCCAGCACTGGGCAAGGTTTGCAAATGGGCTGCAACCTGGTGCTTAATGAATACTCGGTTTGAACAGGCTCTCTGGCCTGCCGGGAGTGTCGGAGTGTCAGCTGTTGTCTCCGGAGGCAAGTGACCGTGCGCAGGGCGTGTGGGGGAGCACCCTGGAAGCCCGAGTGTGTAACCTCGAGACCCTCTCTTCGTCTCAGGGCGTTGTGGGGGGTTTATGTGTGTGCCTGGAGGTCTGAACACCCACCATCCCCAATGTGCAGGCTTCTTCCGGCGAGCCTGACACGTGGGTTTGGCTCCCAGGCCCAGCGGTGTGGTCCTCTGTAAGAGAAAGCCCCTCGCATACAGGCCTAAAGGCTCCAAGTGCTGTGGGGGAGCCAGGCGGCCTGCACGAGAGTAACTGCGGAATGGGAGTGTCTGGAACCCCACCACTCCTCACTGAAGCTGGATCTCCTGCCCCGGAGCGCAGGCCCCCTCCCCCGGGACTTATATGGCCTCTGGGGAGGTGTGGGCCATTGCCACTTCACCCTCTTCGGCCCCTGCAGCTGTTTCCTCCCACCCGAAGAGCACTCACTAGCTCCCGGGCGCATCCTGGAGGCGCCTTCCCCTCTGCCTCGGAGGGGCCCCTAGGCCCGCGGGCTCAGGCCCACCCATTTCCTGTGCCGCCCCAGCTCCGCCCCCACTCGTGGTGGAAAGTTTCTCTCCAGATAGGCGGCTCCTTCTCCTTCCTTCCCGGCGGGCCAGGAAGGACCAAAGCGAGTTGAGGGGGGGAGGTGTTGGGCTCCCAGATCTCCGGCCAGAGGGGAAGTTACTCGCCCGCCGTCGCAGACCGCGGGACTAGCCTTGCCAGCTCCGCACGTTCCCCGACGCCGTCCGTGGAGGGAGGATTCGCACTCTTTCGCAGGCAAGCCTTTCTTCAACTCGGGGGAGGTGGGGTGTCCTTGGGCACCACCTGCCGGCGCAGCGCGGGACCGCACTTTCCAGAAACACCGCTATCTCCCCGCTCCAGAGCCAGGCATTCAGAACACAAGAACGCTGAGAGAGTATTTATTTACCTACGTGCCCAAGAGTCTGGCCCCTAAACTTAAATATCCAGCACGGAGCCTTGGCCCTCCCGGCCGTGGGTGGGTGCAAGAATGGGGATGCCCTGGCCTAGAGCAGTGGAACTCAGGGACCAGAGGTGGGATGCCCCTGAGCCAGCAGCTGCCAATGGCAGCAAAAGGTGTAAAGGAGATGGGAACCAGGCACTCACCCCAATCCCAGAGACGTCAAGGGGAGTGCCAGATGCTTTGGGCCCCACCACCAGACTGCAGGTTGGCCAAGCCGGGGTGCACACATGTGGGAGGAGTGGCGCTCCCGTGCCATGGGCCAGGGCTGTAGCCCAGGTGCCTGCCCCAGCATCAGCTAACCAGAGTCAGGAGAGGGGGTTGGCAGTTTTGCCTCCAAGGGGCCCAAAGGCTTGCCTTCCTGTGAAGTGAGGTGGTACAGGGGAAAGCAGGCACTGTAAGTCTGAGTACTGACTAAGGGGTGAGTTTCTGAGCCTTTTGCATGGGTGCATGTTCCCCCCACCCCCAGCTCTTCAGAGGCTGATGTGAAAGGCATCCTGCAGCCACTGGTCCCGGGCATTGTGTGTCTGGGGCACAGTGAGGGGCGGTGGGTCCGGGGGCAGGCTGGCATCGGGAGGCTCATCGTCATCAGACAGGCCAGCATCGGGTGGATAAGAGCTGTCTGAGTGCAGGGAGGATGACAGGTCCTGGCACAGGCTCAAGTCTTGGCACAGGTGCTTATAGTCTTGGATTGACTCGTACAGGCCCCACAGCTGGCACAGCAGGGACATGTCCAGCTGCCGCAGCCCCACCTGCAAAAGACTGAGGGTGGGCTGGGGTTGGGGTCCAGGCCACCCTCAGCCCTAGCCAATCTTCCTGCACCTAAGCACAAACTTTTGTGGACAGCAGACGCCATCTGCAAGCTGTGAACCTTTAGGCAAGTCACTGACCCTCATCTGTAAAATAGGGACAACATTAACCCAGCAGGATGGAATGAAATAACACAAGTAAAGCACTTAAAAATACATGGTAACTATTGCCATAAATGGTAACTATAATCGTTGTTACTGTAACCCCTCTGACCCAACCCGCTTCTGCAGTTCTTCTGACACTCAAGCCATGAGCTTCCGTTCCGTGCCTCTGGCTGCGCTCCGCCCCGGGACCCTCACGCTCAGCTGCAGCCCCCCGCCCAGCTAGCCCCGGGCCCAGCCGCTCACCATCTCCTTGCGCAGCGCTGCTAGTGCGGAGTCGAGATTGACAGGGCGACGCGGGCCGGGGGGACCGGCGGCGGGTCCCGCGTTGGTGGCGCCCGCAGCGTATCGGGGCCCATCTGGGATGCGGGCCGCGCGGCTCAGCTCATCGTGGATGCGGCTGCGCTGGCTGTAGACGCGCTCCAGCTCCCGCCACGAACCCCCGCTTGCGTTGAGGAGACCGCTGAGGCCGCGCGGTAGCGGAGGGAGCCCGGCTAGGGCGCAGCCAGCGCCGCCCGGCGCCTCGGCCGAGGGCAGCCCATTCATGGCCCGGCCGGCGCGGTCGGCAATGCTGCCTCCTTCCCTTCAACGCTCTGCCCGGGCCGCAGCCCGCAGGCCCCGCACCGCGCGGCCCCGCCGGCCGAGCCCAGCCGCCGCCCGCAGGCCGCGCTTTGTTCCTTCCCCGACTCACCCGACTCCGCCCCTGCCCCCACCCCCTTCGCATGGGCGGGGCCTCACTTAAAAGGGCTACGGTGGTGGGACCACATCGCGAAAAGCTGAGAAAGGGAGTGAGGCATCCACTGAAAAAGGGGCGGAGGAAGAGACCAAAAGCGGTGGACGGGGTCCTTCACGGTTCTTTTTTTCTCCCCCCCAACAACAATGTGTTTAATTATTCCGCTCAATTTTAACTCCCAAGGGAAAGGATCCCTGGGGGTGGGGAGTCAGGAGAAGGGTAAGCCCATACTTGGTCCCTAACGTGCAACCTGACGCCGTCAGTGTCTCAGTGTCTCAGAGTCCGAGTACCTTTGGCTGGGCATGAGGTGGGTCAGGATGACGGTATCAGAATGTTCAGGGGACGGAGAAGACACCAAAAGGGACTGGAACCCAAAATCTCACTCAAGGGGGGGAACTGAGCCCTGGATGGCTGAGTAGGCTGCAGGGATGCCGCAGACGCCCATCCCTCTTGTTCCTGCTTTTGAGGGGGCTATGACCTCTTCCTCCGAAAAAAGTATCACACAGTCCTCTCCCTGCCCCCTCATTCTGAGTGGGGGAAACCAAGCTAATCTCTCAGGGCATCAAGGAGAGCAGACAGTGGTAGAGTAAGAGGCCAAAGGTAGGAAAAAGGCGAGTGGAGCTGGAGCTGGCATGCACACTCAGAACCAAGAAAAGAACAAACCACACAAGAGGACAGCTGTTTTTCTATAGGGTTTTTCTCAGGAGGGGCCTTTTAGTGTTGCAGCTGCCGAAGGCTGCGCAGAGCCTCAGCACAAGCCCGGATTAGGCTACACAGCTGGATGCTAGTCTCCAGAGAGGTGCTAGAGCCCAGCTCAGCTGAGGCCCAGGTCAGCTTCTGCAGGAGGGCCTCCTGTGTGCAAGCCAGGACATCTGCATTTGGAGGCACAGCAGGAGGAGGCGGCCCCTGGGCTGCCTTGAGCCCTGCTGCAGCTCCCTCACAGTGCTCTGGACGGGGTACTGGGGGCTGAGGGGCTGGCCGAGAGCCCAAAGGGAGCTCCGAGGCGGAGGCAAGCTGATGTTCCCGAGCTTGGGAGAGGGCAGCCTGAGCATTCAGAGCTAAAAGAGGAGAAAGTGGATGGAGTGGTCAGGAAGTCCGTTGCCGGTCAACACTGGGCCACCTCCTTACTCTTTACTGCTCTGCTCTTTCTATGCTTGAGATGTTTTTCCTTCCCCTGTATAAGGTAACTCATCCATTTTCTTCTTTGTGTCAGAGTTATTTAATGCCCTTGCTTCATCTCTCCCATTAGCACTATGCCCGAGCTCAGACTCTTCGGTATCTGGCACACAAGTATTTAGTGATCCTACTGAATGAATGGTCCCCTCTAGAGCCGAAAAGGGAAAGCATCTTACCTCCGCCTCACCCACAGACTCCACTGTCACCTCCCAAACCTACTATTCCTGGGCCTCTATCACCACGCAGCTTCTCCACCAAGCACACTCAGCCCCTCACCCGGATTATCTTTATCCACGTCTGAGTCGAGCTCCTGACAAGCCACGCAGTAGATTTTCCGCTGTTTGTCTTGGAGGAGGATCGTCTAGAAGCAGAAAGCGCGAGGGCACACGGATGAGACGCAGGGTGAGACGCAGGGCGATGGGGTCCAGAGGGGGTAGTTGGGGACGGGCCGTGCGGCCTGGTCCGCGGCCCCAACCCGGATCCCATGACCCGAGTCTCCCCTCACCCCGCAGTCCGCGCACGTCTCGCCCAGCATGCGGTAACCACGCAGCAGGTAGTCGCCCATGAGCCGGGAGATGCGATCCTGTCGCTCCCTTCGCGCTTGCAGAACCTTCGTCTCCGCTTCCGTTGGGGGCTCCCAGGAGAAATCGTCGACTTCTGGGGGAAGAGAGGCACAAGAGACAGAGGGGTCTTGCCCGAGCGGGCTACCTCCTGCACCCCGCAACCATAGGCCCCCACAGCCCAAGCCCTCACCAGCACCGTTCAGAGCCATGTTGCCGTTGTCTCACCTAGGCTCACCGGACGTGACGTACAAGCAGAGCGCTTTCCGCTTGGCTCCGCCCCCTCCCTTTAGGCCCAGGATGAGGGCGGAAACGGCGCCTCTCGGATGTCAAGTTGCCCGTAGTGGGGCGTGTCTGCTGCTGGAGCCGCTGGCCTGTGGGCTAGCTGCTCAGCCCGAAACCGGTAGACGAACTTTGGGCTGGCGGGGCCGCAGGAGGGGAGTCTCCGGGGTAACGCCGCTCGGGTCGCAGGACCTGAAAGTGGCTGCGCGGGGTCTCCCTTCCTGCCCGCCGCAGATGGAGACCACTTGGCTTGGGAAATCCCCACTGGCCTCCGTCTCCCCTTGGATTTCCCTTTCCGCACAGGTCGGACCCGCGGCTGGCGGGGCAGTGGCGTAATCTGGAACGCCCTTGATGATAACAAGTGGCCCCTAGCGCGCCCGTACAGCCTCTTCAGTCCTCAGTGCTTGTCACTTCTACCGGCAAGGCAGGCCAGGTGCGGGTCGTCCTCCCTTTCAGCCTATTTCAAGATACCCTCACCCCCTTTCTGTATGTTCGGCGGCCCAGTCTGCCGATCCCCTTAACTCCAAGGCCTGGGACTGATGCAAAGTCCGCCCCACCTTTTTTTTTTTTTTTAAGTCCTCCAAACGCGGGCCGACTGAAAAGCGCTGTACTGGGCATGCGCAGGTCTGGGTCCCGCAGCATCCGAGGGCTTCCCGCGGGATGGTGAAACTGACAGACCTAGTACTAGTTATGCTTATGGCCGTTATGCTGTTTTTAGGGGTCTCTGTTAAAATTACTAGTGCTCCCTGAACACTAGCCTTGATCCCCCTTCCTTATTCCCCCCCCCCATCTTTTTCTTTAAGCATCCTCTCCCTTATTAGATTTGGAGACGCCAGATGGGGCTGGCAATGGGACCCTGAAGTGCCTTAAGGCGGTACAGGGGGCAGGGGAGAAGGAGCTAGGATTTAGACACCCGCCCCACCACCACCACCACCATAATCTCATCCGCAACCTCCTTCTTTAACTAGACAGCACGTGCTTCTGCGTTCTTACCTGAAGACTGAATGCCCCATCTTCCTTCCACATAGACTCCCTGGAACTGCCATTTTCTGACCCTTGCTGCCACCTACTTACTTGGAGACCCCTGTGCCCCCTCTTCACTGTCTCCATCTATCAGCAGGCTCTTGGGCAGCAGTGTTCCTGACTCAGGGCCTGACCCCAGGTAAGTTCTCCCAAGCTGACTAGAGGACCTCTTGGACTCTAGCCAGCATGCACAGACCCTCCAGGTCCACACCGTCTTCAGCTCCCAGCCCCAAACTAAGTTCCTCAGTGCACCCTTCTGTCATCATCCTGGCCAATATCCACTCAGCCCACAGCTCTTCCTCCTGGCACCAACTAAGACTCTGGCAGTCATCCTTCCGTTAATACCTGTCATTTACTCCTCATGACAGCCTTATGGGGAAGGTACTACTGTTATCCCCATTTTACAGAACAGGAAACAATAATTCTTTTTATTTTTTTAAAGATTTTATCTATTTGTTTGTTTGTTTCTTTGTTTGTTTGTTTGACAGAGAAAGAGAGAAAGCACAAGTAGGCAGAGTGGCAGGCAGAGGGAGAGGGAGAAGCAGGCGATTCGGGGCTTGGATCCCAGATACCCCAGGCTCGATTCCCAGGTGCCCCAGGAAACAACAATTCTTTTAAAACATAAATCAGGTGATGCAGGCGCCTGTGTGGCTCAGTTGGTTGAGCAACTGCCTTCGGCTCAGGTCATGATCCTTGAGTTCCAGGATCGAGTCCCACATCAGGCTCCCGGCTCCACGGGGAGTCTGCTTCTTCCTCTAACCTTCTCTCCTCTCATGCTCTCTCTCACTTTCTCTGTCTCTCAAATAAATAAATAAAAATCTTTAAAAATAAATAAATAAATCAGGTGATGCTTGGGTGACTCAGTTGGTTAAGTGTCTGCCTTTGGCTCAGGTCATGATCCCAGGGTCCCGGGATCGAGTCCTGCATCGGGCTCCTTGCTCGGTGGGGAGCCTGCTTCTCCCTCTGCCTGCCGTTCCCCCTGCTTGTACTCTTCTCTCTCTGACAAGATAAACAAATAAGATCTTCAAAAATAAATAAATAGATTTAAAAATTAAAAAAAAAATAAATCAGGGGGTGCCTGGGTGGCACAGTCGGTTGAGCATCAGACTCTTGGTTTTGGCTCAGGTCATGACCTCAAGGTGATGGGATTGAACCCCACATGGGGCTCTGCACTCACCCCCCCGCCCCTCCCTGCTGTGCTCTCTCTCTCTCTCTCAAATAAATAATAAATCTTTAAAACATAAATAAGGTCATATCACTCTTTTGCTCAAAACTCTCTGGCATCACCCCCATCAAACCTATAGACAAAATCCAAAGTCCTTATTATGGTCTCCAAGGTCCTACAAATCTGGCTCCTGGCCCCCCTCAACCCTTCCCATCCTCCCTACAATCCCGTCCCACTACTCAAGGGAATTCCAATCACCTTTCTCCCCTCAGAGCCCCTCCCTGCCTCAAGTTCTGCAAGGAGGATGGACAAGATGCAGGCCTGGAATCAGGTTGGCCTGCGTTTGATCCTGGATCCGCTGCTTACTGGCTATGTCACCAGGAGTAATTCACTTCACTTCTCTGGACTTTAATTCCTCATCTGTGAAACCAGGTCAGTTAAATACCGACTTGGCAGGGTTGCCATGAGGATTTAGTGAGATGTGAGGAGAGAGGTGGTGGGAGACCCTTGATTGTCACATCTGTCACATGAATGCAGGTGTAGAGAAAAGTAGCGAGCAGAGACAGTACTTTGGTTCCGGACTGTCTTTTCCAGGCTGTTTGCATAGTGAACAGCCTTGGACATTGGAGACTACTGGCTCCCCCTAGAGCCAAGGGCAGGCATACTTACTGCCCATTATAAAATACTTGGCTGCCCCAGAGTTCGTCTAGGCACCCATATGAGTCCACCTGTCTTGCTCTGGTGAGACTTGAGGGGAAGGGGAAGGGACAAATATGCTCACGTTCATGACACTTGTGTGCTGTGAGTAATAAAGTCCCTTAATCTCTGACTCAGAAGTTTCACGTCTTCATGCCGGTAGCCATGAAACTGTATCACTGTCACCTGAGTATTTGAAACTGGGGTGAAATTAGAGACCTTACGACAGTTCTGGACTGTTTGGGCACTGAGGATGAGATGCTGACAGAAACACAGTTTTCCGTACAGGACCTCAGGGGTTTACTAACGAGTTTTGAGGGAAGGCCAAGGGCATCCGCAGCACACATGTTGACCAGATTGTGATCAACCAAGCAATAGATGGTCTTCAACTTTATTTCCTGGTCATGAGAACGAACTGTGGTAGTTGCCAGTGGAGTACCCGAATGTAGACTCAAAGTCAGCTGCCAGATGTTGCCCAGGTTGTTACTAACTCTCCTCCTGGTGGTGGTGGGCAGACTGGGGAGTGGAGGGGCCAGCCTCAGGTCTGCCTCATTGTAACAACCTGTACCAAGACTCATCTGGAGTGTACAGAAGTTTCTATCCCCTTTCAAGCAGCACACACACTAAACATGAATGGAGAGAAATTTACTAGCGCTACGAACGAAAACCAGATGAATCATTAGACTTTTGCTGGCTCACTGGGGAGGCGACGGGAAGGACATGTGCTGCTTGTTAAGGGGAATAACAACAGCTGAGCCATCTTCCAGCTCAGTCCTTCCTACCGTCTGTCATGCCAATCTTATACCCACTCCCAAGATGACAGTAAAAGGATTCAGTTCTTTTGTTTGTGTGGTTGGTTTGGTTTTTTTTCCTTCCAGTGAGTCCTGCCTGCTTATATAAGGGAGATTTATCCCGCTCAGGGAGACTCTCTTGAGACAGAGCAACTCCCAGAGAAAACCACAGATGAGTCATTGATTACTCTTACTGTTCTTATCGTCTTAGTTTGGGTTTGCGATGCTGCTAGAAGGTGACCCAAAGAAATCTAGTTAATTTCTTGTGATCAGCCCCACTTAGAAAACGCTCCTAGCCCTTATATTAAAACCAGGCAAAAACAAGATGTTATCACAGTGAGACAGAAAAAGCTTCTATCAAGGTAGACTCCTTTATTGTGCTTTTTTTTTTTTAAGTCCACTGCATGCCCAGCATGGAGCCCAGTGCAGGGCTTGGCTCATGACCCTGAGATCCCAGACCTGAGCTGAGATCTAGAGTTGGACACTTAACTGACCGAGCCACCCAGGCACCCCTCAAGGTAGTCTCCTTTAAAAGAAAAGTCACAGCTGCACGACTCAAGCCCAAGTCCTGACAGACCTCCATAGAACACTCCACCCAACAATACCGGAATGAGTATTTTTCTCAAGTATACATGGAACATTCTCCAGAATAGACCATCTGTTAAACCACAAAGCAAGTCTCAGTAAACTTAAAAGGGCTGAAATCATACAGAATATGCTCTCAGACCACCATGCAATGAAATTAGCAATAACAGAAGGAAATTTGGGAAATTCACAAATACGTGGAAATTAAGCAACACACTTTTTTTAGCTGAAAGCTTTTTTATTTTTTATTATTTATTTATTTATAAAGATTTTATTTATTTGTTTGACAGAGAGAGAGAGATTACAAGTAGGCACAGAGGAAGGCAGAAAGAGAGGGGGAGGCCAGCTCCCCGCTGAGCAGAGAGCCCGATGCGGGGCTCAATCCCAGGACCCTGAGATCATGACCTGAACCAAAGGCAGAGGCTTTAACCCACTGAGCCACCCAGGCGCCCCAAACAACACATTCTTTTTTTTTTTTTTTAAAGATTTTATTTGTTTATTTGACAATAAGAGATCACAAGTAGGCAGAGAGGCAGGCAGAGGGAGAGGGGGAAGCAGGCTCCCCACCGAGCAGGGAGCCCGATGTGGGGCTCGATCCCAGGACCCTGAGATCATGGCCCGAGCCAAAGGCAGAGGCTCAACCCTCTGAGCCACCCAGTCGCCCCCAAACAACACATTCTTAAATAACTAATGGGTCATAGAAGAAATCACAGGGGAAATTAGAAGCTTCTTTAATATTTATGAAAACAAAAACACAACATACCAGAACTTACAAGATGCAACCAAAGCAGTGCTTAGAGGGAAATTTATAGTTGTAAAATCTTAAATTTAAAAAGAAAAGAAAAGACCGAAAAACCAGTAACTTAAATATCCACCCTAAGAACATAGAAAAAGAACAAACTAAACCCAAAGCGAGCAAAAGAAAAGTTGTAATCAAGATTAGAGAAAAATCAACTAACCTACAAATTAGTTCATTGAAAAGGTCCATGAAACTGACAAACCTTTATCTAGACCGACCAACTCAAGCCCAGCTTAGCCAAAGGGTATGAACCTTGCAAGTCTAACTGGAAAGCAATGTGTCTATGGTTGCTATGTCCAGGAGTCCCCAAAGGCGAGGTAGATAACGTCAGTGATGGTAACTCTGCCACCCAATAGAAGGTTTTGGATGGTGACGTTTTCAGCTAACTGTGCAAACAAATCAGAGTGGACCAGTCCAGATCACTTATGTAGATGCCCATGCTAATGGGTCATTCTCTAAGGAGACTGACAGAAACCAAGCTGTTGATTGATCCTGCATTGTCCAGACTGTCTCCATTTCTGCCTGGATCCTTCAGCATACCAGACATGGCGACATGGCCGCCATCATAGAGTGGGCACAAAGTAAAGGACTCTGTGCTTCGGGTGCCACTCCACGCCAGACTTGTGACTCCTGCCAACGTTCATCTGCTTGTCCTGGGACTAGAGAGGGCACAGTGTATGCAGTGTTGCCCCTGTTCACTCCTGTGGGGTCGGATACATTGAACCTTTTGCTCCCCCTTGGGGCTATCGGTGGTGCCTCACACTTTTTTGGTTACAGTGGTGCTGCTCCAGTTCCATCAGCCAACTTTGGCCACATCATTTTGGTTCTTGAGACTAATCTGTGTTTTTTACTTTCTGGATGATCTGACCTAGCAACAGGGTAATTTTTATCCCAAAACCACTCCATAATGGGCTGATAGTCTAGGTATTTGGTGGCCCTTCCAAACCCTCTCTCAAACCATGGGCATTGAGTGTTGAAGTACCCTTCTCAAATATAAACTCAAAAAGCATGTGGCTCTTGATCTCGGGGTCATGAGTTCAAGTCCCACGTTGGGGGTAGAGTTTACTTAAAACAAAACCCCAGAAAGATTTCTGGCCCTCCGCCCTGGTCCACACCCCTCAGTACAGCAGTTCAGTCACTGAATGGGGCTGTGCCTGGGATGGAGCCATCTCCCTTTGGCCAGGTCCTTTGTCATGATCAGGATGAGAGGGGTGGGGCTTAGACCAGTTTTAAAAACTCCCTGGGGTGCCTGGTTGGCTCCGTCAGTAGAGCATGGGACACCAAATCTCAGGGTTGTGAGTTCAAGCCCCACATTGGGTATAGAGATTACTTAAAAAATAAATAGGGGCACCTGGGTGGCTTAGTGGGTTAAAGCCTCTGCCTTCAGCTCAGGTCATGATCTCAGGGTCCTGGGATCGAGCCCCACATCGGGCTCTCTGCTCAGCAGGGTGCCTGCTTCCCCTTCTCTCTCTGCCTGCCTCTGCCTACTTGTGATCTCTCTCTCTCTCCCTCTGTCAAATAAATAAATAAAATCTTAAAAAAAAAAAAAAAGAAAGAAAGAACTGATGAGTAGCCCCACCCACCCTACCCTCAGAGCTAGGTCTTTCTTTGGAGCTCAGAATCTTCGCAAAGACATTCACAACTCTGAAGGGGGCACCTATCTTTAGGACATTTGTGGGAGCCTCCCCTTTCCTCCCTCCCGGGAGCACTGTGTTGGTTCTGGATCAGACAGGCTGGAGCGGTCTCCCAGGCCACTCACCGGATGACCTGAGTCTAATCGCTTCATCTTTCAAAGCCTCTGCCCCTCCCCCCACTTGCAGGGTCGCTGGCAGGATGCTATAACGTAATAGTGCAAAGTGCACGGTAAGTGGTGGGCACCCTCGTGGTCTCACCCCGTTTAGTCAATCAACAAACTTCAGCACCCTCTGTGTGCCAGGCCCCGTGCTGGGATCCGGAGACAAAGGTGTGCCTTTCCGAGAGGGTGGGAGGACAGACCAGAAGTAAGTAAACATACTTGTTAGAGGAATGTTTCAGGCTGTGATGAGTACCAGCAGGAAGCAAACAGGTGGCAGGACCCAGAGGGTCAGGGGTGGCTGTTTTGGAGGGACATAGAGGCAGGAACCCCAGACAAGAAGGAGCACCCCCGCCCCACCTCCCAACCCCTCAGAGGCAAGAGGCCAGCAAAGAAGCCACTGGAGGGTTTTTGTGCTTTTTTTTTTTTAATTTTAGGATTTTTATTTATTTACACTAGAGAGAGCATAAGAGCACAAGTGGGGTGAGGGGCAGAGGGAGAAGCAGACTCCCTGCTGAGCGGGTCGGGGCGGGGGGGGCGCACGACTCAATCCCAGGACTTTCAGATCATGACCTGAGCCAAAGGCAGACGCTTCAATGACTGAGCCACCCAGGCAACTCCCAATGGAGGTTTTTTAAGCAGGGGAGTAGCATGGGGTTTTAAAAGGCAACTGTCACTAGGTAGAGGAGGGACCAGGGCAGGCAGAGAGGCTGTGGGGAGACCTCTTAGGCGGTGGAAATGATCTAGAATGATGGGAAAGGACATGGTCTCCCTGGACTTGCAGGAGAACTCCATTTAGGAGGCACGGAAGCAAGCCAGTAGATTCTGGGGGGGGTGATGGCTGGATGTGGTGACACAGGAGATGAGGATAGACAGTGGGTCGTGGGCCGGGAGTTGGACTGTCACAGTCTGCCCTGCTGGTCCACGCTGCCTCCTTGGTCTCCCTGCTCCGTGGCGAACCTCGTGTGCTAAAGCCCTCCAGGGGCCCCTGCCCGCAGGCTTCCTTTGGGGTTCAGCCCCTGGGAGGCCTGGCTGCACAAGAGGAGTCTAGGGTAATATTTACTTCCCAGCCCCTTCCCTGCAGGCAGCAGGTGGACTGGTGCCAAGGGTCTCTGCAGCAGGCCCCCGCTCTAGCTCCTGTGGCTCCTGGCTGAGGTTAGTGGGGCAATGGCTCTCCCTCCCAGTCCCTTCAGCGGCCAGGACTTTCCTCCGCTGCCCCTGATGGTCACCTAGCTCCCTGCAAAAAGCCCCTCCCTTCTAGCTGCCTCAGTCACCCCCAGGGGGGTGCCCTCGGGTCCCTGCTGGCTCCCCGCTGGGCTTATGGAATTTGGTAATGACAAGAGATAACTGTCACTGAGCACTCAGCTGGGTGCTTGCACTCACTGTCCCCAAGTCACCACCCCATCCTGCTTTCAGCAGAAGCTGGAGACACTGTTGGCCGCGCCCTCCTCCCCCAAACACTCCTCTCACTCTTCCCCATCATGTCCCGGGTTTTCCTGTGCTCTCTCCGGCGGCTCCTTCTGAGTCGCTTCCGACTCTGCCTTCTCTCCTTGACCTGGGAGTGGGGACCTCCCTGGCTCACCCAGGGCCCCCTTCTCTCCCAGGCTAAGCCCGTCCTTTCCCGATGCCCCTTTATGCTGGGGACCCCAGGTCTGTGTCTGCAGGCCAGACATGCTGTCTGAACTCTGGCCCTCCGGGTTGAGACGTCTCTATTTGGAGGATACGAGCATCTCAAACTCAACAAGCCCCAAACAGAACTCCTGCCTCTTCCCCATGTCTCTCTCTCCTCTGCCGCTTTCCTCACCCACCCACAGGCTCGAGCCACAATCCCGGAGCCATTGGTGCCACCAGCCTCTCCGATCCCCGCCCCTCACCCACCCGGATCTAGATTCCACCTTCCAAATACATCATCTCATCCAGGACGCTGGCGGCAGCAGCCCCTCTTGCCCTGATACAGTCCCATGAAAAGAAATGAAAAGAAAACCCAGATTCCTCATAGTGGCCTCCCACCTCCATATTCTCTCTCCCCCTTCGCATCCTGTTGCTTTGCTTTCTTCTTTTAGTTCCTAGAAGAACTATATCTCTCTCCCCTCCCCTCCCTTGGCCCCGCATGCCCTGTAAACTGTCTCCTGACCCCTGCGCTCTGATCCCGCAGGCCCCCTGCAGGTTTCCCTCCGGCTTGGCTGGCTTCACCTGCGCCCCCCGGTCCTCTCCCAGCCTCCTGCTTCCAAGCCCCTTAGCCAGGGGGCCTTCCTGGACCTCCAGGTCCCAGGGCGCTCTTGCTCCTGGTTCTTATTCTTGGTCACAGCACCGGCCTCTATGGTAGCCAATGTCATGTGTGCGCCGATTTGTGTCACATATCCGGGCTCCGCCCGCACAGAGGCTCCGGGAAGGCAGGGACTGGTTCTATCTCTTAGCAAAAGCTTGGTAGGTGGTAGGTTCTCAGTGTGTTGAATGACTAGATCCCCATTTCACAGGCGAGAAAACTGAGGCTTGGAGAGATTAAGACTCTATGCCTAGTCTGTTTGTGCTGTGTTCCCAGGGGAGCCACAGGCTGCTCTGGGGTCAGGGCAGGGTCAGGTTCAAATGAATGTGAGGAAAAAATGACTGTAGACCGCTCAGCCCTGCGCCCTGTGGGTGGTAAGCACTCCGTGTTATTCCGTGCCTCGGTGTGCGACCTGCACCCTGGGGGACGGCGGTGCTGCCTCTCACACCCAGCCTGGGATTCCAGCCGTAGGGAGCCCCTGAGGACGTGGCCTCACCCCATCCCGGCAGCACCAGGCTGTATGAAAGGGTCAGAGCCCACTGAACAATTCAGGCAGCGGCTCCACTTAAGGGCCTCCCTCAGCCCGGCCAAAGCTACCAGAATAAATCCATCCTTAAAGTAAAACCCAGGAATTGCTCGCACAGGTGTTCCTGAAGGCCCGTCCCCGAACACCCTCCCCTCAGCCACACTCAGCCCCCAGCAGGAGAGGGTCAGGTGCCTCTCGGACTTGGCAGTGCCCTGCTCTGGATGCCGAGGTCACACCTGCCCCCCGCTGGGTTCTCTGAGTCAGACGCTGATTCCTGGGGTCTCCCTGCCAGGCTCGGTGCTATGGCTGGGGCCCCAGGGCACAGCAGCCGTTCAGGGCCTCCCTTCCAGACCAGTGGACACGCCTCGCCCCTCTCCAGTCTTACCCAGCTCAAGGCCCCTCCCCAGCCCCTGCCAACCCCTGCCCTGGGGCCCTGCTGGGCCCCTCCCCAGCCCCCTGGGCCCTCAAGCAGCACCCCCCTCCTCCCGGCTGTTAGCCTGGGAAGGGGGCCAGGCCCTGAGCTCAGACCTTGGCGATTCCAGAGTGTCTGAGGCCCAGAGCCAGCCCCGCCAGCCCGGCCAGACAAGGCGAAGGGGGTGGGGGCAGGGTGGGCACCAGGAAGCCATTTGAGGGGGGAGGTTGGCAGGGAAGCTGAGTCTCCAGCTTTGTTCTTTCTGCCCTCTTCTGGACCCCTCACGGAGCCCCTGGACAAAGGGTACCCTCTCCTTGAGCCTGTCCTCAGAGGGGAGTGGACCGGCACTAATGAGAAGTGACTCTGGGGTGGTGAGCCCCCCGCCTGCACAAGGGAGGCTGGGAAAGGGCTGAGAGGCCGGGGGTGCAGCCCCACCTGGCCACCCCGCGGCCGCGTGACCCGGCCGGGGCCCGGGCCCTCCCCCAGCCTCGGTTTCCCGCTCCGACGCCGCCTCGCCGCCCCGCCCGGAGGAATCCGGCGGGCCGCCCGGCGTCCCAGGTGAGGGCCCCCTGGAAAGCGCCCAGCGCGGCGGCGGCGGCGGCGGGTTCCGGCGGGGCGGGCATCTGGGGCGGGGACCGCCCCCCGGCCTCCGCCCGCCCGCACGCCCTCGCTCCTCCGGGCGGCCGCGGCGACGCTTGAAACAGAAAAAAAAAAAAAAAAAAAAACTGTCTCCCTGGCCCGGGGCCAGCGTCCCAGCCCCCCTCGCCGCCGCCGCCGCCGCCGCGCCGCAGCCAGGGAAAACAACTGCTCACTTCTCCCTGCGTCCGCCCCGCGCGCTCCCTGCTTCCCGGCGGCCGCGGGAGCCCAGCCCGGCCGGGGGAGGCGCGGAGCGGGCCGGCCGCCCGGCCTTCCTCTCCCCTCGCTCCTCCTCTCCGCCTCAACTCGCTCGGCCTCGGCGCGGCCGCCTCAGTTTGGGGCCTTCGCAGGCTCCCCCCCATCCCCGGCCCCGGCTCGTGGCGGGGCTCCTTCCCGGGGCTCTGGAAGTTTCTGGGCTCCCCGCAGTCCAGCCTCCATCTCTTGGCCTCGCACCGGGCCCCCCGCCCGCGCCTGCCGTCCCCTCCCTGCGCGCTTCCTCTGTTCCTCTCCCTCGCTGCCCTCTCTCCCCGCTCCCGGGGCTCCCGGCTTGCTACCCCAAACCTCCCACCCCCCCACCCCCGGCGCCGCGACCATAGCCCCGGCCCGGGCGCGCCCCCCCGGGTCCTGCGGCCCCGGATGCCCGGGTCCCGCGGGGCTGCTGGCGGCCTGGCCCCTGAGATGCGCGGGGCGGGGGCGGCGGGGCTGCTGGCGCTGCTGCTGCTGCTGCTGCTGCCGCAGCTGGGCCCGGGCGGCGGGGCCGAGGGGGGGCCGGCGGGCGAGCGGGGCGCCGGCGGGGGCGGGGCGCTGGCCCGCGAGCGCTTCAAGGTGGTCTTTGCGCCGGTGATCTGCAAGCGGACCTGTCTCAAGGGCCAGTGTCGGGACAGTTGTCAGCAGGGCTCCAACATGACGCTCATCGGAGAGAACGGCCACAGCACCGACACGCTCACGGGCTCCGGCTTCCGCGTGGGTGAGGGCCAGGGGGCACGGGCCGGGGGAGCGGGAAGGCAGGCACCTGACAAATAGGGGAGACAGGGGGCAGTAGGGTCTATGACACTGGGGGCCGGGGATGCAGAAAGCGGAGCTCTGGGGTCCTGGGGCCCTGGTGAAATGAGGGGCTTGGGAGGCTGGAGTCCTAAGGCCGCTGCCGGAGGGGCTGCGTGGACTAGAACTTCATCGCTTTGGGTTCAGGTTGAGGCCTGAGGTGGGGGGTCGTGCTGGGCTCCCGGATGACACAGGCCTCTGGGAAGGCGCTGGGTTCTGAGAGGGAGTCAGGGTCAGCACACAGGCGCTCTTGCGGGATGTCAGCTAGGGCCGGGAGGTTGCAAAGAAGGGGTAAATACTCCCCTAAGAAACAGATTTGCAAAAAAAAAAAAAAAAAGAAAGAAACAGATTTGCTGGAAGAAACCGGAAAAGTCCTTTCAAAATGTCTACAGCAGGGCCCGCCAGGGGTAGACACCTGCGTCCTCTGGGAGGAGCCGAGGCCAGGGCTGGGGGTGAACAGGTTAGCTATCGGCAAGGTCTGGGAGTGAAGAGGTGCTTAGGCCTAGAGTGGAGTCAGGCCCGGAGGCGGGGGCTGGTTTGGGTCCTCAGTCCCTCTTTTTCCTGGTGTCCCGTCTGGGCCTTCCCCATACGCTCTCAAGAGCTCTGCCTCAGGGTCTCCCCTCCCCAGCAAGCCCTCATGACTCCCCAGTTCCACTTGGAGCCTACCCCTTCCCCAGCATCTCTCTTCAAAGGGCCAGGCCTGGAGCTCAGCTCGCCTCCCACCAGGGCCCTGTGGGCCAGGCCGGGGGAGGTGTCCCAGCAGTAATTACCCTCCTGGACAGGGTAATTAGGCTGGGCCCAGGATGGCACCAGCAAAACGGCCCCTCTTACACATTCCTGTACTCACATACCGACTCACAGACCCGAGGAACCTCCCTGATATGGTTCTTAGTTCTCATGAGGGGTGTGTGTGTGCGTGTGTGTGCGTGCATAGGCTTTGGAGTGACACTCTCTGATTAATTACATGTTTCTTCGTATTGTCTTGGATGCTTGTCTCCAATCACTATGGGAGTGTTTCTGTGAGCTTGTGCTGGTGCCCGAATGAATGTGTGAATGTGTGAATGTGTGTGTGTGTGTGTGTGAGATAGAGAGAGAGAGACAAAATGACCGTGCGTAATGACCGTGCGTGTGAGTGTATGTGGGCCCAGCCTCCCAGACCCCCTGGCCATCCTGCCCAGGCTGCTGTCTCCATCCGTGCTGCCCACATCCCCAGGCTCGGTGCCCAGGCCACAGTGGGCGGGTGTCATTGAGAGGTCACCCTCACCGCTATGGGTGACTCACTGGGAGGCAGGAAGGAGAGGATCCTGCCTCCCCCAGCCCAGGACACACCCCTCCTGTACCGAGATCCTGGCAGGATGAGCCGGCCTGGGACGCTCCTAGCCAGGCCCCGATGGCCATGGATGTGGGTTGTCCCTCCGAGGCCTGCAGGTGTCCGGAAGAGCGTCATCCCCACCTTTCCATTCCGGCAAGTGAGGGCAGCCGGAGGGGGTGCAGGCAGGGGGGCAGGCAGGCTGGGTCTGGCGTGGGAGCTCAGGGCCCCGAGGCTGGACGTGGGATGTGAGTGCGTGTCACAGAAAGACATAGGGCCCAGCCTCTCACTCAGTCACTCCTTCATTTATCCCCCCCGAACCTCCTGTGGGTCCCAGAGCTGAGGGGTCCCAGCCCCTCCAAATCACCCTTCACAGTGTGGGAGACAGACATCAATAGAACCAAGTCAAGGGCCAGGGGAGGAAAGGCTCCCTTCCCGGGGGGAGAAGCTGAGGCTGGAAGGGTCAGATTTGAATATGGAGAAGGGGAGGGACGGGGCCCTGAAGGGGAGGGAAGGGCATGAATAAATCCGAGGAGGCAGGAGATGTGACATGTCTGCGGGGGGAGGGGGAGGGGCGCCAGGGTGTGGCCTGCGTGTGGAAAAAGCAGAGGGGGATCGGCTTAGAGGAGATGTGTTCTGGGCCATGGAGAGCCTTGAATGTTGGGGCAAGGAAGCAAGCAGCGAGCAGGGGCGCGACATGCCAGGGCTTTGCTGGAGGCGGGTTTCTCTGGGGGTGCTGGGCTGTGGACAGGCAGGAAGCCAGCAAGGAGCATGGGTGGCAAGGCTCAAGGCACAGGAGGGGCCGAGGGCATGGGGAGGAGGGGAGGTGGACTCATGAGACAGACAGAGGCCGGAACTGGGAAGAGTGGGAGCAGGAGAGATGGGGCCTCTGAGGCTCAGTAGAATGACCTAGGCAGTCAGGGACTTTCCCGGGGGGCAATGCAGGGTGGGAGGGGGAGTGGGGAAGCAGGAGGCACATCTCCCCAGGGTCGAGGTGCCCAAGGGCATCGCTGATGGTGGTGAGGTGTGGGCCCTGGGCTGGCCAGACAAAGGGAGGTTGGGGGCAGGGGGAGCTCAGAGAGGGCGGAGGTCTGAATGGGGGAGAATTTAGAGGAGAAAGTGCCAGGTAGAGATCACAGTCCCAGGACTTTGGAGGGGAAAGCCAGAGGAGAAAATGGCTGTTCGGTCACCATGATCATCACCATCATCATTTGCTGCTACTTATTAGACACCCTCCGTGGGCCAGGCACTGTGCTAACTATCTGCATAGGCATTAGCTCATTCAATAGACGCAACAAACATCCCTACAGGCGGGAACGCTGAGGCACAGGGAGGGGGAGCAAGGTGCTCAGGGCCGCACAGGTGGCACATGGCCTCCTAGCTGGGATTTAAGTCCAGGACTTCAGACTCCAGAAGCCAACATGGGTAGAAGGATGTTGGAGGACCTAGATAGAGAGCAGCTTCTACGGGTTCCAAAACCCAGCTTCCCAAGGAGGACAGAGTCAGTGGGTGGCAAGGAAGTAAGGAGGAGGGGAAAGAGACAGGATGTGGGTGGGGGACTGGGCTGGTCCCTGATCCACGTCCCCTCCTCAGTGGTGTGCCCTCTGCCCTGCATGAACGGTGGCCAGTGCTCCTCCCGAAACCAGTGCCTGTGTCCCCCGGACTTCACCGGCCGCTTCTGCCAGGTGCCCGCTGGAGGAGCTGGGGGTGGCGCCGGCGGCTCAGGCCCTTCGCTGGGCCGCGCCGGGGCCCTGTCCACAGGCGCGCTGCCGCCCCTGGCTCCAGAGGGCGAGTCTGTGGCCAGCAAGCACGCCATCTACGCGGTCCAGGTGATCGCGGATCCGCCCGGGCCGGGGGAGGGGCCCCCTGCCCAGCATGCAGCCTTCCTGGTGCCCCTCGGGCCGGGACAGATCTCAGCAGAAGGTACCGGACCACGGGGCAGACCCGGGGAGGCCGAAGTGGGCGGACACTAGGGTGGCGGGACCTCGAGGAGCCCCGCCCACCCCGCGCGACAACCTGTGGCGGGGAACAGCCCTGAAGCCACCTTGGCCCGCCCCCCAGTGCAGGCCCCGCCCCCCGTGGTGAACGTGCGCGTCCACCATCCGCCCGAGGCCTCCGTCCAAGTGCACCGCATCGAGGGGCCGAATGCAGAGGGCCCCGCCCCCTCGCAGCACCTGCTGCCGCACCCCAAGCCCCAGCACCCCCGGCCACCCACCCAGAAGCCCCTGGGCCGCTGCTTCCAGGACACACTGCCCAAGCAGCCCGTGAGTGAATCCGCAGTCCAGCTGGACCGGCCCTTGGGTCTCAGGCTTGCCCTGTCCCCTTTCCAAGAGGGATTGCCCAGAACGGGGATCCACGGGCTGACAGGGGAGGAAAAGGCCCCAAGGGGGAAGGCCTGGTGGGGCTGGGCGCTCTGTGACCCCCGTCCCGACTTCCCCTAGTGCGGCAGCAATCCCCTCCCGGGCCTCACCAAGCAGGAAGACTGCTGCGGGAGCATCGGCACCGCCTGGGGCCAGAGCAAGTGCCATAAGTGCCCCCAGCTGCAGTGTGAGTGCCGGGGCTCAGGGGTGCTCGCCACCGCAGGCTGGACCCCCGCCCACCCCTTCCTCCCCTGCAGGGAGAGGGAGGACCGGGCCAGCGCAGCCTGAGCCTCTCGCTACCCACCAAATTCCCCTGAGCCTCCCCCTCTGCTCCCCCGTGGCGCCCTCCTCTCCCTCCTCTGGGACTCCCCAGGGCCCTCCCCTGCCACGCTGTCCTCTCTGCAGACACAGGGGTGCAGAAGCCAAGACCTGTACGTGGGGAGGTGGGCGCTGACTGCCCCCAGGGCTACAAGAGACTCAACAGCACCCACTGCCAGGGTATGGCCCTCCAGGAAAGTCTGGGGCCCCTTGTCACTGGGGGAGGCCCCAAGGTGGGTGGGGCAGGATCCTGAGGTTCTTGGAGCAGCTGGCTGTCACCCTGGGGCCACACACCAGAGGGATCACACTTCCGCTTACCGCAGACATCAACGAGTGCGCAATGCCCGGCATGTGTCGCCATGGTGACTGCCTCAATAGCCCGGGTTCCTATCGCTGCGTCTGCCCACCGGGCCATAGCCTGGGCCCCTCCCGCACGCAGTGCATAGGTGAGAACAGGGGCTTAAGTCTCTGGGCGGTCACAGGGCACGGATAGGAGAGGCTCCAAGCAGCAAGGATCAGAGGTCAGAGTGGGGTCAAGGATTGACTGTAGGAGGAGTAAGGCCCAGAGCTGATAGGATCAGGGATCAGTGGGGTCAGGAGTCACATGAGCTCTGGCTGGAGGTCAAACGGGGTCAGGGACTATAGAGAGTGAGGGTCGTATGAGATCACGGGTAGCAGGGATAAAGTCTAGAGCAGCCACATCAGGGGTCCGTGGGGCCAGTGGTCACAGAGATTTCAGGGGTGATGTGAGGCTAGAGAAACACAGGTTCAGGGATCACAGGAACTCAGGGTCGAGGTCAGAGGCCACATAAGGATCAAGGGTTGTCTGAGCCTGAGAGGCAAGGTCTGGAGCAGCTGGGAGGAGGGACATGGGCAGTGCTCAAGCCCAGATGCCCACGCCCGCCCGTGGCCCCCCGCAGCGGACAAGCCAGAGGAGAAGAGCCTGTGCTTCCGCCTGGTGAGCCCCGAGCACCAGTGCCAGCACCCGCTGACCACGCGCCTCACCCGCCAGCTCTGCTGCTGCAGCGTGGGCAAGGCCTGGGGCGCGAGGTGCCAGCGCTGCCCCGCCGACGGCACCGGTGAGCCTGGGGCGCGCGGGGCTAGGGCGGGCCACGCACCCATGCGGGAGACGCTCACTTCTCTGCCCCTTGCTCTGGCCGCAGCTGCCTTCAAGGAGATCTGTCCAGCCGGGAAGGGGTACCACATCCTCACTTCCCACCAGACCCTCACCATTCAGGGCGAAAGTGACTTTTCCCTTTTCCTGCACCCCGACGGGCCACCTAAGCCCCAGCAGCTCCCGGAGAGCCCCAGCCGGGCGCCACCACCTGAGGACCCGGAGGAAGAACGAGGTCTGGCCTGAGCCTTTTCATTCCCTGACAGATGTGGAACGCCTAGACCTGACCCCTTGACTCCTGATCCCCAGAGTCTAAGCCCCAAGTCCTAAGCCTTGATCTAACCAAAGACCCCCAAAACTGGCCCTCTCATCCCTCCCCGAGGTTACACCCCAGGATTTGTCCCCAGGATCGACAGAATCTGACCATCCATTGCCTTCCAGATCTATTCCTCTGACCTTAGAACCCCTTTGATTTCCAGACCAGGACATTGATCCAGCCCAAATGCTGTCCTTAGATCTGGCCTTCTGACTCCTGACCCAAGGACCTTGACCCTAGCTATAACCCAAGGACCTTGACCAACCACTGCACCCCATACCTGTTCCCCTGACCCGTGACGCACACACTCTCTGGCCCTAGGATCTAACCCTTGACACTTGACCCAGAGACGTGATCGCTGAACTCTCAGAGACCCTGACCACAAACACCAACTTCCCAGTCTTAACTCCCTTCCCCCAGCCCTGCGCTAATGCCCCATCTTCTTCCCTTTTAGGGGTGAGCACGGACTCAGTGAGTATGAGAGCCCATGTGGGAGGGGCAGGGAGGCGAAGGTGACAGCGGGCTCATGCTGCTGTCACTCACAGCCAGGGATCGAGGAGCAATCAGCAGCGCAGAGCCAGCCGACTGCCACCACATCCCCCGCCAGGCCCTACCCAGGTAAGTCGCGCGCGCGCTGCAGGGACCAGTCTTCAAGGGCTGTCCCTGTGGGAGGGGGGGTGGACAGCCCAGCCATCAAGGGATAGTGAAGCTGGGTGCGGCCAGAGAGGGGCGGCTCTCCCACCCCCACACCCCCTGACGGGTGTACACTGCTGCCTAGAGTTGATCTCCCGGCCCTCGCCCCCCACTGTGCGCTGGTTCCTGCCAGATCTGCCCCCATCCCGCAGCGCGGTGGAGATCGCTCCTACTCAGGTCACAGGTAAGACCTACCCCCCTTCCCCCAGGGCCACAACCCAGAAAAGCCACATCCCTGGCTTAATTTTACTGCTCCCTTATCCACTCAACTCCCTCTCCAGTCATTCCTGAGCACTAATACTTATCCCGGGCTTACGTGGTGCCAGGCCGTGGGCTGGGCCCTGGGGAAGCCATCGTGTGCAGCAGAGACCCCCATTCTGGGTATTGTGGAGTTCCACTCAGTCTGAAGGCACTTATTCATTCATTCATTCATTCATTCATTCAACAAATGTTTATTGAGCACCTACTATGGGCCAGGCACGGTTTACGTACTAGGGATACAGCAGTAAACGAACACCAGAAATTCTCTCTTCTTGCAGAGTAAACAGACAATAGATCAGTGACTAAAAATCGAGTATGTCTCACAAATGCCATGCAAAACTAATCCGAGAAGGAAAGAAGTCTGGGGGGTTGTGATAATACACAGTGTGGCAACGAAGGAAGGCTTTCTGGGCCGGGCTTTAGAGTGTTAGAAATGAACAAGCAGTGGGGAAGGAAGGGGTGTGCAGGCTGGGAAAAGGGACATTCCAAGTGAAGCCCAGGCAAAGGGCACGAAACGCTGGTGGAGGAGGGAAAACCACACCGAACCAGTGTTGCCGAACCCAGGGAGGGCCGACGCACGGGGCCTTGTTAGGAGGCTTGGGTTTGATCCCAAAGGCTGTGGGAAGTGTCTGTGGGGTTCGGAGCATCATGGTAATTGCTAGCTCTGGCCGAGCAGCTGCCTTGTGCCAGGCACTGACTGGAGGGTTTTACACACCAGGTATCATTTCACCTTTTCATACTGTGAAAGTGGGTGTGCTTAGCTTCATCGTTCAGCAGCTCGTGCCCCCCCCCGCCCCGGGGTCACACACTGGAGCCAGCTTCTAGTCCGACTCTGTACGGACTCCAAAGCTACAAGGGAGCCACCAGCCCAAATAAATCGAGGAGGCTAGATGTGCTCTGGGGGTGAGGACCCAGGGGGAGGGGGGCCCTCCTGGAGGCCTGTCCAGGGTGGGACAACGTGGTGACAGCCCTAGGAGCTGTGGGAAGGTGGGGAAGAGGTACTTGGGGAGGTTTCTCAGAGGAGGGGGTGTTAAGGAGGTCTAGGGAGAGATACTCTAGGAGAAAAGAGCAGCCTGCCCTGTGTGTTTAGGATGGGCAGAGCTCAAGATCAAGTCCTAGGTTGCAGGGCAGTAGGGGGGCGGGTACGGACCTAAAGGAGGGAGTGATGGGAGGCAGGGAGTTCAAGACTGAGTTCAAGAGAGTGGTGAAGAGAGTTCTGGATCTGACCACATATTCGCACAGCCGGGCACAAGCAGATTCCCAGGAAATGGGCTCCTGCCTGCCTTGGGATGGGGAGGAAATCAACCATTGTGGAATGGGGGACCCACGTCCCTGAGGCAAGGGTGTTGGGGTCACTGGGCTAGAGGATAGGGGAGTGACTAAGGCTGCAGGGTTTTAAATATTGAGGTGACTGGAGAGCAGTGTTTCAGAGCCCATTGGGTAGGGGTATTGGGATGACTGAGCTGCCTTGAGGGGAGGTGATGGGAGTTTAGGGTGACTGGAGACAAGCACAGTGAATAGGAATAGAATTATCAGGGATCCTGGAGTTGAGGATAGGGATGGGACCTGGGGTCGCTATCTGGGGTGCCTGATGTTGGGGTTATCTGGGGTAGAGGTGTAGGAAATCCTAGGATTGGCGTATGAGGGTACAGCGACCCCATGGTGTGACCAGGCTCCGGTATCTATCTAGGTCATTAAGAATGGGACATCGAGGTCCCCCCGGGGGAATGTAGCAGAAAGTGGGTGTTCCCTGCTCAGCCCCCTGCTCGACCACCTTCCTCCTCCATCCGCCCCCCCCCAACAGAGACAGACGAGTGTCGCCTGAACCAGAACATCTGTGGCCACGGGGAGTGCGTCCCGGGCCCCTCGGACTACTCCTGCCATTGCAACCCCGGCTACCGGTCGCACCCGCAGCACCGCTACTGCGTGGGTGAGCACGGGCGCGTGGGTGGCCCGGGGGCGGCCTTGGGTCCCAACGCCCCTGTGACATCTCCTCGCCCGCGCGCCCTTCTCAGACGTGAACGAGTGCGAGGCGGAGCCGTGCGGCGCGGGGAGGGGCGTCTGCATGAACACCGGCGGCTCGTACAACTGCCACTGCAACCGCGGCTACCGCCTGCACGTCGGCGCCGGGGGGCGCTCGTGCGTGGGTGAGCTCGGCCGGGGCGGCGCGGGGGGAGGGGGGCGGCGCGGGGGGAGGGGGGCGGGCGAGGGGGATGGGGGATGGGGGTCTCCCGTCCGGCGCGCCGCCTAACCGCCTCCGCCGCCCCCGGCGCCCCCCTCGCGCACCCTGCCTCCCGCTCAGACCTGAACGAGTGCGCCAAGCCCCACCTGTGCGGCGATGGCGGCTTCTGCCTCAACTTCCCGGGCCACTACAAGTGCAACTGCTACCCCGGCTACCGGCTCAAAGCCTCAAGACCGCCCGTGTGCGAAGGTGGGGGAGGCCCCATCCGGGCCCACAGGGGGCTCTTCGGCTGTTCTCGACCTGGGCTGGGGGCAGGGGTCGGGGGCCTGGGCCTCTCCGAGGTTGGGCGGCGGGAGCCCCAGGGCGGGGTTCGCCTTGTCAATGTGTAATGGAAGGAGGCCCTGCTGAGGACACTGAACGCCTGGCCCGCCGCATTGTCTCCAAACGGGTCTCCCTCCTTCTCCCCCAACCCGCGCAGACATCGACGAGTGCCGAGACCCTAGCTCCTGCCCGGATAGCAAATGCGAGAACAAACCCGGGAGCTTCAAGTGCATTGCCTGTCAGCCCGGCTATCGCAGCCAGGGGGGCGGGGTCTGCCGCGGTGAGAGCGGGGCGGGGGGGGGGCGGAGGGGGAAGGTTGGACGGCAAATGGGCGGGGCCCATGCGGGAAGTGTCCCCCGACCCTGCGGTTTTAGGGTCCGGTTAGGGCAGCGGGGGGCTGGCCGTGAGAGGCGCCGAGCCGGTGGGACCTCCCCCATCCTGGGCCTAGGAGACCCCCCACCCCAGCACCGTGCCGGGTGCAGTGACGCGGCTACTGAGGCGAGTCTTCGCCGCCGCAGACGTGAACGAGTGTGCCGAGGGCAGCCCCTGCTCGCCGGGCTGGTGCGAGAACCTCCCGGGCTCCTTCCGCTGCACGTGCGCCCAGGGCTACGCGCCTGCGCCGGACGGCCGCAGCTGCCAAGGTGAGCCCCAGCCTTCCCCCTACCAACGCCCCCGCCCACGCGTGGAAGCTGGGGACCGAGGCACTCCGTCTGTCCCACGGGGGGCAGGATGTAGCTAATTCACCCTCCAGGTCACTGACCCATTCACTCGTTTTCTCAGCGAACCTGGCCGATGAAAGGGCCACCAGAATTTCTATGTAGGAAGGGTCTTAGGGAAGACCAAGGCTTGAAGCTGCTTTGTTACTTAAATTTAAAGGGGAGGGGGAGGCATAAAAGAAAGGGGAGGGGCGCTAGGAGTCCCACTGCACTGTTTCTCATGCACCAAGAGGCGGGCTGGGATTCGGAGAAACTGAGGAACATTACATACAGACTGGAGAACGCTGGGCTGAGGCCCTGGCTGGAAGGTGGGTGCGAGGTGAGGCGGGAATCCTCTTAAAGGACCAGCAGGAATTAGCCAAGCAAAGAAAGTCAGCATCTGCATCAGAAGTGAAAAACAGCTCGGAATGTGCTGAAAAGTGTAAGGCGTGAGCAGAGCGGGGGCTGAGACTGGCTGGTGAGGGGCAGGGCCCCGCTCCCCCCAAAGCCCCCCCAGCCCTGCCCAGGTCGTCCAGCTTCACCCTGCCCTTGTTATGAGGCACCTGAATGAAGCATTTTAAGGGGGAAGGGTGGCAAGAGTCACCATTTGCTTTGGAAAGTTTCCCGCTGCTGAGTGTGGCGAAAGGCCGGGGATCTAGTGGAGACCCAGGGCACAGATGGTGGTGGCTGCGAAGGGAGGAGCGGTCCCAGGAGGGTCACGGGATGATGTGACATTAGAGAAATGTGATAGCGCGTTCCCTGGGCTTAGTAACTGGATGTCCGGGTGAGAGAGCGGGGAGCGAGGGACCCTCCAGCTTTCTGGCCTGGGTAACGTGGCGTTCACTGGGACAGGGTCTCCGGGGTGGTGCAGATTGGAGAAGGAAGACCCCAAGCTTCATGCTGGACAAGTTGGGTGTGTGTCTCTGTGGGCCTCTGGGCTGGAAGCCTTGGGACACACACACACACACACACACACACACACACACACACACACATACACACACACACGAGGAACTGTGGACTGCCCGGGGCCGTGGAGCCTTGGGGTGCGCCTGCCCAGCTGAGGAGGGCGGGTCCAGTGAGGGGAGCCTCAGCAGAGCCTTGTGGGCAATGGCACATCAGCAGAAGGTAGGGGAACAGGAGTGGGAGATGGGGGAGGAGGGATGGAAGGAGGCCCAGGGGGTCCCAGCTGAGAAACCAGGGAGAGGCTTCCAGGGCAGAAGACAATGAGCCAAATGTAACCGAGAGGCTCTTGTAAAGTAAGAACCGAGTGGTGAGATGAGAAGTCCCTGGTGACCTTGGTAGGATGACTTCTGTGGCATGAAGGGGCCGGGAGAGGCTGGCAGCGAGTGGGGAAGAGTGAGACCTGGGGCCCTGCCAGAATGGGGTTTAGGGTTGTAGGCTAAGGAGAGGACAGGAAAGTGGGCTAGGGGATGACAAGGGCAGCTGGGGTAAGAGCCATGGACAGAAAGGACATCTCTTGCCCTAATGGATGTCATGATTTTTAGGAGGGTAAAGATTACCTTAATTTTCTCAATGAGCAGTGAAGGGCCTGAGTCCAATGGGGGACTCGCAATGACCAGTAGAGGGTTGGGACTGCCCAAGGGCGCAGGAACTGCCTAGGGACTTTCCAGAAGTCCAGCCTAGGGAGGAGGGACAGGGTGGTGCCAGCTGCGGATCAGGCAGGCCCGAGGCCAGAGGGAGTGGCTGTGACCCAGGGTGCTCAGCCTGGTGGGTGCCAGCACCCAGGATCCAGAGGCCCAGAGGCAGGCATGGCCTCCCAGACCGGTGCGGAGGAAAGAGAGGTGTGCGTGGGCCCCTGGGAGAGAAGGTGGGATAGGGGCCTTGAGAACAGCAGAGGCAGTGGGAAGGCAGCAGCGTGTGAGATGCCCACGCTGGGGCAGCTCCCAACACCTCGTCCTGACAGTGAGTGGCTGCCACTGAAGTGAAGGTCACAGAAACTGATCAAGGGCGTAAGGTCAGAGTCTGGGCCTGGCTGACCGTATGGATGCTGGTAAGCCCTAGGATGGGGAGCAAGATAGAGGAAGGGAGACCAGGGAGTTGAGTGCGGACAGCGGGAGAGAAGGTGGAGGCTGGCACGGGGGCCCGGTGCACCTCAGAGGCAGAGTGGCTTGGAAGGGCTCTGACCTGTGTGGCCAAGAACCAGCTTCTGCCAGAAAGGACTGCAGAGAAGCATGCTCTCAGGGGAAG
>CM052815.1:5478043-5508234 GCA_028533885.1 Nasua narica
GTCCATTAAAGAGTGTTCGCAGACAAAGTTTCTGAAAGATTAGAGAAGAATCCCCCCAAGATTGCCCAACACTAACTACAAACAAACAATATTTTATTTAAATGAGGAGACCGCTTTCTAAGAACATACATTCTCTATATTAAAATGTTTTATTTTGCATGATTTAATATTTTCTGCACAACGTACATCACATTTAAATTTTAGCAAGATTGACAACATCAGATTCTTGTTAACAGCACAATATGCTAGCCTTCTGTAGGACTTTACGCTCAACAAATTTAGTTTTATAAACATGATTAAGGCACTACTTTTCAAGGCATTCAAAGATTACTTGCCTGAGTGAGGTGTGCTATCCCATCGTGGAAGCCACAGGTAAAAGTCCTGTGTCATTTTACAAAGGCTAGATGGGAGAATCCCTCACAGTCCTGGACTCCCTTAGGAAAGGGATCAGGAAATACAGCCACGTTCAATACTTAAGACCTCCACAGCTCTTATTAAAAATAAGCACTTATTCCTAACATGCAATACTGCATATTCAAGTTAAACTTATCTGTTAACAGCTGCCTGCTGTTTTCTGCTCCCAGATGAAATGAAGCAACTCTTCTGATAATGAAGAGAAACCTGTCTGAGGCAAACGAAAGATTGGCAAACAGCACAGCCTTCTCTCAATCCACTTGATCCCACTCTGAATTATTTCAGCTTCTTTTATTCCAGGATTAATGTCGGTATTATCATTTTCATTTCATTTCATTTTATTCTGCTTTTGTAAAAGCAGTATTTTGAGATGGACATTTGATCTTCGTTGTATTTCTCAAATTCATTATATTATTTCTTTTTTTCATTATATTATTTCATCGATTCTTTTTTGTGGGTATAGCTTGATAGGCCATAACTTTTAAAATGATAGATTCCATTAGCTTTCTTTTTTTTTCCATTAACTTTAAATTGGTAGTTTCATTTGCTTATGTATTTTTTTTTTTTTTTTTTTGCGTATGCAGACAATTGCGTTCATCAGTAGTAAGGATCTCAGGGTTATGCTTTTTCCCCCATGGAGGTATGAAATATAATCTTTTCTGCCTTTACTTATCATTCACCAAGGAGCTGATCCCTCTCCATCTAGGTAGGCCATCATATTGCCAGGCTGGTTATGACTCAGAAGTTGTTATCTGAAAAAAGTCTACAGAAAAAAAAAGGTTTCCCCCCTCCCTCATCCACAGAACCCCACCCACTTTATCAGAAATGATTAAAATACACAATTTACAGTTAATTCTGAAGCATACCTTAACATCTTGTTTGCAGTCATACAAAGGAAAAATACTTTTCCTACACTAAAAAAAAAACTTGCTTATACACAACTGAAAATAGAATCTTACTTGAGAATATAAAAGCTACCATCAGAAGAAATCCCTTCAGGATCATTAAGCCACTTCCTCTGCTCTGAAGCTCCTATAGTAGTATTAAGTTATATTAAATCACCTGAAAAAAATTCCAAAAGAGAACCACACACTACCATATCCAAACAACTTTAGTCATTTTTAAAAGAAATTCCCAAGATATTACCTAAGTCAGCCAGTGGGCTAGACCAACCCCCAGTCCTCATACTTTCCTTCCCCCAGGCCGTACACTCTGAATCCAGTGGATCTTCATGAACTTCCCCAGCTGCCCAATTTAAAAATTGGGGGAAAACAAACTATAAGTTTGGGAGTTACTTGCCAACTTGGAAGTTGAGATTTCTTTAGTTTTTCCATCCTAAGTATTTAAGTTCTCTGGCATGAGTTATCTGAAATCATAAACTAAACAATTACCTAACCCCAACCCTCCCCAATCCCAACCATTAACAGGTTACTGCCAACTGCCAAAATTCGCCCCTCCCCTTTAATAAAAGTTTTATAAAAGGTCACATTACTTGAAAACTTAACTTCAACATTTGGCCTAGTCAAGCTCTTCTGAAGTGCTCCTGAGAGGACTGAATATGAACCAAAGCTGCACTGTGCTGCACATTTCAGCTTCAGCTGGGAATACTCTTCCAAGGAAAAAAGCAGCTCCAATCCCTGAAGGTGTTCGTGCCAACAGCATAGCAGTACAATCCTTCTCTAACCCAGTTTGTCAATAGCACTATAGCATCTGTGGAAAATCTTAGAAAGAAAATTTTCTCCCCCACCCTCTTCCCTGGTAAGGCCACCCCAAAATAATACACCGAATTTAAAGGGTTATGTACTAAAAACCTGATAAAAGGGGTGGGAAAAAGGAGTAACTACCAGCCATTTCTCCAATGGACAGCTCCGCCACAGAACTGAAAACTGAGAGCTGCTCGTGCTCTAGTTTCTAGAAACTGTAAACCTGTGGTGTTCTGATTATCCTGATACTGGATTTTCTTTTTTTCTGTTACCTTGAGTCATTTGCCTTGGGACTCTAGACAGACCTAAGGGGAAAAGAACTCAAAACACATTTTGCCCCCCCCAGTCCCCACAAAAAACCTTTTCCCCCCATAATTACATACCCAAACTCCACATTTAGTAAACTTTAATACAGGGTAAGGAAGAAAAATAGATCATCTATTCACAAAACTGAAAGACTTCATTACCCAAAGCTAAAAATAAGAACTTAGAAAACTTGTCGCCAAGTTTGTTCTATCAAATTCATTTGGTTTCCCTCAAATTGGTTAAAAACAAAAAAACTTGCCATCTACCATTCCTCCGGGCCTTGGAAGTCTGCCCTCAAAAGCTTCAGACAAGATGAGAAAACAAGCCTGAAAGAGAGAAACCTACAACACCCGATCGGCCTACACCCCACAAATCCCTTAGCGCTTAAGTACGCAACTCCCCCGACACCATTAGAAAAGCAAATAAAAGGTTACCATACTCCAGTTACAAAAACCACGGGAGCCGACCTCTCGGATTTTTACCACACCACTCGCTCTCCCTGCGGCCTCGCACACTGGGCTGCTGCTCTAGGATCCTCTATCTATCCTCCGCAGCGCCTGCTCGCCGCCTCCGCGTGGTCGCCAGGCCAAGCTGCCACGCCGCTCGCTAGCTTCATCACCACCGCGCACTGGCTCCTCCTTCCTGGAATCCTCGCCTAGCTTCACCTCCAAAACGTTAGGGCTCCTTCTTTCTTCCTAGCTTCCTTCCTTCACCAAACCGCACTGGCTCCCGGACTTCGCTCTCCTTCCTATCTTCACCACGAACTGCAGCTCGCTCCTCAGTCCTAGCTTCACCAACACTGGCTCCTGGAATCCTGTCTGCCGCTCCTGTCTTCCTAGATTCACTGAATCCACTTCTGCGCAGTACCTGGGTCAGCTGCCAATTAACGCTAGTCCTCAGGATTTAAATCATCTTAGCTCAAAGTCCAATGTGGAAATATTAAGTTGGTAGTTATTCTTGATCTTGAGTTACTTCAGTTATGAAAGTTCTTTAAATTTTCCAAGACACTAAAAGCTACTGTATTTAAACTCAAGTTTTTAGCTCTCCAAAAATATTCTACCTGTGTTCTTAAATAACTTCAGTCCTTTTAGTACAAGCTGTAAAAAACTGCTTTTTAACTTTCCCTTCCAGCTTCGGGGTTAATTCTTCTAAGTCGGTCCCGGTCTACAGTAGTTTTGACACCCTCATCTTCTCCATCTAGCTTCTGCACCACCAGAAATTGAATTCATGGGCTTTTAGGAGAAATTCCGTTAAGAATTTAAAAATTAATTTTCTCCTTAGTTTTCCTGTTCTTGTACTTTTAGCGAATTTTTTGGCTCAACCTTTTCTATCTTCTTTTTGACGTCTATCTTGTGTGCTTGCATTCAGTAGTTGTCCTAGCTTGTTTTCCATTTTCTACCTGAAATACTTCCCCTGACTGTATTTTCCACCGTATTTCTCAATTTGTATCTGAGCCTTAGTTGCCTTGTTTTTCTAGTTTCTCTACTTTTTCTTCTTCCTGCCTTCAGGGTTTAAGTTTTTTTCTGTCTTCTGTAACTTTTCTTCCAATTTTCCTATCTTCTCTAATCTTTTCTTCACCTTCCTGTACTTCTGTCTTTAAGTCTTCACCTTCCTGTACTTCTGTCTTCTGAGGTCTCCAATTTGCTAATCTCCAAATTTTTGTCCTAGCACTAGTTTTTAGCCAAGTCATACCTTAAGATCTAGGTTTCAAATGACGCAATCCTCACTGCGCCAGGAAGGGCTTTTAATTCACCTTCAAGTTAACCTTTTTAAAGGCAAATTTTTAATTTTAAGCATCTACAACTTGTCTTTTTAAAACACTTAGGCTCTATTTAGGTTATTTACATTTTAACCTCAACCTAAAAGGCTGCCCTTCGATTTAAGGATTTTTGAATCCCGGACTTTGCCGTCCTTTTAGCAATTTCTTTAAAAATTAGGTTTACTCCACTCCATTAAGAAGCTTCACCTCCTAACCTCCGTCTGGTTCTAGAAAGAGCTTTTTCTTTCTTAAACTATTCTTTAAGGTCTTCATATTTTCCGTTTAAGTTTTTTTCTCAAAGACTACTCTAAGAATTTAAAGCTAAGCAGTATCTCAGTATTATCGCTATTTATATTTCCTAAAGAATTTTAGCCATTTCTAGCTTCTTTTTTTTAAGAGAAAAACTTATCTGTAGTCTCCCCAGCAGTGCCTCCTGCCTCACCAGCCGCCTCTGCGCTCGCTGCCTGAATGCCTGCCGCACAGCCCCGGAGAGGCGTATTTATAGGCCAGGGTCGCCTCACGCCGCGAGCTCAATAACCCTCCGCCGCCTTTGTGAGGGAAGCAAAAATAGTTCCTAGGACGGGTTAAAAATAGAATCAAGCTTTATGAGACTTTCTAGATTTTCCGTGACAGTTCAGGCAACTGGATTACCGACTACAGTGTATCCGGAAATATTCAAAACTTAGTAGCAAGATTTGAGCTGAAGATGTAGGCAAAACCAAAAATCACATATAAGTAGAGCAAACGGCTCCCCTGAATTCAGCCATTACTTGGGAATTTTATTTTATTTTTTTGCTTTTCAATACTTTCCATAATTTCTTGGGAGTACAGTAGGTACTATTTAGTGCTTTTCGAAGGGAGGTGAAGATGGGTTTGCGGACGGCCTTTATTGCCATTATGTAACCGAGCATCATCAGCCTGATAAACAGACGGCAGCCATCTTGGGCGAGGTGTCGTTTGTCGCCCTCAAACCGCCTCGGCTCCTGCGAGTTGGTTCTCGGGCTCTATTAGACATGTTCTGGTTTTCTTGTTATTGCAGAAGCCCGAACGCTCCGGGTGATCTGCTGAAGAATTCTACTAAACGGGGCAAGCCACTTCTAGAAGATGGCTCAAGTAGCCGCAAACCACAGCTTGTCTCCTGCATTGGAGCCGAGTCGGGGGCTTGCTAAGACCTGACGACGCATTCGGGGGGCACTCGAATTACTTGTTTCACGGGCTTCATGTTCCCCGTCTTTGCAGTTACTAAATACTAGCTAGACCCCCCCACATTTTTGCTTGTCTTTTTCACATCACGCCTACACTTTTTGTTCTCCCCCAACGTGAACCGTTTCTAAGCTTCCAGGCTTCTCATTAAAGTTAACAAAACCCAAATCGGCTGTCAAAACCAAGTTTAAGGATCCTCTTTGATCCCCAAACGCCGAAGGTTTTGCCTCCAAAGGCACGACGACCTTGGACAGCCAGTCCGGGAACGTTTTCTCCGATAGATGGGTTTATTTCTCTAAAGTTTGTGTTTTCCGAGTCTGCATGGTCTCTGGCTTGGCCCCACTCCCAAGATTTTCTAAACTGGAGTTGCAGGGGGGACAAGAGCTCTTCCGCAAACCCAAAGCCTTTCCTTTCTGCAGTTTTTGCTTCCAAAGCACCCCCTGCAGTCTCCCAACTGAAGGGGAAAGCTGACTAAGCGCTGCGTGACAAGGATTCTGAGAAAAACCTCGATTCCCGGGGCGGCAAAGGGGGAGTCTGACTGCCGGGCGAGGCCGGAGAACTTGGAAGCAATGGCGCCGGGGGCTTCCCGACACGGGTTTCCACGCAGGTAAAGCGGGGCCGGGCGAGGGGGGTGGGGGGCGCGTCCGCTCCGACTCCGCATCCAGACCCTCGAGGACTGCGGGAAGCCGTTTGCCCGGAGGCCCCAAGCGGGCCGGAACCGCAGAACGGGGACAAAGGCTGGGGGGAGGGCGCGCCGACCGCACACCCGCCCGGCGTAGGAATACGCGGGCCGTGAGCCGCCGCTTCCCTTTGTGAGATGCCTGCTCGCGGGCGGGCACCGCTGGCTCTAACCGGATCCAGCCGGTCCTAGCCGCCTCCGGGAGCGGTGGCGGTTGGCGCAGCGCGCCAGTGCGCATGCGCGCCCCGCCCCCAGCCCCTGTGCCTGTGCCAGAGAATGGCGCGAGGGGGTGGGGCGGCTGGGTTTGGGTCAGTGGGCCTTCGAGGCCGCCCCTGCGCCCTTTCGCTGCGCTCAGGCGGCTCTTCCCTTGCTGGGGCGGCTGCCCTCCCTCCCTCCGTGCTTCCTTTCTTTCTTCCCGTTTACAACCCAGGTCTGCCTTTTCTTCCCCTTTCCTATGCTTTGTCATTTCCTCCATATTGCATCAAAGTCATCCATGAATTGAAAATTCGTGCAGGATCCCCTATCAAATGCTCTTTCTTTATTGGAACGCACTTGGGGTGTTTGCATGCCACCAGCTCTTATTAGTCTAGAATGCGCGAGGGAAAGAGGGTCCCCGAGACTGACCTAGCAGCTGCCTCCCCTTTTGGAAAAGAACTGAAGCAGAGACGGTGAGGAGCCGCGGGACACCGTGGTTTGAAGCCTGGAACCCACGACTGGGTGGTGACACCTGTCCTCTCTCACTTCCGGGGGCTTTACTGTGGAACCTACGAAGGGGCAGGTCACTAGCCAGTGAATTCGGAGAGGGTAAGGAGTTCTTAAGGACAAGATAGGGTGGCATCTAAACAGTAACATGACTGGTTGTGAAGGCATCAGGGAGCAGGTACTGACCCCCCCCCTTTTTGGCCTCCCCCCCCCAGCCATGAGCCGTTAGACTTTAATCGTTCTTCCTCATTTTCCTTTTAAGGACGGAATATTACCGAGATGCAGATGTTTCCCTTCAGGCGCAGACTTGATGTTTGCTCCGGATTGGAAAATTTTTAGTGGGATTTTAGCGCTGGAAGGAGGAAAACTGAGTTGGGTCACCTCATTTTACAAACGGGGAGCTGGGAGCCTGGGGAGTTTGTGATCTGTCTAAAATCAGACACAGCTAATTAGTACCAGAATCTATTCTTGAATGCCAGAAGTTGACCTTGAGCTGCCTCTGGTTCCCCCTCCCCTCCTCCTCCCCTGCGCCCCCGCCCTGCCCTGCCGCCGAGCCCTCCCTCGGGGCTTCTTTGGGGCTTTCGGACTCTGCTGCAGTTTTCTCCAGCTCCCCCCCCACCCCCGCCCTCCATGCTGCCTCTCCCACTCTAGAACTCCTGAGATGAAGAGCTTTAAAGTGCTTTAAAAAACTCTCAATGTTGCAAACCTAGTCATTTCCATTCTCTTTACAGATTACAGCATTTTCCTCATACTGTTTAAAATGGCTGTGTTATTTGGTTAATTTTCCATGGCCTTGGGGAAGGAAATAGAGATTTGAATGAAGGTCAGGACTCAGGAGTCTGTTGTACTGAAAGAGTTGCTAAATCCAGAGGGAAATTTTACTAGTTAGTAAGTGAATGAGATTTTGGAGAATAGGGATGCTAACCCTTGTTTTTACCGTGTAGGCCCAAACATTTACTGACTTCATCTCTCCTAGTTTTTGTTTGACAACGATAGCTTTGCACTCCCCAGAATATTCTCATTCCTTCCTCCTCTTTATTTTTTTTGTTAAAGATTTTATTTATTTCCTTAAAAGAGAGAGCACAAGTAAGCAGAGAAGCTGGGGGGGGGGTGGTAAGCAGGCTCCCTGCTGAGCAGGAGGCTGATTCGGGGCTCAATCCCAGGACCCAGAGATCATGACCTGAACTGAAGGCAGAGGCTTAACTCACTGAGCCACCCAGGCGCCCCTCCTTCCTCCTCTTTATATAGTGAGTCTCTTCTTTTCTGGAACATTGAGACAAGTTGAGGGTGTCTCTTCTCTGGCCTGCATCCCTGTTCCTTTTAATCAGAATGTCTGAGGGCAGCTGCTCTCTCTACTGATGCTTCCATATCCTGCATCACCTCCGTCTGAAACCTAGACTTCATCTGGGCCTAACAACTCAGATATAAGAGGGCAACTCCATTTTAGCGCATGGTTACATGCTCCCCCCCCCAAAAAAAACCTTGGCTAAAAATAGGTGGCCCTTGGTCTGTTGCCACAGTCACTCCCCTGACGAACACCCATGTGACCTTGGGCACTAACCCACATAACTCCTCATTGGCAGTTTCCTTCTGTGTAAAATGAGGAGATTAGATGAAATGAGCGATGATGCTAATTCTATAAAATGCAGTAAACAAAGATGGGAAGGGAGCAGGAAAGATTTGAGGCCTCCCGGCTGTGGCTTCAAGGAGGTGGGGCAATGAAAAGGACTAAAGGAGCAAAAATTTAAGGTTAGGCCTCCAGGCCTTGGGTCAGCAAGGCCTGACCTATATTGCTCCAGACCCACGTCAGGCCAGAAATCTCCAGAGAATGCCGGAATCCACTCCACCTCCTTCCCTTTTAAGCAAGGCCAGTCAGACTTACTCAAGAGAGAAGCTATCAGTGGCCTTCATTTCTGGGTCTGGGGTCCAGAGTTCAGTCTGGGAAAGACTCCAGCTGCACCTCTTTTGTTCGATTTTATCTAATCCTGAGATTTTTATCTAATACTGCATTACCCAAGACTGTTCTGGGAAATGCAGATCAAAGGAAAAGGCAAGGGGAGTCCCCCAAAAAACAACTTTTTTGTTTTCTAAAGACTCTAGGAATTCACAGTTCCCAGCCCCCTCCTGCTGCCCGCCCACCTTCCCAGAGCCAATCTCTGGAACAATAATGGTGCAAACATCTAGCTCCTTGTCTATGCACAGCGGCCAGCTCCGGCCACAGGAAAGTCCCACAGAGGTGACACAGCTGAGGGCTCCATCGTAGGGAAGAGAGATCGCTGTTTTCTAGGGGATTTTGAACAGCTTAAAACGTACAATGGAGAAAGTCTGAAACCAACGTGACACCCACCAGCCACACTATTACCTTGCATGGAGCTGAGGGCAATTCCAGAAAAAACAAGTGAGCAAAACGACAAGCAGCCTTGTCATTGGCCTTCCCCAGAATGCTGTCTGAAGAGGCAGCCCGGGGCTTCTCCCTCGCAGGACTGAACATCCGAAGGCAGAAGAGTAGGGAAACATCCTCCTGCTGTCTTCCTGAGAGAAGCATCCATCTTCTTACTGTCCCCACCTCTAATCTGTAGAGGATTCCATCTGGGGTAGAATCCTCTTTCTGAGGGGAACAAAGGACAAGGTATCTTGGAAGAACAGCCCCCCTCCCGCCCCCAACCCATGAGCTCCCTGCTGCTTGTTCCCTTTAGTTTATTCACCACATAATGTCCTTGGCGCTGGGCCCTGCAGCCTGTTTGCGGATCTTTCTGGAAGGCCTGGCGATGGCAGCCCAGTTGTAGCCCCACGGGCTGTTGGAGGAGAGAGTGACAACAGAGGGCAGGACATGGCTCTCTAGGGGAGCTGCTTCAGCATCACCTCCCCGACTTGAGAGCTCTGTGAGGCCCCTCACGCTTGGGCTACACCCCAGCATTTCTAGACCTTTTTTCCCCACATGGTCCTCCTCCCTCTGGCCTCTCCTCTTATCCCAGTTAGTCTTCAGTGGAGACTTCGGAGCTTTCCTCGGCCCCTCCGCTGCCCTCGACGTGTCCACTGGATGGTAAATACAGCAGGCAGCTTAATGTTCTGTGCCTTTTATTGAACATTGTGCCGCGCACTTTCCACGCATAATCTTTCAGTTCTCACCCCAGTTCCCTGTGAGGGAGACGCTGGTGCTGTCCCTGAGACCGATGAGGAAACTGAGGCCTAGGACGTCTCCCTCGCCACCACTACTGCCCGACACACAACCGAAGCTCTGTGTGTGTCTACTGAGCAACCACTGAGTGAATACATTGGAAAAGCGTCTCTTTTGGAGTTAAAACCCCAAGCAGAATAGGGAAGCGGCGTGTGTGGCCCATGTTCAGCAAAGCCCCTGTGACTGACTGACTGATCACCGAGCCCGAGAGGGGCTGTGAAGGACCAAGGGGTCCCGGACCTGGAACGTCCTGGCCAGAGTCGCTTGTGAAAAATAAGCTGTCATCCTGCGAGGCTTCCGGCAGTTTGTTGTGCTGCTTGAGCGCTGAGGGGAAGGGTGTTCGGAAGGAAGCAGGAAGTGATGAGGCACAACAGGGACAGAAGCCTTCTGGATTTGACAGAGACGAGACTGCCCATCGGGGTGCAGTGCAATTGCGGGCAGCGGGAAGAAACGGGGACCCACTTCCCCCTTGGGGGAACTTCCTGATAGACGGAGCCACAGGGAAGAAACCCGAAGGCCACCTTCGGTCTCTCTCCAGGGAGCTCCCGCTGAACACTCAGCCTCCAGAGCGAGAGGAGCAGCGGCTAAAGGCTCAGGGGACCTCACTGTCATTCCCGTGTGTGACCCACTGCCCACTGACGCGGGAGGCCCCAGTCAAGCCTCATCCCTGCTGGGACCTGTGCTTACTCCGCCTCTGGGGCCTGCCCCAGTGGCCCTTCAGAAACAGCCTGAAGGAGCGACGAGTCTGTCCTTGTCCTCGGATCTCTGATCTGTTCAGTCACCCGCTCGGGGCCCCTGCTGGATGTTGGTGTCGGCGCTGCAAAGCCAGCTTGTTCAGCGTTTCACATCTTGCACACATACACATGAACACGCACACGGGGTGTGCCATTTGTCCTCTGCCCAGCTGCGGCCTCCCTCCCAGACAGACAAGTTCTGTGGAACAAGGGGACAGAGGTCACCCAGTCCCAGGGCCACCTCCCCTGGTGTATTTTTCAACACAGACCGGGTAAAAACAGCAGCCCATGCCTTACAGGTCCTTCTCTGGGGCTAATGAAACAGGGGAGGCACCGGTGATGCCTAAATAGAAGAGACCCTAAAGCTCATTAGGGGACGGGAACTCACTAGAAAGCAGGGAAGGCATGAAGGGGAGACTGGAGGGAGCACTGGCAGGGCTTCAGTTGCCTGGAGGATGAGTGTGGGCTCTGCTCTTTGGGCCTCTCTGAACTGGGAGAGATTCGTGGGGGCAGCTCTTCCCGAGCGAGGGACCCGAGCTGCGAGAGATAGCGGACGGGAGGGCCCTGGAGTCCACTGTCGGAGCCCAAGTCGGAGGTCACGGAGGCCTGAATGGGGGCGGGTGGTGGCCACGGGACGAGACAAAGAGGACAGAGAAGTCCGCCTCAGGCTCTCTGGGCTCCCCGCACTGGTTTCCTCCTCTCTGGCTCCTCAGCTCCCGTGGCCCTTTCCAGACTCATGTTCTTTACTTTCGATGACACATCTATTTGGAAGGTACCTCCCCGACTCTTCAAGTAACACTCGTTCTCATCACCCTGCCTACACGTCACTCCTCAGGAAGGGCCTCTCCAGCCAGCAAATTCAAGTCATCTCCTGTCCCCACCCCCTAGGGACTCGTCACAACAAAGCCTATGTTTTCCTGGAGGCTGATGGGTGTTGACATGTTCCCCTTGCTCCTCTGAAGGTCACGGCTACTCCGGAGTTTACAGCCAGGCTGGCGGGGTTGGGGGAGAGGACGAGGTGCCCCTTCTAGAGCCTGAAAGTGGGGCCCGAGGAGCCTCAAGCTCACTCACGCACAGACATGGGGGACACAGGTCTGGGCCAGCCTCCTTGAGGGAGAGTCCCTCCCCAGCTGTGGCCCCCTTCTGTCTGTCCCCTGCGTTCCCAGCTGTTGTTCTTCAGGAAGAAACCCCCTGGGGCTGGGGTGGAGCTGGGAGCCCAGTGTGGGGAAAGTGGGGGGAGGAGGGAGGGAAGAGAGAACTTCCAGTGTCTTCCCAGCCCCAGCTTCTCCACAGAACTCACTCTTCCATTCAGGAGCTTCTGGAAATAAATATACAAAATGCTTACCCCCCCCAAGAAAATAGAGCATTCAGACAATTTCTCGGGAGCAGAAGTGGGGTACCCCCGATACTCAGGGCTTAGGCCAGCCCGTTACCCTGTGCTCTGGGGGAGAAACACCCTGCACTTTGGGGGAGATGCAGTGACGGCGGTCCGCTGTCACCCGCCCCTTTGCCTTCCCAGGACCAGAATCCCCGGCCTCAGGGCCCGTCAGTGTGGGGACCGACTGGTGTTCCGTAGCAACGTAATGCTCTGGGCCTGAAGTTCGGACAAGTTCACAGCCGCACGGGTCTTCTGTGGCTATCACCAAGTCTCTAGGGCTGCCCCAGGCCTCTGTAGCCACAGCCTACGCAAGCAAAAGAACTGTGGACACAGCAGAGCCTGGGAAGAAGGTGGAGCCGAGAACAGCTTTGGGAGAAGAACCTAGGTGGAAATTTCCATGACTGTTCTGCTTAGGCAAAGACCAGCGGAGCCCCAAGGTGTAGACAGAGGCTGTAGAGAGGTTACCAAGGGTCACCCTTCCTCATTCTTCCAGATCTTTATCACCTACTGCCCCACCCTGAACCTGGGCCACAAAGCTCAGTTGTGTCCCGTCTGTGTCCCCACTTCCAGCCCTATTTATTTCCAGCTCCTGAGTTCATGGACATTTGCTACCTCTCCCCCGAGGACATGCCCATTCTCCCTGCCAGTTGGAGGCACCCCCCCCCCACCTTAGGAGCCAGGCGGGGCCCCTTTCCTCCCACGGGAGGCCTTCCCTGCTGAATGCCCAGTCTGTCCTGCAGCGCTCGTGGTCCGGTGACCTCGGCAGCGCTCCTGTGATCACACCCTTCTCCCAGTGACTCATCTGTTCTTACTGTAAGCTGTGGCGTATTTATGTTTATCATTGTCACTCTATGTCCTTGAAAACAGAGTCCCAGTCTGCCCATCGCCCTGTCTCAGTTCTGTGTGCGGCTTGTGCAGCGTCCATGCCATTGATCCTGTGTGGCCTTTGGCTTTCGGTGGTCCCGAGGTCCCAGTTTGCAGTGGCTGGTTCCCCAGATCTGCCCCCAGCCCAAGCCAGCAGCAAATCAGGCAGGAATGTGTGTAGGCTGGCCTCCCTCCCTGCCTGGGCCCAGCAGGCTTCTGACTTCTTTGTAGCCAGGGTGCCGGCATGGCCACTGTTCTAGAGGCTGAGAGGCCCGGGCCTAAGGCCCAAAGCCTTCCCTGGGGCCTGTTGGGTCTCACCCAGCAGCCCTCAGCTCCAGCCTGGCAACTGGAGGGTCCTAGAACCAGCAGGTGTTTCCTCCCTATTCTTTCACGAAACCTAAATGTCACCCTCCTTGCTGAAACTCCCCTGAAGGCACACGGGTATCTCCCTCCCGTGTCCTGCACCCCGTCGGGTCCTGCCCCACTGCAAGCATTATATAGAGGAGTCATGAAGAGAGTGGCCCCAAGAGTCCCACACACTTGGTCCGAGCCTTGTTCCTCCACACGCTGCCTGTGCTCTGTGACGTGGCCAAGTTACTTAACGTCTCTGAATCAAATTTTTCCTTGGTGAAATAAATAGCAACGATTTGTGTAGCACCCCACTGTCAGGGTTGTAAGGTTGTCAGCAGCTTTAGTGCAGTGCCTGGCTCGAAGGGGTACCCTATAAACGGTTGTTGTCACTACCCACCGGCAACTTCCCTTCCTGGCAGCACTAAGCACTAAGGAGCCGGCCTCCCAGGCCCCCGGGTCTGACGGAGCCAGGCACACCTCAGGAAAGGGTTAAACAGCCGCAGTGACTTCATCCCCGCCTTGGAACAGGGAGAGGCAGAGAAGGTAACAGAATCAGGCCTCAGCCTGATGGAATTTTCCAGCGCTCATAAATAGGACCAGTCAGGTTGCTAAGGGAGGTCACCATGGAAACAGTCGTGGGCGCCTGTGCGCCTGCTTCCGGTTATTCCAGCCCGGCTCCAGGACGATGACACAAGCTCCAGGCCTCTTCATTGGCTGCCACCTCCCTCTTGCCACCGAGTCTGGCAGGAGATTGGCCACGGGCAGTTGCTGGGCTGGAGTCAGACCTCTCCTCCCCCCACGCCCCCGATACCGGAACCTGCTGGAAGCTGTTATTTGGAACCCGGGGAAGAGGAAAATAGGCCGCCAACGATATTGCCATAGCAACCGATTTCCTTTCTGTCCTCCTTGGAGTTAGTAGCTGACTTCTTTGTAGCGGAAGTACTTTTCCAAGGGCAGAGGGGCTGTCAGCCATTTTACGCTGACTTACCCTTCTTTTGAACAGGAACTCCCTCATCTTCCAGAGTAGTCAAGGAATTTCTGAACTTCTACTTTAGGCTTTGGTTACTATTCCACCCTTGGGGGCCTTGGTTTCTCTTCATGAAATAGGGTATTCATTCCAGAACTCACTAGGTCTGGGCTGGAGTAAGGCTCCCACTGGACCAAGTTTGCAAATGCTCATTGTAAACTGTAAAGCTCGGTACAGTCGACTTGTGTCTTTAATTGACTGGTATTGACATCAGCTTAGCGTGGAATGATCCTACGAGGTAGAGTTGGGGGGACCCACAGGCTTGCTTAGCAAAGCCCCAGAATCTCGGGACCCAGGGGCCCCTCAGGAGTTAATTTCTGTCACCAACTGCCTTCTGGAACCATCAGCAGTTCACACAGCCTGCAGGGACTCATTTTCTCTTTCTGTAAAAGGATTCTTCTGCAGCTAATCTGGAGAGGCCCTTTCTAACGCTGACATTCCACGATCCTAAGTTAAAGGCCTGCCTGCTTTCCACACAAAATCTGTGGAACTCCTCATCCTCGTAGGAGGTCAAAACACAGGCAACTGCCCTACACCAAGCACTTCCAATGTGCTAGGCACCGCACGTACGTTAGCTCAACCCTTACAACAACCTTGGAAGGTGAGCATCATTATTATAGCACCTACCCATTTTACAGAAAAGGCAATCGAGACCCCAAGGTCACACAGCCAGCAAGCCGCAAGGTCAAGATGTAAAACCTGGTGGTCGGGCAGCAAGTGCATGAAGCTATCCTTCCGGGTACCAACTGAAACGAAGATAGACACAGGCCGATTCAGAGTAGGCAGAACATTGGGTAGAAGAAGCAAACCCTGGACTAGGACCCGCCGTTGAGTCCCACGGTGTTATCTCCTGAAAGTCACTTTTCCTCTCCTGGCCTTAGTTTTCCCATCTATAAAAATAAAAGTTTACACCAGATCTTTGAGGGCCTTTCAAGGTTAAACACTGAGTCTTTGAGAGAAAAGTTGGCCTAGAGGAGACAATTGACAGCCTTCCCGAGTCACAGAGCAAATACGTACAGCCTCAAATGGCCTGTCCACTTGCTTTGATCCCAACTTTTGAAAAACATGAGGTTTGGGAAGGATTCTTTGAAGCTGGGGCCCACAGATCAGCACCAGTCCATGGTAATGTCTGCAATGATTATTCCAGAAAGTAATATGCAATCTGTTTTAAGATTGGCCTTTTTTCAGAGATTGAGCCCTTCTTGCATTTTTGGTGTTATAAAATCCTTTTTCTGATGAAATGATGGTGATAGTAGATGGTAGCATATGTAATGTTTTCACTTGGGAAATGTTGGCTCATTGGGGAAAGTTGACTAACCTTATGTCAATATAGTATGGAAAATTCCAAGATTTTATTTTATTTTTAAATTTTTTAAGTAAACTCTATGCTCAACTTCGGGCTTGAATTTGTGACACCAAGATTAAGAGTCACATGTCCTACCAACTGAAATAGCCAGGTGCCCCAACTATGGAAAATTTCAAGCATATAAAAAAGTAATAAGAATACTTTCATGAATCCCCACGTAACCCTCCAGCAATTACTAAGCCCTGACCACTTTTGTTTTCCAATCCCTCAATACCTCCATGCCCTGAATTATTCTAAAGCAAATCAAGACATCATGTAAATCTATCTGTTAAAAAAGATTAACATAAACCATATTAGCATTTTCACCCTAAAAAATTAATAATACTTCTTAAATCTTCAAATATACAGCTTGTCTCAAATTTTTTGCAGTTGGATTGTTTAGTCGAGATTTATAGAGAATCCACACATTTGCTTTGATTATATGCCTCTAAGATTCTCTTGAATTCCGTAGGTTTCACTTCCCACCATTTTTTCCCTGCAAGTCATTTGCTGAAGAATCTGGGTTTGCCCTTGGAATTTTCCACACTGTGGATTTTGCTGATCATATCCCTGTGGTATAACGTATTCTTCTGTTCCCTCTGCATTTCTTGTAAACATGTGATTAGATCTAAAGGCTGCAATCCAATGTGGGTTCCTTTCTCTCTCTCTCTCTCTCTCTCTCTCTCTCTTTTACAAGAATATTTTATAGATGGTATTGAAAATATCCAATTAAAAATAAAATTGTTAGTAAAAAAATGAAATAAGTAAATAATAAAATTGTGAGTCACATAAACCAAAAAGCTGGAAGCCACGCTGCTCCGAAGGGAAGTCTTTATTTGCAGGCCGCAGCCCTGGGTCTAGTCAGAGCCGGGAACTCCTCCCTGGGCCCCGCAGAGCAGCTAGAGCTGAGCTCCTGGGACCCTGCTCCCTGCGGATGCCACAAGGCTCTGTGAGCAACGCCTTTGGTTGGGAAGCGGCTATCCACAACTATACATCCCTATATGAAGACCTGTGTGAGAAAGTTCTTATATTAAGTGCCAGCAAAAAGTTTACTTTCCCTGAGGAACTGGGACACTTTTTCTCTACGGATAAAACAAATCATGTAACAAATTCTTTTTTAAAAGATGTTATTTATTCATTTTTGCAGGTGCCTGGGCGGCTCAGTCGTTAAGCTTCTGCCTTCAGCTCTGGTGATGATCCTTGGGGTCCTGGGATCGAGCCCCACATCAGGCTCCTTGCTCAACGGGGAGCCTGCTTCTCCATCTGCCCGCTGGTCTCTCCTTCTCTCTGACAAATAAACACACATTTACTTATTTTTGTGCACACAAGAGAGACACACAGAGAGAGAGTAAATGCTGGGAGAGGGCCAGAGGGTCATGATCTCAGGGTCCTGGAATCCAGCCCCTTATGGGCTCTCTGCTCAGTGGAGAGCCTGCTTCCCCCTGCCTCTCTCTGCCTGCCTACTTGTGATCGCTCTCTCTCTCTCTCTCTCTCTGTCAAATAAGTAAAATTAAAAAAAAAAAACCTTTGAAATCTCTAGCTGGCTAGTTTACCCTCATTGTATGTTTAAAAAGCTGACTCCAGTCCTTTGTGTAAAAGATGGCTATAAAGAGATTTTATTTATAAAGAGAGGGAGAAAGAACAAGTATGTGGGGAGGGAGCAGAGGGAGAGGGAGAGGCTGAGGCAGGCTTCCAGCTGAGCAGCCCCCCCCCCATTGGATTCCAGGACTGACCCCTGAGTGGAAGGCAGTTGCTTAACCAACTGAGCCACCCAGGCACCCCAAGAGATAAATTAAAAAAAACAAACAAACCCACGAACATTAGTAGCATAGGAGGACCTAGTTGTCTTGACTTCTAGCTTTCAATTCTTTAATCCTGGGGGAGAAACTCACTTATTCAACAGAAGCCCTCTGTGCAAGTCACTGCTAGTGAAAATAAGGGAAGAGAAAAGGCAGGGCCAGGCTTTCTTGTTTCTTCTCGTGGGGGAGTCAGGCGATGCCCCCAGTGAATAGCAGCAGTGTAAGTCTCTGAAAAGAGTAAGGTGGAGGGGTAAAGGGAACCAGAGGAGGGGACCGACTTTAGACAGAGTGGACACGGAAGGTGACATCTGAGCAAAGATTTGGAGGATGAGAATGAACTAAATTTGAGAAGAGAGGGGGAATTCTAGAAGGAAGGAAGGACAAAGGTGGACACAGGAGGCCAGGGCCACAGATAATTCCCTCTGGGAGGTGGGCAGCTCCCCAGGGGAGGAGAGGAAGGTTCCTTCCCCCAAGCCCCGCAGGAACAGCTGGGCTGCCCTTGGCTTAACACTGAAATAGGCAGCTGTTCCTCCTCACGGACTCCAACCCTCGCCTGTGTCGAAACATATGCCCACGTCCTTCTTTGTGGGTGGGGACCCCAGACCTTTTAAACCTGGGGCTTAATCTTAGTGCCAGGCAGCTTCTGAAGCCCTGGCTTCTGGTACCACATGAGTTCTGTCCCTGATACCTGCCCTCGGGGCTGTGCCACCGGCAGGAGCCAGGATTTCACCTGGACCAGGCCATACTCCGGGAAGCCAGCCCCCTCTCCACTTGCCTCCAGAGAATAGAGCTGGTAGCTGGGGAGATTTTCAAAGCCCAGAAGTCAGCATTCACTAGGCATTGGTGTGTTAGTCACCTCCAAATACTTCGGTCAAGTTCAAACCAGAAGAGGCTCCACCCTCTCCGATTTAGGGCTGAACTCAGCAGGCAGAGGTAGGAAGCTTTCCAGAGAAAAGTGATACCTACATTAAAAAAAAAAAAAAGTCTCAGAACATCAACCACCTAGACTCTGGGTATTCGTTTCATCATAGCAAAATCGTCATTATCTAAAGCAGTGCCCAATCTCTGCCACACAGTAGATGCTCGGTGAACATTTGTTTAGTGAATAAATAAGGGAGTGTTAACTTAAGAACTTTCATGGTAAGGGGCGCCTGGGTGGCTCAGTCGTCTGCCTTTGGCTGGGGTCGTGATCCCAGGGTCCTGGGATTGAGTCCCGCAGTGGGATCCCTGCTCAGCGGGAAGCCTGCGTCTCCCTCTCCCACTCCCCCTGCTTCTGTTCCCTCTCTCACTGTGTGTCTCTCTTTCTGTCAAATAAATAAATAAAAGCTTTAAAAAAATAAAAACTTTTATGGTAGTAATGGGTACTGAGCTCCCTATTACTGGGGAAGAACCAAGGAGCTGCTGGATGGTCATCTGCATGGGGCTCCCACTTAGGGAGTGATGAGGGCCTAGGAGAGGCTTCCATCGCAGGGCGGTGTCCACGCACTCCCGCACTCGAGGCTGCATGACCGCCCCACCAGCCATCCCCAGCCTGGAAGGCCTGGCCCGAGCCTCCCCCACGCGCCCTCGAGCTGGGGGGCGGGGTCGCGGGGGCGGCCGGAGCTGACGCGGCTTCGAGCGTCCCCCGCAGGCTGGGCTCCCGGGAGCGACGCGAGGCCCGTAATTGGAGCTCGCGCGTCACCGCCCGGTGAGCTCAGCCCGCAGCCGCCCGCACCCCTGCGGCTGGGGGAGGAGGGGAAGAGGGAGGCGGAGAGGTGGAGGGGGGAGGACCGGAGCGGCGCCGGCCGAGCTCGCAGTTCCGGACTCCACCCCAGCCCCAGCGTGGGGCGCAGCAGAGCCCTCGGGCACCACACCGCTCCCTCCCTCCGGCGCTGTCCCCAACCCCCCCCCCCTCCCGTACACACACCTAACGTCCCTTGAAACCCGATTCCCACAGTGGCCAAGCGACCTGCCGCACTCAGCTCCCGGCCTCGTGCGGTTCCCAGCCCTGAAATCCTTTCAGCGCAAGCGCCAGGCCCGGGGCCAGAGCTGTTCCGCACAGGCTTTGGTTCCGGGTCTCGGGGAGGCCCGAAAGGGAGTGGGGCCGAGAGGGGACTGGGAGACGATCCCAGAGAAGGGTTTACCAAAGGGACCGCTCTGGGGCCGGGGCGGGTCGGGTGGGGCTCTGGAAGTCCGGAGAACAGCAGGTGCAAAGGCCCGGGGGAGTGAGAGCGCCCAGGTGGGAGCTGGGGGGGGGGGCGGGGAAGGTGCGCAGAGCAGAAATGAGAAAGGGGCGGAGAGGGCACTGGCTGGGATGAGAAAGGGCTTGATGGTAGGTGGTTTGTACTCGTGGGCAGGGAAGGCCGCTGGCTCCGTGTGAGGATGGGGAGGGGGCAGAGTGGGGCGCGGGACCATGCGGGAGATGCCGGCCCCAGCTAAGGCACAGCAAGGGCTTGAAAGCCCTTGGGCAGTGGGTGGGAGGGCAGAAAGTATAGACAACCTTTCGGAGGACCCACGTTCCCCCATCTCCACCTCTTGGGCACAGAATCCTGGGTCTTTCCTCCAGGGCTCCTCCCAGGATACTGCCCCCATCCTCTCTCCCAACCTAGGACACTCTTTTCCCTCTGTCACTCCTGAGAACCCGGCCCCCATCCGTCCAGCTCTGAGAGGCACTCTCTGATGACCCCAGGTTGCTCCTTCTAGAGCCACTTTCTGCTCTAGCTTCCCCTTCCCTGGCTGGAACTCCCCGCGTGTCCCAATCTGTAAGGCCAGGGCAGAGGCCCTGGGAAGGGGAGAAGCCGGCCTGAGAGCCCCACCACCCCCTCCCACCCCCGACTCAGGGCTGCTGGGCCCTGAGCCAAATCCTCAGGGTGACCGGGCCCTGACCCCAGTGTCCCACCAGATCTTCCGGTGTGACTCAGTCATAGCGGGCCTCACGTGACTTCTGGTAAACAAACGCTCCCAGCTTCTGGGAGTCCCTGGACTGGGCCCCTCAACAGGCTGAGGGCCGTAGGGCTGCCTCTCCTCAGTGAGGTCCCCTCATCCACGTGTGTCACTGGGGATGGGTGGTCCGGAGCCCCAGGTGGCGTTGGGGGTGCTGGGAGAGAGGAGGCCGCGCTAGGGAACTCTGGGAGAACATTTTCCTGCTGATTCGGCCACCTCGGTCTGTTAACGGTGCCTTGCCGGGTATGGTGGCCCCGGATCCAAAGGGGCTCAGGGCCATAAGCCTTCTGGAAAGGACCCTGTGGTCAGGTCTCATTCCAGGGTCCCCAGGAAAGAAGACAGTGAGGCAGGGCCCCTGTCCCTGCTTCTTCAGCCTGATGTTCCCTTCTCACCCTTCCTCCCCTCCCCCTCACAAAGGCCTCAACTCCCCCTTGAGGCTGTTTCTCTACTTCCCCTTCTGCTCCTGCACAGCCCCCACAAGGCCGCCTCCCCAGGACTGGGACTCTCCTGGTTCTTTCCTCGGGGTAGCCCCGCCCTCCTCCCCTGAGCCCCAGATCATCTGCCTTTAGCAAGCTTTTGAAAACCAGTCTTTGGTCCTGTCCCACCCTTGGCCTTCCTGAATAAATTCAGGCTTCTCTGTGGATCCATCAGGCCCTTTAGGACTTGGCTGCCTCTCCCTGGCTCCAGCTCCTCCTGGGCTCCCGGCTACCCGAAGTCACCCCCCTCCCCGGTCAGGTCACGGTGGACTCCTTTGTGCTTAGATCTCAGCTTGCCCTGCAGCCTCCCTGAAGACATGGGGTGTACGGAGTCCTGCCCCAGGGCTCCCTGACCTGCGGAAGAGAGCCGACTCATTCCTGCTTCCTGGGGCCCAGCTCAGGCCTCAAGACAAGGGTGCTGGTGGCACCAGGCCCCCGGGATTGGGTCCTCAGAGCTCAGAGTGGTGCCACCAAGTATGGTCAGTCCACTTTTCACCTACCTCAGACTGGTAACCGGGAAGGGCCGGGATCCGCAGAGAAAATTCAGACAAGGGGTTAAGTAACACACTCCTCTGTTAAGAATTAATTATTCAGGGGCTCCTGGGTGGCTCAATGGGTTAAGGCCTCTGCCTTCCGCTCAGGTCATGATCTCAGGGTCCTGGGATCGAGCCCCGCATGGAGCCCCACATCGGGCTCTCTACTCAGCAGGGACCCTGCTTCCCCCTCTGTCTCTGCCTGCCTCTCTGCCTACTTGTGATCTCTCTGTCTCTGTCAAATAAATAAAATCTTCTAAAAAAGGGAAATAAATAAATATTCAGAAATTGGAAATAAAGCAAAAGGATGACTGCCAGTCCTAACTCAATGACGAGTACATTGATAAGATGTAAATAGTTTCCATTCGGTGGAAAAGCTGGCTCTGAAGGTAGTGATTTTATTCCCTGTCAGTCACTAACCACTGGGTATGAGCTCAGCAGTCTTACTGTGACACTTTTGTTTTTTTAAGGCCTCTAAATACTTAGTCTCTCCAATTCTCTTTGAACTCGCTCTTCCTTGTTGCTACCCTCCTTGAGGCATTAATGATTTCTGACACACACTCTATATTAAGAAGGGTCATACCTTTAGCTTTGGAATTTATAGTCCGTGACACTTTTGGAGATTGTCCCATCAAGATATCCAGCTGGACTCAGTGGTCAGAGCCAATTACACTTCGTGGCAGGGAAAACATGTCACCTGAAACACCGCCTTTCCTACCTCAGCCTTCCTGGTTCCGCCTTATGGTTTATTACTGTTGTTACTATTTAGAAATATTAAGTACACAATACTTTCTTGTAAAGCTTGAGCACTTCTGTTCAAGGCCCTTGGACCATCACCTCCCATCCTAGGCCCGCCCTGAGGTTGACTACTGTTATTCTGCCATATATAGATCTATAGATATATATCAGGGTACAGAATATACATATGCGATGTGTCTATATACATACATATGTTAAACGTGCATGTATGATACATGCCACACACATACGTAGACTTAATATATGTGTATATATGCACATCTTCTATTTAACATATGTGTACATACACACATATAGAAATGTACTATCATTTTAGTAGTTACGGGATTTTTTTTCCCATAAAAGGTATTATTCTGGAGCTATTGTTTTGCAGCTTGCTTTTTCTCATTCAAAAATAGGACTGGAGGGGCACCTGGGTAGCTCAGTCAAGTGTCTGCCTTCGGCTCGGGCCAGGATCCTGGGGTCCTGGGATCGAGCCCCGCATCAGGTTCCCTGCTCTGTGGGGAAGCCTGCTTCTCCCTCACCCACTCCCCCTGCTTGTGTTCCTGCCCTCACTGTGTCTTTCTGTCAAATAAATAAAATCTTTGGGGAAAAAAATAGGACTGGAGATCTATTTTGCTACCTGAGACCTACCTTACTCTTTTTTAATTGCTTACATGGCAACACAAGCTATAAAATACCTAGGAATAAATTTAAGAAACATGTGAGACTTTACATAGAAAGTTATTAAAGCTTCTGTTATAAAAAATTAAAACAGGGGCGCCTGGGTGGCTCAGTGGGTTAAAGCCTCTGCCTTCGGTTCAGGTCATGATCTCAGGGTCCTGGGATGGAGCCCCACATCGGGCTCTCTGCTCGGCAGGGAGCCTGCTTCTCCCGCTCTCTCTGCTTGCTGCTCTGCATGCTTGTGATCTCTCTCCGTCAAATAAATAAATAAAATCTTAAAAAAAAAATTAAAAGGTTGTAGTATTTACAGCCCTCTAATATTTTATACATTTTATACCCTTGTTAAGCATATTTCTGTAACTTGCTTTCGGGTTGGGTTAAGACGCCTCCTCCGGAAGAGTCGAACACATCCATAAATAGCTGGGACGCAGCGTGGGCCTCGCGAAATGCCAAAGCTGAGCCACCTGGCGCTCTGGGAACTTGCGTCAGGGACACGGTCATGAGCACAGGGTGGGGCTTTAATTAGGGCCGGAAGGATGAGGTGGCGGAGGAGTTGGCCGGGTGTTCCAGGCAGAGGACTTGGTCTGGACGTGGGATGACATTTCTGCAGACCAGGGTGAGACTGAAGGCCCAGGAGAGGAATGTGGGGCTGAGCGAGGCAGGGGCTGCGTGGCCAACTGGGGCGGGGGTGCCCGGTGCCCGCAGCCAGACTTGTGGCTCAAGTTCTAGCCCCAACAAACAAAAAGGGTCCAGGCTGCGAACCGTGAACCTTCTGTGCCCCGCAGAGTGGGGACCATGGAGGAGCATCTCTTCACTGCAAAGAGGGGAAGTCTGTGCCCAGAAAGGGTCTTTCCAGAATGCTGGAGCTGAGAACATGCCTGGTGCAGGAATGGGAAATACCGGTGCCACAAACCCCGGACCACACAGGGGTTCTGCCCAGAGACGGTGCCGGGAGCCCTGCAGGCAGCCACTAGAACTCCGTGGAAGCTCCGGAGGGAGATCTCCTCTTCTGTCTGTCTCATCTCGTCAGTTGGCAAATGGATGCTCAGGGGTCCTCTCTCCCAGGGTCCTGGGATCGAGCCCAGCTTAGGGCTCCCTGCTCAGTGGGGAATCTGCTTCTCCTTATCCCTCTCCCTGCTACTGGCGCTCTCTTTCTCATTCCTCTATCAAATAAATAAAATCTTATTCATTTTTTAAGATTTTATTTATTTATTTGACAGAGAGAGATCACAAGCAGGCAGAGAGGCAGGCAGAGAGAGAGAGGGAAGCAGGCTCCCCACTGAGCAGAGAGCCCGATGCAGAACTCGATCCCAGGACCCTGAGACCATGACCCGCGCCGAAGGGAGAGGCTTTAACCCACTGAGCCACCCAGGCGCCCCATAAAATCTTATTTTAAAAACTTGACAGGTTACTGGGATCGTACTCATGCCGCAGAATTCCAGAACTGCAAGGAACCACATGGTTTCACAAGAGGTTCCATTGAGCTATTTCCAAGTTGTCCCAATACTAGATTCATCTAACCACCATGAAACCGGAAGGGAAAGGACAGTGTCAAGGTCAAAGCAAAACAGTCAGACCTGGCCGAAAGAAATGCAAAGGAGGTCACAAGACAGGGAGAGAGACAGGTGCCAGGAAGTCTGGATGTTGAAGTTCAGTGTGAGTGTGGGAAACAGATGACATGCAGGGGCGGAAGTGCGAGGGAAGGGCGAGCAAGTTCTCTGCCCAACTCAGCACTAACTCAAAGATGAGGACAGTATGACTGACTCATTTCCCGTGCTCTGGAACTGGAGGGCTTGCAGTGCAAGGACCAGTGTATGCGGCTAACAGGGGCCTTTTCCGCAGCTTGCTCTGTTCTCTAAGCCTCATTTTTTAAAAAAAGATTTTATTGATTTGACAGAGAGAGAGAAAGACAAAGCACACAAGCAAGGGGAGCGGCTGGCAGAGGCAGAGGGAGAAGCAGGCTTCCCACTGAGCAAGGAGCCCAATGCGGGGCTCCATCCCCGGTCCCTGGGATCATGACCTGAGCCAAAAGCAGACGCTTAACGACTGAGCCACCCAGGTGCCCCTGGTCTTCTTTCTTTATTTTTCTTTTATTTTTTAAAGATTTTATTTATTTATTTGACACACAGAGAGAGATCACAAGTAGGCAGAGAGGCAGGCAGAGAGAGAGGGAGAAGCAGGCTCGCCGCTGAGCAGAGAGCCGGATGTGGGGCTCGATCCCAGGACCCTGGGACCATGACCCGAGCCGAAGGCAGAGGCTCCAACCCACTGAGCCACTCAGGCGCCCCTGGTCTTCTTTTTTTAAAGATTTATTTATTTCTCTGACACGGAGAGAGCACGCGCCAGCACAAGCAGGGGGAGTGGCAGACAGAGGGAGACAGAGAAGCTTGCTGGCTCTCCCCCAAGCAGGGAGCCCGACGCAGTGCTCAATCCCAGGACCCGGAGATCATGACATGTCACAGACACCCCACGCCACCCAGGTGCCCCAGTCCTGGTCTCAATTAACTAAGAAAGCTCACAAGTAAGATCTGAAAGGAACAAACCAGTTTCCAGATTACAAAACTGCACCTCAGAACAAAGTTCAAGAATATTTATTTAATAAAAATATCTGCCACCCGGGCACCTGGCTGGTTCAGTCATTAGAACAGGTGGCTCCTGATCCTGGGGTCCTGAGTTTGAGTCCCATTTTTTTATTTATTTGTTTGTTTGTTTGTTTGACAGAGAGGAGAGAGATCACAGGTAGGCAGAGAGGCAGCAGAGAGAGAGGGGGAAGCAGGCTCCCTGCCGAGCAGAGAGCCCGATGCGGGGCTCGATCCCAGGACCCCGAGTTCATGACCCGAGCCGAAGGCAGAGGCTTTACCCACCGAGCCACCCAGGCACCCCTGAGCCCCATTTTTTAAAGTAAAATTGGGGTGCCTTGTGGCTCAGTCGGTTCAGAAAGGAGACAAAACAGAATCATAAAAACGATCTAAAAAAAACGATCTAAAAGAATACGATAAAGAGGGAAAAGGAAACAACAGAGGGGACAAATGGAAAACAAGCAGCAACATTCTATCAACCATGTTGATAATCACATTGAATGAAATGATCTAAACACTCCGATTGAGTCAGAGCTTGTCAGGTGGATGAAAAAACCAACACTCAACCATAGGTTGCCTATAAGAAACATACTTTTAAGAAGCAAATAGGTTAACGGTAACGGACTAGGAAAAGCTACACGGTGCTAACAATAATAATAAAAAGAAAGATGTCGCGGTGGCTCTGTCAATATCAGACAAGTTAGATTTCAAAGCAAAGATTATTGCCAGGGATAAAGGGGATCATTCATAATGATAAAGGGGTCAATTCAGGGACGCCTGAATTGGACGTATTTTTTTCTGCCTCCCACGGTACGCAGTTCTTCACTGACTGATGGTTGATATCTTAAGAACTGCTGTTTCTTGTATTTTGTCTGGTTTTTTTAGTCGTGTGAGCTCACATGGTAAATTCGATCCCTGTCGCACCACCTTTGCTGGAAGTGAAAATCTACTGTATTTACATTCATCTATAGTTCCACTCAATAAATGAGTCAATTCTACTGCTGTGATTTAATGACAAGATGCAAGAATAGGAGTGTCCCAAACTGGAAACACCCTAAATCTCCATCATAGAGGAAACGATAAACAAATTGTCCTGTGGGGGGCCTGGGTGGCTCAGTCTGTTAAGCATCTGCCTTCAGCTCAGGTCGTGATCCCGGGGTCCTGGGATCGAGCCCCACGTCAGGCTCTTTGCTCGGCGGAGAGTCAGCTTCTCCCTCTGCTCCTCCCCCTGCTCATGCTTGCTCTCCCTCATGCCTCTCAAAAAAATAAATAAATAAATAAAGATTCAAGAAGACTATATTCCACTCTAATAACCTTCTTTCAGGATGGAGTCATAACTTTCCATATGTATCACATGTCAGTTGATCTTGGCCAATAGTCTTTGGTTGTCAAATAGTCTCACTCTGAGCAATAAGAGCCCCTCTTCGTGTAGCCTGTAATTTCAACTTTTTCCTCTTTCAAAATTGCCTTCCTTACAGGCAAGCTGAGATTTCCCAGGCTCCCCTTGTCCTCAGAGCTCCAGTTCTCGTGAGGAATGCGTCAAATTGTTGTGGGAAGACCGGGGACTTGAAAACTTTAAAACATGGCTTTTAAATTTTTCTTAAGATCTGTATGCAGGGATTTATCATGAAGGGGACTGACCAGCAGCAGCTGGGGAATATCCCATCCTACTTGTTAAAAACAACTTTACTGAGCTATAATTTACGTGCTACGAAATGGACCACTTTTAGTGGGCAGTTCAATGAGATTTGACAAATATAACTACAACCATCAAGAAGAGAGAGAACATTTCTATTGTCCCGCAAGGTTCTCCGTGTCCCCCTGCAGTCAATCCATTCGCTATCACCCTCTCTCGGTCAGACAGCCTGAGATCCGCTTCCTTTTACTTTAGATTAGTCGTGGCTTTTTAGAATGTCATTTAAGTGGATCCTACAAACCTATGCAAGTCTTTTGCATCTGCCTTCTTTTTTTTTTTAAGATTTTATTTATTTATTTGACAGAGAGAGAGAGATCACAAGTAGGCAGAGAGGGAAGCAGAGAGAGAGGGGGAAGCAGGCTCCCTTGACGAGCAGAGAGCCCGATGCGGGGCTCGATCCCAGGACCCTGAGATTGTGCCCTGAGCCAAAGGCAGAGACTTTAACCCACTAAGCCTACACTAAATGGTCACTGCAACTCTGCTTTTGTTTTTGAACTCTGGTTTTGTTTTTGTTTTGCAAGAGCGAGAGCAAATGCGCGTGCACGTGAGCTGGAGGGGGTGGGAGAGGGAGAGGGAGAGAGTCTTAAGCAACCTCCACGGGGCTTGATCTCATGACCTGAGTTGGAATAATCAGGCGCTTAATTGACTGAGCCACCTAGGCGCCCTTGAACTATTTTTTCTTTTTTTAAGATTTTATTCATCTATTTGAGAGAGAGAGAGAGAACGAGCTGGGGGAGCACAAGCTGGGGGAGCAGCAGAGGGAGAGGAGGAAGCAGGTTCCCCGCTGAGCAAGGAGCCCCATTCGGGGCTCAATCCCAGGACTTGAGCTCAAGGCAGCTGCTTAACCAATTGAGCCACCCAGGCACCCTGAACTCCATTTTTAAATCATTTTCCTGTTTCCGACTTCTGGGTGAGCAGCCGACTGCCCACCAGCAGCAAGGCCGCTACGCCACGGCGACTTCTTGTTTTAGTGGCTCTGATCCTGGAAATCAGACTCCACTTGATACCCTTGCATATAAAGCAGAACGACAGAGTCGCCACCAACTGCAGTAGGAGGAGATTTTGAGAAAAGACCAGCAGCTCCATTTTGGAGTTAGGAAAGAGGGGTCTGGCTGGAGGTAAAAACTGGGGAGTTAGCAGCATAGTAATACTAATTTAAAGCCAGAAGGCCAAGGGAATGTGCGCCAACGTTAGAAAAATAAACGGAGAAGCACACAACCCCAAGGAGCTTCAATGTTTAGAATGTGGGAGGCGAACAAGAGCCATAAAAGAGGCTAAGAGAGTGGTCAGTGTGGTGAGAGGAAAGCAAAGGAAATGTCAGGGGAGCGAGACATGGACTGTGTCAGAGTCTATTATTAACTACCTTCAGACTGTGGTCCTGGAGAGGTCACCTACGGCGCCCAGCGCCCCCAGCTTAAACCAGGGCTCCGCTACCCTGTGCATGGGGCATCATGAACATGCAGCCCAGGTGAACCTTCAGCCTCGGCAGGCGCGGACTGCAACCACGTGGGGGCCTCTCCACGGGGCTTCTCGCAACACGGTAGCTGACCTTCCTGGAGAAGTCAGGAGAGAGATGGGGATCCGCTAGCCCCACCAAAGCCTTCAGATGACTGCTGGTACCCCTGACAACTAGACTGCAACCTCTTAAGAGACAAAAAGCTGAAACCACCCAGGAAGCCCCTCCCAGATTCCTGACCTACAGAAACCAGTGAGAGAAAAAATATTTGTTATTTTAAGCCACTGCACTTTGAGGTGACTTTAACGCCCTAACAGGTAACCAATGCATGTAGTAATAGCCTCATTTCATGGGTGAGGAAGGTGAAGCTCAGAGGGACAAGGTGACCAGCTTGAGGTCATGGAATGAACAAACGACAGAACGAGCGGGCACTCGGAGTAGGATCTCACACATGACCTGTTGGTGACAAATACTCGTGGAATCGGCCCATTGTTTCCTGTTGTCAAGTTAGGTTCCAGTTGGAGTACAATAGTGGTGAGTTACAACCCATTATTGTACACATAATATCAGTCTATACGACTAATTAAGTGCTCTGGGTCCCAGACGCCTCTCCTTTCCCTCAAGTGACTTGCTAACCCAGGGAAAGGCAAAGGCCTGTGTATCTGGACATTTGTCCTCTTTGTTGCTCGGAATCCAAATATGCTTATTTTGGGGGAATCCCAAAAGACATCAGAAATAGGCCCTGTATCAGTCAGGGTCCAACCAGAAGAAGCCACACAAGAATTTCAACAGTGATTTAATATAAAAATTATGATCCGTCTAGGAAGAATTCTTTTTTTTTTTTTAATATTTATTTATTTATTTGAGTGAGAGAGAGCATGAGAGGCGAGAAGCTCAGAGGGAGAAGCAGACTCCCTGTGGAGCTGGGAGCCTGATGCGGGACTTGATCCCAGGACTCTGGGATCATGACCTGGGCCAAAGACAGTTGCTTAACCAACTGAGCCACCCAGGTGCCCTCTAGGAAGAATTCTAAAGAAGTACCAGGTATGAGCTCAGGAGCTGAGGGGGATGCCCAGGGAGGAGGCTCCCAACAGAAGGGCTGAAATCCAGACCATGTTGGACAGGCCATGGGTCCGATTTACAGAAGACATACAGAATACAGAGAAATTGCTGCACTGCCACACTGGCAGAATTTGCTGGAAATCTCCCCTTTTGGGTACTGGGGAAAGCTGTTCATGGGGAAGTGTCTCAGCAGAAAGATTTCATTATAGGGGCGCCTGGGTGGGTCAGTGGGTTAAAGACTCTGCCTTCGAGCCCAGTATCGGGCTCTCTGCTCGGCGGGGAGCCTGCTTCCTCCTCTCTCTCTGTCTGCTTTTCTGCCTACTTGTGATCTCTCTCTCTGTCAAATAAATAAATAAAATCTTAAAAAAAAAAAAAAAAGGAAGATTTCATTATAAAACTGCCCGTAGAGGGCGCCTGGGTGGCTCAGTTGGTTGAGCAACTGCCTTTGGCTCAGGTCATGATCCCAGAGTCCTGGGATCAAGTCCCGCATCAGGCTCCCGGCTCCATGGGGAGTCTGCTTCTCCCTCTGGCCTTCTCCCCTCTCATGCTCTCTCTCACTGTCTCTATCTCAAATAAAAATAAATAAAATCTTAAAAAATATAT
>CM052815.1:5508734-5541444 GCA_028533885.1 Nasua narica
ACATATTACAATCAGATATGATATTACAATCAGATATAATAAAGCTAACATATGAAAACATTGGGCTGGCAGAGGAAAGACAAACTGGTGGAAGACGAGAAAGTTCAGAAACAGACTCAATTATATTAAAGTATTTAGTCCATAACTAACAAGTCCCATTTTGCATCAGTAGAGAAAACATTATTCAGGAAATGGTACTGGGAACATTGGTTAGGCATTTTGAAATAACTAGATTCTTACCTCATACTGAAGAACTTCTAGATGGATTAAAGAGTTACGTTAAATGTCAAAAATGAAAACACAAGAAACCAGTGGGAAATACAGCATAACATCAAAGTATGAAACCATGATAATAACAGATTTGATGACAAAACTTAAAACCATCGGCAAGACCCAACATGTACCTTTAAAAGCCAAACTACAACCTGAAGCCGATGCCACGTCGTGTGTCAACTGTACTCAAAAAAGAAAAAAGAGAAAAGAAAGGCGCACTACAAACCTGAAAAATGTTTTGTAACATACAAGGGTCAATGTCCTCAAGTAGAGAGTTCTAAGGAAGTGGAAATGTAAGTGAAGCACAAAGTAGACATACACTTCAGCCACCAAAATTCAGCTTCACAGAATCAGAAAGTGCAAACTGAAACACGGAGACACCGAATTTGCCTTCCAATCAGCAAAGATAAACTCCAAAATGTCAGGGCAGGGCTGCGGGGAGCTGCCGCTGTCGGCAGGTTGCGGAAGGCTGACGTGCCCTTCCTAAAGATGGGTGCTTTGCAACTCGAGTCCTAAAGCCCAGAAGCCATAAAAGAAAATGTTGATTAATAACTATATTTAAAACCCTGAACGGCAAATTTTTAGCATGAAATGTAAAATCAAGGTCAATGATAACAGGAAAGTATTTGCAGCACGAATGACAACGGGCTTCCTGTCTACAATACAGAAACCCCTTGAAAATCCATAAGCACACAGCCCATTAGAAATAGAACTCGATACTACAGTGAAATACTATTTTCACGTGCCAACCAAAGTTAACAGAGTGTTGGTAAAGGTGCAGGGAAACGTCGACTGGAACAAGTTAACCCCCGTGTACGTAAGCGGGCAGAGCCCGACACGTTCGGAAAGACGCGAGGACCCAGAACCCTCCTGTAAGGAAAGCTTCCCCCACAGGCACAGCTGCCCCTGGACACTAAGAACCACGCAGCAGACCGATACTCAGTATGGCCTTATTCTCAGTAAAAATTGCTAGAAATAATCTAATTGTTCCTCAAAAGGGAAATGGGTAATTCAAACATGGACTATCACACAGATGTAGAAAAGCCCAAAGCAGACCACAGAAAAAGATCTGCCGTGAGCCCCTCGATGTACTGTTGCTAACCAAACAGTCCGAGGGTCCAGACAGGGCGTGGTGGGGCAGGACCTCCACGGCAAAAGGCCTACACAGGATTCTCCAGAAAGAACCAGCAACTGGCCATAGTACTTGCCCCTGTGGGAAGGGAGGCTAGGGCTACAGAAAGAGGTCACTCTCTCTCCTTCACAGGGTCTGAATTTTTAACACATCCATAGGTATTACTTTTAACATTCTTTACACCTTGAAATAAATCCAAACAAAAGCAGCAGAGCCTTGTTGTTGGGGTCAGCATGGGGCCTTGCAGTGACACACACACAGCTGGTCACACCACCGTTCCATCAACACAGGGCTCAGGGGACAGGGTACCGATTACCCCAGGAGCTAAAGGGGCAAGAATAAGGCTGCCGGGGGCAGATCCTGGGCCTGGGGGTTCCCAACGTTAAGCTCTCTGCGACCCTGTTAAGAGCCGGGTTCCCACCTGTGCTTCTCACAATTGGTGGCTTCTCAGAACAGCAGGGACTTAGGCAAGAGAGCAGCTGAGGCAGTGCTGGGCAGGAGGGCGGACTGTGCCCCACGGAGCCCACTCCTTTCCACTTAGGATCCGAAATGCCTACAGACGGAGGCCAGGTGAGATTTCAACAGACCAAACAAACCAATAAATAAGATATGATCAAATGCTGCTTCCCACACAGGTCACAGCTGCTGTCCTAGAACAGTTTGTTTTTCAACCTGCTTAGCGGAAAGGGCACCAGAAGTAGACTCTTTGAGCCTGTTAGGTCCGTTCTTGTTTTGTGCTAAATGGAGGGAGACCTGTGCGGTGCTGTCCTGAGGGGCTGTGAAGGACTGGAGCTTCCTTAGGAAAACATACTTAGGTTGTTTGTTTGTTTTTTTCTTTTAGAGTCATATGAAAAGAAAGCAAGTAAAGGTAAACCCAGTATTCAGGATGATGGTAAGTTGGCCCAGAGGGAGGCAAGGGGATGGTGGAGGGATGACCACGTAGGTAGAGGAAGCTACTGTCTGAGGTCCTAGTTTTCATACCAAACAGAAGATTCAGAAATGCTTACCACATTATTAAAAACATCAAGGAAGCAAATAAAAGAGCCATGTTACGCCATGAACCAAAGATGAACCCAGTTTTGTGTCCTCGAGTTCCACCAGGGAGAGAATATTCTTGCCTTAAGAGCAGCAGCAGAGCCTCCACTTACTACATTTTAAAACATAATAAACAGGGACAGTCATTAAAAGTTGCTGTATTTGATTAGAAACAACAGAACCTGGAGGCTAAAGACTTCAGAAACAGATTTAGGTTTGATCGTAAGTCACTGATATTGACCTGGAACAAAACAGAGATAGTATTTACTCAGTATAAGTTTGATATTTCAACTTTATAAGTATAATTAATCTAGATCTACTCCTAAGTTGGATTCCTAAGTCCTTAAACGGCGATGAGTCCTTATTAAACCATGAGAGCACATACATGTTTAGATACAAAAGAAAAAGTAATCAGAAGCAAAACCAACGGACTGAGTTACTACTGGACTTATTAATGAATGTTTTAAAAGCCCTTGTGTGATAGATACTTTTTGCACCAACAATAAAAGGAAAAAGCCAGACAAAGTTTGATGATTTTAACTGGCAGAAGCTTACCTTCTGAAGTGAAGAATTCATGATCATTATGAAAATCAATATGGAATTTCATATGGTAAGTGGTCAAAGAGGAAAAGGCAGGTAGTAAATCAAGTGGTAAAACAAACTAACCAGTAAGTTTAAAAACAGGGATTAAGAATGCCGAAATACTGTTAAAAGTAGCAATACGTAGTTCATAACGTTGGACTTGGCAATGATTTCTTGGACATTATACCAAAAGCATAGGTTAATAAAAGTAAAAAAAGATAAACTAGACTACATGAGAATGAAAAACTTCAGGGCATCAAAGAACACCATCAACAGACTAAAAAAGCAACCTACACAATGGGAGAAAGTATTCGTAAATCACAGATCTGATAACGGGTTAATATCTAAAATATATTTCAAGAACTACAAATCAGTAACAATAATAACCCAGTTTTAAAAATGGGCAAAGGACGTGAAAAGATTCTTCTCCAAACAAGACATACAGATGGCCAACCACCCTATAGAAAGCTGCTCCACATCACTAATTGTTATGGGAACGTAGATCAAAACCACAAGGAGACGCAACTTCACACCCAGCAGGATGGCTGTTATTTCCAACAACAGAGAACAAGTACTGCCGACAACATGGAAAATCAGAATTTTTGCAAACTGCTGGGGATGTACCGTGGCAGCAGCTGCTAGGGAAAACTGTGCAGCTCCTCAAAAATAAAAAATAGAAACACAGTATGATCCGGCGATCCCCCGTCTGGGTGTGTCTCTAAAAGAAATGACAGCAGGGTTTCAAAAGGTTATCTGTACACCATGTTCATAGCAGCATTATTCACAATAACCAGAAGGTGGGAGTACCCCAAGTGTTAACTGACAGGTGCTAAATAAGATGCTAGGTACCATGGAGTATGTTTCCACTCACTCATTTATATAAAGTAATCTCTACGCCCAACACAGGGCTCAAACTCACGACCCCAGAATCAAGAGTTGTATGCCGCACCGATTCAGCCAGCCGCGTGCCTTTGTTTCAACTCTTTTAAGAAGGAAGACAATCCTGACATATGCTGCAACGCGGGTAAGCCTCGAAGATATTACGCCAAGTAAAATAAGCCAGTCCCAAAAAGACAAATACTTTATGCTTCTACTTAACACGAGGTGCCTAGAGTCGTCAAACTCATAGAGACGGAAAGGTAGAATGACGGTTACCAGGGGCTAAAGGGAGAAGGAAATGGGGGAGTTCACTGGGTATATAACTTCAGTTTTGCAAGATGAGAAAGTTCTAGAGATTGGTTTCATAACAACACACTGAATCTACTGAACTATGCACTTAAAAATAAGAGAGATTTTATGTTACGTGTGTTTTACCACAACTAAAAAAAAAGTTGTAATAAACAAAATCAAAAGAACCTGGTAATAGCAACTATGTAGGGAAATGGATATACTCACAAGAGGCAAGCTTTCCGGAGAGTATCTGCGTCTGTGACAAGAGCTGTAAAACCACGCATGCTCATGGACCAGGCAACGGGGCTCTGGGGAACAAACGGGACATCAAATTCATAGGGATGCTCACAGCAGGCGCCATCTAGAACAGTCGAAACACCGCTTACAACTTAGGACTTGACTACACACCCTATAGCATAAGCACTATGAGATACAATAACGCAGTTTCATTTGATTTTTTTGAGGTCATGGACCTCTTCAGCACGCTGTATATATATACGGTTTGAGCTTTCACAGACCTCTAGAAGCCCGTCTGTAGCATTCTTGTGGGAGAATTAACTCTGAGAAAAAGCCACTTCCAATGTATTTTTGAACCTCCTGATACAATATGGGATACAATTTCCATATTGGGAAATGGGAATGGAAACAAAATTAAATGCAAAACCAGAAGAGACCAGAATATGCATGCTGATCGGTGTTACATATAAGGCTCAGCGCAAGGCAGGCAGGTGCCTAGAGGGCAGGGAGAGGGAGCGGGACCCAGGCGCTGGACCTGAGCCTGGGCCATAGAGGAGAGGAAGGTAGCACCGCAAACACAGTGCACACACTTGCCTTTACCGCCACGTCAGACAAGGGAAGCAGGCTTGGTGGGTCGGCTGAGGTACCTCATTGTGGTTCATAAAGCTGCCGAGCAGCCCAGCCAGTAGAACCCAGATCCGTCTTTGAGCATCTCTGTGCACCTGCTTTTAAGGACCCCCCCAGTGGGGGGTTGCCAAAGGTTCAAAACAGTTAGGATGGCGGAATGGGGAGCCACGGAGAAGCAACCACCAGGACCCCACTAGTCCCACTAGGAGACAATACCTGCCTGTCCGACGGTCTTCTCTGGTGAACTGTCCCCATTGGGATGACAACCCTCATGGCTGACAGGACTCCGGTGGAGCCCCAGGGAGGCCGGCACAGGGCAGGGAGCAAGCTCCGGGGGCTCTGAGAGGGCCGCAGCCACCCCCCAGCCCCCCAGCACAATAAACTCCAGCTGCAGCACATGTTTAAATGTAAAACAAAAGAACTCTAAGTGTCACAATATACATTAATATTTATGTACTTCTGGGGTGGGAGAGATCTAAGCCCAATGCCAAGTATAGACACCGTAAAGAGTGACGACCTCAGAAGAACCGTGTCACTTTCATAGGCCTGAAACACAGCAAGCAAACTGAAAGGCAATCTACAAACCGGGAAAAATATGTGCACCAAGTATAGGTTATTCATGTCCTTAATATAGAAATGCCTTTACAAAACAACCAACAGGAAAATGAATGATCAGGAAGCCATAGCGTGTGCGCACGTACGCACGCACCCTCCCCCCCCCTCGCAAATGACCAATCCGCACGGATGCTGAGTCTCAGTAGCAGCAAAGCAATGCTCACAGCCCCAGTAAAGTGACCTGGATCCACCCAAGGATGTAAGGTTTTTAATATGGCAATACCTGTTCTGTGAAAAACGACCAGGTTTACATCGATAGCGAGAAAACAAATTTAGAGAGTTCCCCCACCACCGGAGGGTAATATTTAGCACCATGAATGAACCTAAAGTCCTAAGTTTGACACAGACATTTCATATATTCGCGTCTCCCGAAGAAATCACACCGGATGTGAGAACGTGTGAGCTACAGGGAAGGTCATCACAGCTTTACTTCCTAAGAGGGGAAAAAAAACCCCAGAAAATAATTTTGTCATCTAAATGGGATTATTTAAACTGCTATAGCCACACGATGGATTACATCCCCACTACAATAGATGTCTCAAAAGACAGGAAAAGATGTTCACTATATAGTATAAGTGAAAAGAGTTGCAAAAAAAATGTATAGTATAATCCTATTTTTTGTAAAAAAAAAAAAAAAGAGAGAGCATTATCTATGCATAGGAAGGGAAAAAAAAACCCTCAAGAAGCAAATATGCCAATAACAGATGATTACCGAGGATTTTGGTTTTTTTCCAATTGTATTTGTATTTGTAAACCCCACGATAAACCCTTTTTACACATGAGAACTTACATTATTTCGAGGAGGGGAAGGAGGTACGGAACTGAGGGGCGCGGAGGGTGGGAGGCCCGCAGCAGAGCAGCGTCCTACCCATCAGGCCGGAAGGTAGTGGGCGGGGGGGGGGCGCCCACCGGAGCAAGTTCAAGCCCACCCTCCCTGAACACACACCTTTACATATTTTTATTTTGGGTGGTTTTGGTACCTTCCTCTTGCCACCGATCCGGGCCGCGTCAGTGCGACTCTGTGCCTTATGTGTGAGCGCCGCAAACATACAAGAATCTGTCGGGGCTGTTTTGCACTTCATTTAATATCAGCACCGCCCAGTAAAGAGCACTGCCCAAGACCAGAGGTTCCCATTTCCTCCAGAGACTTAGCGACAGACAGGCGAGGTTCGGCATAAAAGGTCCTATAAGTCCCTTAAAGTCCATGGTCAATGACGCAAGCCAAGGGCAGCCAACAGGGCGGAAGAAGGGGCCCTTCCTGTCCAACCCCTCCTGCGATTCTGTGTCCAGCCAGGGCCCGCGGACATGCCTCCACCCACACCTACTTGCAGGCTGGTGTCCTTCCTCAGAGGACTTCCAAGTACTTTTTGCTATCCTTATGCCCCATTACTGGTATTTGCACCAGATCTCCATTTTCTACCTAATGGATTTCACTGCATCACCCACGGCCCGTAGGCGTTCGGAGTCAAGGCTCAATCTTATGCACTAGAATGCAAACCGATTAGCAAAAACCACCAATGCAGTCACCCACACCTGCAACCCATCCCACCTGACCTGAGGGTTAAGGGCAGGTAAAGAACAGGTAGAAATCCCCCCTTTCACCATCCATCGCAGGAGCCCCTGGACTGGATGGAGGTCACGAGGCAGGGGCTCAGCCTTCAGCTGCCTGCTCTCAGCCAAGGCCAAACATGGACACCCTTGTGGAAATTCCTAACCAGCCCACACGGTTGCTAGGAAACAGTGACATTTAGGAGGCATTTATAGCAGTTACCCTCAAGGCTGGAAGCAAGAGTTTCATAATCACCACAAAAAATGAGGAGGAACCAGTTTGGAATAAAGGGCAGGGCAGACGGCGGGGGGGTAGAAAGCAGACAGAAGGGTAAGAAGGAAAGGAGATCTAGGCTGTTCTAGGCGGATCAGGAACCGGACTGGCAAGCAGGGAAAGGATCCTCACAGCTGCACGCAGTGGCCCCCACTCACAGCAGAGCCTTGACCTCCCGCCCAACGAGCCAATTCCCCCTCCAGCATCCGACCCCGGGTTCTCGGTGATAGGCACATCAGGGTTCTTGAGGACCCACAAGCAGGCCACCCAGACACAGAGACCGAGGACGACGGCCAGGCCCACAGCTGCTCTCGGGAGGAATTCTTTAGGCCTCATTCTCCCAACCCCCTTGTCTAGGTCACAGCACTCACCTGTCCCAGTCCAGGTCTTGCCCCCCCCCCCCTCAAAGGCAAGTTTCCCTTTCAGTTCCTCCAAAACACAAGCCTTAACAGAAGCTGGCAGCAGTTTCCATTCCGAGCCCAAAGTCTGTCTCCTGTGAGGCGAAACCTTAAGGCCGGAGGGTGAAGACACCAACAGCAGCAGCGGCACTTTGCTCCCTGGGCGGAGCTACTGGCGCCTCCCCGCGCAGGGTACACACATCAGGTCAGGCCCGGGGAAAACTCCGATTCCGAGAGCTTCTACTCATGCCCTCTGCATACCCTTGGCCTGCTTCATGCAGCTGGCACACGTGTGAGCCCACACTCGTGTGTAACCCCATAAAGCCAAGCTCTTTAGGACTACAGAACCATGTGCTTAGACCCACAGCCCAGATCCAGTCCGGCCTCCCCCAAACCACAAACATGGAAAACGTGTATTACACATATTGTATTCTTTAGACGGTTTCCCCTAAGCAAAGGGGATGCTAGGCCCCCTTTCTGACAATACCATTTGGAAATGTAACCAGTTCAAGTGCCAGGATATTCCAAAGTAGACCCCAGGACCTTGACACTGACCTTCACCGGCTAGAAGTTTCAGCATCACATTTCGCACAACCATTACCCACTCCCCAAAGTGAGCAGAGCCCCCACAGCCGTCCACCAGGCGGCAGACCACTCGGGACGTCCCCGTTCTGTTCGAGGTCACCATGCTCCACTTAATGACCCCAGTTACTTAAAGCTCCCCAAGAGCAAATCACAGCCCGACTCTACAGTCAGAACGCATTTCAAATTTCACGAAAGGTAACTTGGTTTACAGAAAACATAAAGGCCAAAAAATGTAACATAGCAATAAAACATTTACGAGTTTAGAACTCAAACCTTTATTCATGCTGTGAAGGCAAGAAGACGGTTAATGATCGCGTACAGGATGCAACACACCTAGTTCTTAGGACAGCAACACGGAAGTACTAGAACCAACACCCCAGGAGTATTTCCCCACAGGCATGACTAATCCTCCTTCAGTTCCCACGGCAGCAATTTCACCGTACCCAAGTCACGAACTAAAAACTGGACTATATCAACAGATTTTTACACATTAAAAAAGAACCCAGAAATTCCAGAGAAAGTATGGGGAGGGGAGTTTAAATTTTAAGTGAAATTAAAAAAAAATTTTTTTTAAGTGAAATTTAAGGGGAAGAGACAGAGCAAAATCCACAGGTTCAATAGATGCATTTCAGAAACAATCATCATAAACTTCTTTTTCAGATCTTTCTCTGAATTTTTTAAAAAGAGACCACATCTAGTACAGGTCCCTCCCCACCCCATTTTGTTTATTTCCCAAATCGATTTTGACCGATAGTTTCCCCTCAAGTACTGGGTCAATTTAAAAAGCACAGACATTGAAATTAAAGATACAACCGATTAACTCTAACCTTCGCAAGGATACATGGATTGTTTGCTACCAAGTATTACAGGTACAGGGACCACAAAAAGGTTTTCTTTGTTACAAGAACTAAGGTAATAGCAACAATTTTTTACTGTTAATACAGACCACAAAAAGAGATTTGTTTATAAAACAAGGTTCCTCTGAAAGTCATTGCTCAGAATTTTCAATCACAAAATCTCAATAAATAGAAGCATTAAGAGTGTATGTTAATCTCAAGCGCACATCAAAATTTTAAACTTCTTTAAAATTTAAATACGTTTGGGGGCATTTAAAGTCTAAGACTTCTAGCTCCAACACTGACTGCACACCTTCACATAAACCACTGAAGGAGCTAGTGAAGGTTATCACTCCAATCAGCGACGTGAAATTTCTGTACCCCCCCAATTTCATGTGACTGGCATTCCTGTTCAATTACAGCTTTCCAGTCTTCCCCACCTCGAAAGGAGAGCAAAACAATTTTGCTTCTTTCCCTGCCTTTAGCAAATATCTAAGGGACTTTAAGTTTCTAAGCGATCTTTGTGCTTCTAAGAGTCAACCTAACTAGCATAAACTAGTATTTTCTTTGCCCAGTTGTCTATTACATTCCCCAGAGTTCTACTTGGACCTCTTTGCTAGAATTCCTTTCAACCCACATTCCCTACCGCCCCCCCAACCCAACCCTCCCCTGTCCTCACCCCCTGCCCCTCCAGTAGCAAAGTCAAGCTGTGCCCCACCCACACCTCACACCTCAGGGTCCTCCCATTTGATTACTTTGAAACCAAATCAAAATTCACGTTTAAAAAAAAGTCACAGAAGAATCAAAGATCACTAACAGTACCCGCCCCCCCATTCTCTTCACTTAGTTACCTGCAATGCGATCAGAATGCCCAGACTCCTCCTGCCATTTCTATGAGATTTGGGCCACAACCAACTTGTACCCCCAAGACTGTAGTGTAACACAACGACCCCCCTCCCCACAATTTGCCAGTATGCTTCATTTAAGTATTGCCTAAGGCACTTGCAATGTGAACACTTTCCCCAAATATAGCTTTAGACCATCCCACTAATTCCTCTAACCGATGCACACAGGCAGGCGGGCGGGCGGGCGGGCAGACAGGCGGGTAGGTGAGAGGGTCACTGGGCTCCGGGTGCAAGATTCATCTACAAGGCATCCCTCTGCGTTGTGGCATGTTAGAATGTCCTACAGCTTAAGAATCTTCTCGAAGCAAAGTTCGTAGCCCAGAACCAGTTATGACTGGAGGCTCGATTTAGAAGAGGCAGCATCTGAAAACCTGCACCCCAGAAAAGGAGGGGTGCCTGCTGGCACTCAGGGGCCTGGAGGTCGGTGCTCCTGGATCAAAGCAACACATTTGCGGATGGCCCGATGCATCTGCTTTTGCATTTTTAGCGACGGCCCCCTCACAAGCTCATCTGAAAACCTTAAGCGGCCTCCTGAATACAGGGCTTCCTGAGCAAGGCCTGGAAACGGGACACTGGAGAAACTTCCACCTCCTAAGCCTCTGGAAATTCAATCTGCAGACATCAATTTAGGCGGGCTCTCTCCTTCAGGGTCTCCCCTCCTGTACTACCACGACTCACGCTGGCCGGGGGCTCCATCTCTGCTGGGCGCCATCTGATCTCAACGATGAACACTACAGTAACAAACCATGGTCCATGAGGCCTCCTGGAACTCTGAGCTGGTGCCGTTGCCGCAGGCCCACCCAAGATCACCACCTGATCCCCCCCATCTCCGCAGGCAGGCAACCCCCTCCCACCCCACCCCAGAGTCTCGGCAGGAAGGGCTCTTCCTCCTTCACAATTACCAACACAACCGAATTTCTCAGGGCCTTCGGTAACTTTCCCGGGCTTACCACGTTACCAGAAGCCATGTTTTAAGCGAATGGATAACCTCGAGAAAGTTAAGAGGAGGAGGAGAAGGGGCAGAGTGAGCTCACAGAAGAAGTTAGCACCGAACCTAGAGGAAAAGTCCAAAGGGGAGCACTGCCACCTGGAAAATAAAGTGTGGGTCAATTTCGTCCGCAGAAACACAAATACCCTGCCTCGCAGCCCCAGCCTGTCCGACCTCAGGCGCCACACCAATGACCGTTTAGATGGCCCCTTACCTCCTCCTCAATCACTCCTGAGACCACCCGCACCTCCAGCAAGGGGTCTGGCCTCACACCCAGACCGAGGTTCCACCAGGCTGAGCACGACCCGGACCCTGTCCCAGGCCCAACCAAAATTACATACCACCCTGGGTCAGAGCTGTCAGCCCCGCGAAGCTAAGTTCAGTTTCCACAAGACCAGGCCTCATCCCCACGTGGGGTCGCAACCCTCTGAAAAAAAAGGGGGCTGCTGGCATTTGCAAGTTCAAGGTCTGCCCTCCCGGCCCACCTGCGGCCCTACGCCCCATTGCCTTCCTTCCAGATCACTCCCCCGGCATCAACTGCCCAGTTCCGCTTCCTCTCCAGCAAGGGTAGTGAAATCCTGTCTCCCCTTCCTTCCATCTGCCTTGTTCTCCCCCACAAACCAGGGAACTTGGGGCCCGCTGGGGCCACACAGGGCAGGGCCCTCCTAGAAGTCAAGTTCCGGTTCCCTTTCCCCAGAAGGTAGCGACAGCCCGGCCTGAAGGGTTGTCCTCCCCTGGGTCACTACCCAAAGTGTCAACGCAACTCTCCCCAGCATAGTCTCCCCAATTCCTAGCTTCCTCTTTAATCTTCCTTGTTCTTGTACCCCAACCCCCACGAATCTCATCTAACCCTATCATCTCCCCCTTTCTGTCCCCTAAGGCCCTAAACTGGCCACTTCCTCCCCCAACTAAGCCAAGCCCGCGGCCCTCCCTGTCGCTAACTCCTGATGGACAGGGTACAACTTTTGCTTTTATAGCCTTGTGCCGCCTCACTCGGGACACGGTTCAACGGGGCGATTCCTCCACCGCCACGGAGGGGGGAAAAAAGTCCCCGCCCCCCCCTTGCCCAGGGAGACTCGGGCGGGTCTGTCTCCTTTCCTCCGCAGTCCACCAGCTGGAGGTCCCGCTTAGCCGCGCTCCCCCTTTAGCAGTGTTTCATGATACAGAAAAAAGATCAAGGTCACATTTAGGATGTAACTTCTCTGGGGGAGAAGACCCCCTTTTTCTTCTTGGAGGATGCGGGGGGTGGAACAGCACTCCCTAAAACGGGGCGGGGGGGAAGCGGGAGCCCGGCTGGGGCCACACTCCCGAGCGGCGCCCACCGAAACGCGGGGGTCGCCTCAGGTCACCCCGCCCCGCAGAAGTCCGAAAGAAGGGCCGGCAGAGCGTCTGGAAAATTCCAGGCGGCGGCGGCGGAGGGATCTCTGCGGAGGGCGCATCACCCGGAGCGGCGGCGGAGTGGAGGCGGGGCACTCCGCGTGACTCCTGGGGCGGCGGCTCGGCCTCGTGAGCGCCGGTGACGTCAGCGCCCCGGCGCGCGGGAAGGGTGGGGTGAGGGTGGGGTGAGGGTGGGGTGGGGGTGGGGGTGAGGGTGGGGTGAGGTGGGGGTGGGGGTGGGGGTGGGGGCGGGCGCGGCGGGTTCGGGGACCCCCCTGGGGGAAGCGGGGACTGTCGTGGGTGGTGGGCGGGGAAATGCAGACCTGTAGCGTCTCTGCCTGAGAAGTGTTGCTGTGATTAATTTAATTTAATTTAATTTAATTTAATTTAATTTAATTTAATTTATTTGACAGAGAGAAAGAGATCACAGGTAGAAAGGCAGGTGGAGGGAGAGGAGGAAGCAGGCTCCCGGCTGAGCAGAGAGCCTGATGCGGGGCTCAGTCCCAGGACCCTGAGATCATGACCTGAGCCGAAGGCAGAGGCTTAACCCGCTGAGACACCCAGGCGCCCCCGCTGCTATGATTTGTGTAGGATTAGAAATGGTTGGGGGGCAAGTTGATTAAAACATTGAGCCCCATGGTGTTGCTATGTGGTGGCTCATGGGGAATGTGTTAGGGTTTTGTTATTCTCTGTTACCAGGGGCCGGAAGGTTGAAAGTATTTCACAAGGAAACTCCCGTCCTGGGAGAGGCTACTTAATGGTTTTTCATGATGTGTGGAAATGAGCAGTTGCAAAATAGTGAGATCAAAATCTTGTTTATGCAGAAAACAGTACATAACTGCATGGCTACGACACTAAAAGGGTATAGACGTCCAACTCGTTTTCCTTTTGCACTGGGAGGTGGGAAAAAGGGAGACTGTAAAAAACAAAAACAAAACCCTGCCTTTGTCCCGGGCAGTTTGCAGCCTGTGATAGCCCTCGGAGAGCCCCGTTTGATGACTTGGGGGCCCTACCTGCTGGCTACCAACCTGGTAACCAGGCCACCAACCTGGTTTCGTTTGTTTGTTTGTTTTTTAAGATTTTTATCATTTGGGAGAACACAGGTGAGCGCGGTCAGGCAGAGGGAGAGGGAGAGAGAATCTCAAGCTGGCTCCATGCTGAGCGTGCAGCCTGACAAGGGTCTTGATCCCATGACCTTGAGATCAGGACCCTGGGATCACTGCCCCCAGGGCAGAAACCAAGAGTCAGATGCTTAACCGACTGAGCCACCCAGGCAGCCCCAACCTGGGGCTTGTAAAGCAGAGGCAAAAGCAAACCCTCAGACTTGCAGCCCCTCCACTAGGAACCAGGCCAGGCCTGAGCACTTGGTGAGGCTTTTGGAAAGGGCATCTCCTCGCCAGGGTGATGGGGAACCATAGCTTGAGATCCCCCTGTTCAGCCCCGGCCCGCGCCCCCCCAGAAGTATAGGGTGGAAGAGGGACTGTGGTTAGATCAACCAGAATCGAGAAGGTCTCCTCCCAGAGGAACCACCCATGCCCCAAACAAAACCTTCCCTGACAACAGGCTCCCTTGGCAACTGGGAGGAAACTGGGAAAAATTGTTCCCCAGCCTCAGTGGGATGGGATCTGCAGGTGGGGCTGGGCTCCTCCCTGTTGTTTTTGCAAAACTGACGCGGCTCCTGTGACCCTCAGCACTGAAGACTGAGTTTATGGGCAAGCCCAGACTTGTTCACTGGCAGCTGCTTAGCTGAGCTCTTCCACGGGGTTGGGATTCTGGCAACTCTATCAAAATCTGCCCCCTCAGGCTTGTCCTGACAAACGTTTCCAGGGGTCGATTGGAGGGACTTGGCCTGAAAGAACAGTGTGGGAAGAGGGAATTACCTATCAGAATGTTCTAGAAGGCTGTGAGGCGTGGATAATACTAAGCAAATTCTTTTCCTGCTGCGTCAGAGTTCCAGGCTGTGTGGGGTCAGCCCTTTATTTGTGTGCCAGGCGCCTGAGAGGTGGTAGTCACTGCTGTGTGGCTGCTTCCTGGCCCAGTGTGAAGTCTTAGCTTGCTTTTCTCTACCTCTAGTCTAAAAATCACCCTCATTTACACATATCATTCCCAAGTCCCAGGAACAAACTTTCTTCATTTTATTTTTCAAAAAAGTTAGGAGTAGGTGGAATTAGCAACAAAAAAAATGAGGATTTTACAAAGCTTAGGATTCTCCATCACAAAAGGAACTAAAGCCCTTTGTGCCCATGTATCTGGAGCCGCTCTGGCCTCCCACCCCATTTTCTTTTCTTTTTTTTAAAGATTTTATTTATTTATTTGACAGAGAGAGAGAGATCACAAGTAGGCAGAGAGGCAGGCCGAGAGGACGAAGCAGGCTCCCTGCTGAGCAGAGAGCCCGATGCGAGGCTCGATCCCAGGACCCTGAGATCATGACCTGAGCCGAAGGCAGAGGCTTTAACCCACTGAGCCACCCAGGTGCCTCAAACTCCCACCCCATTTTCAAGGACAAAATGGCAGTTTCAGAGTGTCCTTGTTTAGAAGCTCTCCTGGCCTCCAGTTTCCCACAGCTGGTTTTCTTTGGGAAAGGAATGTCCTGGAGGAGAGATGAGAGGAGGATAGTGTTAAAAAGAAACAACGTATCTAAAATGGAGTCATTTGTGCTAAGCCACACCAAGATTTAATACCTAACTTAATTGTAGCTTCAGACCAGTCAGTTTGGAATTTCCCTATCAGCTCTAGGGAAGTAGGCTGTATTATAAGGCCCCTTACTCTTTCCCCTAAAGGAAGGTGACCTTGTTTGAAACAATGTCTCTTTTGCTAATATCCTCCTTGTCATATTCTATTTCTGTCTATGAAACGCTTCTATTTCGTAGGGCTCCTTAGAGCTTCTTTCTGTTTATCAGCTGGGATGTTGGCCCAATTCATGAATCATTGAATATGGCCAGTTGGATCTCTAAGTTTACTTAGTTGAATTTTGTTTTTTAATCGTAAAAAACCACACAGGGACATCCCCGTCCTGCCTTGGGGGGGGGGAACGACAAGATAGCCTCACAGCAAGACAGGCAAATATGGCGCCTGAGTTCTAACTCTTTCTCTGCAAATAAGGCTAAAAATACTTCCACCCTGAGGGAGGAGGAGAGCAGGCAATGTGTCAGCAGATTTCTCTGGATCAAAACAAGCTGTTCCAGGAAAGGGCTGTAAACAGGAACTTGGGTCTCTGGGCGGGGTTGACCGGAGTGGGTGGCTGAAGCCTTCTTCCTGGGCAGCCCACTGGGCAGCTTCGGTGGGGAAAGGAGGGCAGGAAAGGGCCTGTTTGGCAACATCTGGGTATTTCAGGGTCAGGACCTGGCTTCCAAGGCCTTTCTCACAGCCATGGCTGTCTTCCCATCTTGTTCTGAAAGCACCTCAGCTCTTTCCAAACTAACACCAGCCTCGGAAAGCACCTAGATTTCCTGCAGGAGCCCCTGAGAAAGGGAGAGGAGAAGGGCGAGAAACGGGCGGTACTTCAAGTTCACACCAACGCAGGGCACCTAGAGAATGTGCCAGAACCCTGTTCCTACTCCCCACAGGTCCAGGTCCAGAGCTGTGGCCGCCCATGTCACGTGCTGTCCACGCACGGGAGCCCCTTTTCCCTCTGAGCCGTGAGGCCCCTTGCCTCAGAGCCTCAGAAAGGAACCTGCAGAGTCACTGCGTGCTGGCAGGGAACGCTTCCTGCCGGGCCAGCCTTGCCTCGCAAGCAGGATCCACACCCGCCCGTGCCCAGCCCCCAGCAGCCTCTGTGGCCCCGGTGGGAACTCAGCCTCAGCCTGGGTGCAGCCCGGCAGCCCCCATCCCACAGTGTGGCCCTGGGCCCACTCTTAACCTCTCCCAGACATTCTTTTCTCGCTTCTGCTTTGTCATTCTGACCGATGTTGTCCTAGCTGGAATTCCCACCCCCCCCCACCCCCGTCTGGCCCGGCCGGCCCTCAGCTGCTCCAGGCCTCTGCCCAGAGGTCACCTTCGCAGTGGGTCCTGTGTCCCCCTGGGACTTGAGCTTCTTGAGGGCCGGGTTTCTGTTTGCTCTGCCCTCCACCGGACCCCCGAGCCCGCAGTCCCTGGCATGCGGCGGACCTCAGTCGATTGTTAACAAAAGCAGCCTGTTTTGTAAAGGTCACCTCGTCCACCGTGAGGCTCTCGGCAAATATTTATGGTTTTGGCGGACTGAAGGAAGGGAATGGTGCCCAGGTCAGCAGCAGCCCCGGAAACGATCAATGACAGGCCTGGATTTGGGGGCCCGTCCAGCCTGGACGCCCAGATAAGAAGACAAGGAGAAAGGGCCTGGGGCCCCGCAGCTCACCCTGAGTGCCTGGGGCCAGCTGAGGGAACTAGGGGAACCTGTCTCTGCTGGAGCCGGCAGAAGGCATTTAAGGGAGAAAAGTCCGGGTACAGACTCCCTAGACCCTGGTTTATAAGGCTGGGAGGTGACGGACCTACCTACCTACATTTCAGGCTCAAATTTTCTTAGCCCACATGGACCAAAAGGGAGGCAGGCAGCCAGAGGGAGGAGGAGGGCAGGGAGAGGATCCCTAAGGTAGGAGAGGGGTCCTTACATATTTGACCCTGGTCTCCTGTCAGGGGATGGGCCCTGTGGGCTCTCAGTCCCCGATGTCCTTTCCTGAGGCCTCCCCGCTCCTAGAGCCAGACTTAGCGCCTTGGCCATGCCTCCAGGAAAGGGCTTGGATGGAGTCAGTCCCCAGCCTCTGGACTCCTGGTCATCAGGCCCTCGGTGCCCCAGCCCGACTGACCACTCCCTGCTTTCCCTGAGTCTTGCCCAAGCTGACCTTCTGCCTAGAGCTTGCCCTGCCCTTCTGCCAACTCTTTCGCTGGCTCATGGTCACCTCCCTGTGTCCCGCAGGGGGTTGGGGGACGCTGACATCCTACTAGGTTTGCACAGCCCCCAAGAAATCCTCTTCCTTCTCCGGGCTGCCTGCAGCCCCCACGGCCAAGCCTCCCCCTTGCACTAGGGTCTGCTAAACCCCCGTCCTCAGGCCTGAGTCTTGTCTTGTCCCGACTGGGACTCCACCGGAGCACCGGTCACTTAAATTCTCCTTGAACCTCCGAAGGCACCTTTTCTGCTCTGACCCCCGCCACGCTCCCCATCTCCCCTGAGTGGCGTCTGGGAGCAAGGCGTTCATGGCACCAGGCTGTCTGCAGGTACAGCAGAAACCCTGAGTGGTGCCCCAGCCGCTGGAGGCTGCTGACCTTGACATTGAGGGAGGCCTGTGCTCTCACTGGCCTAGAGTATCAGCCGTTACCACCACCCCCTCCACCAAATGCCAAGGTCAGATAGGCAGGGGACACAGAAGTCCGGAGGAAGAGCTGGGACTATTATTAACCTCCCTCTTGCAAATTGTGTTTATGACAAGTAGTTTAAAATAGCTGTCGGGCTCAGTCTGGCTGGGGGAGGCAGGTGCTGAGAGACAGCTGGGGGGCGGGGTGCTGTCAGGCTGGGGCCTGGGACAGTCGGCACAGGGTGGAGCAGGAGGGAGATGACCAACCCAGGATGTGCCCATCCCACCTCCTAGATTTCCCCAAATAGCCCTTGTTTTAAATATTTTGACTCGACTATCATTTCACAGAAAAACAAAAATTCCAAAGCAGAATCTGTTTGCAGGACATGGATCCTGACCTTTGGAAGGTCTTCTTGCCAGCTGGTGCCCTTGGAGGTCCAGACCCCCTATCACGGGCTGTAGGAAGGTGGTGGCGGTCGGGAGTCAGGGCCCCTGCCCTGAAACGAGGGACATATGCAGCGCTAGACCGAAGGTCCTGCAGTGGTGCTCCAGGTTCCAGACCTCGGGGTCTGGGCAGGAAACGCGGGCTCACTGCCTCTGCGGCGGCGCTGGACCAGGAAAGGGCGGGCTCATCTGCCCCCTTCTGGCCATAGCTGGACTTGCAAGCAGTGACCCTGGCCGGCTCTCCCCAATTGCGCACACCGCTCCCCCTGCCAAAAGGTCAACCTGGTGGGGGCAAAAAAAAACAAACCAAAACAAAAAAGGCAGCCAACCCTGGGGCACCCCACATGCTGCTTAAAACTGAAGTCCTGACCCAGGGCTAACGCTGCTACCCAGTTCTGTGTGACGTCGGGGTAATCTGCCTGTCTTCTCTGACTGGGACGAGGAGACAGCGTCAGGCGGCTCTTAAAACGTCTTCCTTGCCTGAAGGACGAGCAGTGATAATCTGCCCCGAAGTCGCCCACTTCCCTTGGCTCAGGGCTGTGAGTGTCTATCAGACGCGAGGTCACAGCCAGGCTTTGGGTGACTCCCCTGTTCTGTCCCCTCCCACCCCGCATACTCTCTCACTGTGCTCCTTTTGTTATATCGAACCTGTCAGGATGTCTCCTCTAGAAAGCCTTCCGTGATCACCGTGATCACCGACTCTCCTCCCCATCTGTTGTCTCTCCCGGAGTTGGGGTGTGGCCAGCTCATCCGTCTGGGACAATGAGCGTGTCCACAGTGGCTCGTGATCCCGGTCATTTCCCATCCCCTGTGTCCCCCCAGCTTGGACTTTGAGCTGACACCCTTGGGAAAACTCAGTGACAGATTCTCTCAGCTCCTGGTGCAGGGGCATCTGGAACTGCTTGCTGACACGTGTTAGGGGTCCCTGCAGACCGCTCCTTTCCCGCTTGATCCATGTGCCCTGAGCCTTTGGCTTCTTGGACAGAGCACGAAGGCTTCCTGGGTGCCCTGCTGTATTCTGAGCCCAGTGGGGGCTTCTGGCTCCCCCAGGGGGTGTCCCGATGCCCGCAGCACGAATCATCAGGTGCCCCTCCCAGGGCCGGATCTGCGGCGGCCTCCTGGCGGGAGCCACCCGTGCCTGACTAGCTGAGAAGCTGGGATTGGGGAGGCCGGCCGCAAGCTCCCCGATGCTGTAAGTGGCAGTGAATGACCCAGAAATGCCCCAGCCAGCCTCAGAAAGAATTGCCTTGCTTGTTCCCATGACCTCTGCTGTTCGAGTTCTGAAGCGTTAGGGGGTCAGGGAGCCCTGAAGACCCTGGGCCCCTGCACAGACACCCGCCCCCGCTCCCTGGACCTCTTCTGGCCCGGAGGCCCCTGGAACCAGGTGCTGGCTGAGCCGGGTGGGGGGAGGGAAGCCCCTATTCGAGCCAAAGGCAGCTGGTATTTTAAAACGGCAAACTTTGGTGCACTAAAAACCTCCCAAAAGGCCAAGACAATAAGCCATTAGGGCGGTATTCAGAGTTGAACGGTGTCCCCTGCAAAAAGATACGTTCAAGCCCAACCCTTGGGATCTCCGCATGTCCCAACGACCCTACAACAGGGTGGTTGCAGATGTAATTGGTTAAGACGTAGCGGCGTAGGGCGGGCCCCGAGTCCCCCGTGACCGGTGTCCCTAGAAGACAGACACACACAGGGACAAGCCGGTGACAACAAAGGCCGAGACGGGATGTGTGCAGCCGAGAGCCAAGGAAGGCCAATGACTGCAGAAAAGTACCCAGAGCTGGGAAGGGCCAAGGAGGGACTCCTCCGTAGCTTTCAGAGGGAGCACAGCTCGGCTCACACCTGCTTTGGGGACTTCCGGCCTCCAGAACTGTGAGACGACACATTTCCGTTGTTTTAAGCTCCCCTAGCTCGGGTACATTGTTATGACGGCCCCAGGAACCCCCTGCAGGTGGAACCGAGAGAGATACAGGACAACGGCTTCTGGAACGTGGTCTTCAGGGACAGGTGAAGGAGCGAACCCAACAGTCAGAGATGCAGCCCCACGGGCTGTTCCCCAGCGTCACCCACAACTTCCTAAGCAGGGCTGACCATCCTCACTGCACACAAACGGAGAAGCTGGGGCTCGCAGAGGGGGCTTCCGGCCTCACGATGGTGGGGGATCCGAGCTTGCTGCCCGCCTCTCCCGCCTCGGCAAACGGGCCGCCTCTCCTTGTTTGTGGACGTGTGCAAAATACCGTGCTCTGCCCTTGGGCGTGGGAAGGAGTCAGGACACAGGCCTCCTAGGTCTCCCAGGAGCCGGACGAGTGAGGTGTGGCTACCATCCCCATTTTAGAGATGAGGCAATAGAGGTCCAGAAAGGTGATGAGAGTTGCCTAAGGCTGCACAGCAGGGAGGAGGAGTCAGACACTGACCAGAGACTGGGGGGGAGGGGGGGGTTATGTTCTAAAAACAAGGGAAGCCGGCATGTCTGTAGAGACCAAGCTAGGATTTGTGTAGACTGAAGCTGAAATAGTTCTAGGGGCTCTCTTTCAGAAAAATCATCTTCTAAATCCTTCCTTTGCATATTTTACAAAACCCCTGGACACACCATTGGGCCCTCCGGGAGCCTTGGGAGGGGCTCTTGCACAGGGGAGGGCCCTGAAGCTTGACCTTCGTTGAGTCGGGGGGACGGGGGACGGGGGATGGGGGACGACAGCCTCTGGGCAGGCCGCATCTGGCGGGGCCGGGGGTGGGCATGGCCGAGGGCCTGAGTGCATGTTGGCGCCCTCGCCCTCCAGTCAGAGGTGGCTGACCGCCCGCTCGGAGCAGGGATTTGGGCTGGTGCCACCTCAGGGCCTGACCCCAGGTGCTCGTCGGGGAGGCAGTGAGGGCAGCAGGCCTGGCTGGAGAAGAGGGGGCAGAGTGCCTCACAGACCGGGAAGCCGACTCCCAGAGGAACTTGGGGCGCCCATCTTGCCATGAAGAGGTGCGCTCGCCCAAGGGGAGCTGGTTCTCAGTTGGGTTCCTTCCTCTAATCCCTCTTTGGTCTTCTCAAGGGTACCTGGGATAGGGATCACAGGCTACAGGCCTCCAATGACTGAGAGGCCTCCCCTGGACCCCAGGTCTCCCCCTCCATCTGCCGGGTCCCTGTGCCGGTCACAAGGGGCGGTTTGTCACAGGGTCAGCCGGTGTGGGGGGTGGCGGAGGACGCACAGCGAAGGGTGGGGGCAGTGTCCTCTCCTTCCGCCATGCTGGGTGCGCACAGAGAGAGCACAAAGGTCCTTCCGTGAGGGACAGCGCGTTGACGACTGAAGCGGTGTGTCTGTACGGCTGGGGGGACGCATTCTGCACTTGGGCCCACGAACCACCTGGAGGACTCGCAGGGGGGACTGGGTGGTGGTCGTGGGAGGGGGTCCCCCAGTCAGCTGGAGCCCACGGACACGACAGGTCGCTCCCCTGGCTTCCCGGGCAGGGAGTGGGACGAGGCCCAGTCAGAGGCGGCCGAGGAGGCAGAGGTGCCGACCTAGAGCCTGGAGCAGAGCAGGGCTGTGGCGGGAGGGGCGGCGTGGGAGGCAGAATAAGGTCCCTCCAAGATGTGTGTCCTGATCCCCAGAGCCTGCGCATGTTAGACTGTACGGTAAAGAGGAATGGCAGGTTCCAGGCTGCTGGCTCTAGCAGGGAGATGCTCCCTGATTACCCACACTGGCTCAGGGTCATCGCAAGGGCCCCTCACTTGGAAGAGGAGAGAGAAATGTGAGCATGTCACTCGACTTCACTGGCTGGAGGCGAAGATGGAGGAAGGGGCCTCTAGAAGCTGCAGAGGGAAAGGAAATGGAGTCCCCAGCCCCCCCGAGCCTCCAGAAGGAATGAGGCCCTGCCAACACCTTGACCTTCGCACAGTGAGACTCAGTTCAGACTTCTGCCCCCCTGAACCACGCGGTAAGGAGCGTGTGTGGTTTAAGCCATTGAGGCTGAGCTCATCTGTTCGGGCAGCCACAGTGGCGAGGGATGACGGCACCGGGGAGAGAGGAGGGGGCTCCAGGTGTTGGCACTCCCTTACCCACCAGAGTGGGGGTGTCCGTGCCGTCAGCAGGCCCTGGCCTCTCCTCTCAGGGGGTCCCGTCAGCCCTGCCAGCTTCCAGACACAGGAGTTCTAGATGCTGGTGAAGGTAGCTAAGACCTACCAAGTGCCACAGTACTGTCAGCGGTCCCATCCTAAAGGTCACGTGGAGGCTGTGTAAGTGCCCATGGCCATGGCACCACGCTGCCCTTGCCAGACGGAGGGCCCCCCAGAAGGCATGACTGGCGAGAGGCCCTGGTCCCGGGACCTCGCTGCCACAGAGCCCCGTGGCTGCTCCTCTGAGCTCCCAAATAGTTCACAGTGTGAACTCCAAACTCCTGGGGGTGTGCTCACCACCCAGGGCCAACGCCCGTGCCCATCCACACCGGGATCTGTGGCAAACGAGCTGCCCCCTGGCCAGGCCCCGGGCAGGTGGAGCCCTCAGCGTGGGCACAAGAATCACCCAAACCTCCTTGGGTTCCCTGGCCTCTCAGCTGAGGTGCTGCAGTCCAGACTGTGCCTGGGCCCCACCCCCGGGTGCGAGGCGGCCCAGGGCTGCAGGGGGTCTAACAGGCCATGGCCGTGTGGCTTAGGCTCAGGGGACCTGCCCACCTTCGGCTCCTTGTTCTCCTGCCTCCCCGCAGACCTCCCTGCTTGATTCCCCCGCACGAACCCCCAAACCTCTCCTGGACCTTCTCAGCCTGGGAGTCCCTGACCGACCACCGAGACTGGAAAACATCGCTCTGGGCTCTCCACCGCAGCCCAGAGAGCTGCATACCTTGATGAGTATTTAATACAAAGCAAACAAGTGGCCTGTAATCAACTCCCAGGGTGTAATTAACAAACTTGTTATCTCATAACGTAAATCACCCAAAGTTTGCTGGAAATTTATTTTATTATTAAGAAGTCACATGATACAAAAGAATGAGAATATTCAAAGGGCACTTGGTAAAATACTGCTTTGTCCCCAAGGGCAGGCAGAAAAGGTCATGGCACACAAGGGATGCTCGGAGAACAGTGGAGAGACTGAGGAGTAAAAACAAGTACTGGGTGTCCACGCCCGCCGCCCGCCGCCCTCAGCCCGCCAGAAACATTCACCTGGGTCAAAACAGCAAGTGGGAGGAGAGACCCCGAGGGCTGGGCGGAGGCTCCAGTCCAGAGACTCCAGGAAAGGAGACAGATGGCCTCTGGGTGGGACATTCCAAAGGCTGGGGACGCCCATTTATTATAACAAACAACAGAGGCCCTGCTGCTGGAGGCAAGCCCACCTCAGAACTCTGAAGCTCCCAAGTCACCAAAAGGAAGAGGAGGGAGGGGCTCTGAGCCTGGAGGCCAGTCTGCATTTCCTCTGCCAGAGCTCTTCACTGGGCACGGAGGACAAAGGGGAGCCCCCTCCCTGCGGAAAGTCTCAGCGAGCACTGGGAGAGCCGTGGACCCACATGGAGGCGCAGAGGGGCTGGGAAGGCCCTTCCCTCCACCTCCGGGGGAAGCCAGGAGGGGAAAGCAGGGAGAGAGCTATGCCCAGCACCACATCCAGCCTCCCTACAATGTCCCTGGAAAGAGGAGACCAGCTCGCATGGGACATCCCCCCGCCAAGTTACCCCAGAGTTCCCAGGCTTCGTGGAACCGAAGCAGATGAAAAAAAAGCAAACATGGGACAGCTACCTCCCGGCACTGTGTTGTCCCAAAGGCTGGCAAAAAGGCACTTCCTTCCGGTCAGAAAGTGTCCTGACCACGAGGCCTGAGTAAGGGGCACAGAGGGCTCCCTCCAGTTCCAGCCAGCCAGAGAGGGTCTGAGCGGGAAGCGCCGCCGTGTCTGCCGTGGTTGAAGCCCCGGAGGCCGCCCTGCCATCCCACACGGCCGTGCCCGGGCTGGCAGCATGGGTGGAATGCGGCAGAAGGACTGCGGGCATGTGGTCACCAGAGTCCCGGGAAAAGACCAAAGACACACACCGGACCTACAGGTCCCAAATCCTATTCGTCGGCCCCCTGCCGTCAGCACTGCCCCCAAAGACCTCAGAGCAGGGGACGCTGTCCAGCTCGAGAGGGGCACAAGGGCAAGTCCCTGGCTGGCGGGAGGCGGCCAGCGCCTCCTCGGATGGTCCTGAGACAGCAGTGGGGCGGAGTCCAGGGGAAGGGCAGGCAGGACCCTTCGGGAGCCCCCGCCAGCCGTGCGTGGCCTCGGACTCTCACAGGCAGAAGCCACTCCTCTCCCTTCCCGAGGAAACCCTCCTGCCCCACACCAGACCCGGTGCTGCCCCGCTGGGAGAATGCTGGGCCGGGTCCAGGGGGAGCCGCCCCCTGTGCTCTCCCCCTGCCCGGTGCCGGCGGCCATCAGCCCTGCTCCAGGCTGTCGCTGGGCTGCACCACTGTGTAGCTCCCCTGGCCTGAGGACAGCTGCCGGCTGAAGAAGGACGTGGTGCGCTTCGGCTTCACCCGCCTGATCTGCTGACCTGTGGCAGAAAAAGAGGAAGGCGCTGAGGGAGGCCTTGGTGGGGGGGGGGGGGTGATGCTGCCCCAGGGGCTTCTGCTCAAAACGGTTCCACGCCCACAGCACTGACAGCTGGCTGAAGGTGAGCCTCCGTAAGACGAAAACAAGTCTCACAAGTTAGAATTTCAAGCCAGGTGACAAGGTCAACACCAACCATCCTAAGTCGTGTTGATCACGCGCCTTCGACGTGCGATAAGGGCGCTTTACCTCTGGGACCTCCCTCCCCAGCCCGCAGCCCCTGCCTGCGCATGGGGAAAGCATCCGGCAAATTGCAGTCACGTGGCCTCCTATGCTGTCCGCGAGCGGTCCTCCTCCAAACCATCAAGGTCACCGCAACCCAGGGAAATCTGAGAAACCCCTGCAGCCCAGCAGTGCCCCCGGAGACCTGCCGAGTAAAGGTCGTGTGGCGTCCTGGCTGGGGGCCTGTCACCGGAGAGGACGCTGGGCTACAGTGAAGGACTCCAGTACCACTGTATCCGTATCCGTTACTTGTAACAAAGACGCCATATTAACGAACGACGTTCATTTTAAAAACCAAACAAAAGAAAACAAGGCAACACAAATAAAGGAACGATAATCCACGAAGGAAACAGAAATGACCGAGCACGTAAACTTGGTCCAACCTCCCTAATACCCAAACGCCGACCCGAACGAGTCCTTGTGGGGGTGCTGAAGGGGGGACAGAGGGCTGGTGCAAGCGCTGTCGGAGACTGTGACCCCGTTTCCAGGAATTTATCTCGAGGAAGCAGTTCAGATTCCCAGCACGGATTTTGCTACAGTTGTGTTGTCTGCAGGGGCCGAAAACTGGAACTAACTGTCATGTCCCGAACGGTGAGGGGGGGAACCACGCCTGCTAGGAACCACGCCAGCGAGGAAGATCGCGGTGGTGGAAACGGTTGTATTACAGAAAAATCGTTTTGCTTTTCCTGATTATAAAAATGACATGCTTGGGACGCCGGGGTGACTCAGTTATTAAGCATCTAGGATCTGATCTCGGCTCTGGTCATGATCTTAGGGTCCTGGGATCGAAGCCCTCCCCCTGCTCATGCCTTCTGGGTCTCTCTCTCAAATAAATACAATATTTTAAAAAATAACATGCTTGGGGGCGCCTGGGTGGCTCAGTGGGTTAAAGCCTCTGCCTTCGGCTCAGGTCATGATCTCAGGGTCCTGGGATCAAGCCCCTGCATCGGGCTCTCTGCTCAGCGGGGAGCCTGCTTCCCCCTCTCTCTCTGCCTGCCTCTCTGCCTACTTGTAATCTCTGTCAAATAAATTTAAAAAATTAAAAAAAAAAAAAAGGAATAAGTCTAGATTTATCGAGAAGGCCCAGAGATGATAGTATGAAGAGTTCCTAGACACCCTCGTCCAGCTTCTCTTGGTGCTGGCTGGCCTCCTCCGTCACCATCGTATGTTTGCCAAAACTAAAAAATAAACACTGGTGCCACGTGACAAACTAGACGACACACTTCCGGACTTCACCAGTTCTTCCACAAACATCTGTCTGCTCCAGGGCCCGGTCTGAGACACCACCTATTTTCCCACTGCCCTGACTCCACCGGACATGGCCCCACTGCTGCTGTACCCACACCTCGAATAACGGTCATGGGGAGTTTCTCGTGTGTTCCGTCTGGACATGGCCGCGGGGAACACATCTGTGGGCAAGGCAGTGACGGGGACAGAAAAGGACCCCTCCCGCCAGGGCCTCAGAGCTAACGAGACGCGACCCTGGCCCGGCTTCATCCCCTCTCCCCAATTAGGTGCCTGCCAGCTGGACCCCCGATTCGGGTCCCTGGGAGTCCCCGCGGCGTGCCCACGTACATGCGTGCTCACCTTCCTCCACATAGTCGATGGTGGAGAGGTGCTGGAGGCGGCTGCTCACCACGCTGCCTTGCCTCCGCAGAGGGGGGCGCTGAGCGGGGGGCGGTGGGGAGCCCGCGGCCGAGGGGGCACCGGACATGTTCTCCGGAGCGGCGGGCTCTGAAGTCTGGTTCAGCTCAATGCAGTACTCAATGAGGCTGCTCATCAGCTCGGCCTGGGGAGGAGAGAGGGGCCACCTGAGGGTCTCCCCGAGACCCAGCCTTTCCATGCTCTATGGAGTGAGACAGACCCTGCCTTCTTCTGGGGGCGGGGGGGGGGGGGAGAGACGAAGCAAACACCACTTACACCAGAAAGGCAGGGGAAAGGGGGAGTCAGGTGCTCTGTGGGCCGGGGGGGCAGGGCAGCCATCCATCTGGGGTGACTTCGGAAGTCAGTCCTGATGGATGAGTAGGGGTCCCCGTCTCAGGTCTGGAGGGCGGGGTGGGTAAGAAAGAACCTTCTAGGCAGAAGGCCCAGGCCCGCAGGCCGAGTGCCGTGGGCTGCTGCAGTCAGGCCGGAGGGGGAAGCTCAGCTGTTCGGGAGGATGAGGAAGGGAGGCTGAGGGCCCAGGCAGGGCTTTCTGGGGTGCGGGAACGGAGGAGACTTGTCTGAGAGAAGAGCCTGCAGGCCTGTGAGGAAGGTGGCGGTCTGACCACGGGGTGCGGGCGCGTGGCTCCCTCTGGGGCCCGTTCTGCAAAAGCGCTACCTTCTCGACGAATCTGACATGTAACACTTGTTGACAGAAAAGGGGAGGTGACCGGATGTCAGCGAGCATGGAGGGGACACCTTATGATGGGGACGCCAGGGGTCGGACGGATCCAGAGACAGAAAGCTGTCAGGGGGCGGCGTCCCTTAGTTACCGAGCGCCCACCCCGCGTTGGTGCGGCGACAGGCCGTGGGATGCGACCGCGACCGAGGCGGACCGACGCCTGCCTGCGCGTCCAAGAAGGGTCAGAGGCCGAGGGGATGGCCCCATGGGGACAGAGAAGTGGCCTGGTACCTGCCCCCGCCCAGTGCGGCCCAAGGCCTCTCCCTGAAGTGACACAACCTGGCCAGCATCCGTTCTCCACAGCTGCCTCCTTTTGTCACCGAGAGACTCCACACACAAAGTGGGCAGTGGGCTGGAGAACAGGAGGGCGGCCGGTGGGGACAGAGGGCCCCGGGCTGGAAGTCAGACAGGGAGCCCTCCAAGTCCCTGGGATAAAGCCTCAATCACAGCGCCACGCTCCCCGAGGTTCGGGGAGCCCACTGTTAAAACTACACATGTGACAAAATTAATATCCATTCGAGATAAAGTTCGGCAAACCAGGAATAGAAGGGAACTTCCTTGACCCAACGACGGTGTCTCTGAAAAACCTGCAGCTAATATTGTACTTATTTAGAGCGAGACTGAACGTACTGCGGCCCCCACCCCCTGCCCCGGGTCAGGAGCTATACTCAACACTGTACTAAAAGTCCAAGAGGGGCGCCTGGGTGGCTCAGTTGGTTAAGCAACTGCCTTCGGCTCAGGTCATGATCCCGGAGTCCCGGGATCGAGTCCCACGTCGGGCTCCCAGCTCCATGGGGAGTCTGCTTCTCACTCTGACCTTCTCCCCTCTCATGCTCTCTCTCACTCTCTCTCTTTCCTAATAAATAAATAAAATCTTTAAAAAAAAAAAAAAAAAGTCCAAGAGAATGCAATCAGGCCAGACGGTCAGGGGCACACGGCCTGGAAAGCCACAACAGGACTGTCCCTGTTCACAGACATCTACAGGCATCTACAGATGACACAGGCATCTACAGAGAAAACCCCAAAGAATCTGCAACAAAACTATCAGAACCAGTGAGTGAGTTTAACAAAGTGGCAGGACGTACAAGTATGTAGATAACAAAACCGGCTGTATGTCTACATACCACAATGAACAACCGAAAATTAAAATTAAAAGTCATGGTGTTCCTCCCCAGCTCTTCTTCCTGTTGTCTAGCATGCCGGCGTGATGGCTGGAGTTGAAGCAGCTATCCTGGATCATGAGGTGAATTTAAGCGTAAGAGAATATGCATTGCGGAGCAACCAAGGTTAAAGGACTCTGAGTTCACAATTACAGGATCTGGACTGGACTGCCTACCCATGATGTCATGTGAGAGAGGAATACACTTTTATGTCACTAAAAAACACAATAAATTAAATTAAATTTTTAAAAAGTACCATCTACAGTAGCACCACAAAGAGAAAGAAAACAAAGCAAAGCAAAGAAATACTTAAGGATAAATATAATAGAAGACATACCATATCTGTATGCTGACAACTAAAAATATTAGTGAAAAAAATCAAAGACAAATAAATGGAGACATACAAATAGATGGCCTACAAGTCTTAGGATGTTGATTCTCTCCAAATTAATCTACAGATTCAATGCAATCTTAATCTAAATCCCAGAAGGCTTTTTTTGGGGAAGGGTAGAAATCAACGAGTTCATCTTAAAATTTAAATGGAAATGCAAAGAAACGGGAATAGTCAAATACAATTTTGAAAAAGAACAAAGTTCTGGGAATCACATTGCCTGATTTGAACACTTTCCATCAAGTTTCAGTAATCAATACAATAGTATCAGTGAGAGACAAACACATAGATCAAAGGCACGGAACAGATAATCCAGAAATAGACCCCCACACACTCAGCCAATTGAATTGCAACAGAGACACAAGGGCATGAAGAAAGGGTAGTCTTTTCAAGAAATAACACTGGAACAGAACGAAAAAAGAGAGAGAATCCTGAGCTACGTATCCCACTTCACGTAGAAAAGCGACTTGAAATGGATTGTAGACTTAAAATTATAAAATGTCTAGTTTCTGAAATTTTATTAAGAATTATAGGGGCATCTGGGTGGCTCAGTCAGTTAAGTGTCTGCCTTCAGCTCAGGTCATGATCTCCAGATCCTGGGATCGAGCCCTGCATCAGGCTTCCTACTCAGTAGGGAGTTTGCTTCTCTCTCTCTCTCTCTCTCTCTCCTTCCCTCTCCTTGTGCTTTCTCTCTCTCAAATAAATAAATAAATAAATAAAATCTTTTAAATTTTTTTTTATTTTATTTTTTTAAGATTTTATTTATTTATTTATTAGGAAAGAGAGAGAGTGAGAGAGAGCAGGTCAGAGTGAGAAGCAGACTCCCCATGGAGCTGGGAGCCCGATGTGGGACTCGATCCCGGGACTCCGGGATCATGACCCGAGCTGAAGGCAGTCGCCCAACCAACTGCGCCACCCAGGGGCCCAAATCTTTTTATTTTTAAAAGATTATTTATTAGAGAGAGAGACTGAGCGCACGAGAAAACACAAGCAGGGGGAGAGGGAGAAGCAGGCTCCCTGCAGGGAGCCCAACGCAGGGCTTAATCCCAAGACCTTGGGGCCACAACCTGAGCTGAAGGCAGACACTTAACCAACTGAGGCACCCAGGTGCCCCTAATCTTTTTTGTTTTTTTAAGATTTTATTTATTTACTTGATAAAAAGGGAAACCGAGCAAAAGCACAAGCAGGGGGAGCAGCAGGGGGAGAAGCAGACTCTGTACTAAGCAGGGAGCCGGATGCAGGACTGGACCCCAGGACCCTGGGATCATGACCTGAGCCCAAGGCAGATGATTAACCAACTGAGGTATCCAGGTGCCCATAAATAAAATCTTTAAAAAAAAAAAAAAGAGGGGCGCGTGGGTGGCTCAGTGGGTTAAGCCTCCACCTTCGGCTCGGGTCATGATCTGAGTCCTGGAATTGAGCCCCGCATCGGGCTCTCTGCTCAGCGGGGAGCCTGCTTCCTCCTCTCTGCCTGCCTCTCTGCCTGCTTATGATCTCTGTCAAATAAATAAATAAAATATTTAAAAAAAAAAAAAGAATTATAAAACTTCTAGAAGAAAACACAGACTATCTTTGTGACCTGGGGTTAGGCAATAATTTCCTAGGAAGCCGCAAGCACATACGCTACGAGAAAAAAAAACTGATAAAATGGACACCATCAAAATTAAAAACATCTCTTCAAAAAATTAAGAAAATGAGGGCGCCTGGGTGGCTCAGTTGGTTGAGCAACTGCCTTCGGCTCAGGTCATGATCCCAGCGTCTTAGGATCGAGTCCCACATCGGGCTCCCAGCTCCATGGGGAGTCTGCTTCTCACTCTGACCTTCTCCCTTCTCATGCTCTCTCTCTCTCACTCTCTCTCTTTCTAAAAAAAAAAAAAACAAAAAAAAAACAAATAAACAAACAAACAAATAAATAAATAAATAAAATCTTTAAAAAAAATTAAGAAAATGAAAAGTCAAATCGCAGAATGAAAGATCTGCAACACGTATCTGAGAAAGGATGCCGGATATAGAATGAACACTCACAACTCGGGACGAAAAGAACCCAGTGAAAAGGGCCTGGTGATGTGAGCAGACGCTCCGTCAGAGACGGTGTGTGGACGGCGAACAAGCACATGGAAAGGCGCCACGGGTCACGGGGACAAGGACGTGGAAGCGGCAGTGGCAGGGCACCCCCGCATCTGTGGGACTGGAAGACCAGACTGGCACAGACCACGCGCTGGGCAAGGGCGTGGAGCATCCGAAGCTCCTGGGCGGGGGTGGGGGGCGGGGGGCGGCGGGGGGAGGTGCCAACAAAAGCCATGCGGAGATTTGGGGGTCGATGCAAGTTAACTCCAACAAGAAACAGACAAAAGGTGTGAACAGATGTCACGTCTGGGATGATATTAGCAAACCCGCTGTTCTTTCGCCCGACCGTGCTGCTCACACGTTAATGCACCAGAGCCGACTCTAACACGGGTGCCGACTGTAAATTTTACCCCAGGGAAACGGACTGAAAAATAAAGGACAAAAGCACAAGGAGATGGCAGGACCCTCCCTGCAGAGCGGCTAGAACGGGCCAGGCTGGGAGCGGACGCGGAGCCGGGCGCTCGCACGGGCACGATTGCGGGGGACAGCTGGCCGTGCCTGCTCCAGCGAGCCCGTGCTGACCTGCTGGCCCGGCACCCGGGACGCGCGCGACCGTGATCGTGGTGGCACTGCTGGCAACGGTCCCACACCCGGAACCCGAGTGTCCCTCAGTGATGGGATGCGGAAGTCAAGACTGGCAGATTGGGATGCCGGGACACCAGAGAGCATCTCGAAAGATCGAGCCGCTACTACCCGCGGCGAGGACGGAGCGGAACTGAGCACACAGGAAAGAACCCGCTGCGGCTACAACCCGCTGCTAGAAGGTTCGAAACCAGGCAGAACGACTCAAGGGTGAAACAAGTCAGGATGAGGGTGGGGAGGCCTGGGAGGGGGCTTGAGACATCTCCTGGGGTCCTGGTTCTATTTTGCAACCTGAAAGGTGTTACATGGGTTTATTTTGGGAAAACCTGATGATTTGGGACACAGGATTTGGGCACCTGTCTCTATGTATAATTCAATAAAACATTTACTTTAAAAAAGGGATCCAGGGCACCAGGGCGGCTCGGTTGATTAAGTGTCAGCCTTCGGCTCAGGTTATGACCCCAGGGTCCCGGGATTGAGCCCTGCATTGGGCTCCCTGCTCAGCGGGGAGACTGCCTTTCCCTCTCCCTCTCAACCCTGCACATTCCTTCTCTCTCTCTCAAATAAATAAAATATTAAAAAAAAAATAAAAAAGGGATCTAGCCTCGTGATGTAGAAATTGCGGAGTCAGCAGCAGGAAGCTGGGCCCAGCCGAGTAGCAGAGCTGAGAGAGGGACGAGCTCACAGACGCTAGGGCCGGGGGTCAGAGGAGCCACGGCAGGGGACAGGAGTGTCCGAGAGCGCATGGTCAGGCTGAGAGGGGACAGAGGACAGACGTGTGTGCGCTCGGGCGAAGCGGCGGCCACGAGGCTTGCGGCTGGGAGGTACAGGGGTGCGGGCTGGCTGCAGACGGGAGCCGAGGGGGAGGGGAGGCCAGAGCGAGAAGAGCGGCTACGGAGGGTCCAGAGACCCCAGATGGCGGCCGGGGTGGAGGTGTGCTTTCGGGGACAGGAGGGCTGACCCGTGTCGGTGCTGAGACGAAAGGACGAGGCATGCGGGGG
>CM052815.1:5541944-5571249 GCA_028533885.1 Nasua narica
GGGTGCCCGGAGTGAAACAAAGGCGTTGTGGGGCCCTCGCCTGCCATGCCTGCTCCTCCTCCCGAGAGCACCCAACTCCCGGGGGGCCTGAGGACGGGGAGCCAGTGCGGGCTGGTCACACAGCACCGGGAAGCCCAGGGTGGCCTCAACCCAGGCCTCTGACTCAACGGTGGTTCCGGGTCAGCGGATGTCAGCTCCCCTGGTCCCCAGACCCTCAGCAGCCCTCTCACCCCCTTGTGGGCCAGCCTGGAGCCCCCCAACCGTCTGGGGGGCCCTGAACCCAGGCTACCCCACACCCCGGGGCATGCAACACCCGCTACCTGCTTGGAGTAGATCTTGAGAAGCCTGTTGACCGGCGTGCCCTCGTTGTCCCCATCGAACTCCAGCCACAGGACAGACTCCTCCTCCTCGGGGGAGGTGTGGTCCCACGACAGCTCCTGGAAGCGCAGCCCCAGCAGGACATGCTGCCCAGAGGGAGACGCAGAGGTTGGATTCGGCGGAGCGGAGCCCCCCTCTCCCCATCGTGCTCGGGCGCCACCAGGAGGGGACACCCGGCCAGGTTATTTCCCTCCGAGGCTGACTCTAAATTCCTGTATGGGTTTCTCTGAGGCCCCTGCTCTCATCAGACCCTCCCGGGGCAGAGGGGGGGGTGCGGTCTGGGGAGGCCTAACCCGCAGCACTTGTCACTCTCGGGCCAAGCCCCGGGACAGCTGCGGAGGATTCGGCTGGGAGGGGCGACCCTGACCCAGGGGACCAGCTGGGTAGCATCGCAGCAGTCCGAGCTGGGCTCTGGGCCCAGCGTCCCCCTCAGGAGGCAAGCAGCAGTCACCCAACACCTTCCTACTGATGTGGGAGAGACTCCTGCCCAAGTGCAGAGAAATCGCCCCACGGGTGGGACGCTGACGCGACCTTCCGTGTAGGGAACCACGAGACGGCCTGTGCCAGACTCGGGGGCAGGAGGACTCAGGAGGGCTTCTAGCCCTGACGCTTTTCTGGAAAACCAAAACTATCTCCAGCCATTGGTCCAACCGAGCTGCCAAGCCGTGCCAGACTCCCTCCACCCCGAGCTGTCAGCCTCCGCCACCCCCTGTAGCCTCCCCCTGCCCGAGCCCGCTGGCCAGAGAGGTGCATCTAGAGTAGACCTCAGGGAAGCTCTGGGATGACCCCGGAAGCCCCAGGGATGTCGGAGGGTGGGCGGCCAGAGCAGCCATCCAGTCGGCCTCCAGGCCAACTACGGGCCCAGGGGGACTGGGAAGGCCTGGGTAAGGGCCCCACTTCCTCTCCAGGGAGGCCCCCTGCCCCCCAACCCAGGTCCCACCCTGGGGGAGCTGGAAGTACCTTCTCCCTGCTGTCAATGACGTGCACGCCCTCCAGACTGATGGCCACAGCCACTGGCTTCCGCCCGCCCCGGTGCAAAAAGCCCTGGGCCGGCTTGTCGATCTCGCCGTGGAAGAAGGCGCACCTGCAGAGGGGAACCGCGGTGAGCCTGTCACCTCGGGCACCAGGAGCAGGTCTGGGCTCCGCCGCCACAACGCTCTGAACAGGCCCTGTCCGGGGCGCATGAGAAGTTCAAGCCATTTTGGAGACTGAAGGTTTAACGAAAACTGAGAAAAGGGTGGGAGGGAGGCTTCCTGGAGGTGGCGGCATCTGCACTGGTCACGCAGGACGGAAAGGTTTCAACAGGTAGGGAGAGGAACTGAGGGGCACGGAGAAGGGTGGGCACCGCAGACGGAGGGAAGAGCGTGGACTGGGTGTGGGACAGTTATGTTCGGGGAACGGCCAGGAGCCCGAGGACTCGGGCGCAGGCTGCGGGAGGCGGCCAGGCCGTGCTGGGGTGGGGAGAGCCCCGCAGCCCACTGTCAGGCCAAGACCCTTCAGCAGCAGTGGGGTCCCGCTGCACCTGTGTGGGGGGCCCATGAGCAAGCAGGGGCCATCCCGGGAGGCTTCGGACTCGACACCAGGAAGAGGACAGGGTGGAGGGGCCCTGAGATGCCGTCTCACTGAGCTGCCGCCCTCTCCCCGGCCCTGTCGTGTCCTTCCCCTCCGACGGCTGCCTGGCCCGGGGTCCCCTTGCACGAGGCTCAGCCCGAGCCCTCAGCCTGCACGCTCGCGCCGGGGCGGCCCCGGACACAAGCCCGGGCTGCCTCCGATTCCCACGAGGAGCCTCACTCCTGTCCCTACGAGGTCTACGAATGACTGGAACGCCTACTTCACGATCACTGAAGTGACCCAGAGCAGCGGCTTGCCTGCCCTCGTCTACCCCCTCGCTCGTCCGCTGTCCCTATCTTGCACCCACACATTTCCCCCATCGTAAAAACTAAAGGCCTTCTGCCCCCACTCCAGCCACAAATTCTGCGTCTCTTGATTCCATTCCACAGCGCTGACCCCAAGGCCAAGACAGAGCGCTGGGCTGCCAGGGGAAGGGGACAGCAGACCCCCTGGGGCTGCAGCGGCCAGTGACAACGACAGCCAGGGAGTCACTCACCCGTAAAAGGGCAGCTCGTGGCTCTTGAGGAGGTAGGCGCGGTAGTGGGGGCTCAGGGAGGCCCCGCACTCGCCATCAGGGCCGACCGCTTCCTTCACTTGGCCGTAGGCGTTCAGCAGGCCTTGCTCGCCTGTCCCCGCCTTGGTCCCTCGGCCCCGGAGGGCAGCAAAGAGCCCGTGGCCCCGCTTGCAGAGGTGGGCCGGGAGGAAGGAGTCCAGCTTCTCCCTGCAGAGGAAGGAAGATGGGGGCTCGGCATGAGGAGGGGCTGCAGGGCTGGGGGTCGGGCCAGAGAGGCCGAGGGCCTCAGGGTGTGGCCCGCTCCCGGGCAAGGCCAGGCGAGGCCCCAGACCACCCTGGACAGGGACGGCAGGCCCAGCAAGCACGCCTGGTGGGCGAGAGGCCTGAAGGGCAGGCCGGGAGACCAAAAGGGGAGCTGCAACCAGGCCTGCCGCCCAGCCGGCCTGTGGCTGGAGGGTTTCAGTGCAGCGCCCGTGCCACTGTGTCAGGAAGGTTTGGATTTCTGAGCTAGAGCAACTTTGATGATGAAAAAACCGTGTGGCAAGTGACCTACAGCTCTCCAAGTATTTTCTGCCAAACGCGATACATTAAAAAAAACCCAAAAACAAAAATAAGAACCACCACCAACCCACAAGCCGTCGGCACAGGTTTGAGAAGGAAAGGAGGTTTCCAGTGACACGCGCCCATGAAGCAGGCCGCCTGGGCTAACCGCGAGGCTCCTGGGCAGGCGGTGCGGGCTGTGTGATGGCCGCGGGGCCGACTCAGCCGGAGCTCTGTCTTGGAGCCGCAAGCACCTTCTTGGAGGTTCTCCACGGATCAAACAAGAACACTAACCGCTACCTGCATGGAAGGGCAGCGGTCTGGGCCTGGCACCAAGTGTCACAGAGGACGCCATTCTCACCTCAGAGGGGAGGGGTCTCTGCTGGGCCTTCTGGATGGCCTAACGCCCCAGGCCACGAAAGGGCTGAGGCGAGGCCCAATTGTGCGGCGGTGTAAGGAGGGGTGTCTAGGGGGCCACCACCCTTCTCGGGGCTGCTGTGGGCACTTCTGTTGCTTATGCCCCCACATCCCTTCTTCCAGCAACTGTCGCTCGTCATCTGGAAATCCTGCCTTCCCCACTCCCATCCACGGGGTCTGGGTAGGCTCAGGGCGAGCCCATCAGTGCCCTGGCCACGGTGTCCCCTTTGGATGGACCTGAGGCTCAGCCAGGGGAAGGGGACATCGGAGTGAGTCTGAGGAGTCTGGCGTGTAAGGGGAGACACCTCTCCTTGCGCGTACGCATCTGCTGTGGCTCCCTGGCCCGTCTGAGTACGGCCGACCCCGAACACATGGGGGCCGCCAGGGGAATGAGGACGGGAGCCTGGGGACCCAACTGGGGCCTGCTACACCTCGACCACCTCTGGACCTGTCCGTTACTCAGGCCGACAAAGTCCCTCGAGTAGACACACTTTGGGCTGCGTCTGCCATCAGCAGGAACAGCAGCACACGCCCAGGGCCGGGGTTCCTCTGGCCACAGCCCCAGGCGGGGAGCCCGCAGCTCAGTGAGCGGGGTGGTCCGTGCGGGGCCCCGGCTGCCAGTCCCCCGACACAGGGCCCTGTCTCTGCGCGTCGTCTCCTCCAACACACTGTCCCCTGCAGTGCTGGGGGGGCACGGGGTCTAGGAGCAGGCTGTGCTCGAGTTCCTCTCCGCCGGGCTTATCTGTGAACCTCAGGATCATGGTTCCCGGAGGTCCGAGAACCGCCTGGTCAGCTTCCGGGGCAGATTCAATTCAGACAGCGAGGAGCGCGGCTGAGGGGGTGGGAAGCACAGGGCCGGCGTGCTGGGGTGTCTGAGGAGTGGGGCCTCGTCCCTGGAGTTTGGGACGAAGCTGGACTGTCACTGGGGACGGGGGGTCAGTATGTGGTCAGTCCTGGGCTGCGACCCCAGAAGAACAAGCTCAACCCCCTCCTGACCTCAGACGGGGGGCTGGGCTCCACCCTCCCGCACGCCGGCGGCTCCCCTCACAGACGTCCCCATGGCCAAAGCTCCCACGTCCCCCAGTGCAGGGGCGGGCGAGGCTCAGAGAGGTGGGGTGACTTGCCCACGGCCACACAGTGTCAGGGCCAGCCCCAGGGCCAAGGCCGCTGGACTCCGGATCTTGGAAGATCACCTGGAAGCAGGTTCCAGGGCGTCCCTCCCCACGCCGGGCCCCTGCCCGGGTCACACTGGCCTCACCTCAGGGCGCAGGCCGTGGGCCGGCCCGGCTGGTAGGGCCCGAGCTGCACGCGGCACACCAGGGCGCCCAGGGCCTCACAGTCCTCCGCGTCGCAGGGGTACCGTGCGGCCAGCACGTTGCCTTTGGCCTCCTCGTAGAGCAGCCGCAGGACCTCCTCATCGTGGATCTGCGGGCCGGTGGGGTAGGGAGGGGCCACTCAGCTGGGTCTTCGCACCCGCGTGCACCCGCGTGCACCCGCGTCTGGGGTCTAAGGACACAGGGCACCAGAGGTGGGTGGTCCCACCCGGGGCTCACGGCCTCACCTGGAGCTCCCGCCGCTTCGGGAAAAACACATTCCTTCGGAACTGCAGGGAAGGCTCATCTGAGGAGAGAGGCTGGGGGTCACTGCCTGGCCCCCCGGCCTGGCCCTCTCCCCTGACAGGTCTGGGGCTCCCCGCCCCCACCATGACTCACAGAACCTGAGACCGATCCCGAGAGCGGGATGCCTGGCTTATCTCGACGATCTTGGTGTCCCCCAGGCCACCCTCTCCTGCCTTCCCCCCAAGGAACCCGTAAAAGCTGGTAACTGAGGCCTGAGGGGCTGCCCCCCCACCGCCGGCAGAGCCTTCCCAGGGCCCGACCCCCGGCATCGAGGAGCCTCGGGTGCCCGCAGCGGTTGAGGCTGCCCGGGGAGAACCAGGCGGGCCCAGCACTAACCCACGGCCACGTCGTCGTCGGGGGCGTCAGTGAAGCGCAGCAGCAGTTCGGGCCACTGGCGGCCTAGCTTGTAGGGCTGGTGCCTGGGCTTCAGCTGCACCTCTGCAGGACGAGAGGGGAAGTGGCCCGTCTGCGCCTCGGGGCGGACGACGGCCACCCGCTGACACACCAACAGTGGTGGCAGTCGTAGTTGGAAGCTTTGTTTTTTTTTTTTTTTTTTTAAGACTTATTTATCTATTATTTGGGGGGGGAAGAGGGTGTGCGTGTGCACATGCAGGGGTGGGGAGAGGCAGAAGAAGAGAGAGAATCTCAAGCAGATCTCCCCTCCCCCGCCGAGTGTGAAGCCCAATGCTGGGCTCGATCTCACAACCCTGAGATCACGACCTGAACTGAAACCAAGTGTGGAATGCTCAACTGACTGAAGCCCCCCGCCACCGCTCCCGGCGCCCCAGTCACGCCCAGCATTAACTGAGCAGGTAGAAGCTTCCAGAAGCACTTCGAGTGGATGACGTGCATCTGCGCCGTGATAACACTATCGTCATTTCACGCGTAGGGAGAAATGAGGCTCAGAGAGGTTAAGTCACTTGTCCGAAGTCACACAAGGGAGAGAGGGTCAGGCTCCAGGCAGCGCCAGCCTCTGCTGTTCCCTCCGGCACCGAGGGCGGCCCTGAGCGGAGAGGCTGTGGCCAACGGAAGGTGCCAGGGACAGAGGTACAGATGAACCCCACAGGGCCATCAGGAAGCAGAACGCAAAGCTGGTAACCGAGGCCTGAGGGGCCGTCCTCCCCTGCCCCTGGCAGAGCCGGGGCCTCCCTCTCACCAGGGGCCTCCCCCTCACCTCCAGCTGACCTTCATTCCATGCCATCCAGCTCCCCCACCTCACTTCCTTCTCGTTCCCTCTCCTATTCTGCTCCTGCCGTACGGCCTTCTGTAGTCACTCGAACCTTCCCAGCTCGTCGGTGCCTCAGGGCCTTTGCGCAACCCCCCACCACCTTCTAGCACGCCAACTGCACCCTGACTTGGCTACCTTTGCGGTATTTACCACTATCTGATGTCACCTCCCTGTCAACGCCCACTAGCCAGTGAGTCCTGGGGTCACTCCGACAAGAGTGGCTCTGTCCCATTCACTGCTGTACCTCTGGTTGGCCACAGTCCCTCACGGAGGTGGGCAGAATGGCCAAGTGCACCACTCAAGCCCCGCCCACTGACTCTGGGCAGCCAGCTGGCCCCGGGACTCAACCGTAGCGAGCAAGTGCTTTCACCTCCTGTGCCAGTGACCATGGCCTCTGAGAAGTCAGAGGTCATTTCCAAGCCATCGGTGATGAGCATGGCTGCCAGAGGTCAGGGAGCAGGAATGGCAACGTCTATGCCCTCACCTGACTTCCCCTGCCTTCTGACCCGTCTCCCCTCCTGACCTCCCAGCAGAAGGCCCGGTGCCTTATCCCGCCAGCTTAAAGCCAAGGGTCCGCATATCTCTGTACTTTGGGCTTCCATCTGGTTCCTGATGTTAACCCAAAACAAGGGCCACTGCCCCCAAACTGGCCTCGGTCCCACCCGCAGCCTCTCCCACCCACCCCTGCATTCAGCGTCTTCACACCCCTTTCTCCGCTTCTCAGACTCAAGATTTCCCAGCGGCTCCTCAAGCCTCATTTCCAGCCTAGATCCTTGACTGCACCCACCCGTCCCCACCCCTGCCTCACCCCTCCCCAGAAGGGGGACTGGCCACGTGCCCCCGGTGGCAGTGTCCTCGCCCCTCCAGGAGAGGCTCCCTCTGCAACCCCACCGACGCGGCCGCTCAGCGGGGCCGCCGTGGGCTCTCCGCCCGGACGCTCCCAGGACACCAGAGCTGGAGGGCACAGAGACCAGCCACGGAACGGGCGGAAAACTGAAGCCCAAAGAGGGACAGTGCCTGCCCAAGGCCGCCGAGAGTTAGTGGCTACACCAGGCCCCGAGCTCCTGTACCAGACTTTAGGCTGCGAGGACCCCGAGGGCGGGACACCTTCAGTGCCACTTCCTAGTGTCCCCAGCGCTTAGAGCACCGGCCGGCGCGCGCGTGTGCGTGCGTGTGTGCGTGTGGAGGTGGCGCTACTTGTGAGGTGAACAGGTGTACCCGGCGAGCTGGGACCCCTGGAGACACTGAGGAGGGCAGTGGACCCGGGACGACGGTGCCCTTCCTTCCGCCCACGGCCCAGCCCTGACCCCAGCCCAGCGGCTCAGAGGACTCCCGGGATCATAGCAGGACACTGGCCCCGCGGTCCCACTCGCTTTCCCATGGGCCCTTCCCGCCTGGAGGCTTTCACCCCAACGAGACCGAGGGTCCCTGGAGCCGGTTCCGGTGACGAGGGCCCTGAGAGGGACAAACACTCTCCGAACATCCAGCCTGTGGGGCGGCTCCAACAAGCAGCACCCGGTCCCTGCCCCAGAGCCCCAGGGCATCTGTCGCTGCTTGGCTCAGCCAAGGGATCCGAGGGACCCGAGTCAGCGCTGAAATGGCCTCTCGGCCTTCCTGAAACCCAGCCTGGGAACCGAGTGGGCGCTGACTTCATGCCGGGGCCTCGAGCCACCCTCGTCCCGGACAGGGCGGCGGCCCAGGGTGACCCTGCCGGCCACACAGGCAGCCCATTCATGTTCTTGTGAGGGGGGCAGGAATGCGACAAGGAGGGAGGGGGGGCGGAGGAAGCGGGAGGAGGAGACAAGAGGCCCAGCTGCAGAGACAGGGAGCCTGAGGCAGCACAGGGGCAAGCCACCCCCGGCTTCCCAAAGATACAAACCCAGGGCCCACCGTTCAGACCAACACCCAGAGGGTGCGAAAGGGGCAGTTGAGCTGGGTGGGGAAGGGGTGGAGAAGATGTGTCAGCAGGAAGAGGGTGGGTGAGAGCAGATCTGCAGGAAGCTTCCATGGCTGGGGGGGAGGGGGGCACGGACGGAGGGTGACACACGGGAGGGGCGTTCCCTCCCCTGGGAGGGGCGTTCCCTCCCCTAGGCCAGCAGAGATCCCCCCTGTAGGGTAGAGGCACAAATGCCACTGGCCTCGAGAAAGAGGTAAACACTTGGGGCCCTGAGGGACCGGACACCCCTTCTCACCCCTGTTCCTCTACAAGAAAGGAGACTATTTCAGCTCAGCAGATGTGCCCGGCCCTGGCACCTCTTGAAGCGTTCTCTCCTTTGACCCCCTTCCTGTGCGAGCCAGCAGGCCAAAGGCCTTATTTGGAGGCCCCAGGGCCCTCCCCTGCTCCCACTCCTGCTCCACTCCCCGCCTTGGGATCTCGGGCTGAAAGGGCGGGACACAGGTGGTCCTGGACCAGAAGCCAAGCAGGGCTGCAGAAAAGTCAGGTTCCCGCCTGTCCTGCCCTCGCCACCCAGGGGTGGCTTCTTCCCGGGCCAGGTCCCACCTTCCTCCCTGCCCCCAAGAAGCAGCATCCAGTTCGAAGAGGCTGGCTGAGGGGGGGCCAGCCAGGCTGCCGCTCTGATCTGAGTCCTACCACTCACTGAACCCATCAGCCCAACCTCAACGTCTTCATCTGCAACACAGAGCTGGGCCATGATGGTAAGGAGAAATTCCGCTCAGGAAGCGCCCACTCGGGCTGCGGCACAGACCCCGTGCTCCGTGAACGTGAATGGATCCCTTCCCTCCCTGTCCCCCAGTCCTGCTCTGCCTGACGCCCCAGGCTCCAGCAGCATGGACGCTGAGGGCCACACGTGGCCCTTCCCGGCCACCAGCAGGGAGAAAGAAGGTGGGGGCAGAAGAGCCAGGTGTCCTCTCGGGGCTCCGAGGCCTAAAAGTGGGGGCTAGCTGCAGGTTACACCCAAGTCCCACCTTCTCCTGATGCACAGTGACCGGAGGTTTCGGAAGCGGCCCCCTCCCCCGCCCCTGGGCATTGCCCTTCCCACCCTCCAGCCTGGGCTTCTCACGGCCAAGCCTTACCCAGCAGAGGGGACACAAGCCAGAGTGCGAAGGCGTCCAGGGCGATGTCTGGGAGCTGTAGGACCTCACGGACAGCCCGGTGCAGCTCGTGGGCACTGAGCGAGGGCAGGTTCTCCACGGCCAAGGGCAGCACCGTGTCATCCGCCAGGTACACCAGCACGTCAGCTGCTGCAATGGAGGCTGGGCGGGGTCAGCTGGGCCTGCTCCCCAGGCATGGGACCCCTCTACCCCTCACTGGGGCTGGAGCCCCCACCCTGCACCCCCTGGGGTGACCAAGGCTACACTCCAGAGACAGAACCCCAGCAGCCCCAAAGGACCCTGTGAAGAGTGCTGTTAAGACTTACTCGAGACCCTCAAGCCACCCAGAAACCCAGCGACTCTGGCCCGGGGACCAGCCTAGCCCCACCCTAACTCCCAAAGGTTCAAACTAAGGCTGGCCACTGCACTCCCACACACTCTCCTGGCAGCCCCAAGGACTCTGCTGGGCTTCTTCCTTGACAGAGAACATTCCACAGGTGGGGACCGAGATAGAGACAGGCTGAACCCATCCTGAGATTATAGAAGTTGGCATATCAGGCTGGGAGGCAGGAGAGCTTCCAATCCACTGTTAGCCTCACGCGAGTAGCTGTCTCTCTCCGGCCCAGGCTAAGACGGAATAGCGGATTCCTAAGGCTGCCCCAGGGTAAAGCTATTTCCAGGGCTCAGCTTCCATAGGATTCTTCAAGCCTCAGGACTCAACACCATGGCCTTTTAGGACTGTCTAAACAGGCTAGGAGAAATAGAGCCTAAAAAGTTGAGTGTTTACTTGCAAGAGCCCATATCATTCTTATTTGGAAGCTGGAGCCGAAGGGAGGCCCTTGGAAGAGCAGCCTGAGAGGCCCATATACTTGGGTCCCAATCCTAGCCAGGGCCCTAGCTAGCAGGCTGACTTCAGCAAATATGTCAGCTGCCTCATCTGTAAAGCAGGGCGAACGCCCCTCTCTCAAAGTATGGCTGTGGATCAAATGGGGGTGAAGCCTATGAAAGGCAAAGGCATCGTTTATCATTGACACAGGTGAAAGCGCATTTTGGATTTCCAGTTTGTTCTGCCGCAACCGCTACTTTCTTGACAAACCATAAAATCACCTCCAGGAGGCTGTGATTCAGACTCACTTTTCGGGTAGGGACAACTGAGGCAGGGCAGGCTCCAGGACCCAGTGACTTAATAACCTCTCTAGGGCCCAATTTCTTTCCTTATAAAATGAAGATTACGATCCCTGCTTTCAAACCGCTGTTTGTGAGAAAGAAATCAAAGAACCTGAACGCATCACTTTTCATTCATGAGATTTCATCTGAATTTCACAGCTCTGCAAGACTTGCTCCTTTTACAAACGAGAAAGGGGAATTTCAAGAACAGTACCCACCTTGGCCAACAGCCTAGTGACAAGAGCCCAGCTGCTCTGTCTTTTATCACTTCTCCACACCTCCACAGACCTTACTCGTTAACGGATATACAAAATTTCTCTAATGAAAGAGATGACAAGCCAGGGCCACTTCCCCAGGGCTGGGGCCCCAGCTCCGTATAGAGGGTAGGGGATGGGGACAGCGACCCACCTCGGGTTCCCACAGAGGAGACGCTGCTACGATGGGACCGCTCAGCGGGGCCCGGTTGCCCAGCATTGCCTTCTGTCCCGTCCATCTGCAGAGGGAAAGAGAAAGAACGGTTACTGGGATGTCCAGGCAAGTGAGGGTTGGGGAGCCCCTCAAGCTCTCACTGAAGAAGGGCGGAGTCCCGGCTGATGTGCGAAGGTGAACAGCGTTAGCTGGAGGCACCGATGTGCAGACTAGTGGGTCTTCAGCCACTCGAGGTCGAGGCTGGTCAGGGCGCTAATGGTCAGGAACGGGGTCGAAGCTCCGCTGGCCGGAACGCCCGGCCAGGGCACGGCGCCCTCCCTCCCATCCGGGGCGGGGACCCGCGCAGAGCGCTACCGCGCTCTCACCTCGCAGGGAGTCAGTGCTCGCCGCTTCAGCCCAGCCTCGGGTCTGAGCCCAACTCCCAGCTCCCGCTCCCGCCGCGAAGTGGGCCAGGACTCCGGCGCCCGCTCAGGCTCCGGCGCCCGGGGCTGCGACGCGGAAGCTGGGGCGGAGGAAGCGCGACGCGCACGGCCCCGCCTCCCAATCCGCAGGAGCCAATGGGAGCCCGGGGCTGCGGCGCACGCGCCCTGCCCGGCGCTCGCGCGCTCACTCCTCCCACGGGAGCGCGCGAGCCTGGGATGCCCCGCCCGCTGGCTTGGCGGGTTTGCTCACGCCCGCGGTCACCAGGTGGCGTCCTACAGGCCTGCCCACGGGCCTGTAACAAGGTGTAGGGAAGGTTCGAAGGTTGGAGGAAATCGAGAATGGGGACTCACTCGCGTGTGGTCTGGGGCCTGTCCCCTCGCCTGTGAAAGGGAGATGCTTCCTGGGACGCGTCGGGGATCCACAGCATTCTGGGTGCTGGGTACAGGCGACTCAGGCAGCAGCCTGCCCTGCACCGCCCCTGGGCCATGACGGGTGATGGGCTCTTCGCAGGGGTCAGAAGACTGGGTCCCTGGCCGGACTCAGCCTGGACAAGCCCCTTCTCCGGGCCCGTTTCCTATCTGCAAAACGAAGAGGTTGAACTCAATGACCTCCAGCGACTCTCAAATTATATGCTAGAAACTCCAGCCAGGGACACTTGATTTTCCAAGGAGCAGTCACATGAGCCCTCTCTATCTTAGACACACAGTCTGGAGACCTTGAGCCAGTCCCTGACTGGAGAGAGACAGGTGTGAAACCGCCTCACCCAGGGTCATGTGACCGACATGTCCTGGCAACACCAGCTTGTGTATACCTGATGTGTAGATCTCAGGGAGAAAAACAGGTCCGTGGGGGCGCCTTCCTGAGCCAGAAGAACCAGAAGTCTAGCCACAACAATGGGCTGGATGATCAGGGATGGGGCAGGGGAGAAGTGGGCTCACCCTGCCCTCATTCCCCGGCACCGGAAGGGACCCCCATCTCCTAACCCAGCCCAAGTTTCCTCAGTATAAACAGCTCTTTACCTGCCCTCCAGGACCCACACTACCCTACACTTGAGCCCACTGCAACATGTCTTCCTTGCCTGAGCTAAGGACTCAGGGAAGTTCAGATGTGAGCTGGAGAGAGGAGTGTGCAATAACCAGCATCCCCTCCACGGGCGCCCGGGTGGCTCAGCTGGTTAAGTGTCTGCCTTTGGCTCAGGTCATGATCCCAGAGTTCCCAGATCGAGCCCCTCGTTGGGCAACTGCTCAGTAGGGAGCCTGCTTCCCCTTCTCTCTCTGCTTGCCCCTCTGCCTACTTGTGATCTCTCTCTCTCTCTGTGTCAAATAAATAAATAAAATCTTTAAAAAAAAAAGAAAACAACACCTCCCCCCAAAAAAGAAAGAAAAAGAAAACTACATAAGACAACAGAATTGCCTTCAAAACTAAGGAAAACTACAAGCAAGAAGAGATGGGTCCTCACTTCCTGAGCCCTACTGCATGCCAGGCCCTTCCCTCTGTTTCCTCAGGTCATCCTTGGGGCCCCTGTGGGTAAGTAAGAGTAATAGTAGCCGCCATTCGTGGTGTGGGGACAATGCGCCTGACTCTTATAATTCTTACACCACACCAGGAGGTGCGTAGTCGAGAAAACAGGATCGGAAAAGCCAAACTGCAGAGCCGACGTCTGGCAGTATGTACGGTGACGGTAAAGAGCCTGGAACCCAGGTCCAGTTGGTGGGGGTGAGGGCACCGGACGAGATTCTCGAATGCGTTCCCAGTAGCAGGAATTGTGGGAGCATGGTGAGGACCCCAGGGAAGCCCGGGGCAGTCAGAGCACAGCAGGCAAGGCTGGGAAGATGGGGTGGCACCTGGGGGGGTTGGAGGATTCGGCAGGTAGTGAGGAGTTTTTGCAGGTCGTGAGCTAGAGGGGGACGAGGTCAGAGCTCTGCCCAGCCAGGCAGAAGACGGGCTGGTGGGACTTGCAGGAGAAGAGTCCAGCCGGGGCTGGGGCTGCCCTTTGACAAGGCTCCAGGGAGGGGTTGTGGGGCTGCCTTGAACTGGGGTGGTGGGGTGGGACGAGAGAAGAAAGTGGGGCCCATTCTGATGTGGGGGCCGTCAGGCCTTTAGAGCCAGGTGGCCTGAGACTCAGCAGTCAGCTGGGCTGGTCTCCTGCTTTTATAAGCAGGAGAGGACCCCAAGGCCCACAGAAAGGATTTCCCACTTGGGAGAGAGCGAGCAGCAGAATGAGGACTGCAGTCCGGGCCTCGGCGAGAAGCTCGTGCTCAGGAAGGTCGCTGGGGCAGCCCAAGGAGCCCCGGGCGGCTCTAGGTGGAGGAGGTCAGAGATGAGCCCCGCTTCCTAAAACCTGTCTGCCCGTGAGAAAGTAGCAGTGAGTGGGTTCTACTTTGGCCACAGAGGGAAAGCAGAAGGGTGAGTGGGACTGGTCCTTGGGTATCCGACAGGGAACGAAGAGTTGCAAGATCTGGAGGGGCAGGTAGGGCTATTGTTGGAACTACACATTCTTTGGGGCCCTTCGGAGATGGGGAGAGAGAAGCGGAGACCCAGGGCGGGCCGCGGGGCTGCCCACTAATGCTGTTCCCTCACTTGTCCACTCATTCATTCTTGTGCCAGATATGTATCGAGTGCCGATACTCTGCTACGTGCTGTGCTGAGCCTCTGGGATGACATCAGTGAGCAAACAGCCAGAGGTCTCAGCCCAGACAGACAAGTTAATCACTGGTGCATCCCAAGGTCACGGGTGCCGTGGAAGAAAGAAGAGGAAGGGCCAGGGAAGGGGCAGCAGGAGTGCCCGGCAGGTGATAAGTCTGAGTCCAGGCTAGACCAGGCCAACGGGGCGAGGGAACAGCCAGTGCCTGGGGCCAGTGCCGAAGGCCTGGAGGCAGGAGGAGCCCATTGGAGGAAGAGAAGGAGGCCCCGGGTGGCTGGGACGGAGTGACCAGGGCGTGGCCAGAGAAGAGGTCAAGGGAATGTGGAGCTGCACCTTGAGGGCTCCTAGAGCCTAGGAAGGACTTTGGTTTTTAGTCTGAGCAGGATGGGACCCTTGCAGGATATGGAGCAAAGCACAGACATGGTCTGACTTAAATTTCAGCTGCATCCCTTTGGCTACTCGGTAGAGAATGGACTGGAAGCGGGTCGGGGCAGAGGCAGGGAGGCCAGGCAGGAGGCCAGGTGGGGGCCATGGTGGCTTTGAGCCAGGGCAGTAGCAGCGGAGGAGGCGAAGGGGGGAGGGAATTGGGTCCTGCTTTGAAGGCAATATTAACACAATTTCCTTACAGGATGGTGGGGAGGTGTGAGACAGAGGGAGGGGGCAAAGGGGGCTCCAAAGGTTGGCACCCACATTTGGAGCCTTCACAGATTTCTATGGGCGGTAGCACCTGCACCTTGGAGCTCTGTGCCCTGGAAAGAGGACCCCGCCCCAGCCCCACTTCTCAGCAGACCTACAGATAGGATCTGACAATATCCTGTGGCCGTAGATGTGAACAACACGTTACATCAGCAGCCCCCAGCCCCGTAAACTCTGTTAATGTCGGACACGCATGATCTGCAGCAACCTCAGCACCTGGGCTGCCTGTATCGGCCGCAGGGAAGGCTGGTGGAAGGAAGCAGAAGGAAGCAGAGAGGAAGAGAGAAGGATGCAGGTCTCCCTGCCTGGTCAGTTTGGGTTGTTGTTCAAAGAGAAATGGGCATCATAACCCCAGAGCTGAGACACACACCACCCTTGAAACATGCTTGTTCACTGGGAGGGCGGAGAAGAGAAGGCCGAGCACAAGGGAGGCTGTTTATGACTCACAAAAAGGAGCTGCACAACCCCCTGGGAGAAGGTAGGGCCTCGGGCTAGGAGTCACTCCCCTCCGGGCTGTTCCCACCTTGTCCTCCTGGGGTTCCCCGGGCGCCGGGCAGCGCTGGGCCTGCCCCATGGTGCCCATGCTCTGTCTCTGCCGGCCTGGCCACCGGTCCCCAGGGTGGGGGTAGGGGGAGGCAGCCTGGTGGGTGGCGCCGTGGGGACGAGGGGGTTGGGGCTGGGCAGGCAGGGAATTGCCCTGGACAGGCTCATGGAAGCCTTGCGGGCTGGGGCCTGACTGCCCTGTGTGATCCCACTGCAAGGCTGCAAGGCCATTGTTGGCCGGCAGGGGGCAGGCCACCCAGGCCGTCGTCCCAGCCCCGAGATTTCACACTCGCGCACGCCTTCTCCACCGTCAGGGCCACCCAAGGTGGCTCCCTCCTCTCTCCTGGTGCCGAGGTCTGGGCACTGGGCCACTGCTCACCCTCCAGGCCGAGTTAAACATTAGTGGGAGGTTATCGGGCGGCGACGGGGAGAGAGATCAGGGACCGCCAGACGCACCCCAGCGTCTCCTGCCTGGAGCCACCGGTCCCGGCCCCTGCCAGACAATGCCCGTGGAGGAGTTTGTGGCCGGCTGGATCTCTGGTGAGACGTTTTTCTTCCTTCTGTCACATCCCCCCCTAGCGGTCGGTCACTGCCTGGGACATAGAAGGAGTGGAGAGCAAAGTCCTTCCTGGTGGCTCTGCAACCCAGAGACCAGCTGTCCCAGAGCCCCCTGGCAGCTGCCTCTGGGGCCCGGGATGGAAGGTGTGGGTCCCTAAGCCACACTGTCCTCGCCTCCAAGCCAAAGCGAGCCATCTCCCAGACACACTGCAGACCTTCACCGCGAACCCCACTCTCTGGGCCCGCCCTGTGGGGCTCAGAAAGGAATTCCACCTTTGACCCCAGCAGCTGTCTTGCATTCCCTCTGGGCCTCTGCCCTACCTGGTGATGGGCCGCAGGTCCTGGTGCGGAGGCCGGCTGCGTTTTGGGCCCAGCCCAGCTTCTGGGTGTCCCTCAGCAGAAAGAGAGGGACATTCCGAACCTGCCTCCCGGGGGCTGTGACCTCGCCCAAGGCTCCAGGGCCAGCATCCACTCTGCAGGGCGAGATCAGAATGTGGGGGGGTGGCCTGGGGGCTGGGCTCCCTTCCCCTGGTGCCAGCGAGACTCCCCGTGGGGCCCCCGGCTCCGGACTGCGGGCTGCAGGCTGGGGGGGTAGAGCACTGGGAGGGCAGGGCCTGGTCTGGACCAAGGCCCCGTACTCCACAGCAGGCGTGAGCGGAAGGGAGGAAGGAGCCAGGCCGCCCGGGAGGCGGGAGCACTGGAGAATCTGTCTCACGGCCCCACAGTTAGATAAGCAGGACGGGCGGTGTTGGACACTGTGAGGACACCGCGTCTTTGGCGGTCTCCTCCCTTATGCCTGGGCGTCCTCTGGGAATGTGTTGTCCCCTTGTCCCCACGCCTCCCTGGGCCAGTTTTTGGCGTGAAGGAGGAGGCAAAGGGGCCTGCGGGAGTCCCTTTGGAGTCTGGCGGGAAGGCCTGGCCCCATCTTCTCCTGCTCGAGCTCCCCTCTCCTCGGCCAGGCACGAGGGGCCCCTCTCATAGCATCTTCTTATCACGCAGGAGCTCTGGGCTTGGTCCTGGGACACCCTTTTGACACCGTGAAGGTGAGTCGAGGGGAGGCGTCTCCGGAATGAAGGCTGTCACCGGAACTAGATGTCACGATGCCTCGAGGGAGCAGGGCCTGGCTGATGGCGAGCTTTCCCATCAGTCCCGCGCTGCTGGCATCCTGCCGGGCCGAGAGGGGGGAGCCGGGGGCTGGAGCCAGCCCTGCCCATCCCTCCTGGGCTGCCTGTTCTGTCCTCCTCGCCCAGGTGCGGCTGCAGACCCAGACCACATACCGGGGCATCTGGGATTGCTTGGTTAAGACCTACCGCCACGAGTCGGTGGGTGTCTCCCTTCCCTGGGGCTTCGGCAGAGGGAGGCCTCTGGGTGGGCAGCAGCGGCTTTCTTCTCCCTCGGTGGGGCTCTGCCCTTGGAAGAGAGAAGACCGAAATCGGGGGCTCCTGGGGGCTGGGTGTAGCTCAGCGCCCCAAGGCTGGAGCTGGGGCTGTGTCCAGCCTCCCTCCGGCAGGGCTCAGGACTGGTTTCCGGCCAGAGGGGATCCTGCTGGAGTGGAAAGGGCAAAGAGGAGCCCCCCCCGCCCCCCCGCCCTTGGCCCTAAGGTCGCCTTGTCTTTTTACAGCTTCTGGGCTTTTTCAAGGGAATGAGCTTCCCCATTGCGAGCATAGCCGTGGTCAACTCCGTCCTCTTTGGGGTCTACAGCAACACGCTGCTGGCGCTGACGGCGACCTCCCACCGGGAGCGGCGAGCCCAACCTCCCAGCTACGCACATGTCTTCCTAGCTGGCTGCACTGGAGGCTTCGTGCAGGTGAGGGGGAGCGGGGCATGCACACGCAGGTGGGAGGGAGGGCGGGGCATGCACACGCAGGTGGGAGGGAGGGGCGGGGCATGCACACGCAGGTGGGAGGGAGGGGCGGGGCATGCACACGCAGGTGGGTGGGAGGGGCGGGGCATGCACACGCAGGTGGGTGGGAGGGGCGGGGCATGCACGCGCAGGTGGGTGGGAGGGGCGGGGCATGCACGCGCAGGTGGGAGGGAGGGGCGGGGCATGCACACGCAGGTGGGGGCGCGCACGTAGATGTACCTCCGGAGGGGTCGGCCGGGCTCAGTGCTGTGGGAAGACCTCTCTCCCGGGGACGCATTGCCCTGGAGAACTGATAGCCTTGCCAGAACCCCCGAGCCCAGCCCTCCAGCCCACGCCCCGCTCAGCCCCTTTGCCTGCAGCCTCAACCAGGCCCCAGTCCATAGATCTCTCTGGGAGAGGCCCGGGTATTAATCATTAAAGAGCACCCGTGGTTTAGTTTTGGTCTTTGTTCTCAGCATTTAAGGATCCGGCTTTTGATTGGCGGGGTGGAGGAAAGAGAAACCTCCGGGCACGTGGGGAGTGGGCAGCTGATGGGGGCTGTGAGCACAGAGGCAGAGGGACCTGTGCCCGACTCCACCCTGCACCCCAGCCCGGCGCCTGATGTCACCCTCCATTCAGCACCTGCCCTCATACCCCTAACACCCTTTCTGGGGCACAGACCAGGGACAAAGGACGGAATGAGGTGGCTCACTCCAGTGAATTAATGATTCACAAGACCCCCACCGGTCCTGGCTTTCCTTCTGTCCCTTCTTGTGCGGGGCACACGCCTACGTCTTTCCCAAGCTCTGAGACCTGCACGCCACCAAAACAAGGGAGAGATGTGAGACTCCACGCTAGCGCCGGGCCCAGCCAGGCCCCGCTCCACAGTCACCCTCCCCTCCAGCTCTTTGCAAAGCCCAACCCATAGCTGAACTGGGGACTGTAGGCTCACAGATGGGGACCGGGTTCAAGGACCAATGGGAACCTGGTTTGCCATTAAGCCCATGGATTCGGCATCACGGGGTCTTGGAGTAAAAATTGGGTTTTAGTGTGGAGATGGGGAGGAAGAGGCAGGATGTGACTCCGGCTAGCCCGGGGCAGGGAATGACAGCCCGGGACGTGCCCAGAGGCTGACCCTGTCAGACAATGTGGCAGCATCTGTGGTCCCCACTGCGCCTGCGGGCCCGGGATGGGGAGCGGAGGGACCCTGAGCCACCCCTGCTTGCCACCCGAGCTTTGGCTCAGCCATTTCCTCACCGTCAGGAGCCCTGGGCTCAGGGGCGTGTGCCCTGGGGACTCCTGAGCATGTTGACATCAGGGTCCCGCCTGAGAGGGAGGGAGCCCAGCGCACCGTCCTTCCTGCCTGAGCAAAGTCGATCCTCAGTCCCCGGAATGTCGCTGCCAGAGCCGGCTTCCAGGGCTGAGGAATGAAGCTCATGCACTTTCCACGAAAGAAAACCCTCGTCACACGCTAACCTCAGCCTGACCTCAGCCTGACCTCAGTTCTCATCGGGACTTTAACAGCTGACCTTGACCTAGTGCGTCCCTGACGCTCACGTCAGCCCCCGGCCCAGGTCCCCTCCGTATCCACCCAGGGTCACCCTTAGCCCTAACAGTGCCCCAGATGTTTGTCGCTTCTGCCTCCGTCAGTGGTAAGAGTCCTAGGACCCACAGAGCCCACCATGACCCAGCTTCTCTTGGGAACCTCGTGGTTGGGGGTTTGCGGGAGGCAGGAAGGGCTGGCCCAGTGCTTGACCCCCTCCGGGGCCTCTGAGAGGTGTCCAGCAGGAAGTGCAGGGAGCGAGAATCTGCGAAGTTGAGTCCCCACCAGGCCGGAGGTGACCTCCTCCACTCTGGGGAGGGGTCAGACCTGTCTCACGGACCCAGACTGAATCCTTCCTTCAGACCCCATCACTGCCGGTGCCTGCTCACCCCTGGCTTTGGGGAGGCTAGAAACTTCCCCCCGCTCTTGGAGAAACAATCCAGGACTGTCCCCGAGCGCGTGCCGGTGTCCAAGGAGACGGCAGTGCCGCCGGCCGCTGGGGCCAATGCTAAGGGTGGCGTCTGGTCTGTGCCCCGGCCTGCCGGCAGCAGGGGTGCCGAGCCCCGCGGGCAGACGCAGCCCTACTCTGCCCCCCACCATCCTCTTGTTAGGGTCCTTCTCGCCTGGAGCCCACCCAGGTTCTCCGCGCTACCTTTCCTCCAGGTCTACTGCTTGGCCCCTTTTGACCTCATCAAAGTCCGACTACAAAACCAGACAGAGCCGAGGGCGCGGCCGGGGAGCCCCCCGCCCCGGTACCGGGGACCCGTGCACTGCGCTGTCTCCATCTGCCGGGAGGAGGGGCCCCGGGGGCTCTTCCGGGGAGCCTGGGCCCTGACGCTGAGGGACACCCCGACGCTGGGCATCTATTTCGTCACCTATGAGTGGCTCTGCCGCCAGTCCACGCCAGACGGCCAGAACCCCAGTAAGTGGACTGCGTGAGTGGGAGGGGGACAGAGAGGAGTGGGGGAGGGGAGCTGGCCCCGGTGCGGAGGAAGGGGAGGGACCCGGGGCACTGGGGGGAGGGGGTGCTCTGCCCCTCTCGGCCTGACACCGCTTGGGGTCCTCCGCCCCAGGCTCAGCCTCGGTGCTGGTGGCAGGGGGCTTCGCAGGCATCCTCTCCTGGGTCGCGGCCACCCCCCTGGACGTGATCAAGTCCCGGATGCAGATGGCGGGGCTGAAGCACAGGGTGTACCGCGGGGTGCTGGACTGCATGGCGAGCAGTGTCCGGCAGGAAGGCCTGGGGGTCTTCTTCCGGGGGCTCACGATCAACAGCGCCCGCGCCTTTCCTGTCAACGCCGTCACCTTCCTCAGCTACGAGTACCTCCTGCGCTGGTGGGGCTGAGCGTGGCCAGGAGTGTCCCCAGCTGCCCCCCAGGCTGCACTGCCCAGATGGGAGGTCAAGGGGATCGCACCGGCTTGCCTCTCCGTTTCCAGAGGCCCTGCCCTTCCTGACGGGCCAGCAGTCCCCGTGGGGGGCAGGAGGCCCGGCTCCTGGACTCCGGAACCCAGGGCTGGCTTCACCCCCGCGGCAGCACTCGCCTTGGCTCCCATGCTCCCGGAGGCTGTGAAACACACTCAAGGGCCCTGGGGCTGGTGACATTCCCCGCGGGCCTGTGACTTCACCCCTCAGAGCTCTCAGAGCCTCCGGGGCACTACCCACCCCCTGGATTCCAGCACCACGTCCTCAAATGCCCCCCACCTGCTCCCCGCACACCTCTGCTGGAGAGCAGCCTTCTCTCCCCTGCTGGTCGAGAATCCTTTGGTGGCTCCCTTGGCCTGTGGGGAAAAGCCCCACCTCCTGGGCCCTCTCTTCCCTGGGCTCTTGGGCGGCCCTTGATTCCCTCCTGGCCAGCAGAGGGGAGCACCCACTCTTGGCCAAGCCTGCTCCTCCGCCAGGGCTGAGCACTGTCTGCCGGAGTCCTTCCTGGCAGGCAAGGAGCCCCCCTTGCCCCCCACTGGCTGTGGGGTTTTCGTACCATCCCAGCCTCCTTCCTTTTTTCCCCCGCCCCGCCCCCTGATCCCAACCACATCCCCCATATGCCTCGATCACAGTCCCCCATTGTTGATTTGCTTCTCAACCTGACCCCGTGACACAGGGCGCTCCTTGAGATGAGGGGTCAGACTTCTGACTGGTTTCTGCACTCCAGCCACCACACCTGCTTTCTTAGTCCTGTCCCCCGTGTTTCCACTAGAGGTTTTGGCAGCCCGGCCCGTCTCAGAGTGGTGCCACGAGTCGGGGGGCCACTCCCCCCCGAGGGGTCTCCCGTCCCACCCTCATTGATGGCGCTTGTTTTCTTTACCCATCTCAATTGCTAAGTGGCAATGACAAGTTGGCTAAGAAGGTTTGCTTAATTGGCAATAAAGCTGAGCCGAGTTTGTAACCACTAATGTCCCGATCTGGTGTGAGATCAACCTGGGCCCACCTTATGGTGACCTGAATGCCTGAAATTCTTGCCATTTACTGGGAGCTCCCTCTAAACACCATCACAGTAGGGGCGCTTGGCCGGGTCCTTCAGTGGAACATGAGAGTGGTGATCTCGAGGTCGTTAGGTTCGAGCTCCATACTGAGTGCAGAGATTACTTAAAAAAATAAAATCTTAAAAAAAACCCCACAAACCATCGCCGTATTATCATACTTTACAACATTATAGCTATTATCACAGCCTCAGCTCAGAGACAGTGTTTAACTTGTCCAAGGTCACACAGCCAGAGTGCCGCACGGCTCGCCTGAGCACATCTGAGCCTCCAGCTCCAAAGCCCACTTACTCGGCTACTCTGCTCTCCCTGAGACTGTCTCCCACCAAAGTTCAAGCTCCCCTGGGCTTGGCCTGATGGCATCAGCCCCCCCCCCTTGCCAGGGTTCTCCTTCACTGGATCATGGGCTGCTGATGGTGGGTGGCCCCTGAGTCGTCCCCCCTTCCTTGACTGTCACGGTGCGGCCACAGGGCTGGTGGCCCAGGAGCCGGGCTCGGCTTCCTAACCTCCCCTAGAGCTCAGCGGGCCCCCGTGCTTGGGCCTTGGCTCAAGAAATGTGTAACGCGTGCGCATTGCCTGTCTCTTGCCTTCGAGGAGATGCCTTACTTTTGGCCCAAAGTGTTGACCCCCGAAGGCCCTGCTGGGGAAGCAGGAGGCACCCCCTCGGCCAGGAGCCTGGGTGCTGGGGGTGCAGCCTTTTATGCACATTAAAGTCTGAGAAACGATGTCCAGGTGCTCCCCCGGCCGACACGCGCTGCCCTTTCGAGCTGAGGGAGTCGTCAGTCCAGCAGACGTGATCCGAACTCCCAGCTCCGGAGGCTTCCCCTCCTGCCCGGACTCAGGGAGCCTGTGCTCCTGAGATGGAAAAATGGGGTCTGTCTCAGCCGGTCACTGCCCTTTCTGTGCCTCAGTTTCCTCTGGTGTCAGGTCCCTCTGTGAGCCCCAATTGCTGTCCATCCCCGCCGCGGGGCCAGGCATTTGGGGGCTGGATTTGGCGGTGGGTCCAGCGGTCAGTGGGGGCGCGGGGTGGGGGCAGGGGGTGCCTGGGAAATGGGCTTATAATGGGCAAGAAGGGAGCATGCGGTCAGGGTGGTCCTCTGTAGTTTGCCTTCCCTCCCTCCCTCCTTTCTCTCTTTCTTTCCTTTCCTTCCCTTCCCTTACTTCCCTTTCTCTCTTTCTTTCTTTCTTTCTTTCTTTTTCTTTCTTTCTTTCTTTCTTTCTTTCTTTCTTTCTTTCTTTCTTTCTTTCTTTCTTTCTTTCTTTCTTCCTTCCTTCCTTCCTTCCTTCCTTCCTTCCTTCCTTCCTTCCTTCCTTCCTTCCTTTCCTTCTCTCTCTCTCTCTCTCTCCTGGGCTACATACCCAGCATGGAGCCCAGCTTGGGACTTGAACTCACAATCCTGAGATCAAGACCTGAGTTGAGGGGCACCTGGGTGTCTCAGTCAGTTAAGTGTCTTCGGCTCAGGTCATGATTCCAGGGTCCTGGGATCGAGCCCCATGCCCTGCTCAGCAGGGAGTCTGCTTCTCCCTCTGCTGTTCTTGTGCTCTTTCTCTCTCACTCGCTCACTGTCTTTCTCAAATAAAATAAATTAAAAAAAAAAAAAAAAAGGAGCTGAGCTGAGATCAAGAGTCAGCTACTTAACCGACGGAACCACCCAGGCGCCCTATGGCCAAGGATGTTTCTAAAAGCCACATGTTTTTACATGAGCAGGGGCTCGTAATACTCCTGTTTAAATTCCTCAAGGAATTAACGTGTTGTTAGAGGTCATCAATCTTTTGGAGAGCTCACTGAGATCGAAGGAGTCCCTGAGAACCAAACGGCGAACGCACCTGCTTTGAGGTTGACAATGGGGCTGGCGTCTGAGCCTTGTGTGTAAGGAGCCTGTGACTTGGACAAATGTAAATGACACCTTGTCGGTTTCCGTGCTGCCAAATGTGACGCTTATTTTTTTAGCAGTGATCACAGCAGGAGAAATTACAGGAGGCTGACTGACAAGGACTCTGTGCGCACAGGGGTAGGAGAAATGTGGGGCGCCCCTGGCTTAATTCACTTCTTCCAGACTCACTCAACAGCTGAGCCACAGGATGCACTTGGCGAATGTGACTTCATTGGTGTTTCCAGCCTGACACTGTCCCAAGCCCCAGGCCCACACTGCTGGCTGTCTCTGATCATGCATCCTGGAGCGTCCCAAAGTGCCTCACATTCCCCCCAACCCCCCGCCTGCCCTACGGCCCAGAAATGTCCTCAGGCCAGAGGTCTCAGAGAAGCTCCCCTCCTCCCGCATCAAGGGAGTTCCCAGTTCCTGCTAATCCAGCTCCTAAAGTTTTCTAGGACTCACTCCTAGTGTGCGGGCCACAGTTTGAGAACCACTAGCCGGTGCTCTCCCGTAATCCCCACTTCATCTGGAATTGCAGCCTTTTTCCTTTATGATTCTTTTATGATAATTGTTTTTCCTCTAAGCTATGAGCTCCTCGAAGCAGAGACCTTGTCTTTTTTTGTTCATCATCAAAACGGTAGCGGGCACAGAGTTGTTCAATAAAGAGCTTGGAACAAATGAATGAATGAGTAAATGAAAGAAAACCGGTCTTCCCAACATCCCCTCCGGCAGGCTGCTGCTCTAGACTTTACCTAGAGCTCTCCCACTACAAGGCAGCTAGATTCCAGATCCGCTGTTACAAACACAATCTGAAAGCCAGGACTAACTTTTCAAGAAGTAAGGGAACTTCCCAAGCACCCCTTCAAAACAAGGAAGTAAGTGCAAATCGGGGCGTCCAAACTGGAGCTGCCCTTGGGGCTCACACTAAGGCTGAGACCTTAGAGGTTAAAGAACTTCACGGAGCTGAAGACTAGACACGCACAGGGGCGCTGAACCCAAGACTCATAAATTAAACCAAGATTCTGGAAAGGGATACACCTTTCGTGAAAGGGTAAACCAGAAAACCTCCACCCACCAGTAAATGGAATCTACAAAGAAACTCTGTAGTGGACAGAAATTAAGAATAAGAATCCCCTCTGTGAACCAGGAATCACACGTCCGTTCAGGGTACTTCAGGTCTGGAGTATCTTTTCCGGAGAAATTAATTTCTTGTGGCAGTAGCGCCCCCTGGTGTCTGATAGGAGTAATTACACATTTTTCTGAAGGAGCGCTCCCTAAATCAGACCTTCAGGTTTTCCAGAGATGAAAAATAAAAAATAAACTAAAAAGATATTTTTAAAAATTATTCCCACAGCCAGAAATCAAGAGACACAAAGAAAAAAAGCCACCATGAGTTAAAGCAGCGGTAGAAACAAAAAACAACAGATCTAGCGCCCCCCCCCCAAGGCTATATATAGGTCACTTCCTATTTCTCCAGGGGGCTGGAGCACCTTGGGAGCAAGGACTGCGTCTTATTCATCTCTGCCGCCCTCTGAACAGAGAGGGTGTTCATCACAGGCTTATAGATAAACGGAAACAACGCCCGCACTTTGTCCTGCCCTCACTGCACCCCTGGTGATGCCCGCAGGGCGGAAAGGGATGCCCAGCCTTTCTCTGTGGGACTCAGCAGGCGTCTTCTTCCTTCCTGTCCTTCTCTGTGCCTCTCACCCTGCCCATCCGGTCCCACCGAATGCTATAGCTTCCTAACTTCCTTGGTTTTCCTGTTTCCACCTGAGCTCCCCACCTTCCCATGTGATCTCCGCACAATGGCCAGAATTCGATTTTCTAAAATATAATACGTGTTCCTCCGTTGTCCACCAAGAACCCCCTCCGAACTGCTTGTCTCACTTGAAATGACCGGGAATGCTGTGGCCCAGAGGCCCCTGCCTTCCTCTCCACCCTCCTCCTCCACTTGCCCCCGCCCCGCACCCCCCCAACTCCCACCACAGGCCACAGGATAGCTTCTCCGGGCCGAGATGTCTGTGCCTGCTGTTCCCTGGGCAGAGAACGCTTCCTTGGGAACCGGAGGTGCTTCTTTCCATTTGCAACTCAGCCCAAAGGCCTTCTCCCTAACTCCCCTCTCCCAGCCCTCTCGATGGCATCATTATTTTATTCTCGTCTTAGCACCGATTTCCATCTAAAATGACCGTGTTTATTGGTTTGCTTGTCTCTTCTTTATCTCCTTCTGCTAGAAAGTAAGGGCTTGGAGAGGAGGGATCCTTTCTGTCTTGTTCTTTATGAGCTGCAGGGTCCTGGAACAGGGCCTGGCCCGCAAGCAAAGAAGTCAGTAAATACCGCTTGAATGAGCCAACAAAGTCTCCTGAAGACAGGCCAAGAATGTTCCAGGACAGCAGCGCACGAAAGGAAAGGGTTCCTTGTGGCTTTAAAAGAGAAGCTCCGGGGAAGGCAGTGACATGGCCCTCAGGCTGAGCCGCTCTAAGGAGAGCACGGCACCCAGGACAGGGGGCTGGTGTGTCCCCTCCTCGTTACTTTGGTCAGGTCTTTAGAGATCATACGATTTGGGTTTTAACATTTAAGGTCAGAACTGGGATGATTTCGGCAAAGGGACAATTGAATACAGGTAGGAAAACTAGAATCTGGGAGGAAAGCCTAAAGGATTTGGGACTTGGAAGACCAGCAGGTAGCCTCGGCACTGTTTAAAAGTGAGCTGTCAGGGCTGCCTGGGTGGCTTGGCCGGTTAAGGGCTCGACTCTTGATTTGGCCTCAGGTCACGATTCCAGGGTCGTGGGATTGAGCCCTGCATCAGGCTCCACACTCAGCAGGGAGTCTACTTAAGACTCTCCCTCTGCCCCTCCCCCTGCTTGTGTGGCTGCCCTGGGCGCCGAGTCCTAGACCACAGTGCCCCCAGAAAGCTGTCCCACACCGGTTTGTGATGACCTATTGCCTTTCAGGCCACAGGAAGATTCTGGCCTGAGCTCGACTCCTCACCAGCCCAGGTCTGTCTGTGCCCACAGCCCATGGCCCTTCCAGGTAAATCCATCCTCCTCAAGTCCTACTCCCCGATCGGGCTCAGGCTGCCCATCTCTCACCTGGCCCAATCGGACTCTGTCTGCCGGTGGCTCACATCTTTGACCCGCCCTCCGCATCTCAGTTATTCTAGAACCCCCACGAATGATCGGTCCCCATCCCGACTGAGACCCTTTGGGGTGCCCCACCACCAGGTCTGGTGAGCTAAACAGCCCTCCCGTTCCCCAAGCCCCCCCCCATGCGCTCTGGAGGGACCGCCCGCCTCCGCCCACCACACTGCGCTCCTTCCCTCCCAGCCAGCTTCCACGCCCGCCACCCCTTGGGGTGGACTGGCCTTCTCGCTCTTCCAGCTGTCCTTCAAGCTGCATCACTGTTGCAAGGTCCTGCCCAGCGGGGAAGCCATTTTTGCAACCTCACCACGCGGGAAGCTTGCTGGAGAGATGCTGTGAAATGATCAGATGAACACATGACTCTTCCCAGTTTTGGCTCCTTCCAGTTTCCCTAGACTGTCCCTAGCCTGGCCCCCTCCTTCCTAACACCACTGGCCAGCCCCGATCTGACAGCGGAGTCCGAGAGCCGCAGAATGTCCCAGGGCGATACTCGGGATCCGTCTGTCAGCGGGTAAGGAGGCCCCATTCCCTGGGAGCCCTTCCTGCTGGATTGCTGGAAGAGGGGGCGTCCCTCTGGTCCCCTGCCGGCGCGGTGCGGCAAGCCTCAGTAGCCAATTGAAAGAATCTCAGTTGAAAGTTTTCGCCCTCCTCCCAGGAAATTAACACCCTGACCTCTTTTCTGACTACAAACTTTATTTCCAGAAGCAGAACTGTTTCAGAGTTCCAGGGATTGGCCTGTTTGTAAAGCCCCAATTTCACCTTCCCGAGGCCCAGCCTCCCAAGAGGCTCGGAAACTAGGCGCTAGCGTCACCCTCCCTCACGCCCCCTCTTTAGACCCCTCTTCTCCAGGCTTGGACAACTTTCTCTCAGAGCTTAGACTGGGTCTCCCAGCTTGTCCCCCTTGCACACCTTTCACAAGAGCTCCATTTCCACGGGAAAGAGACCAGCCTCCCATCTGCCTTCTAGAGAGGCCGTTTCCATGGGAAACAGGAGAGGAGAGGCTCGGGTGAGCCACGAGGGGCCCTTCACAGGCAGCAGAGCCTCTCCACCTCCTCCTCGCAGGCGTAGAATTTTTCAAAGAGCGCAGGGGAGGGGCTGTTGCACTCCAGCCACCTCCTGAGTGTGCCCAGAGCCCGGAGGGCATCGGCTTTGGTGGGCAGGGGCTGGAAGCCGTCCTCCCCGCCCCCCTCCTCGGCCTCGGCGGCGCCCGTCTCCTCTTTGCACGCTCCAGACGGGGGCTCCTCGCCCTCCAGGTCCACAAAGCGGGCAAACTCCTGGAGGCTCAGCCCACTGGGGACTGGCGGCAGCTCGGAGGCGTCGTCGGGGGCCGGGGGCAGCTGGCAGGGAGCCAGCCCTTCCCGGATGAACCCGCTGACGATGAGCTGGGGGGGCACCTTGGCCCAGGCCGCCGCCGCCAGGTGCAGCGCATCCAGCACCGTGAGGCCTGCCCCGGCCTCGGCCAGCGAGACGCCGGCCCTCCTGCTCTGCACGGCGGCCAGCTTGCCCAGCAGCCGGTGCCGGTAATGCGTCTTGAAGGCCCGGACCACGGAGCTGGGCAGGGCCGGCGTGCTGCTGCCGGCGGCGGCATCCAGGGGCAGGAGCCGCACGTGGCGGAGTCCGGGCAGGCTGGCCAGCTCCTCCAGCACCCGGGCCGCCAGCAGCAGAGTGACCTGGCGGCCCTGGCGGCCCATGTCCCTGTCGAACTTGGCCAGCCACTCGGACCAGGGGATGCCCAGGTCAGGGTGGTAGGAGGCAGGCAGGGCCTCGCTGCTGACCCCAAAGAAGCACCTGGGCGCAGCCTGGAGCCCACTGACCAGCAGCCGCCGCTTCTCCGTGCCCCTGCTGTTGGCGCATAGTAGCACCCGCACACGCTCACAGGGCCCCCCGCTGCCGGGCACGGCCCGATACAGCAGAGGCACTTCGGCACAGCCGAAAACGTCCTCTGGGGAGAAGTCTTTAAAAGAAAGAGGAGGCTGGGCCCGGGACGTGGGGCCTGGGGGAGGGGGCTCGGGGGGGAAGGGGGGCGCAAGTACATGGCGGGCCCCAAAGCCTACGTTGTTCCGGCGCTTCCAGCGGACCAGCCAGCCGATGCTGGGTACAAAATCCTGGCCCATTATGTCGGCCAGTTCCTTGGCTTTGTGGAGCAGCATGGGCCCCGTGATGTCCCAGGCCTTGGCCCGGGCGATGTGGTACCAGCAGAGCAGAGCCTCGTCGATCCCGCTGTACTTGGACTCCCGCTTGCGCTTGCGCTCCCGGTTGGCTGTGCCGCTGCACCAGTCCGCCAGCAGCTTCTCCTTGTTCTTGCAGATGCGCGAGATCTGGGGCTGGGAGACCCGGAAGCGCCGGGCCACCTCCGACTGGGACATCTTGGACTCATCCAGGAGTTCCAGCACCTGGATCTTCTCGGCCAGGGACAGGGCGTGAAGCTTCTTCTTGCTGCCCAGCTCCATGGCTTCTCTACGGCACCTGTCGGGGTAGGAAACAGTGAGCGGGGTCTGGATGGCCGAGGCCAGGAGGCTGGGAAAGGAGCACAGGCAGGCGAAGAGAATACACGGGGATGGGGAAGAGGCTAGTGTGTGGCAGAGACCAGGGAAGACTGGGCCAGCTGGGAGAGG
>CM052815.1:5571749-5640800 GCA_028533885.1 Nasua narica
CCAGGGGCCAGGATACACAGAGCAGGAGGCAGAGGCTCCCAATTCAGTCAAGGGCAGGAGCTGAATGTCCAGGTCCAGGAAGAACAAAAAGGGGATTTTGGAGGTAGGCTTTTTTCATCGAGTTAAAAAACAGGCACATTATCCAACGTCTCCCTGTGGCCCCCAAGCTGCTGGCCTGGCCCCCTGATTCTTCCCCTCTCCCCACGAAACCAAAGGGAATAAGGAGGGGAGGCAGAAGACAGGAAATTCCAAGGGCGGGGAATGCTTCGGTCATTAAGAGATCGCCTGTGAGCAAGCCAGGTGAGCACAAGGAAGAATCCCGTGAAGCTGCGACTCCCCCAGGGTGGGGTGGAGCGGGTCAGGGCAGAGCCAGGAGAGTGACCGAGAGCATCCTGGCTTGGGCAAAGGATCCTGGGTAGCAGGAAGAGAGAGGGCTGCAGAGAGGGAAGGAGGCAGGGAGGCTAAGCGGCACGAAGGGCCTGGAAAGCTCCTTGCAAGCACTGCCTCAGCCTGCTCTGCTTCTCCCGGCAGAGCCACCCTGGCCTGGCCCGCCTCCAGGGGAAGGGAAAGCCCTGCGGACCGAGTGGAGGCAGAGCTGAGGAAAGCGAGCCGCTCCCCCACTCATACTCGGAGGACACTGCTGGAACCCTGTGACCGCCGGGCCCGGGCCCGAGGCAGGCAGAGCGAAAGCACTTCACGGAGAGCAGGGGGAAGCTGGGCCACGGGTACACCCTGGGGCAGCGTGCTGCTCCGTTCTCCCTGAGGGCCAAGGGCCAGAGGCGGTCAGAGCTGCCACCTTAGCCTGCTGCCGCCAAAGGCAGGTTGGCACGACCACCCGAGGTTCTCTGGACTTGTGAACGAGGAGGAAGGGAGGGGTGGGTATGAAAACGAGAGAGGGAGAGAGAAAGAGCCCTAGATGTAGGGGGGGGCGGGGGCGGGGCCCATCAAGAGGAGTTCTGGTTCTGGTAGATGGAAGCTTTCTCCTTCAACAGGTCCAGACACAAGTGGCAGCTCCAGCTTCCTGCAGAGAAGCAGAAAGGGGTCAGGGTGGCCCCCCACCACCCCGAAGTGCCGTCCCGCCACCCCCCACGGCGCCCCGCCTGCAGAAGGACCAGCGGCAGCAAGGCTGGGAGATGGTCTGCGGTGGCAAAGTTTCAGGGTTAGCCTGAGCTAAAAGAAACCTCCAGGGCTTCAAATAGCATGAAAAATCATTCTCAGTGGTGATGAAAGAAATAATCACGTGGAGGACTATTTCCAAATTCAGACTCCTGGGCCCTCCTGGCCCCTTTGAATCAGAAATCTCTAGGAGCGCTGGGGCAGACCAGATTTTTTAAAGCATCCCAGCTTTACCCTTGTGATTACAGAAGAACCAAACTCTGTTCTCATGGCCCCAAAGGCCAGAATGAAGATCATGAATAGTGGTTCTAGAGAAACCAGTTTTGACTCCACTTAAGGTAGCTTTCCGGGAAAACCATGGAAAGATGAGAGGAGCTCTCCACCATCACTGGGTGTTTAAGAAGCCGAGGACCAGTGACAGGAAAAGGGGGTGCACTCTGACAACCCAGTGTGTTCCCATCTATCTCTTAGAAGAGATGGGGAAAAACTGGGGAAAATGTCCCTTGCCAGAAAAGTAAGTGCTTCACACTTTGCTTATTAACATTTACTATGGTTGCATTCTTGTGTGTGTGTGTGTGTGTTTTAGAAACAAAACTAGCCCCTTAATGCCTCAAAATTCTAAGTGTAACTGTGTATCCGAGTATGTGAACGTGGATGGGGAAAGAACCCACACCTTTTATAAACGCTTCAGAGACACAGGGCTCTCAATGTAAGAAGGTTCTTTCCAACCCAATGGTCAACACCACAGGGGCTGGAAGGCTTCCCTATAAACAGCCTGCTAAATTGTTAAACATTTTGGGCTTTGTGAGCCACATGCAGTGTTGGGTCTCATGTTCTTTTTTTAAATCTCCTTTAAAAATGTGAAAACCATTCTTAGCTTATGAGCTACACACACTAGCTGCGGCCAGATCTGGCTGATTAGCTATAGTTTGGTGACCCCTTGACTTCAGAGCCTAGACCACCTCACAGCTTCTAGAGGATTCTCCCTCAGCTGCCTGCAGCTCTGACAGTACTTCAGTAGGAGGGCCCTTCTACAGTTCACGTAGAATTTTATCCATAAATTGGTGTTTCATGGTAAAAAAAATAAAAGATGGAACACACTACTTCTCCCCAAAGTAGATTTATAAACTAAACATGACAGATGACAATAGCGGTGTGCTCCCCTACAGCTGCTAAAGGACTCAGACTTTGTTCGTGTCCCCTTCCCGGGGCGGGGGCGGGGGGGCAGCAGTGTGACCCATATTACAGGTCAGGCTAACCACATGGGGAGCCACTTTCTCTGGTCTGTAATGCTGGCCCACATCCTTTGTGGACCGTAAAAGCCCCTGGGCATTCACATCCTCCTGAGCAAGCTCCCGAGTGTCTACACAGGAGGGGTTTGGGCACATAGATCTGGCTGGAGCGGTCCTGCGGAGACACAGCCGCTTTCTGGCGCCACCACTGGTTTGGCTGAAGAGCGTCCGCAAACGTGGCGCGTTACTCAGCAAACTACGGGGGGGGGGGGCAGACTGACCAACTCAGGCTCCAATGCCTTTCCAGGCTGGGCGAGGGAAGAGGGAAGAAGCAGACACTCAAAGCCATCCCAAAGAGCGGACGATACCAAAGCCTCACATCAGACAAACTACAAACGGAGTTTCCTGGACTGGGCGGAGGAGAGCAAACCACTCCTTCCGGTGACTGTTTTCCGCTCAGCCCCCGTTTTCTCTTTGGTTGTTGATTTTCTGCACGTCTAAATGTATCTGGTGATAACGCGCAAATGTTAAGCCCTCGAAGCCGAAATGCTAGGAAAGCATTCTAAGTGAAGACAAAGCGTTCCCTGATCTGGAAGAACACGTAAGAGAACTCACTTATTGTGCAAGTGATTTTCCAAATTACTAATAAGGTACTTTTTCTGCGTAAGAGATCGGGGCAACCTACCCTCAGGAGGCTCAGACATGGACGGGGTGAGACAGTACATATGGTAGCCACGGTCACAGTCGTCGCAGAAGAGCAGCTGGTCCTAGAGGAGGCAAGATGGAGGAGAAGGGGCAGGTGAGTGACCAGTGGAGGGTGGGCAGGGATGCGAGTTTCCGCAGACACTGCTGCTCCTTCCAAGAGGGGGCGGGGCAGCTGCCAGGGAAGAGCAGACTCGGGAATTTCTGGAGAGGACATTCTCCACCCAGACCGAGTGAGACACTGTCCCACCACCTGAACCTTACCAGCTTCCGAACTCAGCTCGTGGCCCCTACTCTAGTCCCCCACATTCTATTCTTCACAGAGGAAGCTTCTCTTTCAAAAATGTTAGGACACAGTACATCACTCCCAACGAAACCCTCGGGCCTGGTGATGCCTGCCTTCCGACCCCTTCTCCGACTGCGCTCCTGCTGCAGGGAGGCCCCCGCCGGCCAAACTGCCCTGGTCCACCTGGCCCGTCGGCCTGCAGGCCCCGGCCTCGGTGCTCCCGTCCAGGGCACGCTGTGCCCGCGAACCTTCTCATCGCAACAGCAGCACCACGTCCTCGGAGAAGCCAGCTCTGTCTCCCTACATCAGGCGCCCGGCGGCCCTGGCCACACCGCTGCTGTCCCTCTCTTCCCCATATGCCCCAAAACAGTGGTGCCTTTCCTCGCTCGCTGCCTATTCCCCAGCAGGAGGGCAATTCCCTGGAGGGAGGACCCTGCTGGTCTTGTTGAGCGCCCTGAGTGCCCGGAACGGGGTCTGACGCCAAGCTGGTCTCCGGAGACACCTGCCGGGCACACGCCCCCTGGGGCGCCGGGAGGCAGCTACGGGGCAGGGGGTTAGCGGGGGCGGCACGGGGACACGCACGTCGTTCTCGGAGGTGCCGCAGATGTTGCAGCACTTGCACTCGATGCACTGCCAGCGGTAGGTCTTCACGGCCGCCATCATCACCGGGGTGAACTGCAGACAAGACGGGTGCCCTGCGGGTGGGTGGAGGGGCGCGTCACACAGGCGGCGGGGGCCAGGGGCGCGTGGGGGCTCCTGGGGGGGGCCCTCGGCCCTGGGCTGGGCGTACCTGAGCGGCCGCAGTCCGAGCAAGACACCAGCTCCTCGGGGTGCCCCGTCTTCTTGTTGATCTTGGAGTCCCCCAGGCAGAAGTCGCAGTAGTTGTTGGGCAGGGCCAGGCCGTCGGGACCCTTCTTGGCTACAGAGAAGAAGAGAGCTCCAACCAGGCTCCCGGGGGCCTCGCGGCACCCAGCAGCCCTGCAGGGAGGGCTTCCGGGGAGCAGGCTGACTGACTCCCCGGGGCCCCGCCTCCGACGCGTCAGCTTACACTTCTGCTCCTCCGACCTCTGGGAAACCGGGGTGGGTGGCTGCGAGTCTTCCTTGTCCTCACCCTCCTCCTCGGCCAGGTGGGAGTGGGCGTAGTGGTAACTGAGGCCCGGTCGGTTCTTGTAACGTTTTCCACAAACTGGGTGGGGACGAGAGGAGAGAAAGGTGTTGGGATCCGCGAGTGCCACACCCCGCCCCCCCCCGCCCGCCCAGCTACGGGGCTCCACCTGAGGCAGAGGCCACCACCCTGCCCCCACCGGCTGTGTCTGCGACAGGCCTTCCGCGATGGCCGCCTGCCCTCGGCGAGGAGCATCAGGCCCTGGGGCTCTCCAGTGTCCGTGGCTCCTGCCTCTGTTACACCCCAGCCCACAGCCACCTCCGCCCTTCCACACTGGCTGTCTGGGAGGCTGAACCCTGGCCCCATTACCACTTGCCCTGGGAATAGTCTGGGGAGCTCCAGGTGAGGAAGGGAAGGGAATTTCTAAAATTTTGTAATACGGCAGGAAGGAAAAAAGGTAAGGAAGAGACTCCAGACTTTTTTTTTACCTCTCAATAACCGTGGGAAGCTTGAGCTACTCCATGTATACCACAGAGCTCATCCCTGCCCAATGACGATAAAGGAGTAGGGAGTGGATCACTTGGGGAATCACCTATCAGGCGGTCTGTTGGGGTATCTGGCCCCCAAGGGAAGACACTCCCCCATCAGTGCCCTGCCCAACCCTGCCAACCAGCAAGGAACGCAGAGCCCCACGGGGCATCTTATACTCTTAAGCAGTGACACCAAGAGCAAGGGGGCCAGCGGGAAGGAATGGGGAAAGGATGGGAGGGGTGGCGGGACGGTGAGAAACATTAGCTGACCACCAGGTGTCTGTCTTGGGGAAGGGGAAGCAGAGGGATCTGTTTATGGCGGGTTCCCGGCTTCTGAAGCCACCCCATGCAGCGGGGCCGAGCAGCCCTAGGAGCAAGTCTGGGGGAGACAAGCGGTGGGAAAGGCAGCTTCCAGGACCGTGAGGGGTGGAGGACGACAGATAGCCCACTGCTCCTATCCCCATGCCATTCCAGAGACTTTTACACTAGCATCACAGGAGATGAGAAAGGTGGGAGAAACAAGGGAGGAGGGAAAAGGGATAGGAAAACCAAAAGTCTGAAAAGTTGAGAGAGCTACCTCTCTGGGGCGCTTTCGAGGTATGCTTTTGTTTGAAACTATCTGAAAGACAGAAAGAAAAGTCATGAGAAGAAGGCCTTGATACACTTGAGACGGGAGCGGCAACAGCAGGAAAGCAGAACAAACGAGAGAGAAACCAGCGGCGATGGTGCTCCCAGGGTGGAGGGACAGAAGTGGGGCGAGTCAGAGAAAAGGGGGAGAGCAGACATTGAAAAACTCGGTGCTGGTCTCTGGGGGCCCTGGCTTGACTGGGGCCAGCAGACCTGGATGCGGTCGACAGAGGGGCCAATTCTGCCTGCTGTGTGCGCCCCCGGCCCCGGCCCCCCACCCCAGGGGACAGCAGAAACCTCTCCCAGAGCATGCAGGTCCCACCCACTGGGTAGCAGAGGCTGGGGCCTCCCAAGGGTCTCAGAGGGAACCAGTGAGCAGGCAGGAAAAAGCATTCAGGCCTTCTGTTACCACTCTGAGCAAGAACACAACCCTCCCTCCTCTCAGATCCTGACCAGGGGCTGGGGCCAAGGCAGGGACTACCCACCCACTGGTGAGGCACTCACTGTCACAGGCATAGGGCTTGTCTCGATCCTCCAGGATGGAAGCGTCCAGCTTCTTACGGGCACTGCCCACACCTTTACCCTGCCCCAAAGGAAAAAAAAACCCAATAGAAAGATGCCCTTATTAAGATGTCTAGGCCTAGGGTGCCTGGGTGGTCTGCCTTCGGCTCGGGTTGTAATCCCAGGTCCTGGGATGGAGTCCCGCATTGGGCTCCCTGCTCTGCAGGGAAGCCAGCTTCTCCCTCTCCCACTCTTCCTGCCTGTGTTCCCTCTCTCGCTGTGTCTCTGTCAAATAAATTAATAAAATCTTTAACAACACAAAACAAAACAAAGATGTCTAGGCCTAAGGAGTAAACTCTCCTGGAAGGGACTGCTAATTTCACTCGAGAGGAAACATGGCAACAAGCAGTAGCGCAGGGGGCACTGCAGGCTCTCCCGTAGGCAGCACCCGGCCCCCTCACCTTGGACTTCCCCTTGCCCCGACGCTTGGGAGTGTCTTCTTCATAGTCCTCATCATCCAGGTCATCCAGGAAGTCTTCTGGTTCTAGGATCCGCTGAGTGGACAGGAGAATTACGATGGGCAGATACAACATACCTCCAAAAGCTCCCCCGCGATGGGCCCGGCCAGGCCACCCAGAACCTCCTCTGTGGGCTGGCCCCTCCACTCTGGCCTCATTCCTCACTGCTCCCCTTCGACACCCTAGAATCCCATTCCTTCTCCCTTCGATGCTTTGGCCTTTCCTTCCCTTGGGACTCTCTTCCTGTTGTTCCCCTGGAGTGCCTTCTCCACCCTCTCCAAGGGGCCGACTCAAATGCCATGTTTTCATAGTCTTCCTTAGTGCCTCAAGAAGCCATGTTCTCTCCTGCCTCTGATCTACTGCCCTAGGAACATAACTATCAGTGGTTCCCTTCTGACAGCTCGGTTCTTAATTTTTTTAAGTCTATTTTTTTTAGTCATCTCCACACCCAGGGTGGGACTTGAACTCATGACCTCAAGATCCAGAGTAGCATGCTCTACAGACTGAACCACTTCTTAGATTTAAACCAAGAGCTCTGTGTGGCACCAGGTGGCTCAGTCGGTTAAGCATCTGCCTTCTGCTTGGGTCATGATCCTGGCGTCCTGGGATCGAGTCCTTAATTGGGCTCCCTGATCAGCAGGGAGCCTGCTTCTCCTTCTCCTGCTCCCCCTGCTTGTGTGCTATCAAATAAATAAAATCTTAAAAAAAAAAATTAGAGCTTTGTTGCTTACTTGTGTGGGCTTATAGGGAGTTTTTTTCCCCTAACTACTCTGCTTCAGCTTCCCTGTATGTGAAATGGGGGCCACGGTACTACTAGGTTGTACCATAGGTACAACCTATGGTTGTAGAGACTAGAGAAAATGAGGGAAAAGCACTTAGCACAGTGCCTGCCATATTTTTAAGCTCTTATCATTTCTGTGTATAGTTTTAGCTTCCCTGTTGGTAAGGACCAGGTCTTCTTCACCCAGGTAACCCCAGGTACCAAAAACATCTGTGACAAAAGAAGATGAATGAGGGAGAATCTGTACTTAGAAGAAAAGGAAGAGGAAAAACTGGATACTAAGAGCAAAGCCAGTCGGTACCCAGTGCTAATTAGGGAACGAGCAGGAACAGAACCCCAGGCGCCTGCCTCCTGGCCCAAAGCCTCTGCTTCCATTCTGATTACTGGGTGGCCTCCCTTAGCTACGGTGTTCATCTTATACCTTCCGTGCTCGACTGTTGGTTACAGGAAACTCGCCCAGGCTGTCATCATCCACTCGGGGGTCTGGGGCACCTCGCTTCTCCAGGGGGTCGGTGCGCAACAGAGCCTCTAAACTACTGCCGTCTTGAGAGATCAGCCCCTCTTTCTTCAAGGTCTGGTCTGTGTCTGCAGGCAAGGTCAGGATGAGGCGAGGCTCAGAAGGGCTGAAAGCAGACCGCTCTGGGTCTACGCAGTGCTAGGCCAGGCACGGGCCAGTCACTGTCTTTTGGTCTCTGGCTGCCCAGGAACCAAGGCACTCCAGTTTACTTGGCACTGGAAATTATCTGTTTACCTGTCTCCTCTATTAGACTGAGCTCTTTAAAGGAGAGAATGGCATCTCATTCATTTTAGCATCTTCAGGATCTAGCATTGGGCCTGTAACGTACGTTGGGTACGTAACAGGTGATTGATTACAGGCCTTACGTGCAGTAGGCCATACCCCTGCTCAAGGAGGGGTGTGCTTTACCTGGTTTAATAGATGGGAAAGAAAGTCTTGGGTCCTCAGGAGGGTGGGCTCGCCGCTTTTTCCGCCAGCGCCGGGCAGGGTAGGAGTATAGCTGCCCAGAGGCCAATCCTGTGGGAAAAAAGAGAGAAAAATAAAGCCCTAGTGCAGTCCTAGGCAATAATATCAAACACTTTCTGGAGGAGTAGCACCTGCCGTCTACCGAGCTCTACAGTGAGGGAAGAATATGGACAGTGAGGGCCTGGGGGTAGAAGGAGGGACAGTTTATGGAAAAGAAAAACAGATGGAACCTCTGGGGCCTTGGCTAACACACAGCTCCCCAGCAGCCCAATGAGAGCCCCAGTAGGGCAGCCCTGCAGAAAACAAAGATGCCGGTACGAACCTGTCTGCTTCACCCTCCCTGGGATTCTAATCAAGGCAAGACCGTAGTTATCCATGCGTAGAAAGCAGTAAGGAAAACCCTCTCGGCTCCCTCATCACTTAAGAGGAGGAAGCTTCTTCCTTCCTCGTGCTCCCAAGTCTGAACCTTCACCTGGACCCCGATGTCGCTTTTCCATCCAGATGTAACAGTTGCTCTGGGCCACTCCAGTCTGTGAGTCCAAGAAAGGAAGGCGCACGCTGCGCTCAGCACAGAGGCGGGCATTATAATTGTGGCACTGCTCCATGGCATCTTTGTAGTACTGCTCCCCAAGGCTGCAGGAGAGACAAGGGTCAGGTGTGCGTGTGTTGGGACAGGGTGGATCACAGGGTGCAGAGAGGCCCCGCTCCCTTGCCATCTGCTTCTTTAGAAGGCTCAAGGGACCGGGAGACTGTGGCTTTGGTCCTGTTTGCCTCCACTTCTGCCTCATGGGACACCATACCCCTTCACTAAGTCATTATGAGGAAAGGCACTCCATAAATAAATTACCATCAGGAACACATGATCTCTCAGGTGTCTACTCAGACCTAAGCCTAACCCACAAAGATGGGGAGAAACTAATGTGCTTTCTGTGCCTCTTGAGTCCACCCCTGTGCTAGTCCAGAGCTGTTTCTCTTAACCCTCATGACTCTGAGAAGCACAGGTTAGCTTCTTTTCACACACGAGGAAGAGTTCCACAAGGTCTGGAGGCCTAACTAAAATATATTTAACAAACCACGGCACATGTGCACAATGAATTTTTATTAAGCCATAAAAAAGAAGGAAACTGCTCATGTGCTGATATCAAACAATCTCCAAGATGACTAGGAAAAAAAGCAAGGTACAGCGCTGAGAAGTGTTACAGGATGCTACCATTTATGTAACAAGAAGTGGAAAAGAAACTATAGGCCTCCAGAGAGAAAAACTGGGTGACTGCGGGGGGAATTTCTCCTATACGCCATTTTAGATCTTTCGAATTTTGCACTAGGTACAGGTTTCCCCCACTATCTGACAGTGTACTTTCTGCCACTTCGCTTTCATAATCTACAGATCAGATCAGAATCTGTAGATCAGATCTACAATAGTACCTCTTTTCACTAACCAGAAGAGACCCAGAGAGGATTTTTGCTTTTAAGAAGTGGCAATTGCTTTTTTGCTTTATGCCATATTGGCTTATGAACAGTTTCTTAAGAACACTCTACTTTTGAATAGTGGGAGGGAGACCTGTATTTAGCGAACTAATTGATTCTATATGCTAATTTTAAAGTCCGTGGAAAACATCTGAAAATACCTGAATTTCCTTGAAGCCTAGTTTTTTCCCTGAGTGCCATAAGAGTGATATAAAACCTGTTTGCTCACAGGCCCATCTGAGGCCCTTTTCCATTCTCACACCATCAAATTATAAGGAAAGAACCCTCTTTCACTCAAAACACTCAGTTTGAAATCTAAATAAGGGTAAACCTTTAGTGCTTTAAAAAGCTGGAAAACTACACAGTGCCAGGAGTTACCTGGTCCTAAGAAGCATGTATATACAACCAACCTTGTTCTCATCCTTAGGGTTTAACAAACACGTTAGTACTGGAACTACAGTGATCCATATTTACATATTCAGTCCACCTTAAATAAACTGAGGGCAGAGGAGGCTTCTTTCCCATAGTATCCCCAGTATCCACGAAGGTGTCTGGGACATCTTGACCTGGGAGGAAAAAGACCTTGCATGGCTGCAAGTCACACACGAATGTGGACATTTAATCAGTCCATGTGGAGCTCAGGTTCCTCTGCTGAACTGGGGAAGCCGGACTAGATAAGCTCTAACATATTCTACACGAGGGAGACCCCCAGCATGAGAAGCTGGACAGAGTGAGTCTCTTGTTTATGTCCACAACTCAAGCTACACTGACAAAGCAGACTCTGGAATCTGAGCGGGGCTTTCACAGAACAGTCACAATAGACCACTTAGGCACAGCTTAGTATGTTCCCAAGCAACTGAAAAAGACACACGCCACACACAAGGCAACGCCAACACAAGACGGCCTGACTTGATTCAATGAGTGGTAATGACTGTAATTTGAGGTAAGCATGAATCTTGTGTTGGAGAGTGAAAAAAAGGGAACAGGCTCACATTAGCTGGCCTTTAGGAGGCAGCCATGTCCTCACCACACACAGGAAAATTGGATAAACAAGGCCGAGTGCAGCAGCTCCTTTGTTTCTGCTGATGGCAATGGATACTGACACTGGAAGTCAAATGGAAGAAGGGTGAGATGCGCTGAGGGCTGCAAAGTCAGAGCACCGAGGCTATAACTGGTTTTGGGGGGAACAATGAGAGACAGTCTGGCACAGCACTTGTGAGTTAAGTGGGATTTCAGAAGGTGATGCAAACTGTCTCGTGAGAGAACTGGGAATGAAACACCCAAGTTAGTGGGGAGAGAGAATCTGATGATGAGAGACTAACAGAGAATGAGAGAGAATTTATAAATGGGAAAATTCTCCCATCTTGCAGAACAAGATGCAAGTCAGAAAAGATGAGCTATTAGTCCTGACCTCAATGTATAACCTCAGGTGTTCAAAAAGCAGGCATACTATGATCAAGAGAGGTTCCAGAAAAGTATCTCATGGGTGAGAATGGTACAGGAAGAACGGAAGCCCCTTCTTCCAGGGCAAGTTCTGTAGGGAAATGTATTAATTGTGGTGAACAGTCCTCTGCAGCTAGAACTGAGAAAATTGGTTTCTCATTACTAGTACTGAGGAACCAGTGGCTGGTGACCCTCACAATCTCTGTAGTTCCTTTAAGAGAAATAAGTCGTGCTCTGTTGAAATGGGCAACTCCTCCCTTCTAGCTCTCCATGAAAGGGTTGGCAACTCTATTTCCCTGAAGGAAGTCTTCCAACATAAAATCTCATTACCTATTCACTCTCAAAACCTAGGGAAGTCTGACATTCCCCCAGCACAGTAAGATTTCCAAGGCAGAAGTTCTGATTTTTTTCCAGGAAGCATGAAACCTGTGTAAAACCTCCCTTTATGATGGGATTGGGGTGGGGGGGGTAGTCAACAAAGAGAAAGGCAGGGAAACAAAGAAAGAACATCTGAGTCAGGAAGGATAACTATATAAATGGTAGATCAAGAGCGACATTTCTAAATTGAGGGAAATGTCAGCCTGAAGAAAGAGCTAGGGGAAACTGGAGTGGGCAGATCAGAGAGAAAGATAATAGTGTTGGGAGGAGGGGTAGCTGAAAGAGGCGGCAGGATGGAGCTGAAAGCAAGTTAAAAAAAAAAAAAACCACAGGAGGAGAAGAAGGCACTTAGTTTAATGGAAGTGGGAAGGCATTCTCAAAGAAAAGGCTCTAGACGGGGAGGAGGGGAAGTGGGCAAAGCAATGTACTCTTTAAAAGGGCTCTTGGGAAGAGTGGGGGCTCAGTCGACCACAAAGGCTGATGAGAAGCTGTGAGTCCTCAGAACAGTTTCCAAACCTTTACCTTGTCATCCAGTCCAAATCCAAAAGCCCTGCCTGGACAACTAGTCACCTCCCAATCTTCCTACCTCTGCATCAAGCCTAATTTATCCGCTACAAAGAACTTGCTCTATTTGCCCACCCCGCACGAACCCATTTCTTCAGGGAGGAGGCTAGCTAGGTTCAGTCAAGTCCCAAAGCATCTTTAACTCACAGCCAGCAGACCACGCTCCATCTTCCCAACAACCCTTAACTTTAACTTTGCCCGAAACCTGACCAGCACAAGGGGACTGCACAGCGCGCAGCCTGCCGACCTAGATGCCCCTCTAGGCTGCAGAGGCGTCCTGGACCGCTTCCGTCCAGTTCCCGTTTTTTGGTGGCTGGATTGGCCGATGCAAAGGCCCTCTCCCCTGAAGTTCTCTGCCTTCTGCATCTGCTCCTCAACAAATTCTTCCCGATGATGTTTCTGGTCTTGGCTATCAGATACTCAAGACCCCCCACCCCCCACCTCGAACGTCAAGGCGCTGTTAAAACAAAACAGCCCCGCGGTGCTTAACCGCACAAGGGCTGCTGAGCCTGTTGCTCCAGGACCGGCCGCGGGCAGCGGGTCGGGAGGGGTCGGCACCGGGTTTCGCGGGGACACGGGTAGGTCCCGGGCCCACCCTCGGCCCGGCCCCTCCGGACCCAGGCGTCTGGTCTCGGGAGCGCACCCGGACTGTGTTTCTCCTACGCAACGAGGGCGCCATACTCAGGCCACCGTAAGGCCGAAGGAGCGCTCAGACCGCACGGCCCCGCAGGGAGGCTGCCCGTAAGGGGCTCCCGTGTGCCCCCCTCAGGGCCTCCACAAGTTTCCAAAGAAGCGCAACGTCTTCTTGGGAGTCTGTTGCCCTCCCTACTAGGAGTCGCAACCAGGCCTTCTCGGGCACGTCCTTCCCCCCGCCTCGTCCCCTCCTGCACCGCCCCCGACTCCCAAGCCCCTTACAAGCCCTCCCGGCCTAGGAGAGAAAGAAACGACTACTCACAGCTTCACTACATTTTCTACCACCGCCGCCATCTTCCCTGCTCCTCTCCCTCAGGCCGGGAGGCCCGGAGCCCTCAGCGCGCAGGCGCCGGGACCGCACCGGGGAACCGGTTTCCTCGTCCCTCTGCGCAGGCGCCGCCCGCAGGCGCGCGCCCGAGAGCGAGGCCGGGAGAACGCGCTTCGTGACAGTCCACCCGGGTCGGGGAGTAGAGTCGAGGGAGTCCGACGCGCAGTCGCGACGGAAACGGGCGCGCGCCCCGAGGCTTTTGCTGGAGCCCCGGGTCTTCCGTGCGGTGGGCGGGACCGGAGAGGGAGCGTCTGGCCTGGTGCAGAAACGAGAGGATGGATGAAATGAAGATGATGAGAACTGGCGACCCAGAGATGGGCTAGACAGAGCATTTGCGTTCTGCTACCTCACCGACCTTTAACCTTGTGGTTAACCCTTTGCCCTCACTCATGGGCGCGGGGAGGGAGCTGTGAGTAGGTCGCAGAAAACAAAGAGTAATGCACAATCCACTTGGGCCCCCAATCGTGTGCCTATTCAAGGAGAGGAAAATTGACGCCCCGAACTGGGCAGTTCTTTGGCCTGAATACTGGAGTCTTGGCAAGTTATCTCCCCTTCCTGCCACCAACGTCTTTGATACCCTCCTCCCTTGCTTCCTACTCCTGTCCCCTTAGGCTCTGCAGAACTTCCCTCCTGCAACTATGCCTGAATCTTTTGTACCACTCACTACTCCTTCGCTGTTGAATCATGCAAATTCATGTACAAACATAGCTTACTATCCTCTTAAAAATCCAGAGCGCTTCCTTCAGCCCATGGTTGCCTTGGCTTATCACCCCATTTCTTTCTACCTTTTCACAGCAAAATATCTGTTTATACTCCCTATCTCTGTTGACTTATTTCCAAGTCCCTTTTGGCCCAGTTTAATGACAGTTTTGTTTGTAACAAAGACACCATGACACTCTGACCATTCCCTCCTTTTTCTTTTTTTAAGATTTAATTGATTAATTTATTTGAGAGAGAGAGAGAGCACACGCAGGGGTGGTGGGGAGAAGCAGAGGGAGAGGGACGGGCTGACTGTGGAGCCCCATGGGGGGTTGGGGGGAGCTCCATCCCACCACCCTGAGATCATGCTGTGAGCCCAAATTAAGAGTCCACCGTTTGACTCACCAACTACCCAGGCGCCCCACATTCCCTCCTTTTTCAAGCTCTTTTCAGGGTCTCTGAGATGAGCATTCTCCTGGCTGTGCTCCGAACACACTGACAACAGTTCCTTCAGCCTCTTTTGCTGATTCTGTCCTTTGTCCCACTTTTAAATGTCACAGTCCTCAGGGCATGGCCTTTGGTGTTTTCCATATACCTTATGCCATCAATTCCAAGATGCGCATATTCCCCACGCCCCTCCCCTACTTTAATATTTCAGAACCAGAGGACATCTTACCATCACTGTGCCTTAAAATCATTTTTGGCAGATGGGGGTTGTGGGATATCTGTCACTGCCTACCCTGCACTCGGCTTGCATAGTAGGTGGCAGCAGCTGGGAAGAAAAACCCAGAAACACTATTGGCGTGCTCTTTTACCTCTAGGAACCAAATGACTGCGGGGACAAAGAGTATCCAAGGTGACTCCAAAGCGGGAGTCAGAAATACATTATGCGCTGTGGCCTGAATGTTTGTGCTCCCCGGTCCTATGTCGAAACATTAACCCCCAATATTATGGTATTTGGAGGTGAAGTCTTTGGGAAGTGATTAGGTTTGAATGAGGTTATGAGGGTGGGGCCCTCATGATGGGATTAGTGCCCTCATAAGAGGAAGACAAATCTCTCTCTTCCTGAGGAAAGGCCCTGTGATGTCACAGCAAGAAGGCTGATGTCTGGGGCAAAAACTCCGGAAAGAAGTTCTCTTTGAGGGGGCATGAGGTGGCTACTGAGGTGCTAGGAACGTTCTTTATCCTTCATCTGGGTAGTGGGTACATAGGTTGGTTCACTTTATAAAAATTTATTGAACTACACAAAATTGGGGCACTTCACTGCATGTATATTTCAATAAGAAATTTAAAATAAAAAATATTAGAAATAATACACAGGATAGTTCTGTTTAGTTGGAAAGTTAGTTTGTGGGCCCAGAATCAATGCCTTTCACTTCTTTAAGGATTCTTTTAAGAAATGCTACCTCACTGAACAATGAAAGCTCTGATTTAGTAACCAGTATATACAATGTTTCTCTTACAGGAAGGAACCAAGGCAGGAAAGTGGGGTGCAGCCCTTAGCCATCTCAATGAAGGACTCTTCTCCAAAGTGTTTCCTATTCCTGGGCCTCTGGGTACCGCCTGACCCAAGGGAGGAATGTTTCCACCAGGGGGCACAATAATGACTTCTCTAAATTAGGAGCTAGGACTGCCAATGGACTATTTTTTTGGTTCTGCTTACCACTGGGCGAGAAAGTCAAAAGAGAGCACAGCTACTGGCCTGGGTGATTGATTCTTTTTTCTTTCTTAAGACTGTATTTATTTATTTGAGAGAGAGAGAGAGAGAGCACACAAGCTGGGGGAGGGGCAGAGGGAGAAAGCGACTCCCTCTGAGCAGGGATCCCAGGACCCCGGGATCATGACTTGAACTGAAGGCAGATGCTTAACTGATAGAGTCATCCAGATACCCTGGGGTGATTGATTCTAATTGTTAAGGTGAAATACGATTGTTATTACCCAGTGGGGGCAGGGAGAAATCGAAATGAAACTCGGGGAACTCCCTAATATTAACTTCAGGTAGTTAATGGGAGACGAGCTCCTAGTTAGGTATTTAATTCCAATCTTACCAACTGAACAAACTAAAAAACAGAGGAAATGAGAAAAAAAAGGTCTTAAAAGCATTGAAAAGCTAATGACATAGTCAAGAATAATTGGACCGATATTTAGGAAGCTAAAACCCAAAGATGGAAGCCCAGAATTCGAAGCAACTTTTGTCCTGGGGACATTTACTAGGAGTTTTAACTGTGAAACTGAGTTGTTGTTTGGTGGGTTTTGGGGGGAGAGTTAAAAATCAAAACCCAAAGCCAGCCCAAGGTAGGAGCATAGACACCCCACCATGGACACATACACACTTTAAGATGGGACTCCCCATTTGTGTAGACTTGTAGCCCAGAATCATATCTGGGTGGTTCAGGGAAGCATAAGTCTTCAGTCTGGAGTAAAGTAGACTCATCTTTATATGGCCCCTGGTCACCTGGCAGAAGCAAGCATATTTGGTATTGAGTAATGGATTTTATGAAGGAATGTACTGTCACCCTAGTCCCCAAATTATTTCTATAAACAGGGTTTTCAGATATGACATCCACCCCATGGTCAAAGACAATCAGGCACACAGGGTAAAAAGAAACCTTGCACAAGAACCAATACAAAAACTATGAAACATAGATTGACCCACACAAAGATTTAACGTACTGGAATTATCTGATACTGACCATAAAATAACATTGCTTATTGTGTTTAAAGGAGTAAAAAAACAGTATAAAAACATCTGTTTTGGGGGGAAAGGGGGTGCCTGGGTAGCTCAGTTGGTTAAGCTTCTGCCTTTGGCTCAGGCCATGACCCCAGGGTCCTGGGATCGAGCCCCACATTGGGCTCCTTGTTCAGCAGAGAGCCTGCTTCTCCCTCTCCCTCTGCTTGTCACTCCCGCTGCTTGTGCTTGTGCTCTCTCTGTCTCTGTCAAATGAATAACTAAAATCTTACACACCCACACACACACGCACACACACACACATCTGCAGGGGGCAAGTACTCATTAAGAAGTGCCACAACAGAATTTTGAAAGAACAATATAGAACTTCTCAAACTGAACAATAAGATAACGAAACTTAAGAACACAATGAATCCTTTAAGCAGATAGCTGAAGAGAGAACATAGAAAACTAGAAGCTAGGTAGGCAGAAATTGTCCTTAATATTACATGGAAAGACAAAAGAACAGAAAATACAGAAGTAGAGCAGGAACATAGATATATAGAGGTATCTGACATACATTTAAAAAAATGGTTTTATGAAGTTGGCTCCATGCCCAGTGTGGAGCCCAACGTAGGGCTGGAACTCACGACCCTTGAGATCAAGACCCTGAGCTGAAATCAAAAGTCAGATGCTTAAACTGAATGAGCCACCCAGGGTCCCCCTAATGTACATTTAATTGGAGTGTCAGAGGGTAAGGAGAGAGAAAGGAGTATAGGCAATGTTTAAAGAGAAAATGATAATTTTCCAATAATGCCGAAAGAGGTGTTTAAGATTTTATTTATATGAGATCGAGATTGAGAGAGAGCATGGGCAGGGGTGAGGAGGAGAGAAAGAAGGAGATGCAGACTCCCCGCTGAGCAGGGAGCCCAGGAAGGACTTGATTCCAGGACCTCGGGACCAAGACCAGAGCTGGAGGTAGACAGGTAACCAACTGAGCCACTCAGGCGCCCCTGAAAGATATGAATCCATAGATTGAAAAAGCCAAATAAGACTGAAGTGAGGTAAATAAAGGCTCATGGAAATAAATGCTAGGGTCTTTGGGATGAAGTGTTACAATGTCCACATCTTATTTTCAAAAGGTCAGGATGATAGTTTTTATGGGCGAAGAGATAGAGCAAATGAAGCAAAATGGTAAAATGGGCAAATTTAAATGAAGGTATATGGATGTACATTGTACTAGTCTTTCAGTATTTCTGTAGGTTTGAAAATAAAAGCTTTGGGGCAAAAGGTCAATTCTATACAGGGAGATCTACCCAGGACTCTGATTCTTTAAAAATGGAAGTCTGGGACGACCTGGTAAAGAACCCTGAACCACCAAGATACAGGCTGAAGGCAAAAGGAAGGGGGCCCTAGCTGGCCCAGTCAGTAGAACATGTGACTCTTGATCTCGGGGTTGTGGGCTCAATCCCCAAGCGGGGGGTAGAGATTACATTAAAAAAATAATAATAAAATCCTTAAAAAAAAGTAAAAGAGGGATGCCTGGGTGGCTCAGTTGGTTAAGCAGCTGCCTTCAGCTCAGCTCATGATCCCGGCGTCCTGGGATCGAGTCCCACATCGGGCTCCTTGCTCGGCAGGGAGCCTGCTCCTCTCTCTGCCTCTGCCTGCCTCTCTGCCTGCTTGTGTTCTCTCTCTGTTAAAATAAATAAAATAAAATCTTTAAAAAAAAAAAAGTAAAAGAAAATCTTTGAAGGCAAAGGGAATACGAACTGGATGGTGAAGGAGTTACTCATACCAACTAAGATTTTGTAGAAAAAGTCTGTCGCTTCCACATATATTTCTCTTCTTGCTGTGTCAAGTATATTTTTACATATTTTAATTCTCCCATTCTTCTCTCCTTTCCACTCTTGCGTTTAGGGTGTATTGGTGGCAATTAACTTTACAGCATAGTTCAGAGTTTGCAAAACATTGAGATGGGCTGGTAAACAAAAAAAATTGCAGGAAGGAATGAACATCCGAGAATCCTGGCTTGCAAGTGGGTGTGATCATTGACAAGATTTTGAGTTGTCTCCCTTTGGAAGAAGAGTGAATATATTTTCAGGAGAAAGAGGAGTAGATGCTTTATACTGCGGAGGCTTATGTTATCTTACGATTACCGGAAGTAATGCATGAATGCCGGGCATCGCAAAGGTGGACGGCAGAGACATCGGTCATTTCTTTGGCTGCCCAACGACTTCTCTTCCTATTTTGGAGAATTCATTTTTGTGGGTGATGTTTGGAGGGCATGGCATCTGAGCAGCATTATACAAGCTGAAGGGGCATCCTTCTCTTCACCCATGGATACCTTGGCGCAAGCAAGGATTCCTAGTTTAGTTCATCTGATGTTTCAGGTGCCCTCCCTTTTTCCAGACTGACACAGCAGCCCTGAGTGCCTTCCCAGGGCCCTTGGATGGGTGGGGAGCAGCTTCAGGGGATCCAAGACAGGCATGGGTGCTCTGACCTTGGCTCAGGTCCAGGGCAAGGTGTGGCTTTCTGACTGGGCAAAGCTCCAAGGAAGGTTTGCTTTTTTCCTTGTCTTCCCTTTCCAAGGTAGAAGGGACAAGCCCTTCAAGCACAGAGAGGGAGCCTGGAGGCAAGGAGCTGCTGCTCTTCCTCTCCTCGCCTTGTGCCTTCACGCTTTACCAGGGTCTGGGGCGGAATCCATGTTGGGGGAGCGGGTTGCAGTTGGATACGGGTTTCAGGGTCTCACAGACGCGGGTTAAAATCCCACTACTGATAGTGAAAGTGAAACCCCTAACCTCTAATGATGGCAAAATTTTCAAATTAAAAGACAAGGGGCGCCTGGGTGGCTCAGTCGTTAAGCGTGACCCTTCATGATCATGACCCAAGCATGATCATGACCCTTCGGCTCGTGTCATGATCCCAGGGTCCTGGGATCGAGTCCTGCATCAGGCTCAGTGGGAAGCCTGCTTCTCCTTCTGCCTGCTACTCTGCCTGCTTGCGCTCTTTCTCTCTCTGACAAATAAATAAATAAAATATTAAAAAAAAAAAAAGAAGGGCATTTCAACACATGATGCAGCTTGGATGAACCCCGAAGATGTCAGGCTAAATGAAATAAGCTGGTCACCAAAGGACAAATCCCTGTGACTCCACTTATATCCGGTCCCCGGAGTAGTCACGTTCAGAGAGACAGGAAGTAGGTGGTGGTTGCCAGGGGCTGGGGGAAGAGAGAGAGGGGAGTTAGTGTTTCATGGGTATGGAGTTTCACTTTGGGAAGATGAAGAAAGTTCTGGAATGGATGGTGGTGATGGTTGCAGAATAACTCAAATGTATTTCATGAATGTATTTAATGCCACTAAATCGTACACTTCAACATAGTTAAAATGGTCAATTTCATATTGTGTATATTTTAACACACACACATACACACACACACACACACACACACACACACGCAGCCCTGTTGCCTCCAGGTCCAATTCAGCCCCTACTCTGAAATCTGACACAGGGAACAGAGGCAGGAAAGGCTGGGGGCGAGATGGGAGTCTGCGATCCGCAGGGTCAGAAGGATGGAGAAGAACCACAGGAGAATGGAAGAAGGGGACAACTGAGGCCTGAACTTGCCTCGAGCCACCCACCTGGTCTGTACCGATCAGACACAAGCCCCACCTCAGCACTCGCCCCTCCTCTGTCCCCACTGTCCCTGCCCCCCTCCAGGCCTCCTCATCCTGCAATGGCTTCTTCCTCCCTGACCTTCAGCCTATCTTCCGCTGGCCCGGGTTGGCCCGGGCGGTGACCCTCCTAAAACCTGGATCTGAGCACTTGTCTCTCCTGCTTAAAATCCTTCTGCAGCTCCCCATTACCTCTGCTCGGCGTTGCAAGCAAAGGTGTTTCCAGCTGGCTCCCAGCTGTTTTCCCCGTCCTGCCTTTCCCGAGCTCCGGGTTCCTTTATGTTCACAGCCACTTTGGAGTACCTTCCAGGAGGCAGTTCATAAACCTTGTCCCTAGCTTTTCCCACAACCCAGCGAGGTAGGGACCATTGACCCATTTTAGAGATGGAGAAACTGAGTCTCACACAGACTAGGTCAGACCCAGAGATCTATGCTCTATTCACCACTTGGCGGCTCCTTTGTCATTCACTCTGGTGCCTCAGTGCCTTTGCTTATGCACGAGTGTATCTTAGCTTCAGGTTTGGCTCAGAATCATGTCTGACCGTCCTAATGGGCCCTCTTCCCCAGGCATTCCCGATATTGTTTTCTTCATAGTTGTTCAACATGGTGGGAAATCCTCTTACTTGCTTACAAATTCAATATCCTTTTTCCACTAGAATATAAGCTACAGGAGAGCAGGGATCACGTCTGTCTGATATCCCCGGCACCTAGAAGTGCTTGAGGACCCCGTAGCTGCTCACTAAACAGCACTGACGAGCATAGTCCCATCCCTCCCGGCCCCAGCCCCGGCCCTCCCTCCTGCATGCTCCCTTAGTCCTATGAAGCTGGTGCAGCGGCTGGTCCCTTGCACCAGGGATTATTTTTTCATTCTTGGGTCTCCCCCAAGAGAGCACAGACCCCAGCAGCCTGGGCACGGTGCCTGGCTTATCCCAGTGCTCAGCCACTTCTTGTAAAGGCCAGAAGCAACATTGCAATAGCCCCAGTTGGCCTTTGGTGGCTTCCTGCTTCCAGGTAGAAGCTTTCAAAGGGCACGAAGCCTCCTGGGAGTGGGGTCCTCCCCCTGCCTCCCTGGGTCAGCCCAGGTCGCAGAGACCGTTCTGTCTTCCAGAGGGAACCTAGGTCAAGGGTGCGAGGAGCACAACTACCAGCAGCAGCGAGTTTTATTGTGACCAGAATCTCCTGGTCATGGGAGGGGGATGGGGCCGAGGGACATTCGGTCATCGATGCCATGTTCCCAGTCCAGGACACGGAGCCAAAGGTCTGGCTGGCTGTGCCGTGCCTCCCCCCGCCCCACCCGCAATCAGGGCAGCCCCCGGGACTCAGACAGAAGGCAGGTGGAAAGGGGAGTCCGTCTTGGCAGAGCCTTCATCCAAGGGAGGTGAGGGAAGGAGGTGCAGTTGGCTGTGCGGTCCAGCTGGCCCAAGATACTCAGGGCCGTTTGGGCTGACTTCTGCAGGGGTCCTTAGTGCGTTTTAGGGGAAAGCGACAAGGCACACCCTGCCCCTGGGGAGAGCCCGGGAGGGAGGGAAACAAAGGCTCAAAGAAAGAAATCACTGGCCAGCGACCACACAGTGGGACGTTGGGAATCCTGACTTCTAGGCCCGGGCTGCATCGCCCCCCTGCCTCCCAGCATTCACTCCATCCTGAGCACCCGGCCTGGCCAGCCTTGCTCCTACGTGGGGATCTGCATGTGGCCCAGGTCCTGGTCCATGATCTGGAGGACGTCGTCCAGAATGGAAGGCCCCAGGTCCACGTGCAGGGAGAGCAGAGAGCTGGCATGGGACAGGAAGGGCTCCTCGGTCCCTGACTCGGGCGTCAGCCCATTGTGGGCAGAGTCAGCCTCTGGAATTCTCCAGAGGTCCACATTGCCTGCCTCCTGGGGGGAAGGCTGTGGGGAAGGCTGTGGGGTCTCCAGGTGCAGGCGAGGGGGTTTGGGTGGGGCCTGGCTTGTGGGCAAGGTGAGGGCCTGGGGCCCACCGATGACAGGGAGGGAGATGGCATTCTTGAGCAGAGGGGATGGCCCTTCGGGGAGCTCCCGCCCGCACAGCGTGGTGGTGCGGGTGAACTGGAAGGGGAGGTCGAAGGCGCCCTCCTCCTCGGGTCCCTCGACGGCCGTCCCTGGCAGGAGGTGGAACTTGCCCTGCAGGAAGGAGATGTCGCCGAACATGTCGCTGCCCCCGCCGCTGCCAATATGGATGGTGTGCCGGAAGTCTCCCAGTGGCGGGCTGATCATGTCCGACGATAGCAGGTCCCGCAGCTTCTCCTTCTTGCCCTTGCGGCTGCCACGCTTCAGGTAGATGGGCACCTTGGTGGACATCGTGACCTCAGCACCCAGGCCCGGCTGCTGGCGCTGGGGACAGTGGGGACCACGGCCTCCCGCGGCCTCCTTTCACCGCCCTGGCCACTGACACCCAAACCTTGCCGAAGGGTGAAGACTACCGTGTGGGATGTGATGGAAGTTGGCCCAAGGGATGAGAAAAAGAAAGAAGTCAGAGGGCTGGGACAACGAAAATCGCTTTCTCCCCAAAGGAGTTGAAAATGCTCTGGAAAATTAGCAGCAGCAAAGTGGAGCTCTCGGAGGCAGCCACGCTCTCCCGTCTTGTTCTCGAGAGGGTCTCCCGGGGTGGCTGAAGGGCTGAAACACCAAAGGTGTGAGTCAGGGACAGAAGGACACAAGGCAGAGGCATCAGCGTCATTTCTGGGTCCCCTGCGTGGGCCCCAGGAGCCCAGGTGGGGCCGCTCCTCTGTGGGGAGCCATGTTGGAGGAAGCACGTGTTCGCTCACAGTCCCGCTGCCCCTTGGGGCCTGGATCACCAGCACCGAGCCCCTCTCCCGACCAGGGCGGGAAGGTGAGGCCCGGGAACCTGGGTGACAGGCCCGGAGTCATATCCAAAGTCCTGGCTCTGGTCTCTTGCCCCGGGTCTCGGGCTCTGCTCGCCATCTCAGCCCCCACTGCCCATCCGCTGTGCCCCGAGACATGGCCAGTGTCAAGTTTGTGTGGGGAGGTCGCCCAGACTTGTCTCGGTCCCCTACTTGACCAAGGAGAGAGAGCTCGTGAACTCCGTCTCGCCCACCTGTCTGTGCCAGGCCCGGACACACGGCAGGGGTTCAGCCAACAGGCCAAATGACAGACACCTTCCGTTGGGCCCAAACTAGTTCCACCCGGAAGTGAGGTCATGTGGGAGTTGCCCTTCTTTCCTCTGGGTTGGCAGTTCCCAGCCCCGGGACCGAGTCGGCCATAGTTACTGTGCCTCTGCCCTGCCCAGCACCGGAGGGGAAGATGGAGTGGAGGGTACAAATATTTGGGGGGGCTCTGCTCTGTGCCTGGCATTTTGCTGAGTTCCTTGCAAACGCGTTCTGTTTAATCATCGCCACCACCCTCCTCTCATCCCCGTTTAAACACTGGAGCCAGAACACGTTTTGCAGGGATTCGCACAAGGCATTGCCGAGGGAGAGAAGCAGAATGCAAAAGCGTGTCTGGGGTGCCTGGGTGGCTCTGTCGGTGAAGCGTCCGACGCTTGGTTTGGCTCAGGTCATGATCTTGGGGTCATGAGATCGAGCCCTGTGTGGAGCTCTGTGCTCAGCAGTGAGTCTGCTTGAGATTCTCTCTGCCTCTGCCCTACTCGGGTGCACGCACCCTCTCTCTCAAATAAATAAAATCTTAAAAAAAAAAAGATTCCATTTCTGACAGCAGTGACCGGCTCCCCTCTCCTCTGTCCATTCCCTGTGTGTGCACGCAGGTATGTGTACCTACAGATATGGGTCCGAGTAGGATTATATCCTACATAAAAAGAGAGAAGAACATGGAAGGCCTGGGTTGCATACAGGCTGTGTAGACTGCGGTGGGGGGGCAGGGACAGAATTTGGGATTAGTGATATGGGAGGAGAGGTGTCCTAGATAAAAATTACCTGTAATATTTGGTACTATCACTAGAAAATGATATATGTGGGGCACCTGGGTGGCTCAGTCGTTAAGCGCCTGCCTTCGGCTCAGGTCATGATCCCAGAGTCCTGGGATTGAGCCCCGCATCGGGCTCCCTGCTTGACAGGAAGCCTGCTTCTCCCTCTCCTACTCCCCCTGCCTGTGTTCCCTCTCTCGCTGTGTGTCTCTCTGTCACATAAATAAATACAATTTAAAAAAAAAGGAAATGATATATGTAACTGCGAAAAGGATGGTTGGCAAAATGCTGGGGACAGTTCTCTCCGGGTAGCAGATCTCAGGTGACTTTGCCTTTCTTCTTCATACTTTATAAGCTCCAAAACGGAACAATAACCACGTGTGACTTAGGTGCACGTATTATTTATGTGGTCAGAAAAACATAAAGCTATTTTTAATGTGGAAAAAATAAGTGCACGCTGGTGGTTTGTTATGCTGGCTTAACAGAAGAGGGAAGCGTGGCAGGCCCTCCTTGGCGTTCCCACGGTGGGAGGATTGGCCTTGAACGTGGATATGAGACAGCCCAGATGTAGAATTGGAACACCAAAGGCAAAGAAATGTGTCCAAGGTCGTCCAGAGGGTAACCAGACGAGTCCCTCCCTCCCCCCTCCTCCCTCCCCAGGCCACCAAGGGGCCTGAGCAGGTAGGAAACGGGGTGGGGGGGGCGGCAGAGCACCAGCTGGGAGGCCTGGCCTGGCCCCAGGCATCCTGGGCATCCATCCTGGGCCGGGTGAGGAGAGAATGAGGGGCTGGCAGGCGGGAGCAGGAAGGAGGAAGGAGGATGCAGGAGAAAGAGTCCCAGCTCCCAGCCCAGGCCCTCACTCAGGAAACCCCGCCCCAGGACCGGACACCCGGGGTCAGTCACACTGAGCCGCAGAGACAGGACATCTTGCCCCTCCCTGAGCACCTGCAGTTGAACAGGAAACAAAGGAATGACTCTCCCGTGGCAGAATTCCAGCTAAGCTTGGAAGGAGCTGGGCGGAGGGGGGAGGGCGGGGGAGGCGGCGGGTGCCTGGAGGTCCTGGGATCCCACCTCTTACCTGCGGAGCAGACATTTACCTGCGACCACCGTGCCAGACCTGGGGGAATGTCAACACCCACCGCACCCGTGTCCTTGGTAGGCGGGCAGTCCTGGGGCAGCTTTTCCTTCCTTTGCATGCATGAAGAATGGGGCGGACTGGTGGGATTTGTCTCCCCCCACCTCCCCGCCCCCGCCCTCCCCCCCTCCCCACACTGGGCGCCAAGACAGCCCGAGTGTTTCCACAACAAATCGGGCGTCCCTGACAGCTGTCTCACTCTGAGCCAGATGTACCCGCCCAGTTCCAGATGTGGGGAGAAGTGGGGCTGGGGGGAAGGGTTGGGCCAGCGTCAGCCACCCAGGGGAAAGCTGGGAACTGCAATCATCAAGCCCTAAGTATTCAGATTTGGCAAGCGTGAGACCCCAGGCTCCAGCTGCCCTCGCACAGTTCCCATTTTAAAGCTCCCGGGCGCGGCATGGCTTCTATAGAGGCAGAAGCTGAACCTCAGAGACCTTAACGTTGCTGAGGTCACCCAGCTGGGAGGAGGAAAAGTGGGCGCGGGTACCCTGCCAGGCCCCTGTAGCTCTGATGCTGGGGGCCACACAACCTCTGAAAACCGGGAAGCAGGAAAGAAACAGGCTCCCAGCTAGGCTGGGGCCATTCGGTCCCCAGACCTCCTCCATTAAAGCCCAGTTGGGTGCCCCTCTCCCCCAACTTGCAAGGATCCAGAGATATGAGAATGAGCTCTCCACCAGGACAAGGCTATGGGGGGGCCGGTGGGGGTGGCTTCCCCCAGAAGTGGGAGGAGCAGATGGGAGCCTGTCCTGGACAGGAGCCCTGGGCCTCCTTCAGAGAGGATGACTTCCGGGAGGCACAGCCCCTTACCTTGCCTAGGAGTACTAGGCCACTCCCCACCAACGGTGCTCAAATTGCCAACCCCTGACCTTGAAATCAGGAGCCGGACCTTGAATCCACCTCCATCTGGGACTCAACCTGTGACCTTGGGCAAGACACCTCTCCTTTCTGGCCCTCACCTTCCCCATCTATAAAATGGGCTGACAAAGCCATCACCAGAGGGCTACTAGAAGACCCTACCACCACAGCTGCAAATGAGAGATGTCGCATAGATAGGGTTAGAGGGCCCCTGTCTGCCCTGTCATTCATTTGGCAAATAGCTGTAGGGCCTTCCTCAAGCATTATGGTTATCCGAGGACAGTACTCCTAACAAGACCAAAACCGAATACCTCCATCCTCCAAGTGACCGCCTTCTCCCGCCTGCCCTGGAGGCAGCATGCGGAGTCCCGCTTGAGGGCGGGATTCTCCCCGGGTCCCTCGGGGTCCCTGTGCGGGGCGGCGCTCGGCTCCACGGCCGCTAGGTGGCGCGCGCGCGTCTGTCACCCCGCATCTCAGAGGAGTCCCGGCGCGCACCAGGATCTCGAGCGCGCTTCGGGCCCCAGGCAGGGGCGCCCCAAGGAGTGGCATGTTCGCGTATCAGATGCGGATCGTCTGAGGGATTTTCTTCTTTTGGGGTGTTCTGGTCTCACAACCAGAGAGCAGGGAGAAAAGGGACGATCGGGGATCTTGCCAGGGTCTCCCAGCTCTGGGAGGAGCCTCCCCCGTGCTTTCCGGCCTGGGCAATGTCCGAGTGTCCGCTCGGCGCAGGGCCAGAGCTCGGGCGAGCAGGCCCCCACCCCTGGCTCCCGCGGGTCCGGTTCCTCAGCCCCAGCTCGGGTTCCGGCGCCGACCCCTCCCTGCCCTCTGCCGGAGCGCCCAGCCGGGATCCGTTTCAGGACACTCGCGGCCGCGGCTAAAGATAGGAGGACACCTCACCATCGACTAAAAATACGACCCCCAGCCGGGGTGTGGACGCTGGGCGGCGGGAGGGGGCTCCCGCGTCCCGGGTGTGGGGCGGAGGCGAGGGCTCAGGGTAAAGGGCGGGACCACGAGTTAGGGTTCAGGATGCGCTGCCCGTCGCAGGCGGAGGGGGCGCGGACGTGGCCGCCGGGACCCACACGCGGGCGGGAAACACCGTGGAGCGGGAGGTTCCCGGGAAAGGACCTGCGCGGGGGTGACTCAGGGGACGGGGTGAGAGGCGGGACCGGGCGCCACAGGGATGGGCCTCTAAGGGGTGGGGGGAGTCCCTGGGAGTCACGGACGGGCTGCAGAGTCCCGGCCCGAACTCACCTTGAGGCGCGCAGGCGGCGGACCCGCGGGCTGCAAAAGCTCGGGAGCTGGACCCCGCGGCTCTGGGAAACGATCCCGGCTGTGAACTCACAGCGAGGTCCGTGGCCCCTGAAGCCCCGCCCCTGGCCCGCGGAGCCAATGCCCGGGCTACCCCAAACCGGGCCCCGCCCACATCCCCGCCCCACTGGGGGCCCCGCCTGTGCTCCCCCTTCGGTGGCGCGGCACCCAGGTCCCGCAGCCGGGCGGGCGCGGGGTCCAGGGCAGGCTCCCGCGGCTGCGGGCCAGGCGGTGTCGGGCGCTGGGGCTGGACTCCGCCGACTCCGGCTGCGCCTGTCGGAACCAGAACTCTAGGTGTTCCAAGGACCGAAGGGGCGGCCGCCGGAAGACCGAATTATAGTTCTTCAGAATTCACCCAGCGTCCTTGGATCTGTTCCCTCCCTGCAGGGCTGGGTCTGGGGAGGCGCCCGCACAAGCGTATTCGGTGGCCATTAAGGGAATGAATGAGGCCTTGGAGGCACCCGAGTTAAAATATTAACAAACTCGCGAGAGCTTTAAGGAGTTTACCTCCCCCTAGAAGAGAGGGCACTGAGGGTGTGTGGGCAGAATAGCCTGGGCGCGCCCATTTGCGCTCAGTCTAGGTGGCTTCCGGGTCGGGGGTGGAACCCATACATAGACTCCCAACTTTGTTTCATTCATTCATTCATTCATTCATTCATTCATTCATTCATTCGGTATTAGAAACATTTATTGACCCTGGTGGACATAGGCGGAACCTGCCCTTTCTCCAGGGATTCCACAGAGACTTGAGCATCTAATAGGAGCCAGCTGCTGTTCTTGTCGCTGGGAATTCAGGGACCCAGGAAAGACAGAACACTGAAGCTCAGGGCCCTGATGGTGACCTGCTCGGCCTCAAGGTGCCAGACCTGTGGTCTTTGGGCCTTCTTGCCGCAGGTTTCTCACCCAGCCACTGAGCCCCCTGCTCTGCCCTCCATCTCACAGCACAGCCCTGGGAGGGGACCGCAGCTCTGTGCCAAGCCTTGACCACTGTCTCTGAGCCATGGACCCAGGTGCCGTGCTGACTCTGCTGCCCCCTTGCTCTGTGGCCACAGGCAAAGGACAGTCCCTTTCTGAGCCCCTTTCCCTGTAAAAGGAGAGTTACATGAGTCCCCGATAAGAAACTTGTGTGTGCTTTGCAGGTGGGAACACAGACCCCACAAGGGCCACTTTCGTGCAAACATTGGAATAGTCGCTTTGGGGGAACAGCAGGCTGGCCTTGCCCCCTGACCTGGAATCACTCCCTTGACAAGACCTCCTGAACCTGCAGGAATGTGGCTGGGGCACAGCCCCCTACCCTCCGCCCATCTGCTGACAGTCCTCCTTTGGGGGAAGGAGGTTGGGAAGGGTCGAGAGCTCCATTCAGAGCTGGTGACAAAATAGAAAGTTGCAGGGATGAAAGTTGGGACAGGCAACTCACCGGAGGCCACATGACCCTGGGGACCAGTGCCAGAGCTCTTTGGAGAGGTTGGGGGAGGGGCGGCTATTGGGGAACATGGGGGGATGGGTAGAGAGCAGTGCATCTGGTGCCGTCACCCTGGCCCTAGCCCCTACTCCCCTCCCTGGGCGACCAATGAGTAATCTCTGCAGCCTGGCTGTCCGGCCAGGACTCACAACCAGGGTCCAGAGCCATCGGAACCACCGTCTCTGCTCTGGGGACTGTCTTAAGTCCACCTGGATGTGACAAGCTCCCAGTTAAGTGCTGGTTCCCTATGCTCGGTGTACCCGGGCCATCAGCCTGAGCTCAGGCCGCCTGCATAAAGCCTAAGTCTGAGGCCTGATTGCGGCCTGGGGGTGGGTTCTGGGCTTTACAAGCACTCAGGTGAGTGCTCCATCCTCTCTGGGCACAGACACGAGGTTAGGTGAGGTTAGGTCACTCGGCTGGGGTCACTTGGTTGGGGCTGGAGGAGTCCCCCAGGAGCCTGCCAACAGCTCCTTTCCTCGAGCTTTTGCTGAATAGGCAGGATCTTTGCACACACACATACCCGGCTGCTGTGGAAGCCCAACAATTAATGTGTGTTTATGAATCAGGACTCCATTTGCTAAAATTGGCTTTTTTTTTACGCAACTTCTCCGGCTGTGCGTAAGGGCCCGAGCGTGGGCGGGGAGGCTGGGATCCTGGGCCAGGGGAGAGCGCCAGGGGGTCCTGCTTTTTTGACTCAACAGACATTCGGGTCAAGTGTCCTGCCCCCTGCCCTGCCCGTACCCCATGTCCAGGGTCTAATACCTCAGCCAAGGCCTGGATTGTTCCCACTGGAAGGGCTCCGGGGCGCCCTGGCGGCTGAGGGGTCAGGACCCTGAAGGGTGTTTGGAAGGGGTTAGGCGCAAGGAAGGCTACTGATGGAGAAATGCCTGGAATGGGCTCTTCAACTTCCTTCCCCTCCGCTGGGAGCTCTCCCTGGCCCTGAGATAGGTCTAGCTGGTTTCTCCCACACCACGGCTGCTCCCCCCTCCCCCAGAAGGCCCTGTAATCACCACGCAGTGACTGACTCAGCCCTTCCTTCCCCTCTCAGCCCCTTCTTCCTGGAAATCATCTACGTCAGCAGCCCCAGCCCCTTTGGAAAGAGTCGGAAGCCCCCTCCTCCAAGGTTAAGTGGGGAGGATGGAGGGGCTGGCGGGGAAGGACCCCCAGGCAGGTGCCAGTTCTCCAGGGTCCCACCTACCCGGGCAGATAGGGCCCTGGGAGGCAGGTGGGATGATGGGGACCAGGAGTTGGGGGGGGCAGATCTGGGAGCAGAGAGTTACAAGGGAAGTGTAGCGATGATCTGGGGGGGCATCTAGGGCACCAGTGAAAAGAGACAAAGTATCTGGAAGGGGCTTCAGCACCCCTACTGTCCAGGGCCACGGGGCAGCGGGGAGCTGGGCAGGAGCTCTGTCTGTCCCTGGAAGTCTTCTCCACCCCAGCCTGAGCTCAGCTTGCGGGGCCCCACGGCCTCAGCCAACCCCAGGCCTGGGTTGGATTTTTCCTTGATTGTTTCTTGTTTCCTTCCTCCCCTGGGCTCCTGCCAACTCCGGCCCTGCCCTCCTTGCTCTTCACCCTCCTTTCGAGAACTCTGATCGGCCAGAGGCTGATTCCAGATAAGAGTCCCCTTGGAGCAGCCCCCAGCTTCTGCCTCTGTCTTGAACCCCTCCTGGGGAGTTGGGTGTCAGGGCCTTGTGGGGGTACTTTCCTCTGGGTCTGGATTTCGGCCCCAGGCCTAGAGCCATGGGGGTTTCCAGAGTGGTGACAGCTCTGTTCTGGGAGGGACCAGCCCAGGCACTTCCCCCAGAGGCCTCTGCGAGCATCTGAGCCGCATGGCTGTACTTTGGCCTGACGAACACAGAGTGAGCGGGGCAGCCTTCAGCACTTCCCCTCTCCTCAAGGCACCCTGTCACCGTTCATTTTGAAAACTCGTATTCGATTCTGCTTCTTGCCTATGGCTGTGCTGGCCCAGAGAAGCCGCGGGTGGCCAAGGCTGGTCCCCGGCTTGCAGGGAACAGAGAACCCCAAACGAAACAAATAACCAATTCTAAAACAGCACATTCTGTGCCATAAAGGCGGTCCTCCAGGGTAGAGGCTGGCTCTACTTCCCTTCTATCTGTCCCAGGCCAGCCTGGATGAGGCTCAGCCGGTGACTGCGGATTGAAAGAACTAAGAAGAACAGAAAGGAGAAGGATTTGTTTAGCTAGAGGTGAGGAAGCAGATGGGAGTGTTAAGAAAACTTCAAGGAGGAGGTGGTACTTGAGCAGGGTGTTAACGGGTGAATAGGAGTTCGCCAGGCACAGAAAGGGAAGGACGTTCCAGGGAGAGCAGGCAGAGGCAGAGGCAAAGGTCAGGAGGAGTACAAGTAGATGCATCCTGCGATTGGGGGAACATGAGCCATCCTGCAGACCGTGGTATAGGACGGGGGAAAGGGCAAGACGGTAGTGGGTGAGCACTGTCTTCCTTGCCCAGCACCCAGCCCTCTTACTCTGGTGACCACTGCTCAGTTTTCCCCGAGCCTACAGTGTGACTAACCCCACCCCCTCGAGGGAAAAGCCTCCGCCTTCCCCGTGCCCCAGCACCCGTCATCCCCGAAGACAATCCGCATTATCAGCTTCTTGTAAATACTTCTGGAGGTGCTCTATGCCTGTGCAAGCAAAGCCCGGCCCATCGGTCCTACACAAATGGCAATATCTGGGCGAGTAGGGCACCCCAGGTCCCACGAGTCCTGGTGGCTGTGGTGGGGGGAGGGCAGGCTCTACCGTCAGAGGCCATGGAGGGGACCCCACAGGGCATCTCATGAGCCTCTGCCCTTCCCATTGCTCTGCACCTTGCTTTTCTTCGGTTAACATTGAGTGTATGACTACCCCATATCAGTACGCAGAAAGTGTCCTCGGTGTCCCTTTTATCCTGCTGCCTAGCGTTCCAGGTCCTGGTGTTCCTAAGTGGTTCTCAGCCGGCGGCTCTCTCGGTTGTTCCCAGCCCTTTCCTATGACAAGGAGGGCTGCCGTGGGTCACCTTGTCCAGCTGTCCATTCACACACACGTGAGCACAGCTGCGGAATAATCGCTCCGCGCTTGGGGAGGGGGTGGGGGAGGAGGGACGTGCGCGCTTGTCCTTCGGTCAGCTCTGTCTGCTGGTCCTTCCAAGGGGTGTGCCGGGGCCCGAGCTCCTGCACAGACCGCGGGGCCCCTCTCTCCTCAGCCTCCCCGAGCGCCGGGTTCTCCAGCTCTTTGTTCTCTGCTAGTCTGCAGGGGAGACCCGAACCTAGCCAAAGCTCAGGTGGAGCTTCAGTGTGTGTGTTTCTCTTATGCTAAGTGAGTCTGACCGTCTTTGCATTGGCTTCGGGGCCAGTCCTCGTCCCTTCTCCGTGGACTGGCTGCGCGGTTTCGCTTAGGAAGGTCACTTCGGAGAGGCAGAGCTGGAGGGAGGCCTGACCAGGAGCAGGGGCCGCTCCGAGGACCGTTGGTTCAGGAAAGAGACAGAGCTTGGCTCTGAGCTGTGGCGTAAAAGCCAGAGTTGGAGATAAAAAAGTAGGAAGATTGGAATTCGGTGACAGACCGGGGCCCAGGGAGGGAGGAGAAGGGGGGTGGTCGAGCCCAATCCAGGGTGATGACTCAGGGTGGACTGGGTGGGGGAGGGAAGGGAGGACGGTGAGGCCACCAAGGGAGGTGGAGGATTCTGGAGATGAAGCTGATGTGCCATCTGCCCATTCTCCCCTCCACACGCCCCTGCTTATGTGCTTCCGGGTCCGCAGGCCCTGCTGCCCCCTGCTGCCCCCCTCCTTCTGCCGCCGGGGCAGCCCCCTTGCTCAAGCTCCGGCCCTCACCTCGCCCGCCACCTCCCCAGGGCATCCTGCAGCTCTCAGCCGCCGCAGCTCTCCCTCAGGGAAGCCGTCCGCACCCCCAGCTGATGTCACGTCCCCTTGTGATACCCTTGGAGAAACTCTGGATCGCTGTCCCCTCTGTGCCACCGTCAATTGATTCATGTCCATCCCCCTCTGGACGGTAGCCACCAGCGTCTCCCGGAGTGCGTGCAACAAAGCAGGTAACTGATGAACAAGCAAACGAGTGGGTCAGTGAATGAACGCTGGGGACAGCAGGCAGGGGGCATGTTGGGGACAGGGTTCGGGAAGTAAGAGCCTGGAGCCAAGGGCTTCTCTGCGGCTGCCCTGGCACCCCCTCCACGTGGGGCCCGGCTTTGGTTTTCGCCACAGCCCCTGCCTGCGGTTTTCTGCCCTGGTGCGGAGCTCCGGGGGCAGTAGGCATCGTCTGTGCGGCTCCCCTCTGCACCCCGACCCCATCCCCCACACGGTGTGTTTGACAGCAGGTGCAAGCGTGGGGAGTGATGGGCGCGGGATCCAGGGCCGCACGCCAGAGGCAGAGGCACTCCTGCTCCCTCCCCTCGGGAGGCACCTGTCTCGGAGGGTGGAAGGGAAGGCATTCCTTCCACAAGTACCTCCTGTGGGCCTACCGCCCACCTACCGCCCACAACGCTCTGTAGGGATGGGACCAGCTCCCCACTCTGAGGAGGCAGGCATCCTGACGGATTCACGGGGAGCGGGTTTCCCAGGGGACGGGACATGGCAAGCAGAGTGGAGGGGCCAGACCGCTGTGGGCGTATTTTCTTTTAAAGTAATCCATGCACATGGCAAAAGATTTCAAATGCGCTACAAGCACGGACATGACGATTAATTCTCCGAGTCCTCCTGCCCTGACCCCTAGCCCTTTCACACCCGTCCCCAGAAGCAAACGGCTGTCACTAGGCGTGTTCAGGGGGGCAGAGCATTTGAAGGGGACAGAGCCCTCACAGGGAACGTGGGCCTTGGGAAGGACCTGTGGGAATCAGGCATGGCCGTGCTTTCTAGAGCCTGGCCCAGTTCTCCTCCTGCTCCTGGGACAAAGAAGCCAGGAGGGCACTGCGTCCTGCTCCCAAGGATAGCCATTGCTCCAAGGGGCCGTCTCCGCCAGCCCGGCACGTCCCCCTTCCTGCTCTTCCCAGGGTGGGGGGACAGGGCTGCCGACTCGACCCTTGAGCAGATGCTTCAGACCCTGGGAAGGTCTGGGAGCGATAGAGTGGGCAGAGGAGACGGGGCTCGGCGGGCCCTCAGGGAGCAGGACGCAGGGATCGGGGGTCAGCAGGGTCATGGGGCAGCAGCTGTCCCAGAGACCTCTGAGGGCCCCCGTGGCCCAGGCAGCTGCTGGCCTCTCAGCTGTCAGGCGGCCTCCGGGAGGGCGGGGAGCCTGGAACGTGAGCAGGAGGGTAGGGTGTGTGGGGGGGGGATTGGGAATTGGCCGTGGGCCCAGGTGGCTCTGAGGGCAGGCTGGCCCCGGGGGCCCTTGGCATTTCTCGGGCAGACCCAGAGGGAGCAGATAGGCCCGGCTGCTGAGGGATGGAGGAGTGACGGGGTGCAGCTGACTGAGTCCCGCCTCAGTGACCTCCAGACTGGGAGGCGGGAGTGTCAGCTCCCCTCCATACTGCCCTCCTGCTCTACTCGGAAGCTTCCAAAAGTTCCCTGGGGTGAATCAAGTCCAAACTCCTTTGCAAGACATTCCTGACTCCACAGTCCGACTCCAGAGCTCCATTCCTGGCCCGTCCCTCTTCTTGTCCCTCTCTGCCCCTCTTCTTCTTCCTCTTTTCTTGCATTCCCTTCCTCATTAACCCTCAAGCTCCTTCCTCACCATGCCGGGGTGTGTGACAAGCGCACAGGAGACAGATGTCCCAACACTGGAGCATCATTCGCAACAGCCAAAATGCGGGAAGAGCCCCAGTGCGGTCACCTGATGAGGGAGGGACAACACTGTCCCTCTGCACAAGGGACTAGTACTCAAACAAGGGAGAGAGGAAATGCTACAACGTGGATGGCCCTTGAGAACATGGTACTCAGAGAAAGAAGCCGGACGCAGAGGACCACGTATCTATGATCCCATTTGTGTGATGTGCCCATAACAGACGTGTGTGTCGAGGCGGAAAGTAGGCCTGTGTTTTCCAGGGGGTGGGGGTGGGGAGTGACTGCTAATGGAGAAAATGTGGAATTCAACAGTCATGATGTTTATACGACATTGCGAATGTACTAAATACGCTGAATGGTACACAGTCAGATGGTAAAGTTGATGCTGGTCGTGCCTCTAATTTTTAAAGGGTTAAAAAAAAACCCAAAAAACCCCCCAACTACCCCCACCCTTGCCCCAGTCAGTCAAGGCCCTTCAAGGCTAGATAGGAAGGTCAAGTGGGGAGGAAGACGCTCTGTGTGGCCAAATAGGCCTGGCTCTCGGGGGGCTCAGCCAGGAGCCCCAAGGTCAGGGGAAAGGAAACGTGTACCAAACAGAAGTGAAAAAATCAGCCCAGAAGGCTACTCCCAGCACCAGGGGAAGCTGCAAGATGGGCTGAGCCAGGCTGGGTGACCCCAGGTCAAGGGAAAGGAAACGCCAAGCCCGAAGTAGCTGCAGAGGCAAAGCAGGATGGAGGCCCCAAGGAGCAGAGTCACGGCCCTGCCCTGGCCCTCCTCTGGCTGCTTCCACCACCCCAGTCCCCCCGCTTCCTTCTTAGAACCCACTGGGGTCCCCCTTAGCAGCTGTCCCCTGACCTTCCTAGAGGCAGAGCCTGAATCCTAAAGGGTGGCCATGCAGGGGTGAAGAGGGAGGGACCCTGGGGTGGCGGGCACGGGGGCCGGGACACCGAGACTTGGAACTTGGTAAGAGCATAGGGACTTTGCTCCGAACCCTCTGCCCCACCCTTAGACTTGTGTCTCAAGGGCACGGGCACGACCAGGACCAGGCGAGATGCCACTCGACAAAAGGGAGTTCCGAAGCAGGGGGGTCCCAGGAGTCCTGAAGCCCTGGCAATTCGGCTTCCACCGCCCTCCCTCCCCGAGCTTTACTCCAGAGGGCGGTGCTGCAGGGGCCGGAGCAAGAGCCCTGCCTGAGTGACAGCCGTTCAGGAAATTAGTGACCCAGCCAAAGGGGGGCTGGGAACAGCCAGCGGGCAGTCGCTGGGCACGGGCTTCCTGACACAAGCAAGAGGGCACCGTCCGGTGGCAGAGAGGGGCTTGCCCGGCCGAGCTGTCAGCAGCCGGGTTCGCGTCCTGCTTTCCGTGTGTGTTAAACGCCTGCTCGGCCCTCCAGGATCACTTCCAACAGTCACGCGACTCGTATCCAGGCAACGGGCTCGCGCTCCCATTCACGCGGAGCTCCAGCTTTCCCACCCGGAGGCTGCACGCCACTGCCTCCCCCTGCGCGGCGCCCGCCTCCCCCCAGGACGCAGAACCTTCCTCCCCTTCCGCCAGCTGCCCCGTCGCTGCACGGGGACTGTGGATCTTGCGGAGCCTGTCACAAGGGGAGAGGGGGCTTTGTACCCTGCCAAGGGGGGACCCCGACAGGACCGTTCCTCACAAAGCTTCTTCAGCCACAGGAGCGAAATTGCCAAGAGCGGGGCTCCCTAGGAGCCTCGCATGGGCTCAGGAGATAAGGGCCCAGGGCCTGTTGGTTAATCTTCCCAGCCCAGGGATTTCCAAGGCGGGGCGGTGGGGGTGGGGGGGCAGGGTTTTGGCAGACCTTAGGGTTGCTGGAAATATGAAGGCTGTTCTCGAACTTTTTGAGGTTGTGGGAGAGGGGCCCGGGCTCCCAAATGCCACATCCGGAGACGAAGTGGCTGGGTGCTCGGGGACCTTCAGGGGGAGGGAAAATCAGCTCCCCGTGCTGGGGCTTGTCTCTGGTTCTCGTGTTCAGAGGAGGCGCCTGTGAACGAAAGGGACAAAACCGCAGCTGCTTGTTTTCAGAGGGAGGCCAGTTTCTCCCCAAGCCGGTGGGACCTGTGTGGATTCCACCTCGCCGTCCGTCCGAGGAGGGAGGCAAAGGTTGGACCCTGCTCGGTCACCTGTCTGACTCAGGCCACAGGCATCACGCCCGCCGCGCCCTCGCACACTTCCCTCAGCCCAGCAGTCGGGCTCCTCGGGCTCGGCCTTGGGGGGCGGGGCGCGGGAGAGCCCGCCGCTTTGGGCAGAAACCCAGTCCCCATTTTGCCAGTGATGGCTTCTCCCCAAGTGCCAGGACACAGGGGGTGTTTGGGGACCCTGGAGGGCCCCGCCCGGCCAAGAGCTCCCGGGTGCGGGCGAGCCCCGCGTGGTGTGCAACTTGGCAGGGTCGGCACCGGGGAAGCCAGCTTCGGCGGGGCTCCGGGAGGCCGCCCCGCCAGATGGAGAGGTCAGGCGGGGACCACGGCCCGCAGGCAAGGGCTGGGAGGGCCAGGCGCCCCGCCAGCAGCTCTGCACCCGCCCCCCTGCCCCGCTCCCCGGCCAGCACATCTCAGTGTGGAGGCCACAGGAGCCTGGGGAGGGTCAGGGCTGCAGCCGGACGCCCAGTGTGACAGACGCGTGGCCTTCAGTGGGCACAGGTCAGGGAGGCAACGTTCTTTGTTCACTGCCAGGAAAAAGAAAGCAGAGAAGAATTCAACTCAGGAGTCACCCTTGGAATTTACTTTTATTTCTCCAAAAGCAGTTTCCGTGTCTGATTCACGCAGAGACCACCAAGCCTTCTGGCCTTTTCCGAGCATGCTGCAGCCACTGCCAGTTCGGCTCAGACTCTGCGTGTCCACAAAGAAGCTACAGCTTTCCTCCAGAGCAGCTCGACTCCGGGTCAGGGTCCAGCTGCACGAGGCCTGGGCGGCCAGGCCCGCACCCCACAGTCTCTGCGCCAGCTGGCTGTCCTCCCCTCCTCCTCCTTTAGGCGGCTGGGCCCCCGGCAGAGGGCCACGCGTGGGCTCTCAGACGTCCGCGAGCGCCGCACGACGGGGGACGAGAAAGCGCCCAGCCTCAGATCCTGACCACCTGGACGGCTGCGCACGGACTCTGCCGCCCCTCCCCGCCCGCGGCCTGCTGCCTCCTGAGCAAGAGGCGGCCGAAGGTGCCCCCCACTTGCCCTTTGGTGAGTCGCCCGGGATTCACACAGACGCAGCCGAGGACGTCCTGGGGAAAGGAAAGGGGCCGACGTGAGAAAGGGGCCGACGTGGGATCACCTAACAGATCCCAGGGAGGGGTTGATAAAATGGAGAGGAAGGCAATGGAACACACATCTCAAGTCTAATCTGTTAACTTATTATTGGAAAGTCCTGAGTTCCTTTTGAGCCTCTGAAACAGAATAAAGAAGGGTAACAATCAGCTCCCCAACTTGGGAGGCAAACCTGACCTGGTTATTGTTTCCAACGGGGGAGCACATTTTTACCTCTTGAGGTTGAGCTGGCTGGTTCGGTCAGAGGGCTACGGGTTTGGTGGAACCCCCAGGAGGGACCCACCCCAGGCGGGGGGAGGGCGTCGGGTGGCAGAGAGAACAACTCAAGAGCTTCTTCAAAGTTCTCAGGGCCGAGCCCTTCCTATAGGTCACATCTGAATTCAGGGGAGGGGGACAGGCAAGTGCACGTGTGTAATGTCCCCAAGTCCCCCTGACATGGCCCCACGCGACAACCACTGTTTGAGGGCCTTCCCACCTGCCCCTGGGGCTCCCAGGCTGGCCGGCTCAACACCAGGGGGGTACACGGGAGCAGGGAGATGGCTTCTACTCAAATGTTTTACTGACAGATTCATTTTCTAGTTCTTTTACCACCTCTCCCAAAGAAAGGAGCGCTGGCCCCAGCACGAGGAGCGAGGACCGGCGGTCTAGAAGGGAAATCAGACGGGTCCCTGGCATTTCTGGGGAAGAAGCAACGTCCAAACCTACCTTCACGAAGTATTTCAGCTCCGATGGGATAATGAAGACGTCCGGGGTGACAGGCAGCTGTGCATGGGTGTAGAAATGCTCATAGTCGATGGCCATGTCTTCCTGGGGAGGGTAGAGCGGGTAGTAGCTACAGAGATGGAGAGAAACCGTCAGCGGTGGCCGGCCCGGGGCCCGCTCTTCCCACAGTCTCTGCCGTTCCTCCCTGGGTGTGGGGGACAGAAGGCAGGCTTGTCGTCACAGGGGGGAGTAGCCGGTAGTGGCCCAAGGGAGGCGCTTGCCATCAAATCTGAAAGAGCACCGGACCCCCAAGCACACTTGTCCTGGGCAGAGAGCCCCACAAGTGAGCTCACCTCCTCTGGGTCAGGATGTGTTTGAGGATTCGGCTGAGTCTGTCTGAAGTTCCCGAAGCACTGGGGAAGAGAAGAAATGGAATGCAGAGCCTTGCTTCTCAGCTCCTGTGTCTCTCTGGGGGGGACCTGAGGATTCGATAAACCAGGGAAAAGCTCCATGGCCCACACAGTGATGAGAGGGTACCTCTGGGGAATTCGGAAGGACCCCCCCCAACAAGAAGCTCGGTCTGTCCTCCTCCCCCCTTCCCAGAAGGGGAGCAGGCCACCGGGCTGCGAAGGCAGAGAACGGGCATCCCGGATGATCAAGAGCACAGCAGACTGTCGGCTAAAACCACAGTGTGTGAGAATGTGCGAGAATGTGCGAAGAGCGCACCAGCGTGCGGTGAGCATGAAGTCAGGAGTACCCTTGCTCCTAAGAGCTCAGCCAACAAGCACTCTCATCTCGCCTAACACACGCATCGCCTCGCACGCCTCCCGGCTCTGGGGGAACCACCGGACTGACGTCAGCAGGCAGGCTGGGTCCGAGTGTCTACAGACTGACACCCTGCTGAGAAGCTTTGCAGCTCATGGTCCACGAGCAGGGGACACCCACCCCTGCTTAGGTCACGAGTGTGGGAGGTGAAGAAAGTTCATCTCACCTAGGAGATGAACTCCTAGGACTAGAAACGAAGTGCAAAGACACGCAGCCATTGTTCTGCGGGGTCTCCGACACCACAGACGAGCGCGAGCAGAAACAGACGAACTTGGATGGCCAGAGGGTCTGGCACAAAGTGCTGCTCTAAGGACTTCCCAGTCAAGGCTCTGTCAAGCAGCCCCTAGACTTTCTTGCTGGAAGAAAGGCCCAGGCTCCAGAGAGCCAGCATCCTGCTTGCTGGGCCAGAAGGGCCCCCACCTGCTGATCTCCTCGGCGCCCATGTGGAACAGCAGATCCGTGGATGTCAGGCCAAGGACCACCCCGTTCACGGCGAGGCTGCAGGGCTCGGACACGAACTGCACTCGCTAAAACGAGAACAGGTGAGGCAAGCATTTGTGCACCAAACTTAGAAACGTCCGGCCCATGAAAGCAGGAGGGTCTCCCAGGGGTGGGGAGACCACCGAAAGGGGGGCCAAAAGGACGGAGGGTAAATCACAACTACATCCGTCGGTCAAAGAAAGATGCTTCGGATGCAGGCCCCATCCACGCCCCCCCAGGCCCCCTCCCGCCCCCGGGGCCCTAGCGGGACGCGGGCACCTTTCTCTCATCTCGAAGCAGATCGGAGCAGCTGAAGGGCGGCTGCGGGTACACGGGCTCGTGGTGCACGTCCCTCACGGAGGGGACAAAGACGAGGTGGGAGCCAGAGCTGCTTCGTCCGAAAACCGTCAGAAGAGGGAGAAAAACAAGCACAGCGGAGTTAGAGCAGCAGGACGGCAGACTGAGAACGTGAGGGCTGGAGACAAGGGCCTCCCTCCACGGCGGATTTTCCGGACTGCACTCTGGGAGGACCGGGGCTGTTCCCCGCGGGACATCTCGTCCCCAGGTCCGCCCATCTACCCCGGGAGGCTCAGGTCACCCGGGACTCGCTGGCTCCCGGCTCTGTGGGGCGTGCTGCTGGGGCAGGGGCAGGGCTGCTTGGTAGGAAAGGGGGAGCAGGAATTGGGATACAGAAAGTCTAGGAAGACAAGATTTTGACCGAAGAACCAGAGGCTTGCAGCCAGATAGACAAGACAGCCTCTCTCCTGCCCGGGGAGACCCCACGCTGCCTTTACGCGTGGGGGCTCAAACCACAGCCTCCTACCGGAACACTGGGTCCTAATCACGACGGACACACACGCCTCCCGAGGGACGGGGAAGAACGCGCGTGGCCTCTCCCTGAGTCCCTTCCCTCTCACACAGGGAGGTGACGCCCCCAGTTTTTCTCAGCAGACTGTCCTGTGAGGGTGACCCGACTATTTGACAGCAGAGGTTTCCTTTGATGGAAGCGGAAGGGGGATCTCGAGGGTCCAACATGTAAGCGAAGAAAAGCCTTTAACTAGGACCTGAAGGTTTATCCTCAGCCACACACAAGAGGAAAGGGGGAAAAAAACCCGTTTCCTCGGTTCCCCCAGCTGTGCTTGGCAGCGGCACCAAGTGTCACTCTGAGGGCACGTTTAAGACCCCCGAGGGCGCCCACTGCCGGCTCCCTCTCTTGCTTCAACTCCACAGCCCTCCCAGACGCAGGCACAGCTCCGCAGCTGCCTCTCCTGCGGGAGAAAGGTCCTGGTGACCGTTGTCACATCTGTCACCTGTCATACCCGCTCAGAGTGTGAACTGAGTCTTGTTCAACAGAAAACCAGGATCTTGAGGCCACCTCGCACATTGGTTACTGTCCTTGTGACGTGGAGAAGGACACAATCGTCACCGAAAGCCAGGGCTGACCGGCCCAGGAGCAGCTACGCGCCAGGCCCCAGAGGCTCGGTCTGCGAGGGACACAAAGGGCGGTGGTGCTGCTGGCCCTGGTGGTTAAAGAGGTGAAGCCGCTGCTCAGCGAAGGTGCTGGAAGAGCAATGGTTAAGGGGGAAACGGCCCTCCTGCTCATGGTTGTGAAGTGGCCGTAGGGGGAGGGATCAGAAAGAAAATTCCAACTATGCTGAGCATTGCACAACCTCGTGCATGGCGGTGGGAGGGTCCCCACGGCCGCTCCCTCTGCGGCTCTGCTGCTGGGCGCGCTTCCTCGAGCTCTGGCTTTTACTGATAAATCAGCTCTGTGCTCTGCACGCCTGATCTCTCAGGAATAAAAATAAATCCCCCCAGCACGGGGCGCTTATATGCTGTTTTGGGGAGGGCGTGGCAGCTCCCCCGCCCTGGGGCGCACGCTGGCTGCAGATGAAAGTGCCTGGCTGCGCTGGGCGCTCGCCCCACAGTCACAATCCCCAGTCTGTTCTTTGTTTGTCCCGCTGCTGTCACCACCACACGGGGCGAGGAACCAAAACAGAACCCAATGTCGCACTGAGAGCACCCGGCCTGCTGGGGCACGGCTACGAGGTCCCTGACCATCCCTGGGGGAGCCCACCGAGCAGGGACACCAGCCCTGCTCCTGGCAGCTGGGGTGGGGGGTGCTCCCCAGGTCCGGCCCACATCAGGAGAAACGGCAAGAGGGGAACTTGTATCACTTCATTTGAGGGAGGGCAGACTCAGGGGCAGGCCGAGCCCCCTGACCCCCACGTAAGTTGGGGGGGTTCTCCCCAGTCCCCGAGGCCTGCGAGGCCGGCCTTGCGGCGGACTAATCGACTCTGGCATCAGTTCTCACGGTGAATGGGCGGAAGACTATACACCTTGTTTTAAAAACCGCCTTTGTTACAGACTTGTTTTTAAAAGCTTAGCCTCAGGAATGTTTATTTTCTCTGAGTGCAGCCACAGGCCAGCAAATCCCTAGAGAAGAAGATCCATCGCCTATACCAAGTCCTTTCAGACCCAGGCCCTGGAGGAAGGACAGGAAGTGAGGATGTTAGCTTCCTGAATAACTTCCTATGCGCGGTCCGAGACTCTTCCTGGAATAGAGCCTTTTCTCTCCGATTACAATTGCACATCTCTCCTCACAGTTCCTGCCCCTTGGTCTACGGCAAAGATCTAAGACCCGCCCCCACCCCGCCCGCTGAATTTCTACCACGGCCAGGCTGTCAGCAGCGCCCCCGGAAACGTGGGGCAGCTCTGACTCTGGGGAACAACTTGGGTTCACCCCAAAACAATTACTTGGGCAGCGAGATGTTTGGGGCCCCCAGGGATTTCGTTGGGGAACTCATCAAACGCTTCTCAGAATCAGCTGGGAAGATTCCCAGGGACTAGGAGTTTATACAAAAGGAAGGAAGCAAAGGGTCAGCAAGGGAAGAGCGAAAGTCTGAGCAGCGTTTTCCTGTCAAGTGTGTTTATCTTTGTGTTTGAGAGACACCTCTCGACCCAGCGTCAGCGCACTCGGGAGTCCGGAGGGGGAGCTGATCTGAGGAGTTCCAAAGGATTACTTCCTGCCCCAGAGAAACCGGGCAGCGTAAGCTTCTGCCGACAGCCTGAATTCTGACCTGCGTGTCCCTTCAATAATTGTCCGCAGACACTGCTTGAAAATATCTTCAAATGGACTTGTGAGCAGGCAGTTCTGCAAGAGAAGGAAGGAGACCGATTCAGAGGGCAGACGCCGGCCTTCATCCACCGGTCCAGCATGCTGGAGGACCCCGGGGTCCTGTGCCAGGGGCTGAAGGACAACATGAGACACACGCTCCTGGTCTCTGTCCTCAAGGAGCAGAGTCTGTCTGGGAGCGGCAGAGGGGACGGGGGAGGAGTTCATCCACCAGAACGTGAGCTCAAAAACTAGAAGCGAGAATGTTCTGGAAGTCCTTTCTGTGGAAGGCATGACATCCTGAGACAAAGGGAGGAGGCACTGACTCTCAGCCACGGAAATGTCCTGGGAAGGGCCTTCTGTGTTTTCTGCATCAAAGGACAGCAAGACACGGGTCCTGGAGCCAAGGGTAGCGGCTCGCTGAGCCCCAGACCCCTGTGTCTGTGCGAGCATGCTCAGGCCTTGGCACCGAGCGTCACAAGGGGACCCCAGACTCACAGACGTGTATTTCCCTCCGCCAGCTTCCAAAAAGGCCTTGTATTCTTATGATATGAAGCTTTCCAACTCCGTATCTTTATAAAAGATACAATGCTTTTCCGATTAGCCACAGGGATTAATTTAGGTTGGTTACAAATGCAGCACAAACTCCAAAATATGCCAACAGGAGTGAGGGCTCAACGGGATGCAAGCATCTGGCACGTTCCCTTCCAGCCCCCGCCACGTACCTCAACCTGTTCGTGCTTCGCGTCCAGGAAAGGTCCAAACTGCAAACAAGAGAAACGAAGGTATCAGAACCACCGTGTCTGTGAGCGCCTTCACACACCCTCCCTAGAGGCTCTCCGCCCGGGGTCCGTCCGTCCCTCAGAGAGCAGACGGGGTGGGGGCGCCCAGCCGTTATCACAGGCAAAGGCTGTGACCCTGGAAGGTGGGAGGCCGCCAGGGCCCCTGAACCAGTTGTACTGCCTCCTACAACAGGGGGCCTTTCTTAAAAAAAAAAAAAAAAACTATTTGGGGGGGGGGAGGGAGAGAGAACGTGAAGCAGATTCCATGCTCAGTGCAGAGCCCAACTCAGGACTTGATCCCACGGCTGTGAGACCATGACCTGAGCTGAAACTAAGCATCAGATGCTTAACTGAGCCACTCAGGTGCCCTGGGCTTTTTTCTAAGGTCTCCTCCCCAGTTTTCCCCCTGGTGCCTCCCCTAGCGAAGCTGTCCCAGGAGGGTTTCCTACCAGGATGCAGACGTCTGGCTGATCACGGTTGATGACAGCGATCAGATCGAGCAGGGGGTCGTATGTGATGCTGTCGGATGTGGTGTATGGGCCACAGGCCACCAGGACCATGGTTTGCTCAAATTCTAAGACAGAATGGATCATAAGGTGTTGACTAGAAGATAATGGGATGGTGGGAGAAAGGACGGTTAGGGGAAAATGCCACAGGATTCAATTTAAATTCAAAGGCTCCCAATGTGTACAACTCTGGGAATCCAAGATCTCATCCCCATCTGCAAAGAATACTCCGTCAGCTGCTAGGGACCGAGAAGTATGCGAGTAACTAGGGAGTGACAGGCAGTTTGCCAGTAGCATGTATGAGCGATGGGAGGAAGCAGCAATCAGGAAAGATCGGATCAAGGTGAGATTTGCTCATGCCTTTCCCCTATTTTTTTTTTATTATGATAAAACATAAATTACATAAAATTTACCATCATCACCATTTTTAAGTGTGCGTTTCAGCGGCATTAAATAAATGCAGAATGCTGTGCAAACATCATTGCCATCCATTCCCGGAACTCTCTCATCTCATCAAACCGAAACTCCTGTCTCCATTAAACACGAACTCTCCCTCTCCCAGGCCCTGGCCACCATTCTATTGTCTGTCTCCACTCTAAGTATCTCATGTAAGTGGAATCATACACTATTTATCTTTTTGCAACTGGCCATTTCACTTTGCTTATGCTTGTAAGTAGAATTTTCCGGGAGCAAGGGCAAGGCGGGGTCCTGGAGAGTGTGCGGTTTGAGGGAACATCTGTGGTCCAGTGTGGCTGGAGAACGTGGTCCAGTGAGGAGTCGAGAAAGACAGGCGGATGTGAGGCTTGGCCTGGTATTCCCATGTGGGGTACGGAGGTGGGACGTTCGGCCACCTCTCACGGCCCTTTTCCCCACAGCATCGGCTTTCCTTTGGGGGAGCCAGGCCTCTCCTAAACAAGGCAGTCCAGCGGGCTGTGAATTAGGTGCAACGCTGTGCCCTAGCCAAGAGCCAGGCGTGAGACCAGTCTGAGCCATCCATGCTCGCCTCTCTGGTTCTGGAATCTCGAGATGAATCATTCAAGAGGAGAAAAAGGGTGGAGCTGACCTATTCCAGCCAGAGGTAACTGGAGGGACAAGTGGGCAATTCCTGCTGGCTGGCCGCCTCGAGGTGTGAGGTCCTTATCCGCTCCGAAGTCTGCATTTCTAGCTCCCCGTCCTCGCCATGAGCTAGCTGGATTTCCCCTAACAAACTCTCTCTTACGTCAGTCTGAACAAGTTTCTGTAGCTTACACCGACAAAACCCAAAGATCTCTGACTTAACACGTAGTTGTATTAGTGTCCTATGGCTGCCGTGCCAAATTATCACAACCTTAGTGGCTAAAATTAAACATGGTTGTGATTACGGTTCTGGAGATCAGAAGTTCTACAATCAAGGTTTGGGTAGGGCTGCATTCCTTCGGGAGGCTCTAGGCGAGATGTTTCCTTGCCTTTTCCAGCTTCTAGAAGCCACCTGCATTTCTTGGCTTGTGACCCCTCTGCCATCTCCCCAGCGAGCAGCCTATAGCATTCCTACCTTTGATACGGGTTGTTCTGTCCTCCCCCTTACAAAGACTCTTGTGATGACGCTGGGCCCACCTGGACAAGCCAGGGTAACCCCCATCTCCAGATTCTTAACTGAAGGGCACCTGCGAAGGCCTTCTGCCGTAGAGAGTGGCACAGTCCCCCGTTCCAGGGAGTAGGCCATTACTTGCCTACCGAGCAGGAAGGCCAGGAAGCAAGATGGAGGGCTCAGGGAGAAGAGTCTGCTTCCTGCAGTGCGAGGGCAGGGGACAAGGTTAAATCTGGTTCTGAGGAGCCCGCAGGCGATGTAAACCCTGGAGGGACCACGTGCCAGCATGTCTGACTCTGCGTCTCCGTGAGTGCCTCGCTCAGTACCTCGGTCAAAACTGTTTGCTCAGAACTAATCCCACTGCTTCCAGAAGCTTCCCTGGCACACAGCTCAGGCTCCCGGCATCTGGGCCACGTCAGTTTCGTTCTGCCACCCGAAGCGGATCTAATACCACCGCGCTCCTCTCGTTGCCAGAAACACGGCTCTTCTGATGCAACGTGCCATGTCATAAACTCCAAAATTTCATTCCTGATTCTAGGTCAGCGCCAAGAACGCCCTCATCACGCACGGTCACTGTGCACGGGGTGCTGACAATACCCCAGAGCCGGCCGTCTCACTGGGAGTCCTCGACAGTCTTCTGCTTTGCTTCCAAAAATGCTTTGAATGATTTTGAAGCAGTCTGTTAAAATCTCTTTCCAAAATTTCCCATCTAAATTAGTTACCAAATAACTCTAGGCTTCCTTAGAAATTTGTCTTTTTTGGGGGCACCTGGGTGGCTCAGTGGGTTAAAGCCTCTGCCTTCGGCTCAGGTCATGATCTCAGGGTCCTGGGATCGAGCCCCGCATCGAGCTCTCTGCTCCACAGGGAGCCTGCTTCCCCCCGCCCTCTGCCTACTTGTGATCTCTTTCTCTCTGTCAAATAAATGAATAAAATCTTAAAAAAAAAAAAAGAAAAAAATTAAAAACAAAACAAAATGAAAGAATTCATGCTGGCTTATTATTGTTAACTCCTGACTATTTGGGGGTCACTAGGTTTTCCACTAATGTCCCTTTTCTCTTCCAGGATCCCAACCAGGATCCCACAGTACATTGAAAGAAATTCCTTCTAAAACTGTTCCTATTTGGTCTCTGATAAAGTAACTTCCAGATAAAGATGGCATGCCTTGTGTAGCCAGAACCCAGGTGGCCACACTCACTGGGCTCAGACCCTGGTCTTCCAAAGGGCCATGAAGCCGCCCCATCCGCCATCCTCCCTAGCCTCCACTAGGGTGCTCCCAGGCAGGGTTTGCAGCTTTCTTGGGGCCCGAGGAACCTGGACCTTCCTCCACCGTCCTCATTGTTAGCAAAACAATGTTTGAATCCAGACTTACCTTCATCCTCTTTGGTGGGCTGATAAAATGGAAGTGGCAGGCCCTTAAAAACAGGAGAATAGCTAAACTGAGTTCTTGGTTTAAAAAAAAAAAAAAAGGGAGGGGGTCCGCAGGCAGGCCCTGAATGCAGGTGGGGAACCACAGCATCGGCAGGTGGGGAGGGAGGCTGGTGGGGGAAGGAAGAAAGTGGCCTCAGTCTTGCTCCCTGGAGCTCAAACCTCACAGAACTGATTGTACCTGCCATTTTACTATAAGGTACAGAGCGGCAAAGAAACCCAGGTAACGAGAGGTCATGGCTAAACTCGTAACACCCAGCAAAAGGTGAGAGAGCACAGGTGCCCGAAGTACCAGTATTCTAGGCAAGGTCCGGCGAGCAGGGAATCTGCTACTTTTGCTCGAATTATTTGCAAATCTGTGGAGGACTATTCCCTAGAGCAGGGGTAGGTAAACCAGGGCCTTGGGCCCGATCCGCCTACTGCCTGCTTTCACGAATCTAGCCACGCTCATTGGTTTGCACGCTTCTATGGCACTTCTGAGCCACAACGGCCGTAGGGCCTGTAACGCCTCAGGTATTTACCATACGGCCCTTTATTGAACTGGTCTGCAAGGGGGCCCGGATGTAGTAGCTTCCCATTCTATAGCCAGAGGATTGAGAAGCAAATAAATAGGTTCTCCTGCGTTTCCAGGACGGACTAAACAGCCTACACTGTGCCGACAGCAAAGGAGGGGGGGGGCAATCACCATTGTACCTCGTAGAGTTTGGTGGCGATAAATTTTGTACCAGTTGTGTTGATTCCTTCCATAATTACAACCTGAAGGACAAGAAGCAGAAAGGGAGATAAACAAGAGATCGGCAATAAAACTTACGATATAGTTAAAAAGTACTAAGTACTGGGGCACCTGCCCAGGTCAGTGAGGAGAACATGCGACTCTTGATCTTGGGGTCACGAGTTTGAGCCCCACGTTGGGGGCACTTTACTTAAAAAACATCTATTAAGTACTAAGTCCATCTATCTCATTTTATAATTAGATACTTGGGGGTATTTTTCTAGAAAACAAATTAAGAGGGTTGTGTCAGAAATAATAATTTTGCTCCATACGGATGACCTAATTTTTTGTAACAATCCTATGAGGTAAGAAGTATTATTCCCATTTTAGAGATGAAGACACTCTGGCTTCGAGATGGTAAGGAGCTTGGCCAGAATGACACAGCCTGCTGGGGCAGAGCTGGAGGCTGGACTGGGCAGCAGATCCCAGAGCTGAGGTCAGAGCGCTCGGGGAAATCTGGAATCTGTGTCTGCCTTCGAGCCAGGGTTCCCGCCACACCTCATGACAGCGCGAGGCGCCGGTGACGAAATGTTCATCCTACCCGCCCCGCCCCCCAAGGCTACAGAGTGAATAGCACGCGTGCGCCCTATCTCACCTGTCCGGGAAACAGAGAATATTCTTTGAGCTCAGATAAATCCACTGGAATCTGAGCCCCCGAGGAATGTTCCCGGTCTCCCTCAAGAATCACTGACTTGCTGTTCAGCTTCCCGTTGGTGTCACAGCCAATCTGGCCCAGCAGAGTAACAGGCTCCTACCGAAGGTGTGACATACGAGCGACAGTCTGAGGGACAGGAGCTCGAAATCTGGGGTCAACAGAATGACCAGCAAAGCAAATCCCGAGCAGGAAAGATTTTTTTGGCTGGGGCATCCTATTGACAAGTAACACCAGTAACTCTCAGGGCAACTGGTCTGCACCCCTCCATGCCTGAGCCCCAAGAAGTGGTCATCTAAGCCTGGGCATCTCTAGCGAAGGCAAACGTGGTCCCTGCGCCCCAAGGCAGCCCACCGCATCCCTGGATAGTTTTGACCATTAATAGCTCACCTCTATTGCGCTTACTGAATACCAGGCACTGTTCTAAAGGCTTACGTGTATTAACTTATTTAGCCCTCACAACGATGGCGAAGTGGATACTATTTTTGGACCCGCTTTTCAAAAGAAAAATCAGCAACAGGCTACATAATTTATTTAAGGTCAAAGATGGGTCAAGTCTCGGTTCGAAGTTTGGCTCCAGAGCCATTTCCATAACCACACACCATATTGGCTCTTTACAGGGAGTTCTTCTTTAAATTGAGCTGAAATTTCTCTCTCTGTGGCTTCCTCTGTCCTGTTCCCATTCCTGGGGGCAGACTGAGGAAGTCTAATCTTTCCCCACAAGACCGTGCATGGCCGCCTCCCCTCCATTACTTCCTCCCAAATTTCCTTATATGACATGGTTTTGCATATCATCCCCAACTGGTCAATCTTCTCTGAATGCAAACAATAACAGAGATGCCTTAAGGAATCTTCTAGAACACAGTTCCCCTTAGATTACAAAATGTTTCAGAGAGAAAGCACTAGAACATATGCCAGATTAAACCACAATTAAAGATATTACTGGCAACAGTTGATCCATAAGGACAGGGACCAAAGTAGTCTCTGTCTACTTTGGGTCACCGTTCCTGGAAATGCTACCCTTGCTCTTGTCCTCATAACCTGATCCCCGAACACTTCTATTCAAGGGAAATCTCCAGGGGGCTACCTGCCTCACCACTAAAAAGGAAAAGGCCCCAGTCTTTGCTTATGTGCAAGACCCTAACCCAAGTGCAAAGAAAATGGCCATCTCTGATCACCAAACCAGGGAGCACTTCTAAGTCTTTCTTTAGAAGGATCCATGTTATCAAATTCGACCAAGACAGATGTTCTAACTAGAATGTAGACAAGGAGTAAAAAGGAAGCAAAGATGCCTTTTTACCAACAGTTTAAAAATACAACATTAATTAGGAAGGACTATTAGAATGATTCTTACTTGAGCTGGGACCAGAACAGGAGTAAAAGCCTCAATCTTGTAATGTTCCTTGAGTTCACTGCCAAGTTCCTCTATTTTACAGGTCAGAACTGAAAGCCCAGAGGGGAAAAAGTATCGCGTTTAGGACATTTCACTTGTCAAGAGGAGAAGATATGGCACATTGTAAAATACTGAGGGCAGTCATTTTACAGAAGCAGGAGGGTGCCCAGGACCTCCTTCGAAAAGCCCTAGCCACTCCCACTATCTGGTGGCTGAAATTTGGCCACTGATCACGTGGCCCAATCCCCGAGTCAGCACGGATGCCCGCGACCCAGCCTTCTTTCCTTCTGGTCATCAGTGAGGTTTAGGGGGAGTCAAGTCCAATCTGGAGCGTCTTCCATTCTTTACAAGGAAACCATAAATGTCTTTGACGTTCATTGGCTTGTACACAGCTCAAATGGCTGTCACTGGGAAGTGGTTACGTGCTTTCTCTTTAGGGAAGCGAAGTGACTTGGGAGAACTGCTGAGAGTATTACCTCCTGTCCCTCCGCTGCTAGGGGCATCCAGAGGACATCGACCAGCTTCTATATTCAAAGGCAACCTTAGAACTTGTTCTACCGGCCTAGCTGAAGCTTTATTTCTTACTCTACGCCTTTCCAGGCGGTTTTATATTCTCCAGAATTGCAAAGAGAAAAACAATTACCGTCTCGAATATCTGGAAGCTTCTGAAACATTGATTTGTAGCTCCCGGTGAGTGACTCTGGGCCCCCCAAGACCTTCAGGCTGATGTTTCCGGCCCCTCCTCCTCCTCCTCCAGACCAAGACACCCCCTGTGCGGAGCCAAAGGAGGTAACCACTTCTCCTCGGTTATTTCTCGAGTTGTATTTCTGAGAGGGAGTGGCACTGATTGGAAGCAAAACAGATAAGCATTACTGGATTCCTATCTAAAGAGTGAGGCGAATAAAATGAGGTACCTTTTGGAAAGGGGGATTGGAGAAACGTCAAGCTGGCCTCACATTTTATAAATCTAATCAGCTTAATGGGGTTGGATATACCCGGACCTTTAAGGAATTTCAGGAATGAGGGTAAGTTTAGAGACAGAGACGTATTTTAAAAGGTTTTCTCCTGGATTACAACTAAAGAAAGCAAAACCAAACCGAACTCTGGATTGATTAAAAATTGAGTTTCAATTACCACTTTCTTTTCTTATAATTTTTTAAAAGATTTTTTATTGAGAGAAACAAGTAGGGGAGGGGCAGAGGCAGACTCCCCGCTGAGCAGGGAGCCCGACCCCAGGCTCGATCCCAGGTTCCTGAGATCATGACCCGACCCGAAGGCAGACACTCAACCAACTGGGCCTAGAGATACCCTAGAGCCTGGCTGTGGATAAGCCCGAAGTTGCTGTGCATCTCTAATACCTCACGACATAGTTCAAGGTAGACGCCACAATGAAATGAAGGTCAAAGGACTTAATCAGCTCCCTCCCACGTGTGGAGGCGGGGCTGGAATGAATTCAGCCAGCTGGTGGACGACCATTCCCATTCCCCAAGGCCCAACGGACAAGCTCTCGTATTTCCACACGCCGCCTGGTAAACAGGAACATGAAGGCCGATGAGCTCCTCGGGAGGCCGTGCGGGCCTCTCAGCGCTTGGCTGGGGGTGCAGCTGGGAGGGAGGTCGCTTTCAGACGGTCCACCCTGCAGGACCCGAGCTCTGCAGGCACCAGCTTCACGGGCGATACGGCAACCGGAGCCATGGTTCCTGCTTTGCAGAGGCCACGGGAGAGGAGCTCAGCTAACAAGATCGACCTCCGAGCTGCCTCTACCTGAATAATTTAGACGTTGCTTCCATAAATTACAAAACCAGTTTCTGATGTCAGCTTTATTAGCGTGCATTAAAAAGTGCCGAGGCAGTGCAGGGCCACCTTCTCTGAGCTCCTCCCGGCGCGGCCCTGTGGGACAGCGGTCACCTCCGGCCCCTTAGTCCTGGGACGCTTCGAGGGACTGCTTACTTAGCAGGGTTGCTGTCCCGTCTCTCCCCAGCAAGTCTCAAAGATGAGAGTCTCCCCAGTCTATCTCAAAGATAGAAGGCTCACTTCCCAAACAGGTTTGAGAACTCCCAAAAGCAGCAGTGGACCACGCTAGGGAAACTGTCCTTCTGAGTCCCTTGGCCGTTCATCTGGAGTGACTGCTGTCACCTCCTTTCTCAAGCGACAAAGCTGGACAATTTTCAGTTCCGCTCTGTCAACAAGGGACCCACGACACAGGCAGTTCGAATTTCCCTAAATGGTTAACGTGCCGGGTCCTTAGCTTGTTGTGGTGGCACCAAGTCTCTCTCCCACCCCGCAGGGCCTTCGCCTATGGAATGCTCTAATAGGAGACATGTCATTTACGGATTTAAAAAAAGTCACATGTGATCTTTCTGGATTTACGTGCAGAGGTGGCAGCAGGGATAAAAATGCCAGTTAAGTCCGAATAGACGCACAGTGACACGCAAACTCCCACAAACTGGTTGTAACCTGAGAGAGGAACAATAAGTAGGTTATCCAACAAGATGAACCCAGATACGTGTCTTTCTTTTAAAAAAATAGTTACTGTGGGGGTGCCTGGGGGGCTCAGTCAGTTAAGTGTCTGCCTTCGGCTCAGGTCATGATCCCAGGGTCCTGGGATTGTGCCTCACATCGGGCTCCCTGCTCAGCGGGGAGCCTGCTTCTCTCTCTCCCTGCCGTTCCCCCTGCTTGTGCTCGCTCTCTGACAAATAAAATCTTAAAAAAACAAAAAACCAGATACTACAGATGAAAAGAAGAAGGAGAGGAAGAAAAAAGAGAAGAAACCCAACAACATCAAAACTAACAGAGGCAGGTGGAAACCTATTTGTCTCCATTGGCAAGACTCCTGAGATTCACGGACTTCTGAATAGACAGGTTGTTTTCCGGAGAAGATATCTGTTCCCGATCTCGGAAATGAGCCCCAGAAAAGTGGATGGAAAGTGAGTTTCCCTAAACTACTGGAAGACGTGGTAATTTTCCACACAGGAATAGAAGGCAGGGAGGGCAGAGAACAACGAGCTCTCCAGTCGGGCACCCAGCCACACGCCCACCTGCACTGAGTCCCTCACTCCGGGGGGTCAGCCCCCCAACAACCACAGAAAGGGGAGGGCCGGCTGCTGTCCGGCAGCTGGATTCATTCTGATCCGTACCTTGGAGAGAAACTCGACGGCGAAAGGAGTTGATGGGGGCTCCGAGTAGACAGAGTCCTTTTTGTTAGGGGGGTTTCTGGGGTGGTGATAGCTCGCTTCTGAGAACCCTAAGAACAAAACAGAAAACAAGAGCCCAGTCACCGAAGACCCAAGTTGCTACCTGAGGGTACGGCCCCTTAGGAAGAAAAGCACGGTGCCTGAGTGAAGGGCACAAGGTAGGGCTGGGCCGGCTCCCTTCTTAAGGCCCCATCTCCAAGGATAATCCCATATAGAAATCTTCAGCAGCTCTCACCAAGCCCATCGGAATCCTGTCCGCATTTTGAAGGCAGTTATGAAAAAGTATCAACATTTCCCAGAAATGACTGCCAGGAAGGCAGTGTGTGCTCAAAATGCTCACGTGGTCACTTTCTTTCCCCACCCTTTGCTTCGGGACAGCTAGGAGCGCTAACCTGCACAGACACATTTTCCGGAGAAGGGGTGGGACCACATTACTACTCATTTGGCAAAGTCCCCTGCACCGTTTTCCAAATTAGAGAAGGGCAAAGACTCCAGGCAGATAACATGGTTGAGCTCTTAGTCTGAGTGTTTAGCAAACGCCTCGCTGATGGTCACTTCTGTTCTCGGGCTTTTGCTCACCACCAAGAATCCAAAGGTATGCCCAGGGTGGAGGATGAGAGCTGCGGCTCAGCGATCTCTTGGTCCCCAGAGTCTAGGACAGCTGACTGTGGCAGAGCAGGGACAAACTCTTCGCCGGGACCACAACCAGGCAGCTAGTGCTCTGCAGAGGATTCCCTGCCCTTGGGCTCCTCCTGGCTGTGCACCGGAGTCATGCCACCACGGCTGCCTGCTGGCGACGACTGGGGACAAGCACTGGAGAACGGACGCAAGGCCGTCATCGAGTAGCCGGGACAGAAATTGGGTTTTAAAAAGACCCTGATGCTACTGCTCTTATACAATAACCATTTCTGAATACTCCTTTCTGCTATTTTCATATTTTTCCAATTTAAAAAATATATATCAATTCTAATATTTGCAATCTTAATTTAAATATAAACCTTTATTTGAATATTACATATCCTGATTTTTTTCCACGCTATATTAACTATGAACATTTTCCCACATCGTCACAACCTTTGTTCTTTTTTAGTAGCTGTAATTAAACGGATCCATGTAATAGCTGACATAAATACTTCTCTACTGCGGGTGAATGGGATGCTTTTAACTTTGGGTGATCATAAATAACACTGAGATGCCCATCTTCACACAGATGGCCTCTCCCATAATTCAGATTATTTCCTTAGGGGAGATTGAGACTAGGGACAATTATTGGGCCAAAGGACTGATAAGATTTATGGTTTTGGTATATATTTTCTCAAACTAATTTCCTAAACGACTCTTGTAATCCAGAGGGGCTGTGGAACTCTAGGGCCAAGTTTGTGTGGGGGTATTTCAAGAGAAAGACAGTCCGTCTCCTAGGACATGGCGAGAGGACAGGAGACAGGACAGTTTCATGGCCCTTGTCCTCAGATCTCGCAGCCAAACCCGATGGTGTCAACAGGGCCGCTCTACTCACGCTTCTCAGGGATGTGCTCACTCTAACCACGCTCATGAGATTTGCTATTAGCGCTGCACGTCTAGTCATTTGCAGTGAGAAGTGCAGGGACCGAGGAGACCATATTCTCATATTCTGGTGTAGGCACATTCTCATACCACACAGAAACCCAAATTATAGCCCAGGTTGCCAATGTACTAGAAATATGATGCCGGTGGCACGGGCACTTCAAATCCGCAGGCTAACCCATTCCCTCTGTGTCAGGCAGGACGTGTGGAAAGCCAAGTGACCACCAGGGGATTTATGGCGAGCACAGAGGCAGAAGAATAGCGGTCAACTGTGCAAGTCCAACATTTGATAATGACCGTAGAAGGCCACTGGAACCCTCGGCTCTGCACCGCAGGCATACCTGCCTCCGAGACCCGACAAGGATCTGGCAAGCTCATTGTGGCACTGTTTGTGGGGGGAAGGCCAACGTTTGGCCCCATGACTCCATTGTCGGGAGGCCACTGATATATGGCCCAACGGGCACTGAGCAGTCTCCCCGGGATAGGTACTGTGCGAGGTATTTTACGTTTCTCTAGGCCAGACCCATGGGGCATCTCCTCTGAGCTTTACACATGTATTTCATCCCGTTTGCTCATTTCAGTCCAACTCACTTAACCCTGATTCCATGGTCACCAGCTGTGATTCGTAAGTGAGCGTCCTGAGTACCCCCGGGGCAGGAATGGGCACCCTCAGGACGGTGTTTCTGTCACTGGGAGGGCATATACTCCCATAGGAAACCAGGTAAATTTGCCTCTGGCCTGTGCGTCAGTCCACTGAGAGCTGGATTACCACAAGTCAGTCCCCAAGACCATGCTCAGCTCTGGACATACAGACGAATCACAAATGCTGGCGCTGGGAGGCTGTCAGGTGAAGCAGCCCCCCGAGGTTCTGCGATCCTGGCGGGTGCTACTTAGCGAGCTAAGCAACCCTTCTTACTCAGGTCTGTCCTTCAACAATGATTAACGTGCCAGGCTCTGGGAAAACAGCAGCGAACACAGCAACGCCTCTGCCTTCAAGGAGCTTCTGCTCTAACCCAGGGAGGCAGACTGAAACGAAGAAGTAACTATACACCCTGTCTCAGGTTGTGCCACGGAGAAAAGTGAAGCAAGAGAAGGAAACAAAGGAGGGAAAGAGGAGGGGTTTGCTCTTGTAGGCGCGTCTGTTCCCTCAGGGGACACGTGACGTGGACACATGTCTGGTGTGTTTGAAGAGCAGCAAGAGCACCGGAGTGAGGGGGAGAGGGACGTGGACAAGGGAGTGGGGTGAACTCAGAGGGATCCTCGCACACCTTCTGAACGGTATCGGGGAAGACGGGAGAGCCGGAGGAGGGCCGCGAGCAGGAAAAGCGGGCCTGACTTGTGTTTGAAAGGAGCATGGCGCACGGTGGCCGCTGTGTGAACTGCTCAGAGGTGGCCAGAGCAGAGAGAGCCCCGGACAGGAAGCTGGCCCGCTCACCCAGGAGAGGACAGTGCCGAGGACCTGGTGGTAACAGGTCCTGGAGGACAAGGTGAGAGGGCTGGTGCAGGAGCTGGGAGTGGGGCGTGAGAGAAGGGAGACACAGGGACGTCTCCAAGGTCCCTGACCTGAGCAAACCCAAGAACGAAAGCACTTCTTTGTAAGACATGGGCTCTAGGACAGGACCATCTCTAGGGCGAAAATCAAGTGCCAATTTTACATCTCATAATTTCAAGCTAAGGAAAACTGCAGTGTGTCCACATAATAGGTTACGCGCACCTGTCTTGTGTCAGCAACTTCACAGGGCGTGTTTTTAGCGTTCTTGCTCTCCACAGGCACACCTAAACTACTTGCCTTCTTCCTGACCATGACTTTGCAAAATTGAGGCTTACTCCATGTTTATGGATCTCCACAAATTCAAGTTGACCTTCTTGAGGGCAGAGCCCAGCCGAGCCTGTTCCCTTCACCACTGCTCTCCCAGAGTCTAGGACAGAGCCTGGCACACAGCAGCTGCTCAGTAAATGAACGAAAGCATCGGGATCTGAGAGATAAGGAAGCTGCACCCCAGAGGGATCAAACAAGTCACCCGAGGTCCCCTAGGTCTTCTGACACAGGCTTTGAGGGCGATACTGTTCCACTCCCCGAGCCTACCCCTCACGCTGGGATCCAACACTGGAACTGAATCATTCAATTATAGTACCTCCACCGGATACAACACTCCGCAACTTTTACAAAGAGTAATGATGCAGAAACTGTATTTATGAACATTGTATGATGCTTATGCTTGGTTCCAAGGACTGCCCTTACATAAACCCAGCTACGCCTGTGACAGGAAAGGAAGACGTGTAAGTGGAAACACAGTAGGAACTATGTGGGTGGCTACTTTTCTCCCCCAGAACTTCAAATGTCGAGATAATGTTTTTAGAATAAAGAAAAAAATGCTACTCGTAGAAAGCAATCTCCAAACATACACTCACCTTAGAGGGTGTGGTGTAAGAGTTCAAGAGGCTCTCTTCTTCTTCCTCCACTTCGATTCTAAAAACAGTGCTCAAGAAAAACAGACTTCTGCCAAAAATCGAAGGCAAGGATAGTTTAAAGCTTTCTTATTTAAAGAAAGCTGACTAGTGAGTGCTTTTATTATTATTATTTTTTAAGTTATACAAATTACAAGATAAGGCACCCAGCTTTGTATAAAGACCTGCAGCAGGAAAGGATACAGCTCTTGGATGGAAACAATGTCTCTAGCTCCTGCGTGCCCACCATCCCTGGGCGCTCTGGACAATTTTTTGCTCAGACACTGAGGAATAAAAGATAATGAATATATTATTCCATAGTCAAGTAACAGAGGAGGTGTTTTCCCCAGCCATGAGATCAAAACAGGCATTCCAAAGATAATCTAATATATGAAATTCCTCCAAGTAAGAATTAAGTTAAGATGATGCACGAAAGGCTAAAAACGGGTTATCCTGGGACCGTCTGCTACCACTCAAATCTACCGCCACCACCAATTATTTGCTGAAGCCCTACAAACCACCCGACATACCGTTTTAGGTGATTCAGACCCACTCTCATTTAATTCTTACCATAACCATTAAAAAAATATGGGTTATTAGAACTACTGACAGAAGAGGAAACGGATGCTCAGAGGCAGACAGTATGTGGTCTGCCCAAGTGCACACTGGGACCAGAGTTCAGACGTGTTTCTAAAGTCCACACTCTTCTTCTTCTTTTTTAAAATTTATTTATTTGAGAGAGAGAGAGAGAGATCACAAGTAGGCAGAGAGGCAGGCGGAGAGAGAGGAGGAAGCAGGCTCCCCGCCGAGCAGAGAGCCTGACGCAGGGCTCGATCCCAGGACCCCGAGGTCACGACCTGAGCCGAAGGCAGAGGCTTTAACCCACTCAGCCACCCAGGCGCCCCAAGCCCACACTCTCCTCACACAACCTCACAAAGCCTCCCCTCGAGCAGAAATGGAGCATTTCCCTATCAGTTCCCTTACATTTTGTTCTTACCTCATGCTCAAAAGAGTTCAGGGTCTCTGGGGTGAGGCAAACTTTCCTGGTTCTGGTGCAGAAGGCTATCAGCTCAGCTACCATATCCTCCTCGTTCTGTCCGTATAGAATGCAGAGCTCCACCACTACAGGAAGAGAAAGTGGGCAGGTGAGACTGCAGTGCGTTTCTTCCAGTTTTCCCTGTGAAAAGTGAAAGCAATGTTCGATTCCTGCAGTCAATATTCCCCCAGCACCCACGAGTGCCCGGCATGGTTCCAGGCATGAGAAAATAGCAGTGAACACCACAGAAGAATCCTTGTGTCCACGAAGCTTACTCCTGGAGACAGAAAACAAGGAAGTAAAATCTGTGGTATGTTAGATGGTTAGATGTGCTGTGTAGAAAAAGAGAGCTGGGGGACACCTGGGTGGCTCAGTCCCGTAAGCGGCTGCCTTCAGCTCAGATCCCAGTGTCCTGGGACTGAGCAGGGAGTCCAAGTCTCCCTCCCCCTGCTTTTTTTTTTTTTTTTAAGATTTTATTTATTTGAGAGAGAGAGAGAAGGAGAGATTAAAAAAAAAAAAAAAAGAAAAAGAAAGCTGGGGAAGGGATCAGGGAGTTGGGAGCAGGGGTTGGTAATTTTCAGTACAGTGATCAGGGAAGGCTTCACTGAGAAGGTGGAAGACTGGGAAGCGAGTCCATGCAGGATTTAGGGAAAGAGCTTGCAAGCAAAGATCCTGAGGTGGAAGCGAGATCGGTAAGGCCACTCTGGCTAGAACACAGTGAGGAAGGAGACAGAAGAGGAGTTCAAGGGTAAAGGGGGGCAGATTGTTGTCCGCTATAATTACTCTGGTTAGTACTCTGAGCAACTTAGAAAATCACTAGAGGGTTCGGACAGTACAGTAACATGATCCAGCTTCCACTGAACCGTGGCAAAGCGCAAGCAAGAAATGATCGTGGCTTGGATCAAGGTGGGGGGCAGTGGAGGTGTGGGGAGAAGTGGCTGGACTTCACATAGGAAGCATCCTGAGGATAAAGCCAATGGGATTTGCTGATGGTGAAGGAAAAAAAGGAGTCAACGACGATACGGTTTCCAGCCTGAGCACCGAGAAGGATAGGGAAGACACCAGGAGGAAGTACTATGAGGAGAGGGAGGACACACAGGAGCTTAGTTTTTAGATACATAGAGTTGAAGGTGCCAATTACATATCCAGCCAGCAGTTGGACACATGAGCTCGCAGTTCAGCAAGCGGTCCAGGCTAAGATATGCACCTCGGAATCATTAGCAACACATGGAATGAAAAGCCGGGAGACCAAGTGAGATTCCCTAAGGAAGTGTGTGCATTTGGAACTCAGGATGAGACTGAGAGGTGGTGACAAGCAAGATAAGAGAACAACGAGGTGTAGTGTCTGAGAAGCTAAGAGACAAACGCGTTTCAAAGAAGACACGACGAATGATGTCAAATGCTAATTCTGGAGGAGGAATGAAAATTTACTAGTTAGGTGAGATTAAGGTCACTGGTGACCTTGAGAGAAGCCATGTCAGAGACGCACTGGGGATGAAAAAGCTTACTGAAATGGGCTTAAGGAGGACAAATTTGAAGGCAGCAAATATAGACAATAGACAACCCTTTTGAAGAGGTTTGCTGTAATTGGGAAGGAGAGAACGGAAGAGGGAGTGGGTTCAATAGAATATTTTAAGAGCGGAGCAAGAACCACACCTCTATGCTGTTAGGAGAAAAACTCTTATAGCGAGAAAAATAGAAAACATGGAAGCGGTTAGAATTACTGGAGTGATGTTCTTAAGAAGGTTCGAGAAGGAATGGGATTTAGGACTCAAGTGGAGGGTCGGATTTTGCTAGGAACAGGCAGAATTTCTTCATTGGAATAGGACGGCAGGAGAGGTAGGTGCGAAGAAGTAATGAAAGTTTTCTAATTGTTTCTACTTTCTTGGTGAGACAAGAAGTTCATCAGCGTTGAGTGGGGCAGAAGGATGTTAAAGGAGAAAGTGGCAAAGTTAAAAGCCCCGATGAGGTTAGTAATTATGAATTCAAAGCCTAGAATTCCAACACCACTGTCAAAGTAGTTCCATGAGATGAAAGCAACAGCTTTTTGGAAAAGAATGCACTGGGCATAAGAACTTGGACAGTTTTGGTATCTCATGATAAGTTCACATGTTTGCATTACGGTTTTACACATTAAAAAAGAACTTCTGGGTGTTGATGAATAGTTAAGGCAGCTGCACATTCATCGTGATTCTGAAACTGAGAACTCCACATCTCCCAAGATACTGCTTCCAACATCTCCTGCCCCAGAGCTCGGCCAGTAAGAGGGAGTGCAGGACTTGAGAGGAGACTGGGGTTCACAGAGGAGCGGTCTCCTGGTCCGTTTCTCCCTCTGCAAACAGCTGACAAGCTCCCGAGGGTTTTTCATCACAGCTAAAACTCAATTTGGGGAACCCACCTCAAGGGTTCGAATCTGCACAGACCACCAACAGCTTTGATGAGAAGTGATGGATCGGCAGAAGTTTATAGTGTAGGCTGGAAAGGGAGGAGCCACGGGAAAAAAAATTACATTTCAAAACCCCCATATCTCTTGTTCTGCTATGGAGGCTTAAAGAATTTCACAACTCGCGCCACCGGGCCTAGTCTGAACCTGGCACGGCCCAATTCCACCTTTCCGAAACTGCGCGGATTTAAAGTGGTGCTTCATACTCTCATCCTTGAGTTGGGATCCAAGCAGGACACTGCAAACACTGCAAAGTCCCTACATCCCAAATCTCAAGGCTTGGTTTAATTCTTCGTCTCCCCAACACCAAGAGGTCTGATCGAGAGGAGGGGAGAAAGCTGGCAGCGTTCCCTTTGGGGTTCTAGGCGACTGGGATCACAGGGGGCGCGCGGACCCCGGCTGGGGGCGGGCGCGGGGGGCGACGGACTCACATTTCTCGGTCAGAGCCGCCTCGCAATCTACGTCGAAGATCTGCAGCTCTTCCACCAGGCGCTCGGCGGACACGCTCATGGTGACCCAGGAGGGAGGCCGGGGGCCCGGCCCACCGAGCTCGGACCTGAGCTCAAGGAACCCACGGCGTGATGGGCAGGACGAGGTTCCTCGGGTCCTTTCACCCTCACAGAGCGCGAGACGGAAGAGGACCAAGTGGCCCAGGCCCGCCGGCGGTCAGAAGGCCCCCGGCGTCAGTCACGGAGAAACACTTCTTTTTAATGTGGGAGGAGCCCCAAAACGCCCGAAGGAAGGAAGCAGAAAACTCGTTAACTCGCTTTTCTGGGGAGAACGTCCTGCTTCCTAAAAGCTACCGCGGAGCATCTCAAGGACGGACCACCACAGCAACCGGCGAAAACCCGCCAAATGGTTTGCAGAGCGCGCGCATGCGCGAGACGGGTTCAACCCCACCCCTTCCCTTGCGCTTCCTTCTTGTTCCCAGACGTCGCGCGCCCCCTGCGCGTCCAAGGACGCGTGCGTACAAACGCCGACACGCCCGCTCGCGCGCTCGGCGGTCCACCTCCCGTCTGGCGGCTGCGCAGTTGTGTCTCGTAAGGCGCGAAAGCTGGGCTCTGGTGCGAGTTGTCATTGGCCCGCATCACCTAAATCGCGTCTGGGTGCCAGCCGCGGTTGCCTGTATTTTGGGCACCGCCTGCTGGACGAAGCTCCGTGACGAATGTTCGTCATTCTTACGTCCTGCGCTTTGGGTGCGCAGGCGCTGTTGTGTATACACCCCGCAAACCTTTCAAAGCTTCTGTTTCCCGCGCGTGTCGTTTTCTCTGTCCCCATCTGCGCTCGGCGTGCCCTAACTTACCTTAAAAGGGTGGTTTCGTTAGGGAATCTGGTTGGTTATCATCAATGGTTATCAGCTGGGTCCCAGCCACAGGGATCTGTTTTCTAAATCTGGGGCATTTTGGTGGAAAAGAGGTGGAAAGGTGAGACATGCCTTCATTTGGGGTGCGTTAGGTTTGGGTGCCTTTGGAATTTCCCGGTAGAAGTTCCCAGTGGGCGACTGGAAACTTGGGAGTGAAAATGGTTCAGTATGAGGGAGAGAGTGGAAGTAAAATGAAAAGGTGGCCTTCCCCTTGAACTGTCTCCTAAGTCTTTGAGCTCTTGGCTCAGCTTGGAACAATAACCTTAGACATCGTGTTCCCCTAATAGGTGGTATACTGGTAGTATCTTTCTAGAAAAATTTGGCAGTAGGGATGAGCACTGAAGATGTTCATTTGCTCTTGACTCAGCATTTCTTATCCTAAGAAAACCAGCTAAAATCCGGACAAAGTTTTATGTACAAAGATATTTGTGGTAGCCTCATTAACAGTATTAAAAATGGAAACTGCTTGGACATCCAAAGATAGGGACTGACTAAGGAAAATATGGGTTTTACCAAAGCGGTGATTCTCAACTGCACCAGAGGTCAAAGACTTCTAGGGGACACCTCAGGGAATGAGGTGAAAGACAGGGGCCAGGCAGAGCCAGAGAACCCTGTCTGAGTTTCAGTCAGGCAAGGTGGAGCAGACTTTAGTTGGCTTCCCCATTCAAGGGTTGGGTGGACAGGGAAAATCCTCACTTTCCCCTTGGGCCTCTTACCGGTGGGTAGGGAGGACAGAGGGTTGGAGTGGTCCTTCTGGGAACAAGCAATAAAGGGTGTTATCGTATCCTATTGTTATGTAATGATTTGTCACAAATTTAGTGGCTTAAAACAACATCCACTCGTTAGCCCAAGGTTCTATAGGTCAGATGTCGGGCAAAGCATGTCTTCATGTCTCCATTTCCTGCTCCGTGAGGCTGAAATCAAGGTGTTGGTCAAGCTGGAGTCCTTTCTAGGGGTTTCTTCAACCAGCCAGAGGAACTCTGTTGTTAAAAGGCTCTTGTTTTTAAAAGGCTCTTGTTATCCTAATAACAAGTGGATAATAACAATTATCCACCCAGATAATTGTCCTCTCTCTCTCTCTCTTTTTTTTTTTTTTTTGATAATTGTCCTCTCTTAAGGCCAATTGATTTGGGACTGTAATTACATCCGTGAAATACCTTTACAGCAGTGTTAGCTTAGTGTGAGGAGGGCCCTGTCCTTACATGAAGAGGCATTGACTCCGTAGAGCCTAAAAAAGAAAAATAAAAAGCAAAAGAGAAAGGTGTCGGATGTCTGGAACCATTTTGAAACCTGTAGGGCCTTCCATGTTGGGTATAGTTTCATTGCGTGATAAAAATAAATGCTAAAAATAATGTAGCCGAGAAGAGGAGGATTTAAGTCATTGGCTGTGGGTGTGAAATGGACTAGGTCTGACACAAGCTCTCCTCCCTGTCAATCCTTCCCTGAATCAGTAGTTGCCTGTTACTCTCTGGAGGTGAGTGATGGGGGCCAATTGTCGAAAGACTGATTCTGGTGTTTTATAGAAAGCTTTCAAGAGCATGTCAATACTCTCTCTCTAGAATGTGCGATTATCTGTCGTGTATTGTGCTCGGATAACAGGAAAAATCTCATTCCACATCCTGTTACAAATGCTTAGAGGCCATTTGGATTTCCTTTTCTGCATCTGGCATGTCTAAATCCTTTGTCGTTTGCCTTTTATGACCAAGCAGCAGGAGAGCGCTTTGCATATCATAGACCAGAGGTCACAAAATGCGGCCCTTAGACCCAAACTGGCCAGCTGCCCGTTTCCGTAAGGCCTTTAAGTTAAGGATATTTTTTTACATTTTTAAATGCTTGAAAAAAATCAAAAGAAGAATATTTTGAGATACATGGAAATGATATGAAATCCACATTTCAGTATGCATAAAATGTTATTGGAATGAAGCTGTGCTCATTTGTTTGTGGCCTATGGCTGAGTTTGCGCTACAGAGATAGACCTGAGTAGTTGTGACAGAGACCTGATGACCCTTAGACCTCAAATATCTACCGTCTGTCATTTACAGAAGACGTTTGCAGACCTGTCATAGACGATAACCATTGTCTAGCAAGTGCGTTGCACCCAGACTTTTTCCAGTCCGTATTTTAACTTTGTAGTTTCTTCATCCAAAGTTTTACAATTTTGTTTAAAGATTTTAGTTTTAAGTAATCTCCACCCAATGTGGGGCTCAAACTCACAGCCCTGAATTAAGAGTCATGGGCTCCATCGAATGAACCAGCCAGGTGCCCCTACCATTTATGTCTGTCTTTTCCTTTGTGGCTTTTTGGTTTCCTGCTCTGCTTAATAAAGTCTCCCCAATCTAGGCTTATTTATGCAAATTTTCTTCTAACGTCTCTTTGATTAATTTAATTGTTTTACATTTCACCTTTAGATTTCTACTCCCCCTGGAATTCATTTTATTTATGGTGTGAGGAAGGATTTATTGTTTTCTTCCAAACAACCAGTATGTCAGGTAAACTAAGTAAAGGAAACATTGTCATAGCGACTCTGTGACCACTTGAAATTTTTCCAGAGCTCTACTGAGACACAGGTGCACCAAAGAACTAAATATAACCAATAAGGGGCGCCTGGGTGGTTCAGTCAGTTAAGCATCTGCCTTCCGCTCAGGTCCTGATCTCAGGGTCCTAGGATCGAGTCCCGAATCAGGCACCTTGCTCAGCAGGGAGTCTGCTTCTCTCTCTGCCTGCTGCTCCCCCTGCTTGTGCACTCTCCCTCCCCCTCTCTCTCTGCCAAATAAATAAATAAAATATTAAAAGAAAGAAAGAAAGAACATAGAAACAGAAGGCCACGTAGTGTATAATTCCATTTATATAAAATGTCCAGAAGACACAAATCCACAGAGATGGAGAATGGATTAGTGGTTGCTGGGAGCCGGGGGAGGGAAGAATGGGGAGTGACTGCTAATGGGTAGAGGGCTTCTTTCCGGGGTGATGAAAATGTTCTAAAATTTCATAGTGGTGATGGATGCCCGACAGTGTAAATATATGACATTGTGAATATAGTAAAAACCACTGAATTGTACCATTTTATAGGGTGAGTTATTCCAATAAAGCTTTTATTTAAAACAAGCTTATAGGGGTGCCTGGGTGGCTCAGTGGGTAGAGGCCTATGCCTTCGGCTCAGGTCATGATCTCAGGGTCCTGGGATCGAGCCCTGCATCGGGCTCTCTCTGCTCAGTGGGAAGCCTGCTTCCCCTCTCTCTCTGCCTGCCTCTCTGCCTACTTGTGATCTCTCTCTCTGTCAAATAAATAAATAAAAATCTTAAAAAAAATCTTAAAAAAAATAAAATAAAACATGCTTATATGTGTTATAAGCAATATAGTCTACTATAAATGTCCAACATTTTCTTTAATTTGAGATAATATATAATTAATATAATTCCTGTTAAGCTGTGAAATAAACCTTATTATCCTGAAGGGCTGGGGGGGGGGGTGGGAGTGCCCGTCACTACTTTTTGGAGTGGCTTGTCATCTCGAAGGAACTGTATAGTCAGGGAATAGAACACAAGCAGCATCCCAAGCAGCAACGTGCTAAAATCTGTGAGTGAAAACCCAGGCTGCCTGTGGGGCCGGGAAGGGCACCTTGTGGTCCATGTAGCCAAGGTCGGTCAGGGACAGGCTGGTCCCCAGGGAGGTTCCTGAACAGCCTTGGTGCTGAGTGAGCTCTTGGATCCCACACACTGCACCCCTGCTCTGGGACAGCCCTTTGACCTTTGCTATGTTGTGTGATGATAGTATGATCCCGTTCATGGAATAGTTATTCTATTTCCCAAATGTGAATATGGAAGCTCTGAAAGGGAGGTGAGGAGTCCAGGGAAAGTTCTCAGCTAAATGGCCAAGGCAGATCCCAGTCCAGCCCGGTCTGCACTCCACATCCATGTTTTAATTGCAGCCAAAAACAAACAGTCAAACAACCATGTACTCACCCTGGCAATACAATATTTGCAGAGTGTTGTACAAGCGACAATGCCTTTTCTATACTTCTTCATTTGGTTTTTAGCGTATTCCTGTGAGGAAGACCCTTGTTAATCCCAGTTTACTGATAGGGATTCCATAAATGCAGTGAGGTTGGGTAACTGGCTGGAGGTCGCACAGCTGGTAAGGAGTGGAGTAAACTTAGAACTGGGTCTTTTTTTATTGTAGCCTTGAGTGGGTGTAGAGAAACCACTGTGGGAACCCTCAGGGAACAATGAAGGGAGACTTCAAACCACCTCCCGTCATTGCTTTCCGGGACTTGGATTGCAAACAACGGGATCAAACTGACCAAAGTGTGGCTTTGAGAGAATTGAGTCAAATAGTAGCAGCAATATATAAATATAATATGTAATATTTATAATCCACAACGTAAATAACATATATTATAAGAGTAAACCATTGCACCCATCCCCGGTCCAAGGATACCAAAGAAAAATTTTAAAGGGCTTGAGGAAGTGCAGAGATAGGGCAGAAATACTTTGAACTGTCATGGGATAATGTTATTAGTATTAAGTGAGAAATAAAATTTGAGTGCTACAACAGAATCCCAAGATAAGCAATGCAATATCCTAAGTGAGAAGGGACTAATTTTACTCTTTAAATTCATTTTACACTTTAGGTTTTTTTTTTAATCGTGGTAAAGACACAACATAAAATTTACCACCTTAGCCATCTTTAAGTAATGTTATTTTTTCATTTATTTATTTTTTCTTTTCATTTATTTTTGACACTCATGCTGCCAGGAGCCATTGCTCTGCGCTGTAGGCATGTTGCCACCAGGTGGCGGCAGAGTGACGCAGTCCAGAATTATTCCGCCGGTCCTTCCCAGATTCCCTGTCCGTTGCTAGGTGAAGCAAGGACTCTTTGGATGGAGGTGGGGGAGGCAAAATTAAAACAAAACAAAACAAAGCCATGAACCTTGCACCAATTAAGTACTGTTGATTGAGTTACTATCACGTCTGAGGCACTGGATTCGATCTGCGGTGGAAAGGGATCTGGGTACAAGGCTAGTAAACCCTGGGAGCGCCTAGTAATAAGAGCAGCTGGGATCTGCAGCCCACCAGAGGGGCTGGGCACCATGCTGGGGCCTCTTCTGTCTTATCCTCAGTCCTTAAAGCGACCTTGTGTGGCGTTACTGCTCCCCACAGCAGCGACCTGTTTGAAATTCAAATACCGTCCAGTCAGCCCCCTTCCTGCTCAGAACACTTTCACCGGGGTCCTCCAGCTGCTCAGGCCGGCATCCACCCCCACCTTTACTCACCCTTTGTTCTCCTCTCTCCGGCCACACTGGTCCATTTGCCACGGGGCTTTTCATCGCCTCTGGGGGCCCCACCCAGACTGGTCCCCTCTTCACAGAGCTAACTCTAATTCTTTCCTGTTTCATCTTGGGGGCTGTCTTCTCTGACCTCCAGGATCTCTCTATTGGGATCCTAATTACAACTCTGATTTCACATTTATTTCTTGTGTTAGTTAATATCTTGGGCTAGTTAATATCTCCCCAGGGCCATTTTATGGTAATCTCCATGGGCAGATGGCGTGTGTTTTTAGATCCTGGTGCCCGACACATGGTAGGCTCTCGGCCCCCCACTTACTGAATGAACAACGGAAACAAGGAATTTGCTTAGGGTCCCACTACCAGCAGAGATCCCAACCTAGAGTGGCTGCAGATTTGGACTCTGTCCTCTCAAGTTGGCTTTGAGCCCTTTGTGACCTTGGGCAGGTTACCTGACCTCTGCCCTTCAGTTTCCTAATTTGTCAGATGAGTAGAAAACCCTGCAGGGGGTGCCTGGATGGCTCAGTCTGTTGAGTGTCTGACTCTTGATTTCGGCTCAGGTTGTGATCCTAGGGTCTTGAGATCGAGCCTCGCATCACATGGGGCTCAGTGGGGAGTCTGCTTGAATTCCCTCCCTCAGCTTTTCCCCCAGCTCGCTCGTGCTCTCTCTCGCTCTCTCTCTCAAATAAATAATCCTTAAAAAAAGAAAAAAAAAAAAGGAAGAAAATCATGCAGAAGGACTCTTGGACCCCAGGTCAGCTGTGACAATGAAATGAGTTGATATATGCAAAGCATCTGGGCACTAGGGTGTTGGGTAGAGACCCACAGAAGAATGTATATGTTCTCATTAATAATGTTTTTATTATTATCACAATTCAAAGATCTTATTTATTGATTTGAGAGACAGAGAGAGAGAGAGAGTGAGCTCTCACATGACCTGTGGGAGGGGCAGAGAGAGAAGCAGATTCCCCACTGAGCAGAGAGCCCGTGCAGGGCTCAATCCCAGGACCGTGGGATCATGACCCGAGCCAAAGGCAGACACTCAACCAACTGAGCCGCCCAGGCGTCCCTCATTAATAATGTTTTGTATTAAAAAATAATGTTTTGTATTGATTACATGTTGAAATGATAATATCTGGAATACCTTGGGTTTTATAAATAAAATATCTTTTATTATAATGTATACCATAAATTACTTCTTTGAAACTTCTAAAAAATGTGGCCACTAGAAAATGAAAATTACATATGTGGGGCGCCTGTGTGGCTCAGTGGGTTAAAGCCTCTGCCTTCGGCTCAGGTCATGATCTCAGGGTCCTGGGATCGAGCCCCACATCGGGCTCTCTGCTCAGTGGGGAGCCTGCTTCCCCCTCTCTCTCTCTGCCTGCCTCTCTGCCTACTTGGATCTCTCTCTCTCTCTGTCAAATAAATAAATAAAATCTTTAAAAATAAAAATAAATAAAATTACATATGTGACTTGCGTTCTGTTCCTAGTGGATGGCGCTGGTCTAGGTCACGGTTTCGATGTAGGATTAGCTGGGTGGTCTAAATG
>CM052815.1:5641300-5713459 GCA_028533885.1 Nasua narica
ACCTGAGCCAAAGGCAGATGCTTTACCGACTGAGCCACCCAGGTGTCCCAAGGGGACTGTTTTCACCATGTTCTCCTCTGTCCCCCTTCAAAGAAGAGCTGCTTCTCCCCGGTTCGTCTCCCTCAAGGGAGTGGGTAGCGATGGTGGCCAAGGTGGGGGTGCCTTTCCCCATCGGAGAAGCTCCACCTTCAGACCCCATCAGAGGAGTGCTGCTGCCTCAGACACTCTAGCTTTCTCGGGCTGAACGAACGAACGGGTCAGTTTAATAAATTCCAATATTCTAAACATTCTTCTGGCTTGTTCTGGAAATAGCATAAATGCCCCAAACTTCCACTCTGCGGAAGACGAGATGGTGTGTCGGGGTGGGGGGGCGGAAGAAAGAGCTATCAAGGATGCTGATTTTTTTTTTTTTTATTACAGAACAAAGCAAATACCCTGAATGTACGCAGATAGCTAGCGAGCGGCCACAAAGCCGAGAGCATTTTCAGCTCCATTACATTAAAGCTGAGGGTTTTGTTCATCACCCTATCTTGCTAAACAGCAGATATTCGATTTGTCCCCGCAGTTAATGAGCTTACTCTGACATCCTGTTTCTCATAATTATCAGGCTGACTCTGGCAATCTGTTCTCTCATGATTCTTTATCTTGTTTTCTTCTGATGAAAGTATTTCAACAGTTAGATCTCCTTTCCTAATCAGACCAAAAAAAGTCTAGAATTTTGAGCCCTTTTCAGACAGAAGATGACATTTAGCTATTTCCACTTCCGTGTGTAAGATTTAAATCTCGCTTTATGTTCTAATGTCACTTGGTCGCTTTTTAAAGCATCTATCTATCTATCTATCTATCTATCTATCTATCTATCTATTTCAAAGACTTTATTTACTGATTTGAGAGAGAAGGAGAGCATGCACGAGCTGGGGGAGAGGCAGAGGGAAAAGCAGACTCCCCACTGAGCAGGGAGCCAAGCAGGTGATCCCGAGACCCTGCGATCATGATCTGAGCCGAAGGCAGAGGCTTAACTAAGCCACCCAGGTGCCCCTAAACATCAGAAATATATTGAATGGCTTGCTGATAAGGGACAGTATCTGTTCAGCATATTGAACAAAAAATGATCATTGCAAGTTTGCTGATTGAATTTACTTTCAAACACTGAAAATTTTGCTCCAAATGGACATTAAGGAGGCTTGTCAATTCTTCGTTTTTACCCGCTTTCATGAAGTTAGGCAAAAGTTAGGGAAGAGAATAAACTGTCCACATTATGGTAAAATAACACAGAAACCCTTGTCATACGTCCCCAGAATTTCCCTGAAGTGTCACATTCCTGCAGCAAGCAAGCATTTACCCCTTGAATGCCTGAACTCCAGCGCCCCCTCTTTCCCAGGAGGCTCTGCGGCTGCCCGCCCATCATGCTTGGCTCCACTCTTCACTCAGCGCCCCATTCAGCTTCTTCCCTTGTCCCTTCTCTTGCCTGTTTCATCTCCTGTTCACAGATGAACACCTTCCATGGAAAAGGTTTATGCGGATGGGACCAGCCACATAATTTGAAGGGCTTAGGGCGAGATGAAAACGCAAGCCTCCCTGTTCAAAAACGATTAAGAATTTCAAGATGGTGGCAGCAGAGCATTAAACCAAATGTGGGACCCTCCCGAGTGTGGGGACAGGTTGCATACCCTTGACGTTGGCTTGAAGTTGGTGTTCATTCATTCTCAGCTAATGCCCAGAGGGTCCCTTTGCTTAAAGGGCCAGGACCATGAGGTTGGCTGCCCTTCTCTTGACTTGGCCTTCTCAGTTGCTCCGTTTCTGCTCAATGGGTCTATATTATAATCCTTACTAAACCTTTCTGAGACCAGCTGCTGGTCTATGAGAGGCCGAGGGTATGCTAGTGACAGCCCTGGCTGGAGAACCAGGAGATCCAGTGAAGATTATATGACAAATGACTTTAGAGTGCCCTTGAGTTTGTGCTTGCTAAAGAGAGAAATGGTCCTGGGGCCTGGGAGCCAATCATAATGGTAGCATTAGAGGGTATTTTCTTTAGACATTCTCTCTGGCACAGAACCGCTCTGGAAATTTCTATCTAGTAATAGTAGGAAATGACCCAGAAAAGTCATATTCTTCGTGTATTACCTTATCTATTCAAAGTAATCTGCAGCCAGGGTGCATGGGTGGCTCAGTTGGTTGTGGAGCATCTGACTCTTGTTCTCTTGGGTCATGAGATCGAGCCCCACGTCGGGCTCCGTGCTCAAGAGGGAGTCTGCTTGAAGATTCTTTCTCTGCCCCTCGCCCCCAACAAATAAATAAATCTTTTTTAAAAAAAGAAATCAGCACCCATTAGGAAAGGTGCATGTTTGCAAATTAAGTAGACTTCATGCTCGGGGCCTCTTCAGCCATTGGACTCCAACACTGGTCACGTGCTCAGAGACAGCTGGAGAGGAAGTATTGGGAGCAGTGAGATGGTGGGAATGTTCTAGATCTGTGCCGTCCCCTATAGCAGTCGCATATGGTCACTGAGCCCTCGGACTGTGGCTAGTGAAACCGAAGAAATGAGTCTTAAATTTAGTTTAATTTTAATCAGTTTTGGTTTTAATCTCGGTAACCACCTGTAGCCCACGGCACCCACATTGGACAGCACGGACTAAAGCCCCAGTGCAGACGCAGATGCCGGTATCTCCAAACAACTTTGCATCTTCTAGGGCAAGCTGGGAACCAGAGGGAGGGCCGCAGAGCCTCCCACCCTTCCTGCTGCCGGACACTTGTAGGAGATAAGATGGGCAACAATAACTAAGAATTAGAGAATCCACGAGCTGATGAGACCTCAAGCTTATTTCAACCTTTTTTTTTTTTTTAAGATTTTATTTATTTATTTGAGAGAGAGAGAGAACTCATGAGAGGGGAGAAGGTCAGAGGGAGAAGGAGACTCCCAGTGGAGTTGGGAGCCCAGTGCGGGACTAGACCCCGAGATTCCGGGATCATGACCTGAGCCGAAGGCAGTTACTTAACCAACTGAGCCACCCGGGCGCCCATTATTTCATTCTTTTCTGATGATGCTGTTAGACTCTGTCTGTTGTAGAAATTCCACTAGGACAGGATGATGATGGTAATGTGATCAGAGTTTTCCACCAGGAAGTCAGCCAAGACTGTGGCACTTTTTTTTTCTTTTTTTTTTTTTAAGATTGTATTTATTTACTTAATAGAGAGAGGCAGAGAGAGAGGGAATACAAGCAGGGGGAGTGAGAGTGGGAGAGAGAAGTAGGCCTCCTGCTGAGCAGGGAGCCCCATGCGGGGTCGATACCAGGACCCCATCCAGCCCCAATATCACGACCCCAGACAAAGGCTGACACCCAACAACTGAGTCACCCAGGTGCCCCTGAGACTGTGGCACTTTTGAAATGGTGGAGTGAGGACCTCCACAAATCTCGGCCCCCGCAAACACAACGTGAACACTTAGAAAAGATCTAAAAATCCACTTTTTCAGAACTCTGCACATGAATCAAAATTAATGAAAAGACTTGCAATGAATGCCCCACAGATTAGTCATTAGCGAAATGCTAATCAGAACCACGGCGAGACGACACTTTACGCCCAATGGGCTGACTCTAATGAAAAAAATGGAAAATAAGAAGTATTGGCCAGGATGTGGAGAAATTGGAGCCCTCAGACATAACCTTGCTGGTGGGAACATAAAATGGTGCCATCTTGGTGGAAAACAGTCTGGCCAGCCCTCAAAAAGTTGCCATAAGACCTAATGATTCCTTGTGGAGATATACAACCCAAAGAACTGAAAACAGGTGTTCAAACAACTACTTGTACACCAACGTTCATAGCAACACAAGTCACAGTAGCCTCAAAGTGGGAACAACTCAAATGACCAAGAGCTGATGAATGGATGAACAGGTTGGTAGATCTCTGACACGGAATATTATTTGGGTGTAAAAAGGAATGAAGCACTGACCCATGCTATGGCGTGGTTGGCCCTTGAAAGCATTACGCCAAATGAAGGAAAGCAGACACAAACGACCACATATTATATTGTGAAATTCATTGAAATATCCAAAATAGGCAAATCTGTAGAGGCAGAAAGTAGATCCGTGTGCACCAGGTATTGGGGGAAGGGAGGAATGGGCAGTGACTGCTGATGGAAACAGGGCTTCTGTTCGGAGCGATGAATATGTTCTAAAATTACCCAGTGGTGACGAGTGCACGAATTTGTGAATATACTACAAACCGCAGGATGATGAACGTTAGAAGGCTCAATTTTATGGTATGTGCATTATATCTCAATAAAGTTGTTATTAAAACAACCACATGAAGCTACCGAGTACAAAAAAACCTACTTTGTCCTTTCGCTTTGTTTTGTTTTTAATTATTTATTCTAAAAATTGTGGTGAGATAGACATAACATAAAGTGGGCACCCGTCAGCCATGGAAGAGCGATTAGCGTGGCTGCCATATTTGTCTTGGGGGACAGGCTCTCTGGGCTCCTTTCTGACTGATCCCCAAAAGAAATTAGGAATGTCAGTTTGGCGAGGACTCAGAACTCCTTTGGGGGCAGATCACTGGATGAGAGGGACCTAGGGAAAACCAAGCAGCCATTGAGGGGCCTGCCCAAGGCTACCCTTTGGACACCTGAATGCTCTTCGGGAGACCTGGTTCCTTACTTGCCCATCTGGGCATCCAGAGAGAACCCCTCCACTACTTTTTTCTTGGCTGATTCCTCCCCTACGAGAACGAGTGGGAAAGCCCATGATGGACTCCCGGACATTCTCTTGTGAGTGGTTTGGGTGGCCTCCAAGGGACCTCACCCACAGTTCCCTGTTACTGTGAGAAACAGTCTCCTGTTTCTGACTCCTCCTCTTCTGGGCATTACTGGGATGCCCTTCAAACTGGCAACACCACTTACATGAAGGAATGGTCAAGCAGGGCAAAAGAACTAAGATCTAAGGGATCTCCCAACTTTTTGGTTCCATTGGGGCTTATCCCAGGTGGATTTCCCCTCCCTGGCTGCCCCGTCTTGCCCCTCTAGGCGGCTTATTCTAGACAAAACAGCTCTACTAAAAGAAGTCTAGAGTATCCACTGACTTCTAAGGGAGTCTTAAGGATGGGGAAACCAGGGTCGCTCTCTGGAGGTAGGGCCACGCCTGGGTAAGTACGACTCCTCCCAGCACCTCGAAGAGAGGACAGGGGCTCTGGCTGTCGGTGACGTGAGTAGCCAGGGCCACACATCAGGAAAAGATGAGGAACTGAGGTGGGGAATGCCTTTTCCTCGTCTCCCAAGTCTCCTTAATCAACTTTAAGAAATTGAAGTAAGGAAGGGACGCCTTTTCCTCTCCTCTTGTGGATGAGTAATTCCCCGACTAAGACCCTTCCTCCTTTAGAGTCTCTTCCTGGCGTATAGGTTATAGGAAGAGTATCAGACCCGTAAATCACTCAGTATCGTTCACTTGGATGCCTTCCTGGTTTTAACTGGACTGAGGCAACTCATTTTCTTTTGTTGTGGGGGCAGGGCCGCAATACAAGTTGGAGCACGGGACTTGGCCACCCGAGAGACTTTGCCTTCTGGGTTTTAACTAGGATAAAGGTGGCTCATTTTCTTTTTCTCTGATCTTTGCCTTGTAGGATTGATCCCAGCCTCCTGGCTGCTTCTTTTGGTCCCCCTGCCCACGCCCTCATGAGGGCAAGGAGGAACAAAGGAACCTCACATCCACAATAGGCAAATGGAGTCTGCAGGGGAATCTCCACCCCGGGCTTCATCCTTCCTAGGGTAAGATCAGGTCCCCGTCCCCGTCCCCATCCCACCCTATCTCGGAACCCCCGCTGGTGCTCGAGGGCTTGACCCTCTGCAAGAATAGGTAGGGGGATCAAGGGATCGGTGAGCCCATAGGTGGCTTCCCTTTCCAACTGGAGCCCCAGCTATGCGTCCCCAACACCCCAATTGGGGATCTTCTCAAGACCCTAATTAGGATCCTAATGATCCCCTTGGAAAATGGTATCACCGGCCCTTCCAAGCCCGCATCATAGACGGATTGAGCAGTACCTAGGGGTTTCTCCCTCACTCATTTCCTGGGTTAATGGCTATAATTGGAGCCAACTGTGGTTAGCCTACCTCAGGATGGAGACTTTTAAGGAATATTCCCAAGTAGCTGCTGAAACCCTGTCTCAGGGAAATTCCCTGTCTTCTCTGGCCTGACACAGACTGCATATTTCTACTTTGGTGGAAAAACACATGGCATCTACTCGTCTGTCCAAGCTGGCGAGGTTTAGGTCTTTTCCAAATAGGATAAAGTGCTAGAGAATTATTACCAGACCTAGGTTTGTGCTTTTAAAAAATACCTGGGTCTTTTGGTTAAAAAAAAATTGGTGGTGGGCGCCTGGCTGGCTCAGTTATTGGGCGACTGCCTTCGGCTCAGGTCATGATCCTGGAGTCCCTGGATCGAGTCCCGCATCAGGCTCCCTCCTCAGCGGGGAGTCTGCTTCTCCATCTGACCTCTTCCTCTCTCTCATTCTCTCTTTCTCTCTCTCTCAAATAAATAAATAAATAAAATCTTTTTTAAAAAAATTGGTGGTTAATCTTGTTTGTCTCAAAGTTTTCAAGGGAAATAGTTAAGGAGGTGGCTTTCAAGGTCTCTGGGGATCTGTTGGTAAATTAACTGTTGACCCAAACTCAAACCCAAACTGTTGACCCAGGAAGAAAACCCAATAATTTCTTAGATTGAGAGAGGCTCTCAGTGAATACACAGCCATATCTCTTGGTTCTCCCGAGGCCAAGGTCATTCTTAAAGACCCAATCAGCTCCAGATATTGAGGGAAAACTGCACAAGTTGGCTCCTGGGCCCAAAGGGCCCTAGAAGAGCTCTGACGAGCTGCTGGTGGGTCTTGAGACCAAGGGGAGAGTGAGGAGGAGGAGCTAAAGAGGAAGTCTGAGGCTTTGGTCATGGTCTTGCAGGCCATTGCCAGCTTGGCCTCCCAAGGCTCTGGCACCCAATGCCCTCTCTGTGGCTGCCTGGGACACGGGAAGTGAGAATGCCCCCAGTGACAAAAACCAGGGCCCTGTAACCCCTGTCCCACTTGTGGAGGGGGACACTGGAAATCTGAAGGGGACTTCAGTCCTCGAGGGGCCCTGGTGGCCTGCGCCCCCGATTGGGACTGCTGGGTCCCGGGGCTCTCCATGGTGGCTCCTCTCCAACAGCTTGCCCTAGGGAACCCAGAGCATCAGGCAGTTTTGGAAACACAAGGAAAATCAGTCAATTTCCTTCCTGATACGGGAGCCACCCTTTCTGATCTTCTCTCTGCCCTGGGCCAACTATTCAACTGCAATGGTGTCATTAAGGGCATCACTGGGTGACCCATTAGCCAGATTTTTTTTGCCTTCTGGGATGCACCTGGAGAGATTTGATTTCTTTCCCCCCTTCCTCCCTTCCTCCCTCCCTCCTGTCCTCCCTCCTTCGTTTCCTTTCCTTCCTTCCTTCCTTCCTCTTTTCTTTTCTTCTTCTTTTTTGGGGGGGTGCAAAAAAGCGATTTTATTAAAGCATGGGGACAGGACCCATGGACAGAAAGCACTCCAATGAGGTCAGGAGAAGTGGCCCATTATATACGTTCAAGTTGGGTAGGGGTTAGAGATAGTGTAAGTCTCTAAGGAATTTTGGAAGCCAGGTTTCCAGGACCTTGAGGGGGCTAGCTACTATTGGGAAAAGATCATTTATTATCTAATAAAACCTCAGTCATGAGACCCTTCAGATGTATATCGGTGGGCCGTAAGCTTGGGGCGGGGGGTGATTGCTAACATGGGTCTTGGGGAGGTTAGAGATAAAGGAAATTTCTAAAGGAATTTTTATATGTTAAAGTAGACTTACAGGATCCCGGGGGCGGGGGTGTTGGGCTAGGATCGCCTTTTGCCCTTTAGCAAAGTAGTAACATTGCGGCAGCTCAGTCCCTAGAGGAATGTCACTCTGCCTATTTCCAGGACTTGTCAATGGAAATTAAATAATTTCCATTGCAAGGAAATTAAATAATTTTTCTTCTGCCTTTGTTTCCCACATCACCCAGCCCCTGAGGGGTGCTTTCGGGTTTCATTTGCCGGAGTTGAGGTAAGCTGGAAAGAAGACTTTAAGCAGAGATGTAAGACAAAGGTCGGTGGGTACAAGCAGGTGGGCAGGAAGCATCAGGCCTTGGGGTCCAGCTGGTGAAATCCCCGATTGCTGTTCCATCATAGGGATGTCGGAAAGATGTGAGGGTTCGAAGCCAACAGCCAAGAAAGGATTCTCTTGGTGCAAAAAGGTTTTATTAAAGCACGGGGACAGGACCCATGGGCAGAAAGAGGTGCCTCTCTCATTCTTCCTTAGGTAAAGATATTAACTCTCACGGTGATGGCCCCTGGGCAGGCTAGCAATGGCCTCCCCGTAATAGAGGCTGATATTAATTAATTCCCGGGTCTGAATTCCCCGTTGCCTTATATGGGAGCCCCTTCCTTGTCAATGACCTGCTGATAGGAAGTCTTTGATTTAATCAATAATTCCATCCCTCTTGCAAGAAGCTTCCCAACTCCCAGCCCCGAAATAACCAACCTCCCCCATTTCATGCTGGGGACCTAGCGCTTGTTAGAGCTGGTCTGGGAAGGCCCCGCACTCCAACAGCAGCGTGCCTGAAGTTGAAGCCTGGATCCCTGAAATCCCTCTGTGAACCCAAAGAGGCCCTCAAACTAGTCTTGAAGGGACAAGACACAGATAAGTCTTTTTCCTTTCGCCTGCCGTCTTCTCCCAGCATGTGGGGAGTTCACGAAAACAGGCTCCACCTCTCGCCGGACCCCTGGCTTTGCATTGTGCTTTGGGCCCTGCCTCCTAAACACCCTGACCCACTTTGTATCTTCCAGAATAAAGGTCGTCAAACTCCAAATGGTGGTGGTTCAGAAGGAGCCTCACATGGAGGTCAGACCAGGCACGTGCAGGGGACCTTGTGACAGATCCAGATGTGAGGAACCCTGACCGGCCGCCCCATCCACGCCCCCGGCCAGCAGGAAGAAGCTAGGATCGGTTGTCACCCTTTTCCCCTGACAGCAGTTCGGGTTACCTCTTCAGAGGGGGGAATGATGAAGGATAATTGGAAGGCAGGCTGGCGGGAACAAGCCCCCTCCCCTTAAGAGGAAACCACCCTTTAGAGAATTTTATTTTATTTTATTTTATTTTATTTTAAAGATTTTATTTATTCATTTGACACAGAGAGATAGAGATCACAAGTAGGCAGAGAGGCAGGCAGAGAGAGAGGGGGAAGCAGGCTCCCCGCCGAGCAGAGAGCCCCATGTGGGGCTCGATCCCAGAACCCTGAGATCATGACCTGAACCGAAGGCAGAGGCTTTAACCCACTGAGCCACCCAGGCGCCCCCCTTTAGAGAATTTTAAGCTGCCTTGGTAGGAGGCCGCCACCTCTTCCCATATGATAGGCGACAAAAACCTGATTGGATGACAGGCCCAGGGAGGGTTAATCAGATGAAAACAGCTGCCAATGAACCGTAAAAGCCCCTAGACTTAGAAACTCCCCTGGCAACCATCCCCTCCTTCCTCGGGAGCTTGGTACTATCACTTTGCTGTCGCTGGATAAACCTCCTTTTACTGCCCACCAAAAATAAATAAATAAATAAGAATAAAACAAATATCATGCAGATTTTTAAGGCATTGGACAAGCACAATAGGAAATACTGAAGTTAATCATTAAAATTCTGAAAAATTCGTATGATATGTGAAATCGTTTTCTTTTTTTTTAAGATTTTATTTATTTATTTGACAGAGAGAGAGAGAGAGATCACAAGTAGGCAGAGAGGAAGGCAGAGAGAGAGAGGGAAGTAGGCTCCCTGCTGAGCAGAGAGCCCGATGTAGGACTTGATCCCAGGACCCTGAGATCATGACCTGAGCCGAAGGCAGAGGCTTTAACCCACTGAGCCACCCAGGCGCCCCTGATGTGTTGCTTTAATTCAATCATTATCTGTTTTCAAAAAAGGGATTTTTATTTCTAAAAGCAAACCATAATATAACTATAATTCATAATCATGATTCAAACAAGAATCTGATATTGGTTAGTTGTTAATACCTAAAGGGGATAAATAAGTAAACAATAAACAAATAACAAAACATGAATCAGCAATTGAGAAACTCAGCGAAATTTATTGTAGTCTATTTAACATCGTTAGATCAGAGGCTAGAAACAAAAACATGAACACAGCAATAATCCCATATGTCTTCTATGTTAAGAGAAGACTTAGGTGTAGGAAAAAAGAACCATACATTTACACGTCCATGCTGGACAGAGAACCTCAGTGATAACCAGCGGACGCCATGATTTTCAGAAATTCAGGAGGCTCTTCTCCGTACAGTAGCCCTGTGGGGGCTTTCCCGTCATGATCTCAAGCATATGTCCTTGTATATCAAAATGACCAATACCAAACTTAGTGATATCCGTAACTAGCGAGGAGTTCTATGTCAATAGCACTCTGATCGATATCTTGGACACATCTCTCCCCCACTTCTCTTTGGAAGCTCTGCTTGGTTCTTGGCCTTTTGAATTCTCGAGCATCCACCCCGTGATCTGGGCTGCCACCCTGGGCTGCATGCCCCAGAGCTGGTCGGGTCGTCCACAGGCAGTGTAGGATATGACCTTAACCTGTGGTTACTAAGGGATACAAGGTCTGATAAGAGCCACTGCAGAGGAGAAAAAACCCTTGGGGAGGCTGCCTGGGGGACGTTTTCAGCCATCAAGTCATCGTTTTAGATTAACCATAGAAAAAGCTGCTGGACTTGAAAAATACTTCTATCATAAAAATTTCCAAACACCTCCGAAAGTAGGAAGGTCAACGACTGCCTGCTTCAACACTGGCATTCACTCTGTACGCTTTTCTAGGATTTTAAAGCAAATTCCCAATGTTTCATTTTGTTCCTGAGTATTCCAACTTAACGTCTTTTTTCTTTTTTAAGAAGGGACATTGGGTTCTATCACCTAATGCCACTTCACAAAATCAACAGATCCCATAGTATTTATTTAAAGCTCATTCTTCATATTCAAGTGTCGCTGATGGTCAAATACATGTATTTTCTCAGTTGGTCTCTAAGTCAAACGACTCTTCTGCCTTATAATATTTCCAGATCATAGCCCTATCATTGCTTTTCCCCTGAGGCGGTCAAGCGAGGTGCCACCACATTTCCAAAACGCGAGAAAGTGGTGAAGAGGGGAAGGGCCATTCAGAAAACAGGTGTGGGTCCGAAGAAATCACACTGTGCATTCTACTTTTGTCTTTTCTGGGAGAAGCGAGGCCAATCCATTCTTTGTAGTGTTTTCACTGACGTTTCTTTGCTTGTCACGAGCCATTTTCACCCTGGGCAAGGAGAGGCACAGAACAATATGCTCTGAGTGGAAAATCGAGAGCTTCAGAGCTGGAAAGGCTCTTGGGTCTCCGCCACTGCCCTGAGAAGGAGGGGCCTGCTGTCCCAGCAAGAGGAGGAAATGGAGAAGCAGAGCTGCCCCGAGAGAGGTGCCCCCAGCCCATCGGACCTGCGGACACACCCAAGCCCAGCCCAGATCGGCCAAGCCACAGACAAGGAACCCCCTTGCAAAGACGTGCTGCGTGGGTAGATTAGACGACCGTCTTCCTTCTAAAGTAGAAAGCCTGGCTGAACTTCATCTCAAGGGACATACTGACCCCACTTGGTCCCCACCACGTGGTTTTACAGCCACAGGTTAGGTGAGAAGAGGGATTTAGCCACATGACAGGTCCCCTCCACATACAAAGCGATGATGTATTTGATGAAAGGAGAATTTGGCAGCACTATATATGGCCTCCTGTGTGATTTACCTCCAGATGCTTCATCAGGCTCCCAGACGGTCACTGCCAAGTTTAAGACTCCTGAAGCCATTATGACATTTACAGAGGGAGGGGCAGGGGCAGTGGGAGCGGCCCCAGAGGTCCTGACATGGGTCCCGGGGGTGCCCCGCTCCTGCCAGGGCAGCAAGAACTCCAGTAGACCCATTCCCGCTGCTCCGTCCCCACAGGCTACACGCACTTTCTGAGATGCTAGAGAGATGGAAGCAGGAAGTCTCCTACCTCTTCTCTGTCTCCTGGATGGTGTTCAGCAGTGGCCGGTTTTTCGTCTCTATTAGGAAGGAGCCCGCTGCGGCCGCCAGGATAGGGAGCAGGCCAAACATCAGCGGCTGTAGCACTGGGCTATGGTTGCCCAGGATGTAGATCAGGGGGGACAAGAGGGAGCCCAGGCGTGTGCTGAAGATCCCGGCGCTCATCCCTGTCTGCCTGCGGAGACAGAGAGCATGGGAAGGGTCGGGACCCTGCAGGCGCGCTGCCCTAATTCAAGCACCTGCAGCAAGTCTGTTAGGATTTGGTGAATGAATGAATGACCCAGGCCCTGAGTCTCAGGGCCGGTGCACGAGAGATAAGAAGGCTGCGTGGCAGAGGGCCTGATCTTGGGGTGGGTCACGTGGGGGCACATCACGAGGGAGGGAACCTTGATCTCAGATGTGGCTGGCAGGATGCTTACTGGGAACCATAACTATGACGGAAAACCTGACGGCCAATCTTTACTGAGTGCGGGTTTTGTGCTAGATGCTGTTCCAGCACTCGACATCCTCAGCTCCTCGATTTCCTACCACTATCTAGGATATTGACATTTTTTTGAAACAATACAACTGAGACCGTTCATGGAGTGCCTGTCAAGCAACGGTCACCGTTCCAAGAGCAATGTCCTCCGATAGCCAAAATCATGTTAAAATGGGGACATATACCTGCTCCTTTGAGATGTGACACCATAAAACCATTTCCAAATGGAGGCTGTTTTCCCTAGTGGCTCAGCTCTGAGCGACAGAGGCTGCCGTCTCGGTCCCAGAGACTCTGATCCATCTTCTTACCTGACTTCGGTTGGGAAGAGCTCCATGGTGTATAGGTAGAGACAAGTAAAACAGCCGGCCAGGCTCCCTTTTCCAAATACACAGAGAATCATCTTAAGGGTGTTCATGTCTGAGAGAAGGCAGTGGGTGGGGTGTAGACAAGAAGGGTTAATCAAATGTCAGTGCAATCACCTGTTCTGACATCTCAGCGTGTCAAGCACCTCCCTGCCCCAGGGCCTTTGCACTCACAGTTCTCACTCTTCAGCATGCTCTTCTCCCCACTATTCACCTACTTGTTTTTCATCCTTCTTCAGATCTCAACTCAAATGCTACTTTGTAAAGAGGACTTCCGGGATCCGGTTCCATTATATTCCCTGACTTCCTGCACAACTCCTCTGAGGCACTGATCTCAACTGCAATTGATACAATGAAGCAACTGATTACTGTCTCCCTGAAGGCCTTTGTGCACTGTGAGCCTGGGTCTGCTCTGAGCCCAGGGTAGGCAGGTGCTGGAGAAAGAGCTGTGAATAACTAACAACCAAACAAAGTTGCTATTTTCAGGTGAGACAGGGGGAGTTGGGGAGTGAGGAACACTGAGATTAGCCCTGTCCTGGGGAGTCGGGGAGGTGACTGTCCCATGGACATAGGGTTTTTCATCAGTAAAATGATAGATGTGACAGTCTTCAACGCACCTCCCACTTGCAGGATTCTAGATTTCTGTGATTCCTCCGACCATCTCAAATTGGTATCCCTTGCTACTAGATCTCAGAAGGCTGAATTTATATCTTCATAAACTTACCTATATGATGATAACTAAAATTTATTCAACGTTTCCCATGAGCCGGGAACTGGGATAATAACTTTTTATACATGATCTTTCATTATTTTTTTTTAAATTATTTCAAACATATAGAAAACTATAGGGATTGATATAACAAAAAACGACAACTCAGGCATCATGTTGTTTTCCCCAAAGTTAATACCTGTTAGCTGTGTGACCTTGGACAAGTCACTTCACCTCTCTGTGCTTTATTTATTTATGCTTCAGTTATAAAAGCACTTCATGACGATCAGAGGAGTTGATACATGTGAAGGGCTGGCACAGTGCTTGGCACATAGTCAACCCCAAATAAGGGCTTCTTAATTATTCTTCCTAAACAACTGTGAGGGTCAATGGAGGGTAAGTTCACGATCATAGGAAACCCCTTGGAAACAGGGTCATCTGGCTGTCTAGTCTGCTCTGAATCATCACACCAGACCATGTTGTCCGTCATAGCGGGAGAGAATTTTCATGAGACCCAGAAGGAATCCTCACCTCGAGGAAGAAACGCAGTGACAAGGATCACGCAACCGGCCATGAGCTGCAACGAGACGGTGGTGATTCGGCGGCCGAAGCAGCTCATGCTCAGGCCCGTCAGCAGCTTTATGGGGATATCCACGACTGTAAACAGCAGTTGTGTCCAGTAGATATTGAACCCAAATTTCTGCACATCTAAACCCAGCCCATATAAGGAGAAGCCTGCGGAAAACCTGGAAGAGAGAAAGTGCCAGCATTTTACTTCATACCCTAGAGGGGGCCCACGGTTTGCCTTTCTTTCCAACGGAAGGAGTCTGTCCACAATTTGGCCACGGATGGGATACGATCCTATTCTAGAACCCAGTCCTCCCTGGTTCTAGACTCTGCCAGGTTTTCTCATCTTCTCAGATCGCTTCGCCGCCATCTGTTGCCCCCATCTCTGTCTCAAGCCAGTGGGGCACCAGAGGATGACAACTCAGGAGCAGCTGTCTGGTGAAAGATGCGGGGGCCGGGGGGCGGTGTCACTCCTTGGGGCCCCACTCACCATCCCAGGGCGATACAGCAAGTTATCCTGCAGAGTCCCGGGGTGCGGAAGAGATCGAGGAAGAATGGGGACTCCTTGACAGCAGCTGTGTCCTCCTGCACGTGCCGCCTTACCACCTAGCAGGAAAAGACCAGATTGGGGATGCCGGAAGAAAGGGCTCTGGCCCTTAGTCCTTCCACCTCCTGATGCCAACCGGTTACTTGATTCCTCCCTCCCACGTTGGCCAATTCCTTCACACACACCTCCAAGGAGAAATCGAGGACTTCAAATCGTGGACTTCAAATCATGGGCGTATATGTAGCAACTTCTCCGTTTCTTTTAACTAGAGTTTCTTGATGGTCAACAATGACATCATTTATTGAGTACTTGTTATATGCTAGATGGGGGTCTAAGTACTTGATGTGAACTAACTTATTTACTGTAAGGGAGATTCTATTATCCTTTTTACAGAGGAGGAAACGGAAGCTCCCAAGGTTAAATAACTTGCCCAAGATCACAGAGCTCTAAGTGGAGAGCCGGGAATTGAACCCCGGAGAGCGGCCCCAAATCTGGGATCTTAGCCATTGTTCTTTGGCTTCTTCATGCTCATAGTTAGAAAGGTGCCTGCCTCCCCTTTCTCCAGCACCACTCCCAACTCCCACTCTCCAGAAGCAACTACCTTCTACTCTTCCAGGTGTTTCTTCTCATACTAATCTCCTATTTCCGGATAAAATGCTACACTGCTATGGCTTGATTTTCCAACTTTAGATTGACTTAGAATAAGAAAGAATGAGGATTTAGCCCTCTTACTCTACCACCTCTGACTTATTCCTTCCCTTCCGTAATTCTCCCAATGTAAGTCTCATTCAGAGTTGAACCTTGTTGTGTGCTCTGATTATATTTCTTTCCATAACGTGACTTTTTGATTTTCCTGGAATTAATAATTGCCTCTTTTGTGTATTTGCTTGCTTATATTCTTGGCTTCTTAAGTACTTGGCACTAATTTATCCCCAAATTCTTTGACAGAGCCATAAAACTCCTGTTAATAAGATGAAGTATAACAAGCAATCAGGATCATTTTTTTTTCTTATGAAAGGCCTCTGATATATGTCTGTTCATTTGCTTCAGTACAGACGGATTGTTCTCTAAGTTTTCCGTCCAACTTTTCCCCTTCTTCTTTACCTTTCTCCTATTTTGTATCTTCTATTTCCTGGATTCCCTGGTTTATATCCTTGTTCTGGTGGAATGTTCCCTGTGGTAGCTTCTGAGAAAGGGTGTAACAAGACACTTTGTGCCCAGGTCCTCTGCCTATCTGATGGTGACAGCGACTGTTTCTGGATGTAGAAACTTACCTCTGCTCACCCTTGGCAGGCCGACTTAAGCCTTCACTGAGAATTACCACGAGCTCAGGAAGAAGCGTGTGGGTTCCCTTTGTGCCTACCTCTGAAGTGAGTTTCCTCCCCTGTTCCTTTCTGCCATTTAATCTTGCCACAGCCCGCAGATTTTTCACAGCCTTGTCAAGTTTGTTGTGGGTGATGAGCCAGCAAGCAGATTCTGGCAGGCCCCTGACAGTGAGAGGGCATGGGGTAAGGGAGGTACCGATCAGGAGGGAGGGACCGATCAGATAGGCAGAGCTTTGTGCCCACCCCCACCCCTGATCAGCTGGAGGGGCCAAGGGATCTCCACCCGCAGTGCCCACACAGGTACGGGACTCACTGTCCCAATCACCATATGTCAAGGGCTGGCCCGCTTGGAAAAAGGGAGAGCCAAGAGAAAAATCCAAAAGAACAAAATGGGAGGAACAGGGAGAGCATCTGTGAAAGGGCTGGTGGTTGTTTCCACCATTTTCCGTTTGGTCCTATCGCAAGATACAGATGCAGGCTCGTGTCTGTTTTTGCAAAACTATCACCACGTTGTACACATTTTCTGTTTCCTGCATTTCTCATTTCATGCTGCCCTCTCAATATCTCTCACGGCGCTAGTATGGATCTCCGCTGTCATTTTTAGGATTTTGCCTACTTTCATATGATCCTGGATTTGTACGGTGAACCTCTTCTCAGTGGCTGATGGGGTCAAGTGTGCAGCCACTTAGAACCCCAAATGGCACAGGGCGATTCACCAAGGCTGATACGGAGACAAAGAAATCAAATGAAGACACCTTGTATATCTAGGGTCCTCCCTTCTCTCCTTAAGGAGGTTGGCCCCGTGCTGGGTATTAAGGCGGGTGCAGATTGCAACGAGCACTGGGGGTTATATGCAAACAAGGAATCACGGAACACTGCATCAAAAACGAATGATGTAACATAATTTAAAAAAAAAAAAAAAAAGAATGTAGAAAAAAGAAGGTCAGATCTCAGCAGACACAAGCCAAGGTCAGCTCTGAGGTCAGCAAACACTTCCCATGAAGACAGACCTGACCAGGCAACTCTATGCAGGCCTCTGGATGCCCGGGAACAGACGTACCAGGAGTACAGAAGAATAATCACGTAGGCGACAGATACGGTGCCCTGGAGCCAGCGCCAGTGACGGATGAAGTAGGCCAAGCCCGTGAGGACCAGCTGACCCAGCGTGACCATGTACATGGTGTAGATATTGACCGGCGTCCGCCTCTGTGTCGGGGTCCACTCCATGGCTAGGGGTAACAAGTCCGGCAGTGCTGGCAGTGAGCTCCACGGGGCCAGGGGAGAGGTCAGCCTGGGTCAGCCAGGGACCGGGACCCCAGGCAAAGTCCCTGCGAACTTATCCCCGATGGACCCCGTTGGTGGGTGGGCTCTGACCCTGGTCAGGGCCACGCGGGACACGCTGTCCCGAGCATCCCAAGCAACTTCGGCCATCTCACTTGATCTTCCTAACACCCCCATATAGGGGCCACCTGAGATGATTCCCCGCCCCCATTCCACTGGCAAGGAATATGTCCCTGGGGCTGAGAATTGGAGCCCTGGGGCTAGCTTAAGCCACCACCTTCAAATAGCTGGCATTTCTTGAGGTGTTCGTGGGGGCCAGGTATCATTCTATAAACATGTATGAGATGAGGGAGGTTTGACCATTATCGGCCCGTATCGCAGATGGGGAAACTGAGGCCCAGGCAGGGTAACTGGAGTGCCGGCCCCCGCCCCCCAGGTCGCGCAGCGGTGGGTGGAGCAGACAGGGCTCTGCAGGGGTACTCACTGAGGCAGAGGCTGGTGATAATGATGCCGGTCATGGCCATCCCGCTGAGGAACCGGAGCACGCAGTAGGCGGGGAAGCTGGGCGCAAAAGCGGCGCTCGTGCCCATGACGATCATCAGCACTGTCGCGCTCTGCAGTGCAGGCTTGCGTCCATACCTGCCACCGGGACCGATGGAGCGGCTGGGCTGAGCCCCGGGGTCCAGCTGCCAAGCGGCCACTCGGTCCCCGCGTTCGCCCCAGTCTGCTCGCCTCCGCCTGTCAGCTCCCCCCCTACTTCCCCGCATCCTTAGAAAAGGGCTTGGGAAGCCGCCTTCCCAGCGTGGCTGAGGGTCCTGAGAAGGTATCCCTGACCTCCTCTTGACACCGTCCCCACTGAAGCAAAAGGGCTTGGGAAGGGACGCCCTCCTTGCCCTTGCCACTCCGCACGAGTTGCCAAGGCTTAGAATTCCCCTATGGGAGGGGAGTCAAGTCTTTGCCTCTTTGCTCTGTTCCAGATGGGGCCCTGGTGAGCATCTGAGTGTGGCTTCGGCTCCCTGCCTCATGGGGGAGCCAGTGTGAGCAGTGCCTCGAATGTTCCAAAGGACGCTTGACCCCACACTCATTTGCTTCTACCTCCTCGCAGACCCCCGTGCGCCCAGCAGGTGCCATGTCCTGAGGCCTCAACAGGGAGCTCACTTGCCCCTTCCCATGGGACCCCCCCTCCCGCACCCGTACGCACAACCCTGGCCTGGAGCACTGTGCGAGAGCCGTGTTCGGGGAGAATCAGACAATAAGGAAGACATGTGGGCAAAACACACGGGTCATCGGTGGCCACAGAACAAAGCAGAGCAGAGGAGGGGAACAGGGAATGTCAGAGGGGCTGCCGTTGTAAATAGGGCGGCCGGAGAAGGCTCCTCTGGGCGGGCGACGCCACAGAGCACCAAGGACATTGCACTGAAGGGTGCTGGGGGCTCCTCCCATGTCATCTCAGGTCAAGATCGTCATTATCCCCATTTTACAGATGGGAAAACAGAGGCTAAAGCTGAAATGACTTGCGCCACACCCGCGGCAGGTGAGAAATCCACATCATTGTACTTTCAGGCTGTGAGAAGTGACCCGAAGAGGCGTCCTGGGAATCGTGCCCCTGGAGGGGGGAATAGCCAGTGCGAAGGCAGGAGGAAGACGTGGGGGTGGGGGATGGTGCTGGGTTCACAGCAGTGGCTGCCGGGCCAGCCCCACAGGGCCAGCAGGCCACGTGCCCATCAGGCTCCGCTGGCTGGGAACCGGAGAGCTGGTGGAAGGTCGAGCGGAGGGGGGCCAGAATCTGTTCTGCATCTAACAAGATCGCTCTTCCCATCGATCTGAGAGTGACAGAAGGGGTCGGGGACAGGAAGAAGCAGGGAGGCTCCTTCAAAGGCTGTTGCAGCCAGCCAGGGGCACAGGGAACAAGGCTGTGCCGAGTGGTAGCCTAGGGGGTGGCCTAGGGGGTGGGGCGGGGAGGAGGCGGGTCTTGGTCTGTGACGACGACAGAGCCCAGAGCCGACAGGGTTTGCTGGTATCCCGGAGAGGAGGGACTCGGCGGCGGTGGGGAAGTAGGTGGGAGGGGAGGGGAGCCAAGAGGAGGTCTCAAAAGGGATCAGGCAAATGGTAAAGGAGAGCTGGGTTTACAGACTCTGGAGGTCCTCTCACCCCCTACCTGGGCTCTTCCCAGAGGTGGGTTTCTAGATCCGGGGCTCTACCTGGGATATCCCGTGGCTCTCAGCTCTCTGAACACAAGGTACGACGAGCTGGCCAGGCTGCGGGCCCCTTGTTTCTGGGGACCGGCATTTAGAGCAAGAGATCCCTGCCAGCTCCACGGAGATGACTTTAATTCCCTCCTTTCACCTCCAGGTACGGTGGGGGCGGTGGGGGCGAGGACAGAGTCTGGGGCCCTCCAGGGGGGCCTCCTTTCCGATGAGCAAGGCCTTTGCTTTACCAGCCCCTCCTGCCCAGAGCTTAAGGCTGGGTGTCCCAGCAGTGGTGCCGGCGGCCGAGCGTTCCGGGAGCCCAGCCAGGGGAGACAGGGGCGACTGGGGCCGCTGGGGGACTGGGGGAGCCCCTCGGTTGTACAGAAATGGTCCCAAGAGCTAAGCGAATTTTCTAAGGGTTCTTAGAGGGGCAGAGCCCTGCTTCGCTGATGTCCACTTGCGATGCTCTTTCTGCAGCACCAGAGGGGGTGGGAGGAGGGGAAAGCGTCCAACAGGCTGGCAAAAACCAAGAAAGGCAAAAGACTAGAAGACACTGTGTCCTGGGCAGGCTTTCTAAGAAATGTGCCTTGCCTGGTTCAGCTTGAAGCGGGATCATCTCTCGAGATGTGGCATCGAGCACAAAGGGTCTTCCTCACGAGAACACCTTCGTCACTTCCAAGAACATGAACTAAACGTCCACGCCGGAATCAGTTTTCCACAGGACCAGTGGCGCTGAGCCTCACTTCGTCTGCGAAATGGGAGCTTACCCAGGGCTATTGGGAGGACGTGGGAGCGCTGTAGAATTAGCCATTCACAACAACAATGACCATCCCGGGGGCTCTTGCTTCCTGTGGGAAGCGACCCATGGAGGCTACCCTGTGGGGAAATCATGGTTGGAAGAAACGAGGCCATGGACCCAGCTTCATCACCAGTCCCTTGATGATGGCCTTCGGCCGCGTGACTCCAAATTCATTCATTACAAGCAGAGAGTAATTAGAGATTCATGATTGCAATTCATTGCAACAGAACAAAAAAAGGGAGGTGCCACTCCCCCCAGCCACATTGGATGCGGGCCCAGGGACTGTCTCCTAGAAAAGTGGGGTGTCCGGGACCTGGACAGGGAGGGACGAGCGCTCCAGCCTGGCCCCTCCGTTTGAGGTGTTGGGTGCAGTCCTGGCCGTCTGGCAGGGAGAAGGAATTGGGGGGGTCTTCTCCAGTGGGGTCCTGAGCCATTGCAGACAGTGGGAGGATAGCATGAGCCTAGTTGGAAGCTTCTGGAGACTTCCTCAGGCCTCCTCCCCTCACCTGTCAGAGAAGATGCCGAAGGCAGTGGCTCCGAGCAGCTGTCCCGTCATGTATATGGACAGGGCAATAGACTTCAGTGACTTGTGGTCGCACACCAGGTCCCACTGGAGGAAAAGAGACAAGAGTCAGCAGGTGGCCCTTGTACCCTCACCATGTGGCTTCTGTAGAATGGTAAGAGCTGCCTCATCACTTCTTACAAGCTAATATGGTCCCAGAGCTTGCCCTTCAGCTCATAATGCTGCTGTTATGAGCACTGGCCCTTTTAGTTTAAATGGCGCATGTCACTGTCAATGTCGATGTCAACGTCACCGTGATGAATTAAGCACATTATCCCAGATGTTTTAGGAGACACTTGGTCCCTAGTCTTAGGAAACCTCTACCTTAAAAGAAAGATGACCAACACAAATCGAGACGCAGTTTACTTGAAAGGCTTCCTTTTTTCCCTCTTTTTGTTTCCATTTCATTCAGCGGTCTGAGAAATTTGGGGGAAAACAAGAAAACAGGGGCGCGTGGGTGGCTCAGTCGGTGCAGCATCTGCCTTCAGCTCAGGTCACGATTGCAGGGTCCTGGATCGAGCCCTGCATGCTGAGCAGGGAACCTGCTTCTCTCTCACCCTCTCCCTCTGCTGCTCTCCCTGCTCGTGCTCTCTTGCGCAAGAAAATGGATGTCATATCTATTTTCTAACTACTTTGCAAATAGCTAAATGAAGGCAAAATAAAATCATCTGACCAAGTGTCAGGGTGGGGGAATGCGGTGGGATGGAGCCCTCCAACATGGCTGAACATCTTATACACAGAAAAAACTGTTTGGCAGAATCTGGGGCCACTCTATGATCCTACAATCCCACCACCGGGCATACACCCAGCAGAAACCAAAACCTGTGTCCACCCCAATACGTGTGCAAGAATGCGCGTGCCCATGATATTCATAATACCCCAAACCAGAAACAGTGCAGGTGCATTTCTCGGTAGAACAGTGTGGCGTATTCGTGCAATGGAATGCTCCACGATACCCAAGAAAGAACCAGCTCCCGAAGCATTTATCAACATGACTGACTCTTAAAAATCCATATCGAATGAAAAAAATCCCAACACACTGAAGAACACGCGCTCTATGATTCCGTGGGTGGGAGGGGCATAGTGATGCCGAAAGCTACAAGGGAGCCTTCTGGGGTCCTTAGAAATAATCTCCATCTTGATTTGGTGTTTACCCATGTAAAATTCATCCTGCCGCACACTTAAATTTTGAGCGTTTAATGGAATAAGTTACGTCTCCATTAAAATAAAACAACAGGGGCACCTGGGGGGCTCAGTCTGTTAAGCATCTGCCTGCTACTCAGGTCATGATCCCAGGGTCCTCGGATCGAGCCCCGCATTGGGCTTCCTGCTCAGCAGAGAGCCTGCTTCTCCCTCTCCTCTCTGTTTATGCTCTCTCTCTCTTCCTCTCTCTTGCTATCTCTCTCTCTCTCAAATAAATAAATAAAATATTAAAAAAAGAAAACAACAACAACAACAACAACAAAAGCAACTGAAGACCCAAGATTCAGGCGTAGCTTTGCCTCACCTCAGAAACGATGGAGAATGAGACATTTTGGTCATACACCCACCCGTCCAGGCAGGCCTCTGTGTCCAAGCTCAAAGAGGAGGTGTCGTTGAGGCTTAAGATCTGCCAATGGGGCTCAGAGAACCTCAGGCACCGCTCAGGTTTCTGGTCCTCGTCCAGGGGGATGAAGACTCTCAGCAAGTCCCCATCCCCCACACGGCCCGGGACATGAGACCCATTGGTCCAGTTGGCTGGCCGGCAGTGATGCTCGGGGGTTATGGCGGTGAAGTTCTGCAGGAAGCTGTGACAGGCAATCAGGAGGCCAGGGAACATCATGAGAGCAGTCTGGAGGATTTGGAAGTTCCCCATGCCGCCGATGGTGTGGAGCACCTCCGAGAACCCCATGGTGCTCTCTCTGCTGTGGCCGTTAACAGAAGCCTTTGCCCACATGCACCTGTGGTCTGTTTTATGGACTCTCTCACCTCCCTCTAGTGGGTTCTTGGGAAAGAGCTTCTGGGCATTTGTCCAGAACCAGGATATCGTCACATCTTATTTGCTTCTCTGTCAGGAAACGAGGTGTTTCTCCATAAGAATATTTCTTCAAGGAATAAACTTTTCATGTGACCATTTCAGTGGATGCCTTCCAGGTAAGTTCCCTGTGTCTTAATTGCATAAGTCCATTGTGAATATTTACCGAAGACCCGCAGACTGGTTATCCCTCCCAGGCTCGTGGGCATCATTACAGCTGTGTGTGTGGCAACAAAAAGTGGTAAATTCTTGGGTGCCTGGGAGGCTCAGTGGGTTAAAGCCTCTGCATTCAGCTCAGGTCATGATCTCAGGGTCCTGGGATCGAGCCCGGCATTGGGCTCTCTGTTCAGTGGGGAGCCTGCTTCCCCTCTCCCTCTGCCTGCCTCTCTGCCTACTTGTGATCTCTCTCTCTCTCTGTCAAATAAATAAATAAAATCTTTAAAAAACAAAACAAAACAACCCTCGCACACGAGACAGCATCAGGCCAAGGTCAAGGCCTGACTAGTTTGGCCGGTGAAGACACAAGGAGCCGCTTTCCGATTGAAGGTTTATTCCTCACATGGACAGTGAGAAGGCAAATAAGCCACAGGCGTCAGCCCCATGAGGCTCTTGTCCGATGTATCAAAAAGGACGGCCTTGAATCCAAAGGGGTCAGGGGACGGCAAGGTGGGTCGTAGGGTGCCCCGCCGCTGAGAAGCCTGCGTGTAGACCACAACCGAGTGCTTTATATCCTGCAGCTCTCTCCCGAGGGGGCGCTCAGAGGCCTCCGACCACCTCAGAACACAGGGGGGACAAGAAAGTCTCCCCATGCTTCTGGGTACACAGGTAGGCAGGGGGTAGGTGGCATCGTGGTGGCTGCCACAGTCCTCGCACCCTCTGGGATCCCGGAGGATGGCAGCTTCTGGCCCAGAATCAGACGAGCTGTGGTTCGAGCCTCTGCCTGCGTGGCCTGTGTGGGGCCTCCAGGGCGCCGTGGCCGACACGGTCCCCTAAAACTCCACCCCCGACCTCTCACTCGCAGCCGGCGCTGCCCCACCAGAGACTGAAATTAATTGTACAGACAGGGGTTTGGACCAAGTATTTTTTCAATTTTTAAAATCGTGATTAAATACACATAAAATTTGCCATCTTTTTTTTCAAGATTTGATTTATTTGCTAGAGGGAGACACAGTGAGAGAGGGAACACAAGCAGGGGGAGTGGGAGAGGGGGAAGCAGGCTCCCCGCTGAGCAGGGAGCCCAGTGTGATGCGGGGCTCCATCCCAGGACCCTGAGATCATGACCTGAGCCGAAGGCAGAGGCTTAATGACCGAGCCACCCAGGCGCCGCATAAGATTTGCCAACTTAACCACGTTTAAATGCATAGTTCAGTATTAAGTATACTCACAATGTTACGCAGACATCACCCACTGTCTACCTCTGTAAGTCTTCATCTTGTCCAACTGAAATTCTGTCCGCATGAAACAACAACTCGCCATCCCCCATGACCCCAATCCCTGGCGCCTACCCTTCTACTCCCTGTCACTACGATTTTCACCGCTCTAAGCACCTCATATAAATGGAATAACACAGATTTGGGTTTTTGTGACGGGCTTATTTCGCTTAGCATAACGTCCTTGTGGTTCATCCGTGCTGCAGCATGTTCAGAATTGCCTTCCTTTTAAGGCTGAGTAATAATATCCCATTGTCTGTCTAGACCACATTTTGTTTATCCATTCATCCATCAGTGGACACGTGGGTTGCTTCCACGTTTTAGCTCTGGTGAATAATGCCGCCAATCACCGCGGACGGACAAGTATCTCTTGGATGTCCTGCTTTCAGCTCTGGGGAGTACATACCCCGGAGTGGAATTCTTGGATCCTTAATGTAATCCCATGTTTAATGTTTGAAGGAACCACCATTCCGCTTTCCACGGGGGCCCGCACCATTTTACGCTCCCACCAACAGTGCACAAACGTGGCAATTTCTCCACATCCTCGCCAGCACCTGTCATTTTGTTCTGTTGACAGTAGCCATCGAATGCTGGCTGTTTGGGGGGGGGGGTATCTCGTTATAATTTCCACATGCATTCCCCTAATGATCCGTGGCGTTGAGCATCCTTCCACCTACTTATTTACGGCCCATTTGTCTGTCTTCGGGAAATGTCTTTTACCTCTTTTTGAATCGTCTTTGTTGGGGAGTTTTAGGTGTCCTCTATTTCTGGACATCCGTCCCTCCTCAGATATAGGAACTGCAAATATTTTCTCCCATTCTGTGGGTTACCATGGACCCACTCCTCTTTCCCTGTCTTAGAAACCATCAGACTAGTGAGCACAGCTGCCCCTCTGTGGGCTGCCCCGGCCCGCACCGCCCAGCCCCCACCTGCGGCCAAGCCAGCAAATAGGTCATCCAACAAATAAAGCGGCAAAAAGCCCGCCGGGCACGCATCTCACCTTGCCAAGCCCACAGGAAGTTCAGGGCAATGGGATTGCCTGTGGCCACCTGTGCTGGAGAGTCTAGAGCGACCAGTCTGTGAGAAACATAACAACCCGTCCAACAATAACAAGAGGAAACCAAAGGAACCAAGCCAGTGTCCAGAAAGTTCATTTTGTTCTGTCCTCTGCTCCCTCTTGGATTATGTAGCTGTTGGCCGGTGTCTGATTAGGATTCTTTATTTCAGGCACCTGGTGACTCAGTCGGTTAAGCGTCCAAGCTTGATGTCTGCTCAGGTCATGATCCCAGGTTGTGACATCGAGTCCCGCGTCAGGCTCCATACTGGGCGTGGAACCTGCTCGAGATTCTCCCTCTGCCCCTCCCCCCAACCCCCAAAGACTCTTTATTAGTCAGTGGTCGAGCTGAGGGTGGCAGCGAATGGCTGGGTTAAACTGGCCAGATGTCCCGTGAACAACTGAGAAAGACATTAGCGTCCCTGTCTGTGTCCTGATCTCCCAGGTGTAAGGTGATCCCTTCCTCCCACAGCTCTGCCGCCCCCATGCCTGGTCCGTTAACAATCACTTCGCCCTTCTCCAGTCTTCTCCATGTCTCCCCGCCCCGTTTGTGCAGGCTTGTCCCCAGGGGTCTGGGCGGTTTCCTCCCTATGTCCTTTGTACCATCCTAAATTGTCTCCCGCCGCCCGTCCCGTGGGCCATGCCGGGTCACCTTGGGATGACCTCGTTCGTGATCGTTAGCATCAACATCAACCCTATCGATTGCCCAAACCGTGAGCACAGTGGCCGCAAAAGAAACACGGGGTGCGAGTCCCCCCTCCCCGCCCCCTTCGCGTGGCCCTGGCACACGCTAACAGCCCGGGCGCCCAGGGCTGGGCGAGCGAAGGGAAAGTGGAGGGTAGCAAGTTCATGATGTGGTTTGGGCTCTTAGATCCGGTCTGGGCTTCCTCACCCCTCCCCAACTTCAGAATCAAGCACTCCGTGAAAGCTAGGGAACTCTTGTCGGGGGAAAGCCCTGAACTGAGAGCTCGGACCGGCTGGCAGTGCCGCACTGGGCGCTGAGCCCCGGACGTCCAGCTGTCTCTTCCAGCGTCTCTTTTCAAGTCCACCTTTCGGTCCACCTGCGGCTCGGCAGCCCAGGCCAGATCAGCGTGTTGATCCCATTCACCTCGCACGGGGGTCACGGGCTCGCGCGCCTGGTGACGTCTTCCAGTCCTCTCGCTGCCAGGCGCCAGGCTGACCATCCCCGGGTCAGTGAAAAGGTAGCCGGGTGCGTTGTGGGGGCTGCTTTCCCAGGCGGGCGGGCGAGCACCGCAGCCACGGCTCCGCCAGAGAGCCCCATTCCCTCTTCCTGGAACGGCTATCAGCAGCAGCGGCCAGGACCCCACCAGCCCTTACCTTAGCTGATCTGCCCTCAGCTGACCTTTCCTGATCTTGCCCGGGCCAGGCAGTCCCTGATGCTCGGATCAAGCCATCTCCCTGCAGCCCTGACTTAGAGACACCCAGAAGACTGTGGTCCAAGGCTCTTGAAAACTAGCCCCCTGGCTGGTCAGTGCCTTCCGAGGTAAAGGTAGAGAAGCCTGGAGACGATTTGCCAGTTACCTTTAAGTTACCATAAAGATGACTATGGGGCACTGCAAGCAAATGGAACCCTGTTAAACAGTCCCTCGGGGCGCCTGAGTGGCTCAGTGGGTTAAAGCCTCTGCCTTCGGCTCAGGTCATGATCTCAGGGTCCTGGGATGGATCCCTGCATCAGGCTCTCTGCTCAGCGGGGAGCCTGCTTCCCCCCTCACCCCCCCACCCCCCCACCTCTCCGCCTACTTGTGATCTCTCTCTCTCTCTCTGTCAAATAAATAAGTAAAATCTTTAAACAGCTCCCTCTTGTACCATCATCAAGAACTTGTCTTCACTTAGTTTCTGGCCAGTGTTTTTGGTTTGTGGTTGTTTCCCATGGACCATGACCTGTATCCTCACGATTGTCCTTACTGTTCATAGGAAACCTCCTTGTCAGGATGTTTGTCAGAGAAAATCAGGTTTGTTCATTTAGAGATATGTATTACCTTTGTCCTGGCCAGTTCGTGGTAATTACTCCACCGACTGGGTGTTCAGAGTATGTCCCCAATTAACCCTACCAACTGTACATTTTCTTGCTGGTTGGGAAAAACACATCTAGACCAGCGGTTCTCAGCCCCAAATAATGACATCAGCAGCATCCCTAGGAGTGAGCTTGACCTAGTACTGGGTTGTTGTTGTTGTTGTTGTTTTGCATTGGTATTTTTTTAAAAGCACGCAAGTGATTCAGGATGGAGAATCATGATTTTAAATTTTCTTTAAAAATAAAAATTATAGATGTTTATAACAGATTTATTTTTAAAGCTGTAAGGAGAAAGAAAGAAAGAAAGAAAGAAAGAAAGAAAGAAAGAAAGAAAGAAAGTTTCCCCAGATAGAGTCACTTGTGCTAAATCCCACACCAGCCAAGCAAGACTCATTACCTAACCTAATTGCTGTTTTGGCCGCTCCTAAGAGTGGGATTTTAAACCAATTAGTGTAGCATTTCCTGAGCCTTCCTACTAGAGAGACCCCTGTTCTTCCCCAAAAAGGAAGTTGACTGTAATAATCCTTTCTTCCATCTGTGATTTCCATGTTGCTGCCTAAAAAAAAGCTTTTTGCCTCTTGCCTTAAGAAGCTTTCCATCTTGGGGGCACCTGGGTGGCTCAGTGGGTTAAAGCCTCTGCCTTGGGGTCGGTCATGATCTCAGGGTCCTGGAATCGAGCCCCGCATCAGGCTCTCTGCTCAGTGGGGAGCCTGCTCTTCCCTCTGTCTCTGCCTGCCTCTCTGCCTACTTGCGATCTTTCTCTGTCAAATAAATAAATAAATAAAATCTATAAAAAAAGAAAAAGAAGCTTTCCATTTTGTACAGTGCCTTGGAGCTCCTTCTACTTGCGAGGAGGGATGCTGCCCAAGTCATGAATCATTGAGTAAAGTCAGATCTTGAAATTTAATTTGACAGGAATCATAGAATCCAAAGCCAAACTCCTTTTTTTTTTTTAAGTAGGCTCCATGCACAGCGCGGGGCTTGAACACAGGATGCTACCGACCGGGCAGCCTGGCATCCCCAAAGCCAAACTTCCGGGAGGACGAGAAGCATAGGTGTGGTACCCTAAAACCTCTGTTTTGAGTTCTCTTTCTTGCTGTTTCTGAGGCTACAGCTAAGTTCCTCTCGGATCTGAGATCCTGATCTAATCGGCCTTCGGATGCAGGACTGGCCGGGCCGAGCCGACCGGCGATCCCGTCTGAAGCCTGCCGCGGTGGCACGTAGTTCCTGGCTCTCCCAAAGCCAGGCCTCCAGAGTTTTAGACTGCGGTTGCCAGATTCTTGAGTGGAAAACACCCAGCCCTTAATTCCTCCTGAAGATCCACGTGGGAACTGTTAGTGGCAAGTCCCACGTCCCCAGCTGTTGGGGTAGGACAGAGTGAGCCACCCCTGTGCCAAATGTATCCAAAGGGACAGAAAAACTTTCCAATAGAGGTAGATGGATATGTTGGTCTTTTGATATCTTTTAGGTGGCAGTCCGATTCCCCGAGGAATTAAAAAAAACAGCTGTCCTTGTTTTTATAACTTGAGTCTTTATAGAACCCAGGTGAGGGTCTAGAATATTCAGAGTCTGTCAGTATTTCTTACCAATCCCTAAATCTCTCCTATTGATCTCCAAAGGCTTGTCCTTGTGCCTCTGAGACGTACGTGCAGTACCTTTAATCTTAAATAATGGACATATAAAAATCTTTGTCATTTACAGAGTTTTGATTTTACTCTGGTGCTTTTACAAAAGTGTTCCTATGAATTGCTTCATCTTCAAGGAAACGCATAGAAAGTACTCTAGAATACAGGGTTGTTGTTCTTTTTAAAATCACTATAAGTTCAAAAAAGTAAAATAAAATCACTTAACGTTCATAAAACTGAACTGGGAAAGAATTTCCAGAACGAACGGAAAAACTGGATTCAAGCAGAGCAAGAATGAATAACATGGGACCAAACGAACTGAGGAAGATGATTACAATTTTTACGACTTTTTCTTTGAAACATTGCTGGTTCCTTAACATTTTGTTTTTCCAGATTTAAGAAAACTTTATTCTCTTTTCTCTTACTATGGCTTATGGCAATTTGGTAAGGTGTACCTTCGTAAACAAAGACGAAACATTAATTTCCTCTCCCAACCTGATCCCACCAGAAACTCTTGAGTGTTTCTCTTCATGGCAGTATGTTTAGTTATGTGCATAAGTTCAATAAAAATCTATTCTTGTAACAGGACATGATTGGAGACATTGGCTTTATTCCCAATGCTTTGATTGAAACGTCATATTTGAGAGAGATACACAAGGCTCAGATATGATCAGGTAGCTTTATGGAGCTGCTTTAACCTTGGCTTGGCTTCCTGGCCTCGGGCTTTTAAGAGTTCAACCCCCACCCCCAAAAAAAAGAGTTCAACCCCAGATTCCTTATAGAAAGTTCCAGCAAAAGGGCGCCTGGGTAGCTTAGTTGGTTAAGCAGCTGCCTCTGGCTCAGGTCATGATCCCAGGGTCCTGGGATTGAGCCCTTCATCGGGCTCCCTGCTCAGCAAGGAGCCTGCTTCTCCCTCTCCCTCTTCCTGCCTCTTAGCCTATTTGTGATCTCTCTCTGTCAAATAAATAAAATCCTTAAAAAAAAAAAAAGTTCCAGCAAACGTGTCTTAAAAAGAGGTTATATGGTCAATCACTATTCTTGCTACACTTACATAAATATTCAGGCCAAGTTTAATACAAATAAATTAGTTTTACTGTGATTATATTTGGTTAAAAAAGGGGGGTGATGATCATTGAGAGAAAAACTATGTTTGCACCTTTGCTTAGATATTAGATACTGATCCTGTTCATCATCTTTGAGGTTTGGGGACATACCTGTAAACTGGACTCAATCCTGAGTTCTACTAGTTTCCTCAAATATCTGGCTGCGACTCCCCAAATGTTTCTAATTTTCTCCCACCCTTCCGATCTGGAATCACTAAGAACAAGAACCGTCCTTGAATCTCTTTCAAAGGGACCCTCCCAGGTCCATATGGTCCCCTGTGCACCCCCGGGGAGACCTCCAAAGCAAACTGACCAGGAGGAGAAGCAGCTGACCTTGAAGTTGAGCGCTTTCTACCCGAGATGCTGAGTCAAAACTTCCAACTTGAACTAAACATGAAATCCTTTCTTCTTTTCTTTCCTTTACTCTGGCCTTGGCCTGGGGAGACAATGCCATCATCGGCATCTCCCAGGCCATCCATTACGGAGGGGCTGATCTTTCAGACTCCCAGATTTGTCACCAAAAACTGACCTATCCATGATGCCAGAGCCTCCCCCGCCCCCCCCCCTCCCGCCTGGTGCATTTCGCTGTTGCTGGTTAACAGTTCCAGACTTGGGAGACTGCGTGTCGAGGCTGTGTGCAAAGGAAGCGACACAAGGCAGAGGTAACCAGAATAAAACTCCCTGTGTGGCCTGCAGCCCTTTAAATATTTCCAGGCCTCGTGGATGTTACCTTTCTGGTCCAGAATCAAGCAGGAAATTCCCAGGAGGCCTTTATGAGTCATTCATGCCTCCCTTGGCAGAGCCCTACTTTCCCGGCTATAATAAATGTAAATGAGGCTATAATCAGGAACGTCTTTTTTTTTTTTTTTTTTTTTTTTTAGGATTTATTTGACAGAGAGAAACAGCGAGAGAGGAAACACAAGCAGGGGGAGTGGGAGAGGGAGAAGCAGGCTTCCTGCCAAGCAGGGAGTCCCATGCGGGGCTCGATCCCAGGACCTTGGGATCATGACCTGAGCTGAAGGCAGACGCTTAACAACTGAGCCACCCAGGTGCCCAGGAACGTCTTCTTAACTCTTGAAAATATTGCAAAATCTGCTGCTAAAGCAATAGCTGCCCAAGAAAAATCCTTAGGTTCTCTGACCCAAGTTGTTCCTGATAAGTCAATCAGAGAAAGACAATTATCATATGATCTCTCTGATATGGAGAATTTGAGAGGCAGGGTGGGGGGTTGTTGGGGGTGGAGGGGGAAATAAAACAAGATGGGATCAGGAGGGAGACTAACCATAAGAGACTCTCAATCTCATGAAACAAACTGAGGATTGCTGGGGGAATGGGGGGTAGGGAAAGAGTGGCCGGGTTATGGACATCAGGGAGGGCATGTGCTATGGTGAGTGTTGTGAAACGTGTAAGCCTGATGATTCACAGACCTGGACCCCTGGGGCAAATAATACATTATATGTTAATTAAAAAAAAAAAAGAGGATGACCCTTGACTATCTTTCAGCAGAGTGAGGAGTCTGCCCTGAGGCCAACACCACATGCTACACCCAGATTAACAATTCGGGGGAAGTTGAAGCTTAAAAAAGTGACTCCTGGGGCGCCTGGGTGGCTCAGCGGGTCATGATTGAGCCCCACATCCGGCTTTCTGCTCAGCGGGGAGCCTGCTTCCCCCACCGCCCTCTGCCTGCCTCTCTGCCAACTTGTGATCTCTCTCTGTCAAATAAATAAATAAAATCTTAAAAAAAAAAAAAGTGACTCCAAAGGGGTCTTTGATTCATCTGATTTGGATCGGTTTGGGTCCTGGGGACCATGGCTCGGAAGTGTGCCCCAGACATTGGGAATTATCCTGCTTATAATAACCATGGTAATCTCCATGGCATGTTGTATTCTCTCAAAAGTTTGTGTGGTTTTTTTTTAAAGGATTTTATTAATTTATTTGTCAGAGAGAGAGAGAGAGAGAGAGAGGGAGAGAGCACAAGCAGGGGGAGCGGCAGCGGGAGAGAGAAGCAGGCTCCCCGCTGAGCAGGGAGCCCAGTGCGGGGCTGGGCCAGGACCCCGAGGTCCCAGATCTCCTGCTGAAGGCAGATGCTTAACTGACTGAGCCCCCAGGTGCCCCCAAATTCTGTTTTTTGTTGTTGTTGTTTTTTGTTTTTTTTTACATAAAACATGTACAAAATCTTGTTCCTCTACTCAGGTGTTCCACTTTGTTTTTCTGCCTCCTCCCTCGGAGTTCAGCAGTGACGGGTCACTTTTCTCTAAATCCTCATGATCATTTCATCCACTCTGGCAACATGAACTGAGTTCCTACCCTGAGTGGACCATGGTAGGGACGCACGAAGTTGACCTGTCTTCAAGGGGCCACTAGGATAGATCAGCCAGTAGTGAATCCATCACAACACGGTGAGGAGGGAATCACCCAGCGGCAGGCAGGGAAGGTCAGGGAATGCTGCTGCCTGGAGGAGGTGGCTCCCAAGGTGGATCTTAAAGTAGGACAGCAGCCCTCCGCCTTTCAAGTTTACTGATCCACTGAAGGCTGTGGGTTGAGAACCACTCAGATAGGAAAGCTCACCTAAAAGATTGCTGAATGAGAAATGAAATCTATGGGAGGGACTGAGGATTTGGTATATCGGGGCTCATGCCTTGGGACCGCTTTCTGGAGGATTCTCCTTCAAGCTCAGTTGCAAAGGGTAAGCTGCCGAGAAAGTCTTGACCTTGGCGAAATTACATGTTGGTTCCTGCCCAAACTATGATATTCTTACTTTTTTCCCAGATTGTGCTTTTTTTCTAGAGCTTTAGAGGTGGAACCCTGATCTCATTGATTCTCTGGCGATCCCAGGGGGAAGGGATCAGACAGGGAAATTTGCTCGAGACTACTCAGAGAGCCAGGATTTGAATCCATCATGAATCCAAATTGAATTACAGTGAAGGCCAAGGCCAGGGGTGCAGGCACCTGTCCCACATCTGGTCTGGAAATGGATCTGAAGTCAGACGGATACAGGAATTCGCCTCCCTGTGAGATGTTTGGAGAACCAAGCCACATCTCATTTCTGCAAGGTGGTATTGCCAGGAGCACCGGGGAGGGGTAGAGGCCTCCATCCAGTGCTGGAGTCCGGCTTCATCACATATTCAACCAGCCGCTTACTAAGCGTGTGCCATGTGCAAATCCCGAATTTGCTAGTTGAGAAGGTGAGTCGAACACAACCGGGGAAGAGAACTTTAATTGCGTATACGGGCAAGACAGCGTAAATGCCGAAGGAGCAGAGTGAGTTCTCACTCTGGGCGGGGACAGCCAGGGGCACAGATGTCAGCTACCCTAACCTTGCAAAGACACAATATTTGGAGGTGGACCAAGAACGAGCAGGGGTTTAAAGGGGGCAGTTTCGGGGACGGGAAAGGAAAACGGTTCCTCCTTTGGTACCTGGACAGGGTTTCTGTTGACTTTCTACACATTTGTGATGCCGGTTGGCTGCTGGTGGTCAGTTTCCTTCCGGGAACCGGAGCCCTGGGTTGTGGGCAGCTCTTTGGCATGGACTCGAAGCGTCACCAAGGTCCTTGGCCCACGTCACCCCCCCGTCAGCGTCAGGAAAAGCCTCAGGGGTGTCTGGACACACCATGATTGCGAGCCAGCACCAGATTCCTGGCAGCTTAGATGGTTTCTTTGAGGGGAGAAGCTCCCAGCTGCTGGAGGGAAATTTCTTCCCTCTTCTCTTCTGCATCCTTCTTGGAAAGACCTGCTTTGACTCTGTTGAAATGAAAAGGCAGATGGAAAAATAAGACAGAAAGGCAGAACGGAGGTGGTGAGAAGCAGGTGGGGTGGGCACAGCCTTCAAGACCTGGGTCTCTACTATCCCCAAGCCCCCAAAGATGGTAGAAGCCACAGTGGCCCTTCCCCTAGTTCTCGCGGGGGCCCCTCAGGGAAAGACCGCAAGGTCAAAAAGTTTTCCAATGTGGATCTGAGGTCAGACACACATCCAAGGTCTCTCAACTGGTAAGTGGGGCACCAGGTTCACTAAACTTTCTGCGGCTGGGCCTGGCTCCCCTGCGGACCAGGGGCACCCGCAGAGACCCCGGGGGCGACTGAGCACTGCCAGGGCCCTTCTCCCTCTGCCCCAGGGAGGAGAGTCAGGGGCTGGGCCTCCCAAACGGTGTGAGGGCTGCCCCATGGGGCTTTCTGTCCTTTGAACAGGTGCGGTTTTGCCTTTTTCGATTGTATCCCTCTATCTTTGAAATAAGTTGTGCTCTGGTCTCTTATTTTATCCTGGAATTGTGCAGCCCAAGAATGGTTTGTTCTACATAATTTTGTTAGTCATTTTCTTCTTGTTTTCATCATTTACACCTCTTGTCAATTTCTCTGGTCTACTCTTCGCGGGCTCCGGTTTGAGAACATTCTCAATGTTCCGAATGTTTTAAAGATTTTATTTATTTATTTATTAGGAAAGAGAGAGTGAGAGAGAGCATGAGAAGGGAGAAGGTCAGAGTGAGAAGCGGACTCCCCATGGAGCCGGGAGCCCGATGTGGGACTCGATCCCGGGACTCCGGGATCACGACCTGAGCTGAAGGCAGTCGCTCAACCAACTGCGCCACCCAGGGGCCCCCCGAATGTTTTATCAGAGTTTTCATCCTTACCTTGTAACTCTTTTATGTCTAACCTTTTAGTCCAACGATTTAAGCCATTTTGGGGTCTGATTATTTCTTCACACAATCCCAAGGAAATGTTTCTTTCTTCTCACTCTATTCTCTCCATGTCTCTCTTTTCTGCACTTGAAGGCTTGTAGCTTTTCTGACTCTGTCCCTTGGGTCCATTCAGCTTACTGGTTTTACCCGTCGTGCGCCTGCGGAGTGGGGGCTGAGGGACAGGAGCCTGTCCCGCCTGCCTCTGTCTCCTCAGCTCCCTCCCATGGATTCCCCTTCCCTTCCAAAGATGCTTCCCAAAAACCTAGAGGCAGACATTCTCCAGATTCAACCACCACAATGGTTAGGCTGGCTCAACACCATTTTTAAAATTCATCATATGAAAAAATAAGTAATAAAATAAAATAAAACAAAATTCATCATATGAGCAATGATGACCAGATGGCTGAGTGTGTGATCTGAAATCTAGGATCTTCCTTTTTTAATGTGTGAAATATAATATAATAAGCATTAAAAATATGCTTGGGTCAGCCACGCAGCTGCTTTCATCATGCGTGAGAGGGTGGCAGGAGGTCCCAGCTGACCAATGGCTTGGGCTTTGCCCTTGGTGGAGCATCAGACCTCCTGCTGAAAGGCTGAAACCCATCCCCCACTCCTTACCTCTCTAAGCCCCCACTACCGGTGGGAGGAACTCCATGGAAGGTCACTGATGGGAGCCTTGCAACTTTGTCCAGACCCTGCGGCCTCTCATCTGGGTCTTTCCACCATCTTGGCAGGCTTTAAGGAGCATCGGTATCTTCCCAGACCCTTCCCTAGCTTCTGGGCCTTGAGAGGGACTCCCCTGTGTCTGGGAAATGACCTATTTGAATTCTTATAATTGCTTTCATTGTGTGCCTCTCCCCCTTGGTTACCAGAGAAAGCCTGCTCAATATAGACAATTCGGAGATAATTTTTACATTAAAAAAAAATTTAAGTTTTGCTTATTTAACTAATCTCTGTCCAGTGCGGGGCTCGAACTCAGGACCCCAAGATTAAGTCACAGTTCTTCCGACTGAGCTAGCCAGGCTCCCCTGGAGATGACTTTTAAAATGTAAAGTAGCCAGGAAAAAAAATTAATTGTCACTCATACTTTGAGGCAATTACTGTCACCATTTTAACATATTTCCTTCTTTCGAGTTTCTATTTCTTTTTTTTTAAGTTCATTTTTTTTTATTTATTTATTTGTTTGTTTGTTTGTTTAAGTAATCCGCACACCCAATGTGAGGCTCGAACTCATGACCTCAAGATCTAGAGTTGCACATTCCACTGACTGAGCCTGCCAGGCCCTCCTTGAGCATAATTAGGAAATAACATAATTAATTTTTAATATACTATTTTACAGTATAGTATAAACATTCCCTGGGCCCTTAAAAAGTCTTCATCAACATAACTTTTTATTATTGCACAATATATTATAATTTATTCAAACTGTTGGAGATCTGGAGAGTTTACATTTTTTTTCCGGGCATATTAAGCATGATGATGAATATCCTTGTCAATAAACTATGTCCACATTTCGGCTTATTTGCATAGAGTAGAGTCCTGGAAATGTTGTTGCTACTTAGAAGAATATGAAAATTTTTCCATCTCATGATGAGTAATGCCAAAGAAACTTCCAGAAACTTGCAGGAGTTTCCTCCTTCCTGTCTATACATCTTCACGGACTACTACTATGTTTTAAACGTTTTCCTTATTGGATATTTTAAAGTGACCTTTTCTTGTTTTAATTTACATTTCTTTGGTTATGACTGACGTGAACACCTTTCCTCCGTTTACTTTCTATCAGCATTTCCCCTTTCGTGAATGTTCTTTTCTTACAGAAAAGGATTTTTTGAGCAGAGTTAGTTAACTCTTCCTTTGCTATATTGCTCCATCAAACTGGGGCATAAGCCCAACTGGTCACGGAGGCTGACTTGGCCCCATTCCAGGTATGCAGACCATTCTGAAGAAATAGTATTTGGTCTTGTGATTAATGAAGGATGGGAGCAATTTACACAGAAATAATTTATTAACAAATGGATTTTTGGCAGCCTGTGAAATAAAAACAGAGAAAGTTCCCTTACATATTTACTTAACCGAGGAACCACTAGTAGAAGGTGTGTTACCGCTAATCCCTTGCCACCATCTTGGGTAACGTGAACCTTGGAAAGAGCCATTTTCTTCTCATCTTAATCCTTGACACCCAAGGCCTGGGACTAGCACTCACAATTACTTGATGAGATTAGAAATGGAGAAAAACAAAATGGGCCCAACAGTTCTTGAATTCTTATTGTTCAGATACAGAAAATTCCACTTGACCGACTCATGAGAGGCCGTTTCTTGCCTCCCGTTCCCCAACATCACCATTCCCTATAAAACCAAAACAAGTTGAGTCATATCTGTCTCTTATTCGGTTATGGGGGAATTGTCAAGAAGAAGCCCGGACAGGTTATTAAAGAAGCACGTGGACCAGAACCCTCGAGAATCATGCAGGAGCATATTAAATGTGTTATCTGATTATAAGCCCCTCGGGGGCTCTAAAAATCTTAACTGGAAGGGGTCCTATGGCTGTTGGAACAGGCAATCATTGTTGAAGAACACTCATTCTTCGCAGGGGTGATATTGTCCCCAGGAGGCGAAAACTGGGTCTTGGGAGGGGGGACAAAAAATCTGAGATATTACAATGGTTTGCGGTCTTCCAAGGGGCCACGGTGTGTGAGCAGATACACAGTGAATCTGTGGTATTACGTTGTTATTGGGAAGGTGGTGGTGTGATTAGGGAAAAAAGCGTGTATATAGGAAGGTCCCCGCAGTGGGGGGGAGGGGGGGTTGAGAAATTGTTCTAAAGCAACCGCTCGTCCAGCTGCGACCACAGAGCGGGTTTTGTTCCCCAAGATGTTAGCCCACTCTATTTGCTAAAGAAGCATCATGCCTCTTGTCTCTTCCTTAACAAGTCACAGGTTTAGGGGCGCCTGGGTGGCTCAGTCAGTTAAGCATCTGACTTCGGTTCAGGTCATGATCTCAGGGTCCTGGGATCGAGCCCCATCGAGCCCCCATCAGGCTCCGTGTTCAGTGGGGAGTCTGCTTTACCCTCTCCCTCTGCCCTTCCTGCCGCTTGTGCTCTCTCCCGTTCTCTCTCAAATAAATAAACACAATCTTAACAACAAAAAAAAATTAGTCGTGGGTTTAAATTTCTTACAAAAAAGTTTATATGAGATGCCAACAGGCTCTGAGTGTGGCTAGTCTACCTTTTGGCACTGTTATACTTGCTATAGGCGCCTAGAGGAGTGTGAGGTTGGAGGGGTGGGGAGGTCAGGCGGATTGTCTCTTATCTGTTTACGAGAATGATAACCTCATCAAGGATATATGGAAGGGGCGCCTGGGTGGCTCAGTTGGTTGAGTGACTGCCTTCAGCTCAGGTCACGATCCTGGAGTCCCAGGATCGAGTCCCACATCGGGCTCCCTGCGCAGCAGAGCATCTACTTTTTCCCTCTGACCTTCCGCCTCTCATGCTTGCTCTCTCTCATTCTCCCTCTCAAATAAATAAAATCTTTTTTTAAAAAAAATGTTAAGAATATATGGAAAACCTTTTCTTCCCTTCTCTTCCTGAACAATTCGATCTTGAAGCCATTATGTGGGGCAGAGCGAGGTAGGCGTCCACATGGAGGGCTGGCCCGGGATGGGGTTTTGGAGCCCAGGCGGGGTATGGAGGGGTCTGTGGAGGAGAGGGATGGGTTATGTGCTGGGGGATTGATGAAATAGGCAACTAGGCTAAGGCTGAGGGAAGGTAGATTTCTCATTGTCAGAGAAGGGAGTTAAATATGAGAAGGGAGCAAACTGGGATAAACCTGGTGGTGGGGGCTGTTGGATTGGAGTTGGGGGTAATCGTGTGACTCGTGGTTTTCAGTATGATCTATAGATATGGAAAAAAACATGTACGGTTCTGTGTATCTATATGTATATTCATATATTCCCTACTTCTGTCTGTTGAGAGGGCTTGAGAGCAGAAAAAACTGTAATAATGAGCCCCTCATACCTGGATCTTGGATTTTTTTTTTAAGATTTTATTTATTTATTTTAACAGAGAGAGAACACAAGCACGCAGAGAGGCAGGCAGAGGGAGAGAGAGGAGCAGGCTCCCCGCCGAGCAAGGAGCCCGATGCGGGACTTGATCCCAGGACGCTGGAATCACGACCTAAGCCGAAGGCAGTTGCTTAACCAACTGAGCCACCCAGGCGTCCCCTGGATCTTGGATTTTTTAAATTTAAGATTTATTTACTTATTTGAGACAGAGAGAGGTGGGGGAAGGGCAGAGGGCGAGAGAGAATCTCAAGCAGACTCCCCGCGGAACCCAATGAGGGGGCCGATCTTACAACCCTGAGACCGTGACCTGAGCCGAAATCAACAGGCAGACGCTTAACCCACTGAACCACCCAGGCGCCCCAAGGATCTTGGCTTCTAAATAAACCATTCTCTCCTAAAATGAACCGAGACGCTCAGAGAAACGGCCGCTGCCGAGGCAGCTACGGGGAAACGCGCCTAGGCGATCCAGAAAACAAGGACATGCTGAAAGAATTGTGAAAGAGCACAGAAGCCAAAAGGTGGTGCGGGCTGATGGGAAACAATGAACGGGACTCGGCCTCGCGCCTGTGATAACAGCGCCAGAGACGTCTAAGCTGCAACCTATAACATCAGAACACCCCAGACCGAGGGAGAATCTACAGAACAACTGGTCTGGCATCTTCAAATCGGCCAAGGTCATGGTGAACTCACAGCTGGTCTGTGGCAGCTGCCTGTTCAACTTCAGAGACATCTGGGGCCAAGACGGGGACCATGGATGACCGCAAGGACGAAATGGACCGGCCGGTAACTGATCAGGTGCTGTCAAAGTGGGACTCCCCCTCTGGAGGCGGCCTCTCCCGCTCGTCTAATACTGTTGAAAATTATGGATTTATGGTCTGCAGTGGTTTTACCTGGTTCCACAACCTGATTTTAGCTGTGACGAACGGGATACCAAAAAAACCCCCTCGGCAGGCGTGTGCCCAGGCTTCCCTGAGACTGCGCTGTCTCCCTTTCGTGCTTACAGCCTGTGAGAGAGACTAGAGGGCAGACGGGACCCCCGGGCGGTGCACCTGGGTGCCCTGGGCCTTCCTGATGGTTGGCTGCATATTTTCCCTCTTAACTGGTTTGTATCCTTTGTCTCCTGACAGCCCTATATAAGCGAGCTTTGTGGCCTCACGCTTGTGACGTATAAAACTTTGCACAACTGTTGGAGTCGAGAGAGTCCGAGGACCTCGTCCAGCCCGAACGAAATGCAACGTCTAAATGCCACTTGTGCTTCTGAACCCGATCCTCTCACTTTATAGGATGTTGGAGGTGGGGTCGGGGGTGGGGGTGGGGAAGACTGGCAGACCTTGAACGAAGCCAGAGGATTAAATGGAAATCAAATATCAATATTAGCTTTCTAACTGGGATGGTTCTAGGAGATTGTGTAACGGAACATCCTTGGGGGCGCCTGGGTGGCTCAGTGGGTTAAAGCCTCTGCCTTCGGCTCAGGTTATGATCTCAGGGTCCTGGGATTGAGCCCCACATTGGGCTCTCTGTTCAGCGGGGAGCCTGCTTCCCTCTCTCTCTCTGCCTGCTTGTGATCTCTCTGTCAAATAAATGAATATGATCTTTAAAACAAAAACAGAACATCCTTGTTGGAGAGAATTTAGGGCATTTGGCAGAGACGTCTCAACAACTTTCTGTCCCGGGGTTTAAAGAGTGGACGTCTGAGATTGTCCCAGACCACGCTCAACACGCAGACATGATAAAAGCCGTACAAAATCTGGGACAAATCTGCAACATTTGCGAAGCTTCAGAGAGCACCCTGCATTTTGGATATTGGTTAGTTTCCCCTCGTGTGTAGGGCTCTCCATGCCCCCTGGGACGGCCGGGCTCCTGCAGAACCTGCTAGGTCAGAGCCAATCAGCAAATCGTGGTGAGAAAGAATGGCTTGTTCCCAATTATTTTATTTTATTTTATAAGAGTTTATTTACTTATTTGACAGAGAGAACACAAGCAGGAGGAGCGGCAGGCAAAGGGAGAAGCAAACTCCCAGCTGAGCAGGGAGCGTAGAGCCCAACTTGGGGCTCGACCCCAGGAGCCTGGGATCATGACCTGAACCAAAGGCAGATGCTTAACTAACTGAGCCATCCCGGTGCCCCTCAACAATTTTAAAAAATAAAATTATTTTTAGGGGCGTCTGGGTAGCTCAGTCGGTTAAGCATGGGACTCTTGATTTAGGCTCAGGCTGTGATCTCAAGGTTGTGGGATCGAGCCCCAGGTCTGGCTCCGGGCTTGGCGTGGAGTCTGCTTGAGACTTGAGATTCTCTCTCCCTCCCTCACCCCCTGCACTCTCTCTCTCTCTCTCTCAATAAATTAAATTAAATTAGTTTTCGTAAATGGTCTCCATCATGTAATTGGTTCACATCTGTAGCAACATATAGTAGCTTTATAATAAATGTTCTTGGCAGGATCCAAGGAGGTTGTTACCCAAAACTCGAATTTCATTTGGCATTACTGGGCTTTTTCTAGAGCTAGGGTAAGTAAAATGTGAGTTTAAAAATGTCCAGGCCAGAAAAACAAACAAAAAAAAACGCCCAGGCCAGAAGCACTACAGTAAGATCGGGACAGGGGAGGGCATGCCTCCCGCTGTCTCTTCATCTTACTTGGGTCCCTCAGGCAACATCTGGGAGCACCTGCAAACAGGCTCTGCATTGGGTTATCGACAACTATTAACCCAGCATCTGGGGTGTTTAGACCTGCACCTGTGGCGAGAATGGGAATTAAACAGGCAGAGAGCAAAGGGAGGAACATTCTAGACAGAGAGAGCAGCCTTGGTGTTGGCTCCTGGGAGCCTCGTAAGATTTCAGATTTTCTCTTCAATGGAAGAGGGTGCCAGGGAAGGGTTGCGCGGAGCAGTGACGTGATGCTTTCCCTGGCAAGCCTTTCACACTAGTGGCTGTATAGAGAATAAAGTGGAAGGGACAGGGGGAGGTAGAAGCCTTGTAGAGTCCAGACTTGGAGGGGAATGGTCACAGAGGGGCGAGAGACGGGAGCAGATTCTGAATATGTTTTGGAGGCGGAACTGATAGGACTTGTCAAAGAATTTATCCTTGATCTACGAGAGGCCAGCCTTAGTCTATGGCTCAGGTTAGACGTAGGATGCTCTCGGGGGGTTATCTTAAGGATTTCAAACACAGTCCACCTCGCAGGCCTCTGGAGCGATGGCTCCAGCTGCGGGATCAAGCTAGACTCAGAGAAAGCTACAGCCTTGGGCCCTGTTCCCTTCCCCCGCCCCATTCCCCACAACCAAGGGTCTTCAGTGACCCCACTGTTGCTGGGAAAATGCAACAAGTCCGCCTGGCACTTTTAGAAACATCATCAAGGACGTCACCTTACTCCGTGGCCTCTCTGAGGAGACTCGTGAGAGAAATTTCTTCTAGTGTTAATTGTTGAGGAAAGTTTCACTTTCCCCAGAGAACTGGTAGCCCTTTTGCTCTCTGACAATATGACAAAAGTCATTAACGGGGTCTCTGGGCCAAATTGGAAGGCCACCCCGGCAGCCGCACGGGCCTGTCTTTGGTAGCCATATTTCCAATATGGCACCTCTCCCCCACCGCAAACCATCATCTCCGTGTCTCTGCCAGGCTTGACCTCAACTCAGGTCCGTTTTGCCTGGTCTCCATTCACGGTTGGGTCTGTCCTTGATGAAAGCCAAGCCTCTTAGACAAAGGTGGGTAGGCGAGGCTGGTCTTCCCAGTGTGGCTCCCACCCACCTGCCATGACACTGGAACAGCAGTGGGAGGATCCTCATTGCCCCGAGTCATCATCATCGAGGGAAGCTGCAGCCTGTTTGGCCAGTCCCACCCCCTCCCCACTGGGCCCAGAGGCTCCTCACCTCCTCTCCATGGCCTCGATGGTCTCCACCAGGGGCGCGTTGCGGGTCTCAGTCAAGAAGCAGACGGCCAGCCCAGCCAGGATCGAAGTGGTCCCAAAGCCCATGGGGGGCAGGATGGCACTGAACTCCCCAAGCGTGGTGACCAGGGGTGCAACCAGACCCCCAAAGCGGGCATTGACCGAGGCAAAGCCCATCCCCATCTGCCTAAAAAGTGCAGACTGCTCAGTGGCCGAGCCCCAGGCTGCCTAGAGGGCCAAGAGTGCCGGCCCCGGGTGTCAGGGAGCAGTCGGGAAGGAGGAGGGGTCCTGCTTCAGCAAGCTCAGCAGGTGCTGAGGCCTGGAGCTCCAGGGCCTCCCAGGTTGGGGCAGGTGCTGCTCTGCTCCCCTGTCCCCGCCGTGCACCCACCTGATCTCCGTGGGGTACAGCTCTCCAGTGAAGAGATACACGCAGATGAACGAGCTGGCCAGGCAGCCTTTGCCTAGTGCCGCCTGGGCCGTGCGCAGGGTCTGCATATCTGCAGGGGGTGGACAGAGCCGGGGGCTAGGGCCGAGCTCAGAGCCCCAAGGGGGTCAGGGAGGTAGAGGGGTAGCCGTGGGCGCAGGGGGGCTCAGGAGGGGATGGGATATGGGGAAGAGGCTGGGGCTGAGCCTGAGGCTCAGAGCCCAGAAAGGGAGGAGGGAGGCCTTGCGAAGGATGGTGGGTGGAGGGGATCGGGATTCCCACAACCTCATGTTCCCACCGAGGCCTCAGAAGGCCCCCATACTGCCCTTCTCTCACTTCCGCCTCCTTTTCCCCTTCCCGAGGCAGGACAAACTTTGGAGTTAGGCCTGGGTTCAAATCCCAACTCTGACCCAGCTGGGTGATCTTGGACCGTAAAATGAGGAAAATCCAGCACCTGCTTTGCAGGGTTATCATAAGGTTCCATGATGTCAGGAGTGCAAAGGGTTCAGCACTCACTCAGGGTTCGCTGTTACCATCATTACCTTGTCCTGCTATCGGTCATGAATAGTAAAACCCCAATGCGCACGGCCAACCTCGAAGCAACGGTCGAGGAGATTACGGTACGTCCTCCGGCTGCACACTGGGTCCAGGAGGGGAGATTTATACAACACCCACACCTGGGCCCTACCCCCTCTCTGTTACATTAAAGCCTCTTGGGGATCGCCTCGAGTTTGGGTGTTTCTTTCAAGGTCCCTCGGAGATTCCAACAAGCAGCCAGAGTTGTGAAACACCAATCTGGATGAATTATCATATAGTAATACAACACTGAGGTCATGGGACATTTGTATGAACATGAACAAGCATGTCGGGGTGCGTGGGTGGCACAGGCCATTAAGCATCCAACTCTTGGTCTCAACTCAGGTCTTGACCTCAGGGTTATGAGTTCAAGTCCCACCCTGGACTCCACGCTGGGCATGGAGTCTACTTAAAAAAATAATAATAAGTAGGGGATCCTGGGTGGCTTGGTTGAACGACTGACTTCAGCTCAGGTCATGATCTTGGGGTCCTGGGGTCGACCCTGCTCAGCAGGGAGTCTGTTTCTCCCTCTATCTCTGCTCCTCCCCCCATGCTCTCGCCCTCTCTCTCAACTGAATGAAAAAGAGCTTTAAAAATAATAATAATTAAAATAACTAAGTAAAATGAAAAGGCACATTTACGTTATAACATATAGTAAAACAGGATATATTTTATATATATACAAATAAGCTATATACACACATAAATATAATCCTGTACATATACACATATATAATATCTCAATTATGTCAAATACAAAGTCTACAAAAAGAAAAAAGATTGGAAGAAAATATGTCAGAATTCCAAGAGTAATAATGGATCCATTTTACAGGAAGCGGATGAAGCGCGGAGAAATCAGATACGTTGCCCATGGCCACGGGCCCTCGGCTTGGCACGAGCTCTAGGACTCTGATACGCAACCCCGGCTTCTTGTTGGAATCGCAGGACTGTTCATTAGATGCCTACAGCTGGGCCCCCTTCCTCGACACTGGAACCCCTGGGTATTGGGCATTTCAAAGATACCAACCTGATCTCCTAGACGAGTTGGTAAATGCTTTGGGGGCAAAGACTCATGTCTTTGCCAATTCTCCATCATGATCCTGAGACCAAGTGCTAAGTGCTGAGTTAAAACTCTGCTAATGGACAGTCACTTCCTTTCCAGATTCAGAAGAACATCTGTCAGCTGTCCCCTTGTTGTAGTCACTGCCCACCAGACCCCAGAGGCCCCCGGGCGGTCACGGCAGAGGTGGATGGCTCACCTTCGGGCACAAACATGTTCACGATCACCATGAGCCCGGCCAGGATGAGGAAGGAGGCCACAGTGGCCCGGCGGCCCACGTAAATCATGGTGGTGGTGGCCACCAGCATGGCCGGGATGTCTATGACCCCGAACAGGACCTGCACCAGGTATACGCTGAGTCCAAACTTCTGCAAGTCCATGGCTAGCCCGTAGTAAGCCATGGAGTTGGCGAACCTGGAAGAGGCAGCACAACGGTCCTGATCCAGCCCGGGGTCCACCGTTCCGGACCCAGGGGACGGCACACGGGATGAACGACGCAGGACTCCATTTTCAGGGGGTTAAAATCCCCTGAATTTAACTGCCCCTCCCCCCTTCCCTCACCAAATCCAAGTCTCTGACTTGGGTCTTAGAGCCCGGGCTCCTCCCTCCATGTCCCTGCTTAAGCACCTGCTCCCCGAGTCCAAGTCCGTGGGCCAGGAGTGTGAGTGTTTTTCCCCATCTGCACTGCTCCAGCCCCTCCCCCTCCAGCCAGTCTGTGCTAATGGGAACAGATTACCCTTGTGGTTTGGCCCATTTTACACTTCCTGTTTATCTAGGTGGCCGCTCTGAATTCCTTCCTGGTCCCCTGGCAAACTCCACAACCGTTTTGTAAAATCCACTTAGACGCGGTCTCCTGCCTGAAGGCCTCGGCAGCCCCAATCAGGAGAACTGCTGTAAGGACACTTGTCATACCTCGTAGACCGTATTCTTTCTCTGTCTGTCCCTTTCTGACCCACGAGTGTTTCTCCAGAGTGGGACACTTCCCAGAATCGCCTGGAGAGCCCCAAGGGCCTATCAGGACGGGACAAGGTGCATTTTGGAAAAGCTGCGTGGGTGATTCCAATGGGCACCCCCGCTGCCCCACTGAGGCGAGACCCACTGTCCAGACGTGGGGTCCCTAGGTTAGCACAGATGTCTCATCTATGATCACATCTCAGCGCTGAGCAGAAGGCCAGAGGACCCTAGAGAAAGGGTGGGGAACAAGACTGAATTCACGAGGCTCACCTGCTCATTGCACTGAGAGTATTTGAGAACAGAGTTTGGAAGGGGGGGACACAAGGCATGTCCCTGCCTCGGGTCACAGACGTGGGCTCGAGCGCATCACCTACCAGACCACCATGAGACAGCATGTGACCTTTCGGATGGCCGGGGTTCGGAAGAGATCCAAGACCGAGTTGGAGGTGCGCACGTTTGCAATCTCACTCTGGATGTAGGAGCTCACCACCTGGACGGGGAAAGCGTGGTCAGCAGAAGGAAAGGCTCTGGGATCCTGTCTTCCTGCAAGGAGTCCCGTCATCTGGGGAGAGGAAGGTCAAGGTTGCAGTCCCTGGCAAGATGGCTGGTTCTAGTCTCTGCGTCCCAGGACCGATGGCTCTCAACAGATTGTTTCCAGAGCTTCGGGATGAAGCAGAGGCTCCGATGTGAGTCCCAGGGCTCCTGAGCTACCTGCTGATTGGGCTGAAATTGCCACCTGTGGTCCTTGAGGGACCCTCACGCCTCACTCCTGGTAGAGACTCTGAGACAGGTTAAGGGCATTCTGAGGGATTCTGCCACTTCCCACTGTGTGCTCCTGGGCAAACGGCCCGGCCCGTCCAAACTGTAGTTTCCTCAACCGCAAAGGAAATGAGATTATGTACATATGTAAGTGTAATGTTATTATTGCATAATCTCATATGTAAATGAGACGATGTGCATAAAGCCTTTAGCAGAGTAGCCAGCACCGGGCTTGAGAAACTGTACTTATTCATAATAAATAGGAACTATCTTACAAATGGTAATTCTCTTATGCCGGTATTTATCGTAAAGGGTACTGTTATTATGAATTCTTTGATAATTTCATTTTATGGCTTCTACTTTAATATTTCCACTTTATTATTTTATTTAAATCTTGGCTAGGTGTCAACGGGGATGGGGTTATTTCCCCACGGCGGGGATGGATGGGCCGATGAACAAGGCGGTTAAATGGCTCCTCGCAGATCACCCAGGCCTCCGATGGTTACACCTGTTCGCCTCACCGGAAGTCCTCCCTCCCTGCTCATCCCCGGCCTCTGCCCCTGGATGGTAGGTGAGTCCTGGCAAGCTACTGAGTCCCGGCACATCTTGAGGCCACCAGCCAGATCAGAAACGGTCCCTCCCCTTTCTTCCACCCTCGCCACCTACCTCTTTGGTCAGCCGCTCCCCTTCCTCCGTCTTCCCGTTCATAACGGCCACCTTCCGCAGGTTCTCCACAGCTAATTGTGACCTGCCATGCAGCAGGAGCCAGCGGGACGACTCGGGCAGCCACCTGGGACCCGAAGAAGGATGAAGGACGGCAGGGGTGAGTAAAGCTCCCTCCGTTCTCCAAACCCAAGTGCACCTTCGTTCCCTTTCCGGCCACCTGCACTCAGAAAGACCGGGCACTCGCCAGCTTCCCCTGCCCAAAGCACATCGGACAGGGACCCGCTGAAGGACACTTAGAAACAGTCACAGATTGAGTTTTGAATCTGGTGCTGACGCTGCCGTGTGGCTCGAGTAAGTCATGGCCCTCCCTGGGCTGTGCCTCAGTTCCCCTCCTGTTGTGAGTTGCAAAGGAACTGATGAGGCAAAACCACTCGAATGTTCTGGAGCCCTACACTAATGTGAGGGATTTTATCGGAGCTTCCCGACAGCCATGGACAATACCTGTGAGCCCACGGTCCCCACAAATATCCACCTTCTTTCAAGTCCCCACCACGCCCAGGAAGCCCCAGTCACTGCATAGCCCCAGAATGTCATGGGGGGCTCGGTCACCCAGGTGCACCCTCCCACCCCCACCACGTGGGGACGTACCAAGAATAGAGGAAGAAGATGAGGAAAGGAACAGAGACAGCAAACTGCAGCCACCGCCAGGGGCGGATCAGGTACGCCACTCCGGCCAGGATGAGCTGACCCAGGGTAAAGGCGTACCCCAGCAAGACCCCCGCCACGGTCCGGCCCCGGGTGGGCATCCACTCCACGACTGCAGAGAGAACCCAAACAGGATCAGTGGGACCCACAGCCCTCACGGTTGTCTAATCCACCTGTGCCCTTCATAGCGACTCTGTGACCACTTGAAATTTCTCCAGAGCGCTACTGAGACACAAGTGCACCAAAGAACTAAATCTAACTAAATAAGGGGCGCCTGGGTGGCTCAGTCGGTTAAGCGTCTGCCTTAAAGCTGGGGTTGTGATCCCAGGGTCCTGGGATCGAGTCCTGCATCCAGCTCCTTGCTCAGCGGGGAGCCTGCTGCTCCCTTGGCTTGTGCTCTCTCTCTCTCTCTGACAAATAAATAGTAAAATCTTAAAAAAAATAAACAAATATAACCAATAAAATCTCAAGAATGTTAGAAAAAGTCATGGCAATTTTTTTTTCAACCTAGAGAGTCAGGAAAGTCTTTTCTTTAAGACTTTTTTTTTGAAGATTTTTATTTGTTTATTTTACAGAGAGAGACACAGCGATAGAGGGAACACAAGCAGGGAGAGCAGCAGAAGGAGAGGGAGAAGCAGGCTTCCCGAAGAGCAGGGAGCCTGATGTGGAACTCGATCCCAGGACCCTGGGATCACGCCTAACGACTGAGCCACTCAGGCGCCCAGGATAGTCTTTTCTAAGACTGCCACGAAACCCAGAAAAAAACCCAGAAGCAATAGAAGGGAAGATCAACAAACTTGACTTTATAAAAATAAGAGTGCCTGCATATAAAAACAAACACCTTGACTGGCTTTAACACAAACAAACAAACAAACACCGTAAGTCAAGTCCTAGTGTCAGCAAAAACAGGCAAACAAAAAATTTGCAACCCAAATTATAGATAAAAGGTGAATTTCCCTAATATTGGAAGGGTTCTTACATATCTATAGGAAAACCACCAAAAGAAAAAAAGAAGGAAGGAAGGAAGGAAGGAAGGAAGGAAGGAAGGGAGGAGGGAAAGAAAAAGAAAGCCCACAAAAAACCAGGCAAAAGATGTAAATGGCTGGTAGGAAAGCAAATATGATGGCTCTTAATTACACGATTTTTTTTGTAAATAGCAAAACGTGGGGAAACAACCTAGCTGTCCATATTTGGGGGACTAGTTAAGAAATCACACACGCTTTTACAAGGCAATCGTAGCCCATTAACGAGGACACTTCTTTCCCACGAGCAGCCAGCTTGTGTGTTCCGTCCATCAGCAAATTCTGTTTCTTCTACCAACAGAATCTGGTGGAGCCTTTCCTGACTCTTCCTGCTACACCGGTCCCTCTCCCCAGCCCAAGCCAGTCTGCCGCTGGCTGGTGAAGGCAGGCAGCTCAGAACTGGCCTCCCCAGGGATCCTGGCAAAAGCTAAGTCAGATCAGGTCAGGCCTCCCCTCGGCTTGGGACCCTCCTGTCTTGCTCAGAGTCAAAGTCAAAGTCTGTAAGTGGTCACAGGCCCCAAGGATCTGCACCCCCAACTCCCCAACCTCATCTGTCACCACTCCCCTCCCTGCGTCCCACCCCAGGCTCTGCTCCGGCCACAAGAACCCCCTCCTCAGGATGCCTGGGTGGCTCAGTCAGTTAAGCGCCTATCTTCCACTCAGGTCATGAGCCCAGGGTCCTGAGATCAATCCCCGCATCGGGCTCCTTGCTCAGTGAGGAGTCTGCTTCTCCCTCTACCTGCTGTTCCTCTGCTTGTGCTCTCTCCCTGACAAATAAATAAATAAAATATTAAAAAAAAAAAAGAACCCCCTCCTCTTCAGCCCACTAGAAACGCACACCCCTTAGGGCCTTTGTTTGGAATGTTCTTCTGCCAGATAGCAGCGGGGCGCACTCCCTCCCACAAGCTCTGCTCCATGACCCCTCTCAGTGAGGCCTTCCCCTGGCCACCCCACTCCCCCACCGTCCCTGCTTGCCCAGTCCCTTTCTGGGTTTTAGTTTCCTCTGTAGCACTTACGCCCTTCCCACACACACTTGTTCGTGTGGCTTTCTTCCTGCACAAGAACAGAGGCTCCGTGGGAGAAGAGATCTGCTTTGTACATTGTTCCCTCTCTGGTGCTGAGAGCCGTATCTGGCACACAGTAGTAGTACTAAGTGTGTGTGTGTGCGTGCGTGTGCGCAGGGGTGTGCGTATTTGGGTGCGTGCGTAGGTAGGAGTGTAAGTGCGTGTGCAGGGCTGCGTGTCATAGAGGCAATTCTAGCACGAGATGGACCGTGCACGTCTGCTCCTGCCTTCCGATCCCACCAGCCGCGGCCGGACGCCCGCCCCGGAGGCTGAGGCGAGTGGGCTGGGCTTTGTCGGGATCGTGCGTGAGATCAGCAACCTTCAGGGTCCTGACTCAGGGAGGGGGGTGTCAGATGTGCGAGCCGGGCACATCCTGGCTCTCCAGCCCTAAGATTCCCCCCCACCCCATCCCTGAAATGAAGGACCCATCCCGTCCCTGGCAGCAGTCTCCGGATCCCTCAGACCCCCTCCCCCCAGCCTGGTCGTGTTCCAGGCGCCAACTAAGCCGTTGGCACAAGCAGGTGGCCGGCCTGTGTGCACTGTGGGCTTTCTACCGCCTGACGGGGCTCCGTGTCGGAGCGACCAGCAGCTGCCGGAAACCAGCCTGGAGTGAGGACGGACCATGTCATTTTGGGAGTGGGGGACATTCCCGCTTGGCTTGCAAGGGGCCAGGTCTCCACCATGGTGCTAAGGAGCCTGGGTGAGCCCTGCCCTCCTTGGAGCCACATCATCTTAGGACTGCCTGCAGCCTTGGGGACCACCGTGTCTCAGCTCCCTTCTGTGTCCCCACACTAAGCCTGGCATACAGTAGGTGCTTACTAAGTGCTTACTGGGGACCATCTACACAGGAAATAACCCACTTGACTCAGCATACAGAGGGACACATCGCGACCCAGGGTCCGCGGCTCAGTGCCGGTAGGGAGAGCCCAGATTGCCTGAGAACCCCAGGTGGGCGGGGGGGGGGGGAGGGAGTTCTGAGTGGAAGTCTCTGGAAAGACGTCCAGTGAGGGGGGCGCCATCCCCACCACTGCTAGCCCACCGCCCCGCCAGGCCCCTCCTTGGCTGGACTCACCCAGGGAGAGGGAGTTGAGGATGATGCCGGAGAAGGTCATGCCCATCAGGAACCGGAAGGCGCAGTAGGCACCAAAGGAGCCGAAGTAGGCGGTGGCGGCCCCGGAAACTGCCAGCTGCAGGTACGACCAGACCAGGGGGCCCTTGCGGCCCAGCCTGAGCCGGGCACAGGGCACGGGGTTAGTTCCCGGGGCCAGCAGCTGCATCCCTTGTGGGGGCTGCCGAAGGAGGGAGAGAGGCAGCTGCCCCCCAGGCCAGTCCCTCGGAAGAGCAGGGCGCCCCTGCTGGGACCCTGGGACCCAGGTGCTGGTGGCCGAGGTCGGCCAGGGAGGGAAAACCGGGCACAAAGCCATGTCTTTTCTCTTTTGTTCCTTCACTCAAGGACTATTTCTGCCCCTCCCAACCCAGCTCCTAATCTTTGGGGCTTGTGGTCAGAAGGTCCCCTGAGTGAACTTGCGGCCGGCCGGAAGCCTCGCACCAGACTGAGGGGCCCGTGGGAGCAGGACCCCCGTGTCGAGTCCTCATCTGGACTGGTCATGCTGGGGAGCTCTGGGTGGGGCAGGGGCTTGTCACAGCACAAACGGGTCAAAGGTCAGGGTTCAGCGTAGCGGGATCATCTGGGCCCGGCCTCGGCCCCGCCCCATGTGTGAGTGAGGGTCCGGCCCAGAGCCCCGGCGCGGCTGGGAGGGCAGCAGGCCGGGAAGGGGGCCACACACTCGTTCGCGCATTCATTCTCTGCCCCAAACAGGCCTCGATCGCCTCTAGGTAACTACCCATCCTGCACCGGGGGCTGGTGATAAACACGTTACCGACACCGTGCATAGGAGACAAGCTCGTCCACGGGAAGGCCAGGCTGTGCCCTGACAGTATGACCAGGGTCAAGGCAGAGCTGCCCACGAGGGGCCATGAGGCACGTAGCCAGCGGTGGGGGAGGGGGGGCAGTCTGGACTCTGGAGTACAGGCCCCCCACCCAGAACTGGCAGGGAGGGGAGAGGAGGGGGAGGGAGAAGGGGAGGACGAGTTGGAAGGCAGGGGAAAGAGGACAGGGGGTGCGGAGCCGACTCTGTCAGAGCCGAGCGCCAGGCTGGGTTTCCCGAGTTCCCTCTACAAGGGCTGCCCGCTACCCTCAGGGGCCATTCTGCTTAGTGCCTGTCGTCCATACCATAGTGTTTCAGCAGGGACAGTAGGGGGGACCAGAAAGTTCTTTCTAAAGGCATATGCAGATGCCTCAAGAGGAAGTAAAAGCCAGGTCCAGAAGCACACGTGGGGTGCACTAGCATTGGTGACAAAGGTGGGACAGAGCACATGTACCTGTTGGCTCGGATGACATAAAATCATAAAATACTGGGGTGCCTGGGTGGCTCAGTCATTAAGCATCTGCCTTGGCCTCAGGTCATGATCCCAGGGTTCTGCGATCGAGCCCCGCATCGGGCTCCCTGCTCAGCGGGAAGCCTGCTTCTCCCTCTCCCACTCCCCCTGCTTGTGCTCCCTCTCTTGCTGTCTCTCTGTCAAATAAATAAATAAATAAAAACTTAAAAAAATATCATAAAATATCTCTAGAAAGAGACACAGAAACCAGGTTGTCTTCCAGAAATTACTGGACGGTGGGGCAGGAGTGGGAAAGGGACGCCCCCCTGCAGACCCTCCCACACCTTCTGGAACCATGAACCATGAGATGTGTCATCTCTGTACAAATCAACGTCAATAAAGTGAAATGAATGAAGCGTCGCAGGTCGCTGGGTCCCTCCCCCCTCAAGGCTCACCTGTCCGCGAGGCTGCCGAACACAGCGGCGCCCACCAGCACCCCGGCCATGTAGATGGACTGAGCCAGGTCACGGAGGGGGCGGGCCTCACACACCAGATCCCACTGCAGGGGAGAGAGAGGGGGGCGCTCCAGCCTCATCCTCCGGCAGCAGCGGACCCTCCCACCCGCCACCACGCCGGCTCCCCCGCTGACCTCCATCACGATGGTGGACGGGAAAATGCTGCGGTCATAGACCCAGCCGTCCTTGCAGCCCTCCGTGGCTGCCCCGCGGACAGAGGCGTTGGGGCTCAGGAGGGCCCACTGAGGCTCCGTGAAGCGCCGGCACGGCTCGGGGGCCCCGAGCTGGTCCAGGGGTACGGTGGCCCTCAGCCAGGCCCCCGAGTGGTTGGTGGCGGCCACGGTGTGGTTGGCGGGGCCCCGGCAGTGGTGGCGGGGCACGGCGGCCGTAAAATTCTGCAGGAAGTTGTGACACGCCAACAGGCTACAGGGCAGGAGCAGCAGGGCCGTGTAGACGAGCTGGAAGCGACCCACACCACCCAGGCTGTCCAGCAGGTCTGTGAAGGCCATGGCCACAGGCCTGGCTTGTGGCCCAGCCTGCTGCAGCCTTATGTAAAGGACGGGGCCCCGGGAGGTGAAGGAATAGGCCCGGGGTCAGGACCGCAGACGCCCCTCGTCCGGTAGGTCGGCAGGTCGGAGGGGTCTGGTTACACCGCACAGGGAGGCCCCAGGCGTCCGCAGGCCTGCAGGGCTCCCCCTCCCGCCAGGGCCTTTCCACCTCACTTCTCTCCATCTCCGCTCCCAGTTAGAAAACCAGGGGTCCCAGAGCACCTCCTCGCAGCCCACAGCCCAGACCCGCAGGCCCAGCCGCCCCACCCCTGCCGGCCCCAGCGGGACCCCAGCGCTCACTGTCACGCCATCATCATCCTCCCCTTTATTCCGGGGCCACCAAGAGGCACCTTCCAGAGCCCGTTCCAGACTCAGAGCAGGGGACCCAGTCCCTGGGCCCCAGCCCCCAAGAAGTCAGAGGCCGCACAGGAGAAACTGGGGTGGGGTGGGGTGAAGTCCTTTAAAAATGCTGGAGCAGGGGAGTGGGGGTCTGGGGGGCTGCCAGACCGTCCAGACCATTACCCCAACCCGCTCATCAAACAAAACCCCATACAGAGGGGGGCCCATGCACCTCCTCCCAGCCCCACACCTCGCCCTCTGACACCCCAGCCCAGACTCCCAGCATGTGATGGGGAGCCCCCCTTACTGACGGGACACCAAGGGCCAGGATCTGCTCTAGGACCCCCGAGGGCAAAATGCGGCCTCGGGGCAGGGGGTTCAGGCCCTGCGTCAGCCTGTGGCGAGGAGTGCCGGGGACATCCGCCACTCGGGGCTCTATCTGGGCCTCCCCGCCACCCCCACCCCAGGCTCCGTTAGCCTCTGCCCTGCAGACGCTGTCCTAGTTTGTGGCTTATCCCCACCCCCTCTGCTTCCCACTGCCCTCTCTCTGCTACCCTCACCTCAACCCACTCTTATCTCTGGTAAGAAAAGCCGGGACCCAGAGGGGCTGGAGCAGCTTACATAAGCTGCAGGTGTCCAGATGAAGGAGGCCCTTGTGTTCTGGAAGCTTCCTGGGGGGTCAGGTTTGTACTCAGTGGAGTTCAGGTTGCAGCCAGAACCTTCCAGGCGGAGCATACATGGAGGGCAGGGGTCAGGCCTCCAGGGCTGTGAGGAGGGCACAGAAGACCAGCAGAGTCAATGGGACCTCCCCAGTATGGCCTTTGTCCCTGCAGCTGGGGGCCCCATCCTCCCCAGCTTCCTAGATACCCAGGACTCCCGCAGGGGTGAGAGCCCCCAGGGGAAGGAGCCGGAGGGCAGCGCAGGGTTAGTGGGGGGCCCGGGGCTGTCCCTGCAGGTCCAGGCCTGCCGGCCCCTTCCTGGGCAGCAGCTTGGGGCAGAAATACACTCCGGACACAGGTGTGGGGCCTTTTCCTTTATTGTTTGGGGCTTCTCGGCATGGAAACGGGAGACCCCCACCCCCACCCCACACCCAGGTGCCTCGGGCACCCCCATTACTGGTACACCAGTCCCTGAAGAGTCCCCTTTAAAATCACCAATATAAAAAAGGAGGGAGCGAGGGAGGGAGCACCTGACTACCCCTCAGTCCAGGCGACTCCCGGCTGGCAGGTGGGGCAGGGCTGGGGGGGGGGCAGGCCATGGAGGCGAGGGGGGGCAGGCCACGGAGGCAAGGGGCACTGGCTTCTGCGCAGGAAGGATCGGGCCTTCCCAGCCCCAGGAGGCGGCCTCTGTGCAGGGCTAGTGGTTCTGTCTGATAGTGTGCGGGTGAGGCCGGGTGGCGGGGCTGGGCGGGTGGCCTCCGGAGTGAGGGCAGAGGACACGCCGGGACGCCTGGGGCTGTCGGCTCCCCCTGGAGCCCCATCCTGAGGCAGGAACAAGCGAAAGCTGTCTTCCTCGTTTGGCGACGGGAGGGGCGGGGGTGCGCCCACCCAAGCCCACGGTGGACGAAGGCAGGGAAGGCCGCCCAGCTCTGCGTAGAGTGGACGAGCCGCGGCAGCTGGGAGGTGAGGGGACAGGAAGACGAGGCTGCCTCCCGGTCCGAGGAAGGCACTTGCAGCTGGTGTGGCCTGCTGTGGCACGGCGGGAAGGCATGGCTTGGCAGACGAGGGAGAGGAGCACGGCACGGGGCCGAGCCCCTGCCTCATGCAAACATGGTCAGCTGTAACCACTGCAGGGGGGCAGAGAGACGGGTCAGCAGGAGTGCCAAGTCGGGCCTTCTGGCCCAGAAGGCAGCGCCGCCCCGCCCTCTGAGGGCAGGTGGGGGGACCCTCTGGAGGAAGGAGGGCCCTTTCTTACCTCCTCTACTCCTGGGAGACGAGGGTGCGGGCTCCCACAGAGACCCCCAGGAGCCCGGCCCTCCCTTCCTGCTCCCTTCCCAGGACCCAGACGACCCCACCCCACCCTCCCAGGACTCGGGAGGCCTGGCCTTTTTGGGGGCTAGGTCTGAGGCCACAGGCTGCTACCCCAGGCAGTTGAGAAAGCTCCACCATCCCGAACGCCCTCCCCTGCCACAGCCAAGGGACGCACCCACCTTAAACAGGTCAAAGGTCACGACGCCATCCAGATCTGTGTCCAGAGTTTTGAAAAACCCTACGTGGAGAAGAAGATGTTCTGGCACCGAGAAGCCAGTGGGGCATTCCCGCTGGGCCAGGAGCCACCCGGCCCCGCCCCTCCCCCATCCCCACAGCACCCTAGGCCCTCACCTGTCCCTGCCGGGAAGCGTCCCCACTGCCTGAGTCTCCCTGCTGCCAGGTCCCCACTCCCCTAGGCCCTCCCCCCTCAGCCTGCAGGGTCCCGTGTGCAGCGCCCTCCACAGGACGAGGCACGTCTGTCCTATCTTTCCCTGTCATCCCCCCGCAGCTGACAGGAGACAGGACCAGACGAGGAGCCGGACGGGGCACTCACGGAACATGGTCTCCAGCCGCACCAGGCAGCACACGAAGTTGTCGAAGTCCACGGCCAGGTCTGGCTCCGAGTAGCGGGTGATAATGAGCTCATACAGCTTCTTGTTGAGCTTGAAGCCTGGCCGGGGAGAGTGAGTAAGGGCCAGGGAGGTGTGGCCTGGCCCAAGGGGACGGGGACGGGGACTGGGAAAGGGGGCAGGGTGAGCCCTGCAGCTCCCAGGCCTGGAAGACCTCCGGAGTAGGGCCCGGCGCTGGGAGGGGCTGAGCAAGCAAGTGCCAGCTGCAGAGGGAGCGCGGGCCCGACGGCCCCAGGGAATCAGCTGGCCACAGAGGGCCCAGGGGTCCACTTTTATTTGTGCGGAAAGCCCTGGCCGCATCCTGATGTGCACCTCTCTCACTGGAGGCTCTGGAGCCCAGCTCTACTCCTCTCTGGCTGTGTGGCCACAGGCCAGTCGCTTTCCCTCTCTAAGCCGTACTTTCCTCTGCGTCCGACCCGGTCGGGCTACAGCGAGGGCAGAGGGGAATGCTGACAAAGCACTTAGCTCATCCCCACGGGAAGAAGGCAGAAGATGGCTGTCACCGCCACACTCCATCATCCCCACCACCCCAGGGACAAGGACAGTGTGCCGGGCTGCCGCCCTGGGTCACCGGTGGGGAATCAGCCGGGGAGCATCGGCCTCCAGCGCTCAGGCCTTACCGGCAGACTCGATGGCCATCCGCATCTCGTAGGCGCTCATGCTGCCCGACTTGTCCAAGTCAAACTTCCGGAAGATGGACTGGACCGGGGAGCAGAGGGTGAGGACCCGGCGGAGGGAGGCACCCAGCCCTTCCGGTACCCTCCCAGGGTGGGGGCGTGCGGAGGGTGCAGGGGAAAGACCCGAAAGGGGGGCCAAGGGCTGGGATCTGTGGAGGTGTCCCCAGGGTGGAGGCCCCACCTGGGACTGAGGCCTCGGCAGAGGGCGGGCGCCCGCAGGGCCCCGGGACCACCTACCAGGTAATTCCGGATGCGGTTCCATAGGATGTTAAATTCCACCAGGCCCAGCTTCCCATTGCCGTCCCGCTAGGGGGCTGCTGTTAAGAAGCTTAAACCAGGGGCGCCTGGGTGGCTCATTCGGGTAAGCGTCTGCCTTCAGCCCAGGTCGTGATCTCGGGGTCCAGGGATCAAGCCCCACATCGGGCTCCCTGCTCAGCCAGAAGTCTGCTTCTCCCTCTGCCTCTGCCTCTTTCCTGCTCGTGCACACGCGCTCTCTCTAATAAATCTTTTTTTTTTTCAAAGCAACTTGGAGCGCCTGGGTGGCTCAGTTGGTTAAGCAGCTGCCTTTGACTCAGGTCATGATCCCAGGGTCCTGGGATTGAGCCCCACATAGGGCTCCCTGCTCAGTGGGGGGTCTGTTTCTGTCTCTCAAATAAATACATAAAATCTTTTAAAAATAAAAAATAAAAGGGCGCCTGGGTGGCACAGTTGGTTGGGCGACTGCCTTCGGCTCGGGTCATGATCCCGGAGACCCAGGATCGAGTCCCGCGTCGGGCTCCCGACTCCGTGGGGAGTCTGCTTCTCACTCTGACCTTCTCCCTTCTCATGCTCTCTCTCGCTCTCTCTCTTTCCTAATAAATAAATAAATAAAATCTTTAAAATATATACATATATATATATATAAAATTTAAAAAGCAGCTTAAACCAGGCACAGGGTGAGAAGCAACCAGGAAGAAGGGGCGATTGACCCCAAGGAGAGGGGAGGGAAAGAGGCAGGAGCCTGCACAGCCAGGGGGGTTGGGCTCGGAGGGGTACAAAAAGCACCAGCCTTGAGATCACTCGAGGACCTAGACCCTGCTCTACCACTCGCTCAACACAAAGCCTGTGCCTCAGTTTCCCCCTCCCAATCAATGGGATGTTGCCTGGGAAAAGAACTAGTCTGTCCACGCTTGACTGACCCTTGTCCCTTTCTCTGCACTGTTCCTGGGAGAGGTCGCAGGACGTCCATCCCCTATGTGTCGCCCAAACCAGAGCAGCCTCAGGAAACAAGAGCAAAGGATACGTCCATGAGGTTCACCATGCTGCGGCACGACTCCAGGCTGAAGCCCTTGGTACGCAGGTCCTTGTCTGCAAGAAAAGCAGTTCCAACACCTCAACGGGCGGGCTTCCCGGGCACCGCGTTGGGGGCCCCGGCTGGGACGGGGACCGGGGAAGCACGATTCCTGCTGCCTGGCGTGGAAAGCCTAGCAGAGTGGGTGTGTCAGGTCACTTTTATCGGTAGTGCGCTTTAAAGTACTTAAGCAATCAAGCCGGTGTCCCAGCAGCCGTGTCCCTGCCACGGAAAAGCCACGAATGAAAGGGAGTTAGCGCCAAACAGAACCGGGACAGACGCAGTAGAAACGTGAGGCCAAGGGGGCCACGGCAGGGCAGGGGTTTGCCACGGGCCCCACAGGCGGGCAGAGGAGAGGGCTCTGGGTTGAGGGAGCAGCGTGGAAGGAGGGCAGAGGTGGGGGCAAAGGGAAGGTCGGGGGTGGCTGCCTTGGGCTGTGCACATGGGGGTGGGGGTGGGGTGAAACCAGCCTTGCTGTGCTCGAAGCCACTTGGCCCAGCCCTGGGGTGTATCTTCTGGAGGAAGGGGGGGCCTGCTCCTTCGTACTACAGTGCTCGTCAGCACCTCTGCTTCTAGAACCACACCGGGTCCTGGCACTCGGGCACAGAGAACCGGGACCAGCGAGACGGTGGAAGGAGCCCGAGAGGAAAGCGGGGGTGAGCGGGGCTCGGAGAGGCAGCGGGGGCCTGCCCCGCGTGTGAAGACCGAGGACTTGGGTTTGGCTCAGGGTGGGAACAGAAGCCCAGACTCGAGTTCGCAGGCCGCGAGGACCCAGGGTGGACAGGTGCGGGGACGCTCACGCTTGCTGATGATCCTGTTCAGAATGGTCTGCAGCTCCCTGACGCTGATCTCCATGTCCTGGGGGGAGACGGAGGATGGCACCCACCCTGGGGAAAGGCTGCCCCCCGCTGCCCCAGAGCCCCTCACTCCGGCACGCCCAGCCTACCTCCCCTGCCAGCTGCCTGAAGAGGGCCTTGAAGTTCTCGTCAATCTCCTCTTCCGACAGCACTTGCTGGATGGAGAGCAGGGGGAGAGCAGGTCAGGGGCGAGGCTGGGACCGCTCGTCACCAGCTGCCCGCGTCCTCACGTCTCTGAGCCTCACTCTTCTCAGCTGGAAAGTGGGACCCTAGACCTCGTCTCCAGTCGCCCAGGGCTCCGTGGCCCAAGGGGGGTGCAGTTCAGTTCCGTGATGGGGGTGAGGCCTTGGGCAAGTTTCTGAACCTCCCTGAACTTGAGTTTCTCGCTGAAGGGGAAGAGGGTGATGGCCCCCTGACGCGGTCATGGTGGAGGAAACAGGGCAACCCAGTCTGAGCTCAGCACAGACCCGACGGAGACAAGAGCTCAGGGACCTCGCACCACTATTACCTCAAAGGTCTTTGTAAACTGTCAAGTGCTGGACAGATGAGGAATAAGGATTCCTCTCATGCTCCTTTGAGTCAGGACGCCCAGGTCGCCACGACACACCCAGGGTGAGGGCAGAAGAGGAGGGCACGGGGCGGGGGGGGAGGGGGTGTAGGGCACGCACCTCATCCGGGAGATTGGCCTGGATCTGGTCGTCCAGCTCCCTGCAGGGGTGGGGAGAGAGAAGGGCCAGTCAGGAGGGCGCGCAGGGAGACCCGCAGCAGGCGGGGAGCAGGCACTGGTGGGGGGACCCTCTACTCACTGGGTCCCCGCGCTCTTCTCCGAGAAGAAGCGCAGCACGAAGTCCCCCTCCTTGTTGGGCTCGAAGGTGGAGGGCACCACCACGTACTCCCCGGGCGGCAAGCGGAAGCGGGTGCTGACCTCCCGCAGGTTGATGAACTGCTCCGAGCGCGCCCGCGACGAGTTCGCCAGGAAGAAGTCCCGCTTCAGGTGCACGGGCTGGCCCACCAGCTGGCAGGAGGCAAGGAGGGGATGGGGCTGCAGCTGGCCGCCCCCCCCACTGCCCCCCCCGGAGCTGCCCCCCAACCCAGACCGCGGCAAATCGTCCCATCTGCTTCCTCACGGGTCAGGTGCAGGCGGCAACCCTGCCTACTGCACGGGGCGGAGGCGAGGGGACATTCGAGGTGGACGGGGACACTAGGACACCGCTGAAGGAACATTCCCTGATTATTCCCCACGTCATGCAGCGCAGGTACTTTCTAGGGGGGCCCTCGTTTAAAGCTCACGCCGGCCCTGAGCTGGCGCTCTCACACCCATTTCACAGACACTGACACGGGGGCTCGGGGCTGAGGCCGCTTGCTCAGGCCGTGGAGTATTCAGCCCTACTGCGCAGCCACCAGCGCTCACGCGGGAAACAGCAGAACAGGAAGAGCCTCAGGCGTGTGGGGGAGGGGCGGGGGTGCTCCGAGGGCCAGGGTTCAAATCCAGCTCCCTCTCGTGCTACCTGCCCTGGCCCCCAGGACAGCAGTGTCTGCCCCCTGCCCCAGGTTGGGGGGAGGAGGGCAGTTATAGAGCAGTTAAAAGGAGGCGACTTCTTAACTACGTGCGGGCCATCTTGCTCCCCTCTGGGCGACATCAGGCCCTGTGTTCAGGGGCACGGAGATCCAGGTGGTTCCAGTGTCACACCTACCTCCGGAGGGACCTGCCAGAGACACGAAGGAGTCAGAGGTGCGCGCTTGGCCCCCAGGGTGGGGGGCGTGGGGGGAGGTGGGCAGCGTGTGCTGGGCAGAGGCCCTGAGCTCTTAACAATGATGGGATGAAGGTGGGGTGCCCGGGTGGCTCAGTGGGTTGGGGCCTCTGCCTTCGGCTTGGGTCATGATCTCAGGGTCCTGGGACCGAGCCCCGCATCCGGCTCTCTGCTCGGCGGGGAGCCTGCTTCCCCCTCTCTCTACCTGCCTCTCTGCCTACTTGTGATCTTTCTCTCTGGCAAATAAATAAATAAATAAAACCTTAAAAAAAAAAAAAGGATGGGATGAAGACACCATTGGTGCCCCCAGACCCGTTTTCACAGCAGAGAGGGATCGCAGGACCTCAGGAAAGAGGGCCCAGGCAGGGTTCTCTTCATCCTCAGAAAGCCCTGGGCCTTGGCTCTGAATCAGAGCACCCAGGACGGCCCCCAGGGTGGCCAACTGCCATTTCCCAAAGTCCAGGGACATCAGAGGTCTATACCAGGCTGTGGCCAGGAGCTCTGGGCCTGGGCCAAGACTGTGGCCGTTCCATGCCCCACCAGCAAGGTCCAGAAGTTTCCATCTTAAACAGAGGGGGCGAAGCAGGGTCCTCCTAGGCCAGCCTCTGCTTGTATACTTCTAAGACAGGGAGCTCACTACTCCTCCAGGACAGTGCACGTGTCTACTTTCTGCACCCTGAGCCCAAGTCTGTCTCCTAGAAGACACCTTCCAGTTGTCAACTAAGCCAGATCCCTCTGCCCAAGAGCGACCTCAGCAGGAGCCTGCGGGGGAGGGGACGACAGTGTCAGGGCCTCCTGCCTCAGCGCTAAGGCGGCAAGGTCCTCCAGCGCCCCCTGCCGGGGCTCGCCGGCAGCGCACCGGGAGGCCGGCTTCCCCGCCGGTTCTGCGACATCCCCGGCTCGCCATCCCCAGCTCACCTCATAGACCGCGAAGCCAATGGTCTCCATGTCGCGGCCGAAGCGGCGTTCGCGGCGACGGTGTTTCTGCATGAGGGCCAGCACAAAGCTGCAGCCTGACTCGCGACCCCCGTAGTCGTCGTCCGGATCATCGGTCTCCTCCAGCCGGATCTTGAACTGGGGATTGACCCAGAAGGTGGCTGCAGGAGGTGGGTGGTCGGCAGGAATCAGAGGAGGAAGAGGGCAGAGTGGCCCCTCCCCACTCTCCTTGTTCACCCACTCGTCCAACAAATCGTGCTGTGTCCACCGTGTGCCATGTGACAGCCCCACAACGGGGACGCACACCGTCCCTACCCTCCTGAGCGCTCGCATTCCAGGAGGGGAGGCAAAGTAGAAGCAAGTCAGTGTAATTAACAGAACAGTTACAAAGAAATAAGCAAGCTGGAGCTAGTCAGGGCGGGCATCGTTGAGGAGGTGACATTTGAGAGAGATGGGAAGGAGAAGCCCTGGGAAGACGCTGGGCAGCAGGAGAGAGAACCAAGAGCCCCACACAAGGGGACAGGCAGGGTCTAAGGCAGCATTGGGCTCCAGAAAGGTGGCAAAGGGGAGGGAGCAGGGTGGGTGGTAAGGAGTGCGGCTTGAATGGAAAAGCAAAAGGACCTCCCCACCACCACCGACAGGCATCCACCAGGAGGGGTGTGCATGGATTCAGATGTGCAAAGGTAGCCAGAACGACTGTGTGGACAACGACTTAGGAAAGAAAAAGAGAAGGCAGGGTCTCAGAGCTGCCAAGGGTGACAACGACATTTCTGGCAGTTGGGTGATGCACGGGCCCATACCCCCCCCCAAACCACCAGGGGCCAGCTCCCACACGTGAAAGCACTTCTTAGAGACACGAATAAGCCACAGCATTCCCCTTCCCCCCACACGAGGTGACATTAACCCACATGAGATCCGCTCAAGGGCTCATATCCGTAGCCAGCATACGGAGAAAGCAGAACCTCAGACACTGCCGGCGGGAACGCAGAATTGGGCAGCCACCGTGGAGAACAGTCTGGCAGTTCCTCAAACAAGTTACAAACACAGAATGACCCTACGACCTTGCACTTCCGCTCGCAGGTGTAGCCCCAAGATAAGCAAAAACGTAGATGCACACAAAAACTTACATGTGAATGTTCTTAGTGGCATTATTTAATAATACCCAAATGGCAGAGAAAACCCAATTGTCCATCAACAGAGGAACGGGTAAGAAAAATGTGGCTTAACCAAACAATGGAATACTACTCAGCAACAAAAAGGAACGGAGTACGGGCACACGCTCTGACATGGGTGAGCAAATGAACCGGCAAATATACAGAGACAGCAGGCTGGGGGTTACGTGGGAATGAGGAGGAAGAGGGGCTCAGGAGTGAAGCTGTGGAGTGTATGGTTCCTTTTGGGGGTAAAAAATGTTCTATTAGGGGCACCTGGGTGGCTCAGTGGGTTAAAGCCTCTGCCTTCGGCTCGGGTCATGATCTCAGGGTCCTGGGATCGAGCCCCGCATCGGGCTCTCTGCTCAGCAGGGAGCCTGCTTCCCGCCCCCCCCTGCCCCACCTGCCTCTCTGCCTACTTGTGATCTCTCTCTCCCTGTCAAATAAATAAATAAAATCTTAAAAAATGTTCTATTGATGTGGTGATAAAGACACAATAGATGAAAATACACGGTGATTTTTATACTCTAGGTAGGTGAATTGTATTCTATGTGGATTATCTCAATAGAGCCTTTTTTAAAAATGGACATGAGGCGGGGGGGCCTGGGTGGCTCAGTAGGTTGTGCATCTGATTTCAGCCCGGGTCCCGGTCTTGGGGTCCTGGGATCCCCTTGGGGTGTTGGGCTCCCCACTCAGCAGGGAGTCTGCTTGTCCTTCTCCCTCTGCCTCTCCTCCTGCTCATGCTTTGTCTCTCAAATAAATAAATACAATCTGTAAACAACAATGACAAAAAAAATACACCAGAAGCCTGCAAGGTAAATAAACCCAAAGGACTTCTGTTGGCTCCTAGAGACCCTGAGCCCTGGGTCCTGGGACAGGAGATAAAGTCTAATAGGAGATCCTGGCGATAAAACTGGGATCTTATGAGATATGCCAACAGTGTTAATAGTGAAAGAAAATAAACCCCGTTGGAAAGAAGGGGGGAAGAAAATCTCCCGGAAAATTTATAGCCACAAGCCTTCAAGTGAGCTTGCAGTTTTAATTCGTGCTGCCTGTGAGGTCAAGGAAATCTTAAGCAGAGAATTTATTTTTGAAAGAATCCTGGGTTGGCAGCATCCCAGGTGACTGACAGAAACACCAGAGAAATCCAACACCAGAGAAGTCCACCCAAGGACTCAAAGAATTCCCATCCATGAACTTGTAGGCAAATGGGTCAAAAATCTCACAATGTAGGGGGCGCCTGGGTGGCTCAGTCAGGTAAGTGTCTACCTTTGGCTCAGGTCATGATCCCAGGGTCCTGGGATCGAGCCCCACATACGGCTCCCCCCCTCTCTCTGCCTACTTGTGATCTCTCTCTCTGTCAAATAAATAAATAAAATCTTTAAAAAAAAAAAAAGAGGAAAAGGAAATCAGGAAAGCAATTCTTTTACAATAGTATGCAAAAGAATGAAATACCTAGACACGATTTTAACAAAGGCGTTGAAAGACTTGAAAACTGAAAACATCAAAACATTGCTGAAAGAAATTAAAGACATGAAAAAATAAAAAGATACACCAAGCTCATAGATCAGAAAACTTATTATTATTAAAATGTCAATGCTATCAGAAATAATCTGCAAATTCAAAGTGATCTTTACCAAAATTCCAGCATCCTTTTTCACAGAAGTGGAAAAATAGTATCCTCAGACTCATATAGAATTATAAGGGGCCCAGAAGTCAAAATGATTATGAAAAAAAGGCAAAAGTTCTAAGACTTGCACTTCCGGATTTTAAAACTTACTACAGTAATTGCTACAGTAACTATAACATAGTGGTACGGACTTAAGAATGGATATATAGGGGCGCCTGGGTGGCTCAGTGGGTTAAAAGCCACTGCCTTCAACTCAGGTCATGATCTCAGGGTCCTGGGATCGAGCCCCACATTGGGGTCTCTGCTAAGCGGGGAGCCTGCTTCCCCCCCTCTCTCTGCCTGCCTCTCTGCCTACTTGTGATCTCTCTGTCAAATAAATAAATAAAATCTTTAAAAAAAAAAAAAAGAATGGATATATAAGGGTACACCGGTGGCTCAGTCAGTTACGCATCCAACTCCTGATTTCAGTTCAGTTCATGATCTCGCATCTTTGCTCAGCATGGAGTCTGCTTAGGATTCTCTCCTCCCCCCAAAACACACTCTCTGAATGAATGAATGAATGAATGAATGAATGAATGAATAAAATCTTAAAAAAAAAGGGATATATAAACTAAAAGAAAAGAACTGAGTCCAAAAATAAACCCATACACATCAATGGCCAATTGATTTTTGACATGGGTGCTGAGACCATTCAATGGAAAAAAATAGTTTTTCAACAGATCATGCTAAAACGACTGATTTCCACATGTGCACGAATTAAGTTGGGCACCTATCTCATACCATATATGGTGCTAGAGTGATCCGTGATCTTTTCTATTACTGTTGTACTCGTTTGGGGTACCACCAAACAAAATTTTGCACCCACTTAGACAAATGCTGTGCATGTTCTGACTTCCATCCAGCAGCTGTCCCATCTTTCTCCCTCTTCTGGGGCCTCCCTATTCCTAGAGACACAACAATATTGAAATGAGACCAGTGAATAACCCTACAATGGCCTCTGAGTGTTCAAATGAAAGAGTTCCATGTCTCTCACTTTAAATCAAAAGCTAGAAATGATTAAGCTTAATGAGGAAGATGTGTCAAAAGCCAAGAGGGGTGGTAGGCTAGGCCTCCTACATCAAACAGCCAAGTTGTGAATACAAAGGAAAAGTTCTTGAAGGAAACTGAAAGTGCTATTCCAGGAGCACCTGGGTGGCTCAGTCAGTTAAGCATCTGCCTTTGGCTCAGGTCATGATCCGCAGGTCCTGCGATTGAGCCCCGCATCAGGCTCCCCATTCAACAAGGAGTCTGCTCACTCTCTGCCCCTCTCCTGCCTATCATGTGCATGCTCTCTCTCTCTTTCTCTCTCTTAAATAAAATCTTTAAAAAACTAAAAGTGCTATTCCAGTGAACACATACGATAAATAAGTGAGATAGCCTTATCACTGAGAAGAAGTTTTAGTGGTCTGGACAGAAGATCAAACAACCAGCCCCAACATTCCCTAAGCAAAGAACTAATCCAGAGCAACGTCCTAATTCTCTCCAATTCCATGAAGGCTGAGTGAGGTGAGGAAGCTGCAGAAGTCAAGTCTGAAGGTACCAGAGGTTGGTTCATGAAGTTTAAGGGAAAAAGCCAACTCCATAAATTGAAGGCGCCAGGGGACACAGCAAGTGCTGGTGTAGGAGCAGCAGCAAGTTCCCAGCAGATCGAGCTGAGAGCATGAATGCAGGCGGCTACGCTAAACAACAGATTTTCAGTGTAGACAAAGCAGCCTTCTACTGGAAGAAGATGCCATCTAGGACTTTCATAGCTGGAGAGGAGAAGTCAATGCCTGGTCTCAAGACTTCAAAGGATAGGCTGATTCTCGCATTCGGGGCTAATACAGTTGGTAACTTTAAGTTGAAGGCAGTGCTCGTTTACTATTCCAAAAATCCTAGGGCTCTTTAGAATTATGCCAAACCTACTCTCCATGTGCCCTCTAAATTTTTAAAATTTTTTATGTAATCTCTATACCCAACCTGGGGCTCAAACTCACGACCCCGAGATCAAGAGCTGCAAACTCCTCCTATTTAACCAGCCAGGTGTTCTTTCAATGAAATAACAAAGCCTGCGCGATAGCACATCTGTTTACAACATGATATACAAACATTTTAAGACCACTGTTGAGACCTACTGCTCAGAAGATTCCTTTTGAAATAGGACTGTTCTTTGACAATGCACCTGGTCACCCAAGAACTCTGATGGGGACACACAATGAGATTAATGTCGTTTTCATGCCTAACATAGCACCCATTCTGCAGTCCCCAGATCAAGGAGTAATTTCAAGTCTTTCTACTTAAATCTTTCAAGTCTTACTACTTAAGAAATATATTTGTAAGGAAGATAGTGATTCCTCTGATGGACTTTGGCAAAGTTAATTGAAATCCTTCTAGAGGGGCACCTGGGTGGCTCAGTCGGTTAAGCGTCTGTCTTCAGCTCAGGGCATGATTCCAGGGTCCCGAGATCGTGGAATCGAGCCCCGAATCGGGCTCCCTGCTCAGTGGGGAGTCTGCTTCTCCCTTTCTCTCTGCCTGCCGATCCCTCTGCTTGTGCTCTCTCTCTCTCTCTCTCCATCAAATAAATAAAATCTTAAATAAGATAAAATTAAATTAAAATGGTCAAACTATTTGAACAGCAACTATGAAACATATATATAAGTGGCCAATGAATACATGAAAAGACACTCTTATCAACATCACTCATCATTAAGGGAAACGCAAATTGTCAATGAGATGCCATTTTATGCCCCCAGAACAGCTACAATAAGAAACCTAGGCAACAACAAGTGTTGACAAGCACGTGCAGAAATCGGAACTCCGACAGCGCTGGCGGGAATGTACGACAGTGCTGTCACTTTAGGAAACAGGTGGCGGTTCCTCAGAGGTGAAGAGGGGGTTGCCATGCAACCCAACAAGTTCACTCCTACGAAAAGACCCAAAGGAACATCTGCTAGCAGAAATACAGGTATATGAATGTTCACGGCAGTATGACTCATAAGAGCCAAAAACTAGAAACGATCTAAACGTCCATCAACTGATGACTGAATGAGCATAATGTGGTATTATCCACACCGTGGAGTATTTTTCAGCCGTAAAAATGAAATCCAGTACTGATAACATTCTACTACAGGGAGACCCTTTGAAAACGTTAAGGGAAAGAAGCCATGCACAAGAGGCCGCATAATGTATGATCCCATTTATAGTGATGCCCAGAAGATACAAATCTATAGAGACAAAATGTAGATTAGTGGTTCCCAGGGACTTAGGGGGTGAGAGGGAGAGAGGAAGTGACTCCTTATGGATACGAGGTTTCTTTGGGGAGTGGTGAAAAGGTTCTGGCATTAGATAGTGGTGGTGATGGCCCAACACTGCAGGTAAAAACCACTAACTGGGGGCACCTGGGTGGCTCAGTCATTAAGCGTCTGCCTTTGGCTCAGGTCATGATCCCGGGGTCCTGGAATCGAGTCCCGCAATGGGCTCCCTGCTCAGTAGGGAGCCTGCTTCTCCCTCTCCTCCTAGCCTGTGCCCTCTCTGTCACTATCTCTCTCTCAAATAAAATATTTTAAAAAAATTAATGATAGTTTAAAGTTTGCTGGAGGGGCACCTGGGTGACTCAGTTGGTTAAGCGTCTGACTCTTGATATCACCACAGGTCATGATGTCAGGGTCATGAGATTGAGCCCTATAGGCGTGCAGGTCGCTTAAGATTCTGTTCCTGTGCCCCCCTCCCCGCCCACTACTCTCTCACCGCATGCTTTCTCTTTATCTCAAAAAAAAGAAAAGAAAAAGTTTGCTGGATACGAAATAAATTTAAAAAGTCAAGTGTAAGTCACCAACTATTATTTGGGAGACCAAATTTTAAAAGAGATACCATTTACAATAGCGACAAGGTGATGCAGTACCTAGTAAGTAATCTCAAAGGTGTACAAATCTTCTAAATGAAAATTATAAAATTTCATTCAAAGACACTATGTTAAGAAGACCAACATAAATAAAGAAATAAGCCACATTCTTAGATAAGACTCAAAACTCTAAAGACCGCAGTTCTCCCCAAGTCGATCGATAGTTTCAGCGCAATTCCAAATAAAGTCTCAAACTGATTCTTTGTAAGACTTTAGTAGCTGATTCTCAAATTCATACAGGAAAATAGAGGGCAAGAATAGCTAAGGGACTCTTGAAGGCATTCGCCTCGCCCCCAAAATAGGACTTCTTGTAAATCCCTAGCAATGAAATCAACGTGCTATCAGCAGAAGGGGAAGGCCGAGGGATGGAACAGTGACCCCAGAAGGAGACCCACACATACATGGGAACTACTGGACGGAGGGTCACTGCAGGGAGGAAAGGACAGAGTTCTTAATAAATGATGTAGGGCACAGTTGTTACCTATTTAAGGAAAAACTGAAACTGGATCCCCAGGAGAGGGAAAAAAATGTTTCAAAACACGGCTGCGAGTCACGCTGGGAGCACGGAGGATGCAGGACACGAGGACAGAGCAGTGGGGGCGTTGGCAAAGCCAAAGATGTGTGTGGCCTTGCAAAGAGGTCGCACGGTGAGGACGGCAGCTGGACCGCGGCGGGTTAAAAAACAACTGGAAGCAGGAAAGGAAACGGAGTGCGGCAAGCGGAAGCATTTTGCTTTGAATGGGTGGGGAGGTGCGGTCACGCGAGGGGCTCTAAGACGGGGGATTCTCCGGAAGGGACAACAGGAGCCGGAGGTAACAGATGAGGGAGCCAAGGGCTCTCAGACACGTGGGAGAACGGGAGCCAGAGCAGGGGCGGGGGTGGCTCCCGGGAGCACGGACAGGTCTGTCATTGTCACAGTCCAGAAGCAGTAATGACGGGCACAGGCCGAGACAGGCGGGGCGAATACCAGACGCCCCCTGCGTGGAGAGACCTGCCTCTCAAGTGCAAGGCCGGGTCCGCAGGTGGGAGTAATCACGGAGGCAGGTTTGAACGTTCCTCATCGGCAGGAGAACTGCCGGGAACCACGCAACGTGGTCCTCTGAGGGCCGCGGCTGTGCGTTTACAGGGGAAATGCTGCCCCCGTTGCGTGATTTTCCCTCCAGCCCCACTCAGTGCTCCTGGAGCTGATGGAGAGGGTTCAGCTAGGATTCTGCGGGGGGCCGGGGCCGGGGCCGGGGGCAGGGCCGGGGGCAGCAGGAGCAGAGGGAGCCAGGAGCCAGACTGTCTGCGGGGACGAGACTACAATGGTGACTCTAACTGGTGAGAAGAGAAGACACAACGAGAGACGAAGAATAGAGTAACAGTGGGCTTCACAGACCAGACGGCTGGACAAGGCTGAGGCTGCGGGAGGAGGGAGCCCAAAGGGTCACGGCAGAGGTCAGGCCGCGAGGTCTGGCTGGGCTCCTGTGGGCCTGAACTAAGGTGGGAGAAAAGGTCGCTGCAGGTGAGGCTGGGGAGGGATGGAGAGCCCAAGCTGTGGCCCAAGTCACCTGCACGGATTCAGAAGCCCAGGGCACAGCGCCGGAGGCCCAGGCAGGAAGACAGCAAGCCAGGAAGGAAGGTTCCAGAATGAGGAGGACTCCTCGAAGCAAATCCCAGAGGTCAGTACAACCATGCCGTCTCACAAATGAGAAAAACCGAGACTCAGAGAGGAGATGCGCGGGGAGCAAGGCGCGCGAGCTGGGAGGCCGCCGGGCCCAGACGCCACCCCTGGGCGCCCTGCGGGCCGTGAGGTCGGGTCACCTGGGTAGTTCCGGCAGCCGCCCGCGGTGCTCCCCCGCCGCCAGGTGCCCTCGTACAGCGTGGTGTTCCACTTGCGGATGGACCGGCTCTTGAGCGCGTCGGGCGTCAGGTTGCAGATCTCCAGGCGGGTGAACTCACGCATGAAGTCCCGGAAGGACATCCTGGGGCCCCGGAACAGAGCTGAGCCACGGTCCCCAGCGCAGGGCACAGATGAGGGGGCAGGCACGGGGTTCAGGGGGCTCAGGAGCTGGGGCACAAGCCCCGAGAGGGGCCACACTGGGGAGGGGCCGCTCACCAGAACTCTCCATCCTCCATCTTGACCCGGAGCTGCTCCCGTTCATAAGGGTCCACGCTGTTCCACTCCGAGGAGCTGGGGGGAGAAGGGCGCTGCCAGGCGCTGGCGGGACTGACCGGCCGGCCTCTGTCCCTGGGGCCCGTCCTCCCTGAGCCTGGGTCAGAAGGCCCCCGCGTGGTCCAGCCCAAGGTCCCAATTCCAGGGGTTGTCACAGGAGCGCCAGCCCCAAGGAGGCTCGGCCTGAGCCATGTCAGGATAGTCCCCCAGAACCAGTAACAAGAAGATGGGCCCCCTGCTCAGTCCTGAGCACAGCGCCGGCACCGATGCCGGCAGCCCCAACCAGCCTCCCCAGCCTCCCCGGCCAGGGTCCGCTGCCCCTCACCCGTCACTCCAGGCTCCCGTCCACTCCACCTCGCCCCAGGGATTCCGCATCCGGATCAGGCTGACCATCTGGCCCCGGTAGTTCACCTGTTCCCCAGAGCTCCGGTCAGCGCTCGCTTCCGGCAAACGTCCCTTCCCGCCCCCTCCCCCTCAGGAGCCCTGCTCAGCGCCCAGCACCACAGCAGGGGAAACACAGCCCTTTCTCTAGGAATTTACCATGGAGGGAGGCAGCTATGCACACAAGCTACAGGAAATCAGGGCAGAGTAAGAGAAACATCTCGGGATCAGGGGCCGCGAGATGCAAGTGAGATGCCGCGGGAGGTCTGAGAGCCCCCCTCCCACGGCCCTGGTCGCCGGCCAGACAGGCAAAGGCAAGCAAGGAGGCAGGAACCACCCTCCAGGGAAGGCCCCCACGTGGGCTGCTACCTGCTTCGCGCCTGTCACCGAATAGGCGTGGCCCTTCACCAGCTTCTTGAAGGTGACGGCCTCCATGTCCAGAACACTGGAGATCTGCGCAGCGACGCAAGTGCCGTGGTCAGGGGCCAGGTTCCGGGGACCATGGGCGCCCCCATCCCCAGTCAGGAGGTGAGACCCAAGCATCACAGAACCCAGACATTCCCCGTGCACACACGACAGCCACTGGGAGTGGCGGGGAGGGCCCCTGACTCTGCCTAATGCCCCCACATACACTGCCCCAGGAAGGGGGGGCACTCCTCCAAGGCCACCACTGGTGGGAGGGGGGGCTAGGCAGCCCACTGACACTGCTTTGGCCAGAGCTGGCCAGACCCCATGCAAACACACATGTGCACACACACACAGCGTGTGCTCCCCCAGAGTCCCGAGGCCCTTGCGTGGAGGGATGCAGTGAGGTGGAGGAGAGGGTGAGGACAGGCTCGAGTCAGCTGGGACTGGGGAAGAAGGGGGAGGGCGGGGATGGGGTTAGAGCCGAGGATGCAGTGATGTAGGGGAGAAGGGGGAGGGCGGGGATGGGTTAGAGCCGAGGATGCAGTGATGTAGGGG
>CM052815.1:5713959-5734182 GCA_028533885.1 Nasua narica
AGTTTATTGGAGGGGCCAGGGTCAGAGTGGGTACATCTGGGAGGAGGTGAGTACAGCGGGTACAGGGGGCCTGGGCAGCTCCACCAGCCTGACACCAATAGGACAGAAGGCTGGGGCAGGGGGCCCACAGCTAGTGGCGCTTGAGTCAGAGGCGAGCGAGTGGGCTACTCTTCACCCTGCAAGTGTCAGTGCCCAGGGCACAGTGGAGGCTTCGGGAGGACTGGGGAGAAAGGACAAAGAGGCTCAGAGAGGAAACTTACCACGCGCACACAGCTAGGTGGCAGGGCTGGGAAGGGGACCCAGGCCTGCTGGCCCCCAGGTCCTGTGCCCCTCCTCCCCACTCTGTCGGGCCCCACACCTGCCTCCTAGGCTCCCAAGCCCAGCCACGGCTGCTGTCCCCAACTCACTGTGGAGAGTGTAGGTGCCTGGCTCCAGCTGCAGTTGAGGGGGCGGGATGATGAGGAAGCCCCCCACCGAGGGGTCTTCAGCCACTGAGAGACAAGCTTGGAGGGGAGGGCAATGCCACTCGGGGTTTGGGGAAGGGCACTTGGATAAGACGGGCACGGGAGGGGGCTGGTGGCAGCACTGGCTGTGGGAAGGGGGCTGGCCACGGAGGGAACAGGGAGATGGCGAGAGGCTGGGGAGCCCGGGGAGGGGGACCCGGGCCTTTGGACCCCTCTGAGCCCCACCGTGCTGGGGCTGCCGCTCTCGAGTCCAGGCCCAATGGGACGGCTCCTTGGCCATGACCTGGCATGAGTAGAGTATGTAGTAAGTAGGGGGTGGGAGGTCCAGCCTTGCGCCTCCCACCCCTGGATGACGGTGGGGCCTCACCTCCTCACAGCACTCGCGGCTCACCAGGGCCCGGAAGTCCATCCGGGCCCACAGCTTATCCCTTTGATGCAGGAAGTCCGCTACCCGGAGATGCCAATCTTTTCCCAAGGCCCACAGAAAAATCACACATTTGGGGTCCTCCACATCCTCCTCCATGTCATTGGCGAGAAACCTGGCGGGCAGCGAACAGAGCCGTAAGCCTGTGGCCCGCACCATCCCAAAACTCCCAGCTAGCGTCCCGCTGCCTGCCAGGGCCACTCACAGAGCCAGGAACAGGTTGCTGTGGGTATACTCGCTGAGCTTCAGGTTGGCACGTCGGAAGTAGACCAGGACCATGGCCAGAAGATACTGCAGACCCGGAAACGGGGAGAAGTTATAGTGAGGCACCTGGGGGGGGGGGGGGGGCTGCGGGAGGGGGCTCCACTCCCGCGGTGTCATCTCACCTTATCTGAAATCTGGAAACAGGGATCTTTGGAAAGGAATTCCTGGAGGAAACTGTGCTCTGCAGGAGAGAAGAGAGACGGTGGACTGGGGTTACCACCAGCCCCGACAAAACAGCGGCATCAGAGTTGCAAAGCCCAAGCCACCGCTGAACCCACATTCTGCCAGGACCCCTCCCTTCCCCTTGCCACACTGGGGTCACCTGAGAAGGAAAGGGACAGAGATTTCAGAGGCGAGCATGGGCAGGTGAGATCCCACCTCTCACCGCGATTTCAGCGCGGGCCCCACAGCCCCTTCCATGCCGGCCCCCAAGTGAACTTACCCAGCAGGTTGAGAAAGGCCTGGAGCTCCTGGTGCTGGCGCTGATGGACAGACCCGTTCCCCCCACCTGAACGGCTCCAGCCCCCCAGCTTCACCTGGGGGGCAACCTCCGGCAAAGTGGCCAAGTCTTGAGCAAAGCTCATCTCACAGGGGTGGGGGTGGGTGGGCGGGGCAGGATGGCCTGTAGAGAAAGCAGCCTCCGGATTTAGCACCTGCCCCCTCGCCCCCACAAGTCCAAGGGGTTGATGAGGCTGGCCTGACAGAGGACCCGGAGACGGTGGGGAGATGGGCGTAGAGACTTGGGGTGTGGGGCGGGGCGGTGCTGGGAGCAGATAGAATCGGGCCTCTGTGTGGGGCGACGAGGCCAGAAAAGCAGCAGAGTTCCTGGAGGCGCAGCTCCCTCCACCCCATCCTGGCACCCCAGGCCAGGCCAGGGAGGAAGCCGAGCAGCAACAGGCCCCAGGGAGGGCTTCCTAAGTGCCTGGAGCTGTGCTAAATTCTTTAAGAGAATTATCTCACTTCATCCCGGTAGGTGGGTCTAGTTCAACATCCATTTTGCAAACATGGAAGCTGAAGAGTGGAAATCTCATGGCTCTTAAATGTGGGGGCCTCCCTGACCCCCAAAGTCGAAGAGTTTAATTGCTGCTCTGGTCCCCCCAACTCCCAGCTCCCCACTCACTTCACACCAAAGCAGCATACTTAGAAGGACCACCAACCCCCTTCTTCACGGAGAGGAAACTGAGGCCCAGAGGGAGGTGTTATTAGACCAATACCTGCATTTAGAGTCACTTGAAGCAGAGTCTCCTCAAAATTTTCACGCTACGGGGAGACGCCAACTCCGGGGCTCAGACGGTGCCGCCCACCACCCTGTGGCCGACCTGGGGGCCTCCACCTAGGCTCCCACAAGCAGCCCACCCTCCTCCTCCAAACAGCCTTACCTGAGCTAGGGGGATAACCTACAGCATGACTCCTGGTCCAACAGGGACTGCATTTATATATCCCTGGCGCTGCTCCGCCCCCCCGCAGACCTCCACCAATCAGATCCCTTCCCGGAGGGGGTGGGACTTTGGGCCATCACCGCCCACCTCTGCCTGGAGTGAACTTGGTCTCCATTTTCACCTCCCAGCTGCGGCCCCCCAAGGTAAGAGCTTCTTCAAGGCTTCATCACCTGCTAGAGGGGTAAAGGCAGGCCAGCGGCACCCCGGGGCCGGAATGGCGACACCGTCCCCTCCCCACCTCTTCATAAAGGTGGAGCCAAGGTGCGGGCCAGAAATGAGGCCCGGGCAGGATTCATTGATTGTGCGTTGGTGGGGCAGGATCGCTGGCTGGGTCTGTGTTTGTTTAGGATCCAGGAATCTCAAAACCTAGGAGCCAGAGAGGAGAGCGTCTTGGCCTGAAAATTCCCAGCGTCCACAGCCCCCTTCCAAGATCCTTCAGCGGCAGGGGGAGCCTAGCGGGTGGCTCCAAGGTGGGAGAAGAGGCCAGCAAGCCCCTCCCACGCACCCCACCCCCAGCCCCGTGCAGACCTTAAGCCTTTTCGCCCTCTCTGGTTCATTTACTCTCTCTACAATCCTATGGGACCGTTAGCACCTGTATTACTTTTCACACTTGACAGGTGACACTTTTTTCCCCACATTTTTTTTTATTGTGGTCAAATACACATCACGTATAATTTAGTATCTTAACCATTTTTGAGTTGAGTAGATTTAAGTACATTCATATTGTCGAGCAAACACGACCGCCATCCGATCCGAAACTCTTCATCTTGCAAAACGGGGTGTCTACACCCATTAAACAATCACCCCCCCATCCCCTCCCCCAGTCCAGGGCAACCACCATGCTGTTTTCTGTGTCTGTGAATTCTGCTACTCTAGGGACCTCTTACAAGGGAAATCACATAGGAGATGTCTTTTGTGACGGGCTTACTTTGCTTAGCTTGTCTTCAAGGTTCATTCGCGCCCTGGCATATGTCAGGATTTCCTTTCTTTTTAAGGATGAGTAATATTCCATTCCACGTCTAGTCCAGTTTGCTTATTCATTCATCCACACCGGTGGACACTTAGGCTGTTTCTCCATCCTGGCTCTGGTAAGGCAGAGTAAGGCAGCCATGAACATAAGTGTGCAAATATCTCCAGACCTTGCTTTTAAATCTTTGCGGTGTACCCTGAGAAGTGGGATTGCTGGGTCAGGGGGTAATTCTATGTTTAATTCTTTGAGGAAGCATCAAACTTTTCCACAGCAACGGCACCATTTTGCAGTCCCGCAAATGGCCGACGAGGGTTCTAACTTCGCATTGTTGCCGACACTTGCTATTTTCTGTTTTGTTGATAGTAGCCATCCTAATGAGTGTGAGGACAGGGGACTTTTAAAATACATATTTAGGGGCGCCTGGGTGGCTCAGGGGGTTAAAGCCTCTGCCTTCGGCTCAGGTCACGCTCTCAGGGTCCTGGGATCGAGTTTCTGGATCTCTGGACATCTCTCAGTCTCTGGGTGCCTTAGAATCTCTGGGTTTCTGAGTCTCTCTGAATCTTTTCCTTTCTTTGTCTCAACCTGGCTGTCTGACCCAGGCCCCACGTTGAAGCCTCAGTCACGGAGCTTGGCTGTCTGGTCTAGCACTGTTTCTGGACAGAACCTGATGGAGAAGGTGTTCGGAACGAACGAACGAATGAATGAATCCCCCAGACCAACTGTGTTTTCAGGCTCCCACCCTCAGTAGGTGGATGTAAAGAAGCCTGTGGGTAGGCTTCAGGCCCGTTCCTTTCAGGGCCAGACTTGGGCTTCCACACTCCACATTGGAGAGAATGTTTTCATTTTTTATTTCGGAAGAATTTTCGACTCACACGGATGTTGCCTAAAAAGTATGGAGGGGCGCTTGCGTGGCTCAGTCGATGAAGCATCCAACTCTTGATTTCCGCTCAGGTGGTGATCTCAAGGTCATGAGATCAAGCCCCGCATAGGGTTCTGCTTAGGATTCTCTCTCCCACTGCCTCTTCCTGTGCCTCTTTAAGAAAAAAAAAAAAGGAAAAGTATAGAAAGGTTTTGTGTCCTCTTCGCCCAAGTTCCCCCAATGGTAACATCTTACATAACCAGAGAACACTGAGAACCAGGAAATTGACATCGCTATAACAAACTGTGGACCTCATTCAGATTTCATCAGTTTTCACAAGCACTTGCTTTTTTATTTTTTTTTATTTTTTTTATTTTTTTTTTGGTGTCTGGTTTTGTAAATGTAATCACACGCGTGGATTGTGCGTGGATTGGTGTATCTACCACCCCAAGCAGGACACACAATTCCATCACCCAGACAACTCCCTCTGATTCCTTCAGAGCCCCACCTTCCGTCCCACCCCACTCCAGCGGCCATTCATCTGTTATCAACGTAAGAACATTACGGAATTAGAATCCTACTGGATGTGACCTTGCAGGCTGGCTTTCTCACTCAACATTTTAGCCGCCCAGGTTGCTGCGTGTATCAAAGGTTCACTCCTTTCTGTGACCACATATTTTTATTACCAAGGGGTATTCCGTGGTTTGGAACGGGTTGTCTCCAGTGCGGGCTATTACAAATAAAGCTGCCGTGAACATTTGCGTAAAGGTTTTTACATGGACGTACGTTTTTATTTCTCTAGGATGAACACCTAGGGTGACTCATCTGGTAAATGTATGTTTAACTTTATAAGAGCCTCTGAAACTTCTTCAGAGACAATATTGGTATTGTCAGTATTCTTTATTTTGGTCCTACGGTGATTTTTTTTTTTCCTTTCTTTTCACTCCCTCCTAGGTATTTCTCCCTGAAAATGAATATGTACCTTCACCATTTTTTATTATTCTGACATCCTCTACATATAAACTTTTGATAACTGGATTTCTAAGCAGCAAATTCTAATTAAACAATCTTTACTGGAACTCTTGGTATGATGTGTTATGTACGTCTGTGTCTGATCATACTTGCTTATTTGGTTTCCTTAGTCGTGTGGTTTTAATTTGCGTTTCCCCAATGGCTAATGATATTGAGCATCCTTTCGCGTGCTTATTTTCAATTGTGGAGTATATTGTTGCCCCCTTCCCCACCAAGAGATATGTTAGTCAGCCCTCCCTCCTCCGTTTTCCGTGAATGGGATGTTATTTGGAAATACGGTCTCTGCAGATGTAATCAGGTAAAGATGAGCTCAGATTTGATAAGGGTACGCTCTAGTCCCGTGTGACTGGTGTCCTCAGAAGGGAAAAGCCACAGAGACAGACACGTAGAGGAGAACACCAGGTAAAGACAGATGCGCACCGGGTCGGGGAGAGGAGGGGCCCTGGGTGGCTCAGCTGGTGGAACATCTGACTCTTGGTTTTGGCTCAGGTCTTGATCTCATCAGGGTCAGGAGGTGAGCCCTGCAGCGGGCTCCACGATCAGTGGGGAGTCTGCTGGAGATTATCTCTCTCCCTCTGCCCCTCCCTCTGTGTGCTATCGCGCTCTCTGGATCTCTCTTTCTCTCTCTCCCTCTCTGTCTCAAATAAGACCCCCAGAGGGAAGACACTCATGTAACAGCAGAGGCAGACGCTGGAGCGTTGTGACTGTCCAGGGACACCCAGGTTTGCCTCCACCCACCAGAGAGACAGCATGGCGCCGCTGACACCTTGACTTTGGACTTCCGGTCTCTAGCGCTGAGACAGTAGCTTTCTCTCTGAAGTCCTCCCGTTCGTGGTGCTTTGCTGCGTGGCAGCCCTGGGACATGCATACATTCTGGGTCCGTGCATTTTCTCCGGTCACGTGTCCCTCAGGGTCTGTTGCCTATTTGTTAATTGTCTTGTTTGTTTTCTTCCTGTCGAGTTTGGAGAGTTCTTTACATATTCTGGGTACAAGCTTTTTCAGATACATGATTTGTAAATATTTTCTCCCGAACTATAGCCCGTCTTTTCACCCTCTTAACGCTGTCTTTCGCGGAGCATGGCTTTCATTCTTGATGATGTGCAGTGATCGATTCTTGTTAATACACCGTGGGATTTCAAAGGTAGGGGATTGCCCCATTCGAGGGCCTCAAGAAGCCCCAGAGAGAGAGAGACAAAAAACCAGAGAGGAGAGAGGCAGCCAAGGGTAGATCACTCTAGAAGAAAAAGCCAGAGGCTCAGATCTGGGGTTGCCGCGGCTGGGTGTGTGGGAGGCCTGGGGGGTGGGTGGGGGGGCAGGAGCCGGGCGGGTCTGGAGGATGGAGGAACTGGAGATGAGCCCTGATGGGGCATATTCAGAGGGTCACCATGGAACACGATCGAGGAAGCAGAGGACAGCCAAACTTCCAGGCCCGGTTCTGGGCGCCCTTCCTTGGCCCATGCTCCCCGATTTGCTACCAGATTTGCCTTTTCTATTTCACTGGCTATAGATCCTCCAGAGGCTCTTCCCAGCCCTGACATTCCCCATGTCCACACTCGTACCTCCCACTGCCTCTCGGCCCTCTCCCCTTGTTTTCTCCAGGCACCTCATTATCTGCCCCCAGGAACTCGTTCCTTCCTCCGTTTCCCCATCTACTTGCCAGCAGTTGTTCAAAAGTAACATAGCAACGACAAAATTAGGGGTCGTTTTTCAGTACATTTTCTATTGCCGTGCATCGACCACATAGAAAAGTACACAGAACAGAAACGAGTCCCGTGATGAATTTTCAGAACCCACCCGTGTAGCCGGGGACCCCACGTGCCCTGCCCAGTCTCTAGCACCCCCCTGCCCCCCAAAGGCTAATCACTATTCTGGACTCTATCCTCATCAGTTAGTTTTGCCTGTTTTTAACTTTACGCAAATGGAAGCGCACAGTAGGTTTGCTCTGGGGTAAGACTCCATCACACTGCTGCTTCCTTCCCCTTGCTGGGCGGTGTCCTCTTGGGTGAGAATTTGGAAGTATTTTTACTTTCTTCCCCGCCCCCGACATCCAATTCATCACTAAATTTTGTGGATTCTAGCTCGAAAATCATTCCCTAGTTCATGCCCATCTCCCCCCCATCCAGCTGCCTCCCTGGCCATTGCCTCCTGTCTGACGACCCCTGTGGTCTGCTGAACATTCTCTGCCTTCTTGTGCTCTTGGCCCTCCCTCGAGCTACAGCAGTCTTTGAAAAATAGTCCTTTAAGGGTGTCTGGGTGGCTCAGCTGGTTAAGCGACTGCCTTCGGCTCAGGTCATGACCTCAGGGTGCTGGGATCGAGCCCTGCATCGGGCTCCCTGCTCAGCGGGGAGTCAGCTTCTCTCTCCCTCTGCCCCTCCCCCTGCTTGTACTCTCTCTCTCTCAAATAAATAAGTAAAAACTTTTTAAAAATAAAAGTAGTCCTTTTAATAAAATACAACCGCCTTAATCATGGTACTTAGATATGATCACTGGAATCATCTCGCTTTCTTGTTACTTCCCACTAGATCAATGCCTTCAGATCAGGGACCTCGTCAGCCTTGTCTGTCCCCAAGCTTCCAGCCCTGACTCCGAGCCTACTGTGTAAGCACTCTGCTCACGTTCCCAGGATGAATAGATGACTTACCAGGCCCAGTGGTCTCGCTCCTCTCTCCGACCACACCCCTGGCCTTGCCCCTCTTCCCCCTCCCCCCAGCCACACCAGCTTCTTTCCCTCCTTCTCTGAACTCTGTCCCCAATTCCTTGCCCCAGGGCCTTTATACATGCTAGTACCTCCCAATAAGACAGGTGTCCTTCCTCTGGGACAAGTCTACTCCCTACCCCCTTTTATACTTACCAAGATTGCCTGCTTCAGTTACTGGAATTTGAGCAGAAATGGTTTATGCCGCATCAAGCAGAAGCCGTAAGAGCCCCAAGGTGGTTCTACCCTTGCTCTTTTCCACCCGCGCTGGACTGCCTCTCTAGCCTGGAGTCTGGAATAAAGAAGACATGAAATGGATCCCAAGCCAAGCTTGGGATATTCTAAAATATATAGCAATTTAAAATTTACTTACTCTTAAAAATTGGGGCGCCTGGGTGGCTCAGTGGGTTAAAGCCTCTGCCTTCGGCTCGGGTCATGATCTCAGGGTCCTGGGATCGAGCCCCACATTGGCCTCTCTGCTCAGCAAGGAGCCTGCTTCCTCCCTCTCTCTCTGCCTGCCTCTCTGCCTATTTGTGATCGCTCTCCATCAAATAAATAAATAAAATCTTTAAAAAAAAAAAGAAAATTACTCTTAAAAATAAAGTCCATGGGGTGCCTGGGTAGCTTAGTTGGTTAAGCATCTACCTTCAGCTCAGATCATTATCTTGGAGTGCCGGGATCGAGTCCTGCATCGGGCTCGCCGATCAGCAGGGAGTCTGCTCCTCCCGTAGCTCGTGCTCTCTCTCCCTCTCTCATATAAATAAATAAAATCTTAAAAAAAATAAAGTCCATAAGCAATAAAGATACATAAGTATATACATATATATAAGTAGGTAGAGCCACAAGGAAAAATAAATAGCAATAAAGCAATAAAAATAGGTAAATTTATACACAGACAGACGTATAAATGGATAGAACAAGGAAAAACAGACAAATCACAATTGCAGATTTGGTGGCACATAAAAAAGAAAAAAAAATTTGATGGCACGTGCAGGCAAAAAAATTACCGTATAAAAGGTATAAAAGGTAGGAAGAATGTGGTTAATGAATTTGACCTAGTGGACAAATATGGAACCATGGACCTAAATGCAGAAAAACATGCACAGAACATTTTCCAATAAATTGATTAAATTCTCGACCATGATGCAACTCAACCAATTTCAAGCAAGAGGCATCCATCCATGGAGCTGTTGAGTGGTGAAGGGGGTAAAAAACAAAAGGGGAGAATTTAGGGTCTTGCAAGACAAAAGAGAAACCAAAAAATTGGAGGCCACAGACCCCTCCCCCAACCCAACAAACAAATGAGAATCCACTAGACCGTAGACTTTGCTCTAGTGACATGAACATGCTATTGAGCTAGGAACCTGGTAAAACCTCCAATACCACAAAAATGAAAAAAAAAAAAAAAAGATTGTTCATAGATCTGTATGGAGCTATTATTAAAAACCAAAAAAAAAAAAAAAAAAAAAACACAGGGGGACCCATCTGACACAGTTGGTAGAGCATGCAACCCTTGATCTCAGGGTCATGAGTTCAAGCCCGGTGTTGTGCATGGAGCCTACTAACACACACATACAAGTGTACCAAAAAAAAAAAAAAAAAATCAGAAAATAAAATACACATCAACTGAGGAGATCTCCCCTCACCGAAAAAACAACCATGAATCCAAAGAAAAGTATCCCCCCACCAAAAAAAGAATGAATCACACATCAAGTCACTAAGACATCATCAGTAAGTTTAATAAAATAGAAACGTTATAAACAATATTGTTTGAGCACAACATAATAAAATACGAAAGCATTAATAAAGATAAAATCAAAAACAAACTGGAATACCAATTTCTAAAAAATAATGAGAATGAGAATCTTCCCTATTGGATTCTGTGAAATCGGTTGAAAGCAACAATCAGAGGGAAATTCGCTGCCCCAAACACTTTCATCATTAAAATGAAAGAATGAAAAGAAATGAATGTAATTCCCAGCTCAAAACGAGAGAAAGAGCCACAAAGCAAAGCCAAAGAAAGCACAAATAGGGAAACAATTAAAAACAAAAACAAAGATGAATGGACTGGAGAATAAAAATTGGATTTGGGTTTTTGGAAAAATTAGCAAATAGAAAAAGTACCAGCTCACTTGTTTAAGAAAAGGGGGGAGGTAGAGTCCATGTATAATAAATAAGAAATGACAAGAGGAAAACCGTGGACCAAGAAATATTTTTACATCTTAAGGTTCATTTCCCAAAATCTCAGAGTGAGGAGCTCAGTAGACTCTCTCCCCAGTGAAACAACCATTTAACTGGGAAAAAATAATTTGGAAAACCTAACTATTTAATGTCCGGAAATTATCCTACAGGCATATCCGGCAAACTTAGAAGAATTCATTCAAGGAAATCTCAGTAAGAACAGTGAAAGCCTGTTGAACCACAACTCACTCCTTTCTCTTCCCATCCTCTCCGCCTTCTGTGTTCTGGAAGGTCCCGTCCGGGGCTGTGCCCCTAGAAAACAGGGGGCTCCCTCTCCCGCTCCAATCCCCGCTTCCCAATACAGAGCGAATGTTTCACTCCAGGAGGGGCAAACGCTCAATGTGTGTCTCCACCTTGTCATAGAAGCTCTCTCTAGTCCGGGAAGGTGTAGCAAAAAAAGAACCGGGCATCTTTTCCCTGCACGCAACCCACACTTATGGGGAACAAGCTCTACTCCAGGCATGACACGCCTGAAATACTGGATCCCCATGCTTCGCACCCCAGCTGCCTCCTAGGACAGGTATACCGTGCCAGGAGGAAAAGTCGAGAAGACCTCGGGCTACTATCCCCCTCCCCCACCAGCACACAGAGCAGGGGCATCACTCATGATAGTGGGGGGGCTCTCCCCACCCCTAGATCCCACAGGGTGAGACAGAGGTTCCGCCCAGGTGGAAAGAGCTCCAGAGTTCTGCCGGAAAGAACTGATTTTATTTGGCACAATGCCAGCCTGTGGCTTATCTTCTCATTCCAGTTCCCAGGTTATAAAAACCGAGGTTTCCATCTTGGGCCTTTCTCACATTCTTTCTCTTGGATCACTAATTCTGAGGGAAGCCATGTTGTGAGCAGTCCCATGGAGAGGCCCACACGGCAAGGAACTGAGGTCTCCTCCTGGGGAGGAGCTGAGGCCTGACCACAGCCCCGTGAGGGAGCTTAGAAGGGGACTCTGCCTCCGTGGAGCCTTGAGTTGACTGCAGCCTTGCTAAAGTCATTAAGTTAACTCATTAAGATTAGCTCATGAGCAACCTCAAGCCAGAGCCCTCAATGAGGCCGCTCCCAGATTCCAGGCACCCACAGAAGTTGCTAGAACACAGGAGATAGCCAGTTATGGCAATAATAGATCACTAGACAGAGGACCAGTCCTAGCAGACATTAAAACAAGTATAAAACCTCTACAATTAACACAACGTGGTAGGGGTACAGGAATAAACAAACCAGCAGAATAGAAGAGAAAATCTAAGTGCAGTATAGTGGAAATTTGGTATAGGACAGGAGGCACAAAAGGGACCTCAAATCCACCGGAGAAAAGGTGGCCTTTATAATAAATGGTGTTGGGTGTCCCACCCACTAAGCATCCGGACAAAGAAAAAAAAAAAAAAAGACCCATTACTTAAACTCTACCTGAAAATACACTTCAGGTGTATCAGGAATCAAAATGTCAAATATAAAACCATAGAAATACCAGAAAAAAATATGAGTGAATTCCTCATTCCCTGCTGAGTGGAGACGGCCTTTCTAACTTTGATTCAAAATCCAGAGACAGTAAAAGAGAAGATTAATAAATTTGACCACCTCACGTGACGAAAAGATTTTTTGCACGGCAAAAACACCATGAGGAACTGTGACGGCCATCCTGGGACCCTGACAGGACAGGTCAGGAGACAAAAATCAACACGCTGAGAATGCCAGGGGAGAAAGATAAGAAAATCCTGGATCTTGGTGACATCATTGAATCACTTAATTACCAGAGGCATTCACCACCTACTCCAACTTCTCGTTGTAAGAAAGAATAAATGTCCTTTATTTTAAGGCCTTCAGAAGAGGAGCCTTTTGCTTGCGGTTGAAATTATCTCATGTTAATACTTGATCTCCATAAAACATCCCAGCAATAGAAACATTGTATACAAACTAGAAAACAAAAGCTTCTGGGGCGCCTGGGTGGCTCAGTGGGTTAAGCCTCTGCCTTCAGCTCAGGTCATGATCTCAGGGTCCTGAGATCGAGCACCGCATCAGGCTCTCTGCTCAACAGGGAGCCTGTTTCCCTCCCCCCCTCTCTGTCTGCCTCTCTGCCTACTTGTTATTTCTCTCTCTCTGTCAAATAAATAAATAAAATCTTAAAAAACAAAACAAAAGCTTCTGAGCAAAGACACCTGACAAATTAAGAGAAAATTTTTCAACTCGTGCCCTTAATATAGAAAGAACAAATTGTGAGACAAAAGAGTAAAACCTAGATTTTTTAAAATGAGCAAAAGATTGAAACAGAAAATTCACAAAGTAAAAGACAAAAAAAATCATTTTCAAATGTACGAGAAAATGTTCAAACTCAAATAAATCAAATTAAATCAACACCGAAACACCTACCAGATTGGTAAAAAGTAAGCAATACAACCACATATTTTGTTGGCCAGGCTGTGGTGAAACAGACCTTCCCATGTTGCCAACGGAAACAGGAACTGGTGTGACCCTTCTATAGGGAAATTTGGCGACATCTAACAAAGCTATGTGTGTACTTACTTTGTGGCCCAGCAATGCCATTTCTAAGAATTTCTCCTGATGATACACCTCCAACAATATGAAAATATATACGCACAAGATTACTTATTGAAGCATTGTCATTGCAAATAATTGAAACAAGCTTTACATACTGTATTGTACATGGGAGATGGGTGAGGGGATTTGGTACGTCCAGACTGTAGAGTACTATGCAACTGTAAAAGGAGGAAATGGGGGGGCGCCTGGGTGCGTCAGTTGGTTGAGCGACCAACCCTTGATTTTTCAGCTCAGGTCATGATCTCAGGCTCATGAGATCGAGCCCCATGTCGGGCTCTGGGCTCAGCATGGAGTCTGCTTGAGATTCTCTCCCTCTCCCCCAACCCCTCCCTGCTCTCTCTCTCAAACAAACAAACAAATAAACAAACAAATAAATAAAATCAATCTTAAAAAAACGAAAGAATGAGGGAAATCTCTATGAATCAGAAGGAAGTAATTACCAGCAGCACACAGGATATTATCCTTTATGTAAGAAGGGGTTGTAAGAAAATATACCTATATCTATCCATTTGTGCAAAAAGAAATACAAGACAGATAAACCAGAACTAATGACATTTATTACCTTTATGGAGTAGGTGGGAACAGATTAGAAAGAAGCCAGGAATGGAAGTGGCATAGAAGGGATTAGGGAAGAATGACCCTTCTCTGAGTATGTTTTTTGTATAGTGCTGACTCTTAGACCCATGCTAATGTTTTCCCTACCCCCAAAGCAATAAATAAATCAAATCAACTGGACTCTGGGGGATATTCCAAAAAGGAAAATAAATAGTAAGACATGAACTTCACTGCATTAAAAATAAGTAACATAACCACACTGATGGGAGTGGGGAAGACAAAAAATTCCCTAAGTCACTTCGGATGCCAGTATTTTGACTATATACCATAAGGTAAAAGACAGAAGTACTGAACAACACAGGTATTTTTTTTTTTTTAAGGATTTTATTTGTCAGCGAGAGAGAGAGAGAGAGCACAAGCAGACAGAGTGGCAGGCAGAGGTAGAGGGAGAAGCAGGCTCCCCTCTGAGCAAGGAGCCTGATGCGGGACTTGATCCCAGGATCCTGGGATCATGACCTGAGCCGAAGGCAGCCGCTCAACCGACTGAGCCACCCAGCCGTCCCTGAACACAGGTATTACATTTGAATTACAATAGTTGTTTGTTAGACTTGTATAGGTTAGAAATTCTGAAACTATCTAATGTATATACTTGTATTAAGCCTTACGTAATACACTTTGGATTTCTCACTGTTGGAATAAGGAGTTACAAATAAGGAAAAGGGTGGTGTTGGATTGGAATCAAAGGCATTAGTATAAACTCATGATCTGCATGCATGTTAGACACATATATAACATGACACATATAACACTTGTACACACGCACACACACATACACACAGAGAGGAACAGATCTAGAAACAGAGATCTATATCTAAGAACAGATCTAGAAACAAAGAGGCATACACATATTCCCTACTCTACACACTGAGAAGACCTATATGACACCCCAGCAGCAACGAGCACGGCCAATATCCAGATCTTTGTTCTTAAATTCCATTCTCCGATAAGCGTATTCTGGGCTCCTTGGAGAAATGGTTCGTTTCCAGGCTAGGGCATTTCTGGCTGACATCATGAATGCAACATCATCAGAGACCTTGACCAAGAATGACCCACCTAAGCAGCTCCTAAATTCCTGACCCACAGAAACTTTAAGACAATAAATATTTGTTGTTTTAAGCTCCTAAGTTTTAGTATATTTGTTACATAACAATGAATAATATACCAATGATATGCAATTTGGAATCCTGGATTGGATTCCGGACCCAGAAAAAGACATTAATGGGACCGTTGGCACGATTAAAACAAGGTCTACAGGTTAGCTAATAGTATTATAGCGCTGTTCATTTCCGGTTTCAAGGACAGTCCTGTGGTTGGGTAAGATATTAGCATTAAGAGAAGTTTGGTGAAGGGTATACAGGAACTCTTTGAACTGTTCTTGCAATTTTTTGTAAGCCTAAAATTATTTTAAAATAAATAGCTTTTTAAAAAAGAACAAAAATGTGCCTAATGAAAGTAGAAGGATTAAAGTAATAAAGAGCAGAAATTAATAAAACAGAAAAAATTTAAAAGTCAAAATTGGATTCTTTGATAATATCCATAAGATCGACAAACCTCTGGCAAGATTGATTCAGAATAATTTTTAAAAGAGAAGGGACAGGGGTGCCTCGATGGCTCAGTCATTAAGTGTCTCCCTTCAGCTCAGGTCATAATCCCAGAGCCCTGGGATCACCACATAGGGTGTCCTGCTGGGCAGGAAGCCTGCTTCTCCCTCTCCCACTCCCCCTGCTTGTGTTCCCTCTCTGGCTGTCTCTCTCTGTCAAATAAATAAATAAAATTTAAAAAAAGAGAGAGAGAGAAGGCACAAATTAACAATAATAGGAATGAAAAGGGAGCTATAACTATAGATATTAGAAAATAAATATATGAGGATATTAGGAACAACTTTATGACAACTTTTATATTTATATTTTATGTATGAAACAGATACTGGGGCACCTGGGTGGCTCAGTTGGTTAAGCCTCTGACTTGGTTTCAGCTCAGGTCATGATCTCACCATCCTGAGATTAAGCCCCACATTGGGCTCTGTCCTCAGCTTGGAGTCGGCTTGATATCCTCTCCTTCTGACTCTCCCCTGCTTGTGTTCTCTCTCTTTCTCCCTCAAATAAATAAATAAATCTCAAAAAGAAACATATACTTATTTCATATACTTTGATTTGTTTACATGAAAGTAGACAGGTCCTTATAGAAAAATATAACTCACCAAAACTAAAACAGATAGAAATAGAAACCCCACTTAGTCTATGAGAGTAAACAAATTGAATCATTAAGCAAAATCTTATAAAGAAAACTCCAGGCCTATATGATTCCACCAGTAAGATTAACTAAAATTCAAAGAACAAATAATTGCATCTCACACAATCTTTCCAGAGTATAAAAAGAAAGAGGGCCCTTCTTCCGTACATTATCAGGGTACCATATTTGATACCAAAAAGCCAATAAAGGCCATATAAGAAATTCTGCAGGTTCAGAAACATAGATGTAAAAACTCTAAGCAAATCATTAGTAAACTGAATCTAGTAATATATAGAAAAGATAACACACTGTGCCCAAATTGGATTTATTCTAAAAAGGCCAGGTTAGGTTTAGAATTCGAAGGTCTTCAAGTTCGAGGGATTTGAAAAGAATCTTTTATGTAATCTATATTATTGTTAATAAACAGGATTATGAATTAAAAAAAAAAAAAAGGCCAGGTTAGGGGCACCTGGGTGGCTCAGTCGATTAAACGTCCGACTCTTGATCTCAGCTCAGGTCTTGATCTCAGGGTCTCGAGTTCAGACCCCCGTGCTGGGCTCCAAGCTGGGCAGGGAGCCTACTTGAAATCAATCAATCAGTCAGATGAGAAATTTAATGAATGCAATACCCATTTAACGGATTAGAGAAGAAACATTGCAGCACCTCAATGAATGCGCACAGTGCATCTTGCCGTGCCCAGTGGCACCCGCCCCACAGGACACATTGGACCGGTAGCAGACATGTGGCCAAGAGGCAGCGTCTTGGGCAGAAAGTTTGAGCCAGTTGTTGAAACAGGATCTAAATCCTGGGAACTTTATTGCACGTACAGTCAGTTTCATACCGAAAAAGCAAATCCTTTCAATCCTTAGCTGGAACATTTTGGTAAGCATATGCATACTAAAACAGCCACTCGAGTTTATGAGAAACATGATAGCAAGCTAATGAGTTTAAAATGAATATAAAGTAGGGTTGTGGGGGTCGGGGAGATGTGTTGGGCGGAGGAAATGGGGAAACAGCGGTGTCGCGGTTCTGTTTTTCGAGCTGGATGTTTATTATTTCACTCCATTGCTTATGTACATTTGACATCCATTATTTTGTACCTATCAGATATTTCATAATTTTAAAAAGTGAGCTCAACAGGCTGCCTCTCAACCTGCAGTCTCTGGGATGCCCTATCTTAGAGAATAATTCTATCATCCACACAGAAGCCTGGGGCTGCTTGGCTTCTCCCTTTTTCTCTCCCCTCCATTTACTCAGATACGGCCCTCTCTTGCCTTCGGGGTGTCCGTCCACCCTGCCCAGACTAGAGCAGGCTCTTTTTATCTCTGAGTGCTGCATCAGCTTCCTGCTCCAGCTGCCACCCCCTCCCTCTCTCGTCCCTCCCTCTACCGTGGCCATGACGACATTTCCCATTTCCCAGGGCAGACCTGCTCCTCCACCTCCAGCAGCATCTTCCCACTGACCCTCGTCTGGCTGTTGGCCAGGCCAGGAGTGCTCAGTCTCCGCTCACCTCTTCAGGCTTATTTTCGGCCATTCTCAGCCTCACTCCCCAAGCTCATCACTCAGGGATTCTCCTTGTTTCCTAAAATACAACCACACTTTTAGACCAGAGGGTCATCCTACTGATCCTCCCTGCTTTTTCCCTTCCACCTACCCTACGCTCTAATCCTCTTTCGGTTCCGCCTTAAATGTCACTTCCTCATCCCATTTTTCATTATTTTTTTTATTATTCATTACCAGCTGTGGCCTCCGAAAACCACCCTAACCATCTCTCACTTTCTATACCCCAGACTTCCAGCCCAATGCAGATCTCCAGGGAACTGCAAGGGCGCGCAGGGGAGGGCAGAGCCACAAGATAGAAGGAGCCTGGGTTCTTGCGCAACCAGGCGGAAGCCTGCATTCCAGTTGTTCCTCGCTCTATCGAAGACATCGGCGTATTTGTTACCTGTTGTATAAAAATTAGCCAAGGACCTTCAAAAAATAATGTACTGTCTCACCATTCTGTGGGTTAGGCAGTTCAGGAGTAACAGAGCTAGGAGGTTCTGACTCACCGTCTCTCACGAGGTTGGTGGTCAAGAGGTTGACCAGAGTCGCCATCATCTGAAGACTTGGTAGGGGATGGAGGTTTGCGGGGATCCCTCTCCTTGGGGGCTCACTCCCGTGGCTGGGGGCTGCAGGGCCACTATTGCACACCGCGGGGTCCTGTCCAGAGGGCTGCTTGCCTGTCTTCCTGCCGTGGCATGTGGCTTCCCCCAGAGTGAGTGACCCAAGACAGAGAGCCAACAGGAGGCAGTCTCACAAGTCATGCCATCCCTTTGTTTGAATCTACTCATTAGAAGCGAATTACCAAGCCCAGTTCACACTCAAGGAGAGGGGAATTAGGGCCACCTTTTGAAAAAAGGAGTATCAGGAACACACAGATATATCCTAGAAAGGCCACACCCTGACTGAACCCATTCCTCCATCTACCAGGTACCTGCACCTGAGGAGAAGCAAGTTAGATAACCAGAGGGCTGTCTCGCTGTGACCTCTGGGCGCAGGAGTCCCTGGGCACGTGCCTCCTGGAATTCTCCTTGTTTCTCTATTCAGATCCTGGTCCCTCTTTCTGAGATAACTGGTCGCCAACTTCTCCTCGCTCCTTCCACCTCCCACCTCCCACCCACATTCCCTTGTCCTGTTCCGGTATCTCCCTGAACCCACATCTGTGCACGCCTCCCACAGGGATAAAAGGATGGTCTCTCCTCCATGCAGCCACTCAGGGTCCTCCTCATCTGCTCCACCTCCCCTCCCCTCTTGATTTCCCAAAGTCTACACTTCTCTGCGTGTTTCCTTGCTTATTTGTTGTCCATGGACTGGAAGCTCCAGAAGGACAGGTTCTGCCCACGAATGCATTCCCTACACTGAGCACAAGGCAGGGCTCATGGTGGACACTTGGAAAATACTTGCTGGATAACTGGTTGATGGGCATTAAGGAGGGTACGTGATGTGATGAGTCCTGGGTGTTATACGCAACTGATGACTTATTGAACACTACATCTGAAACTAATCATGTCCTCTATGTTGGCTAATTGAATTCAAGTTAAAAAAAAAAAATACTTGTTGGATAAAGAAATGACTGAATCAGGGGCAGCAGGGAGACTCCATCCTAATGGTAAAGAGGCAGGAGGAAAATTATGTGTCCCAAATTTCCGGCGCTGTGCAAGAAGGCTCATGAGGGCAGAAAGTGTCCTTTTGCTCCCTACTGAGTCCACAGCACTCAGCCCCATGCCTGGCATATAATGGGCCCTGTAAATGTGTGTTGATTGCCCAAGCAAGCAACTCATTGCCCCCAACACCTTTCTTTGTCTACAATGCACTTACGGGTAACAGTTGTTGTCCTTGGACCTGTCTCTAGCCCAGCCCTATTCTATGCCCCTTTCATAGTTGCCCTCAGGGTCTGGGTTCAGAGTTATGACATGACCTCATACATGGCCACCTACCCCCTGCAGTGGGCAGAGACTTGGGCTCCCTGGCCCTGCTGTGCCCCCCACCCCAAGGACACTCAGGTTGTATAGCCCAGTGGTGACTGCTCCTTGGCTTTGTCCGAAGACTGGGGCTAATGAGTGAGCCCCAGACACTGCTTGGATTGGGGGTGGAACTCACCACGGGTCATGAGGGAGTTGGGTCCAGACAGTGGGGGGCCGTTGGGTCTCAAGAAGTGCTGGGGAGTGTTGGGGAACCAGACAGTGTCCTAGCTTAGCCACTCTCCAGCAGGGTGACTCTGGCTAAGTTCCCTAGCCTCTCTGAGCCTCAGCTTTCTCATCAATAAAATGATACCTCCGGGTACCTGGCTGGCTCAGTCAGTACAGCATGCAACTCTTGAACTTGGGGTCATGAGTTCGAGTCCCACATTGGGCTTAGAGCTTACTTCAGAAAAAAATTGGCAATTTGTCACAGGGCTTGAGAACATGGATATGTTACAAAGTAAAGAGATGGTGGGACCGGCCCAGGTTTAAATCCTGACTTTGTCTTTCCCTCTTAGCTGTACAAACCTCAGGCAAGTTACCTAATCTTTCCATATCTCAGTTTCCCCATCCATGAAAGAAGCATGTTAATAGTACCTGGCTCGTAGGATTGCAATGAGCCAGGCATACAGTCAGAGCTCAACACACGTGGGCCGTGTGATAATCCTTACAATTTATGTCACACACAGAGGAGTTATTTTTCATATTCCAAACCCTGCCCTGACAGAGGTCCCAGACACAGGAGTAATGACAATATAGGGTCAGATGAGATTGTGTTCTCATTGGCTCGGGGCCATGGGCACCAAGAGGAGGGAGAGAGTCATTTGGGTTTACAGCCGATGCTTGAAAAGTGTCTTTGGAGGTGCACTAGGCATTTTCCGGGCAAACAGGAGGAGGAAAGCATTTCACACAAAGGAGGAATGAAAGAGAAGAAAGCT
>CM052815.1:5734682-5754238 GCA_028533885.1 Nasua narica
CAGGAGTAATGACAATATAGGGTCAGATGAGATTGTGTTCTCATTGGCTCGGGGCCATGGGCACCAAGAGGAGGGAGAGAGTCATTTGGGTTTACAGCCGATGCTTGAAAAGTGTCTTTGGAGGTGCACTAGGCATTTTCCGGGCAAACAGGAGGAGGAAAGCATTTCACACAAAGGAGGAATGAAAGAGAAGAAAGCTGCGCTGAAGAGACAAAGCAGAGCATGAGGAATGGGACGAGTTAAGTTTGGCCACGACACGAAGTGCATGAGGGACAGTGGGGGCGGCAGCGTGAAGCAGATCACTCGGGAATCCAAATGCCCCGGGAGGGAGGCATCTGGCAGAGCAGTGAGTGGACGTGGGCGTAGCCATCTGGCTCACGTGACATCTGTCCCCGCCTCCTCCCAGCTGCCTTCTTGGACTTGCAGAGGTTGGAATGAAGGAGAAAAAAAAAAAAAGTTCCAGCTGTTCCGCTGCAATGACATGAGACTTAACTCTGGAACCGAGTGAAATGGAGCCCCCCCCCCCACTCCCCAGCCACCCCAAGGTATTCCTTCTGCAGGTGTGGCTCCAGGGCAGACCCGTGGCTCTGGAACCCCTGCACTGTGGAGGCTTCCAGGTCCCCGGATGGCAGGGACATCTCATGGGACAGCGGTGTAGGCCCTGACTGGAACCCTGCCCAGGAAATGAGGTAGAACAATCCCAACAACAACAACCAAACCAAACCAAACCAACAAAAAGCCAATCCTAACAGAAACTGTCCCCTCGATCCTCCATGACGTTGCGGCCCCATGTCCCTGATTCTGCGGGAACCTACCCCTCCAGGGCGGTCGGCCCCGAGCCAGTGCCCGTATCCACCTATCTATTCATCCATTCAAACGTGTGTCAAGTCACTCCTTCAATATTCACTGAACTCGTATCGTGTCCGGACCCTGGACCTGGGGCTGGAAACAGCGACACAAACCAGACATCATGCCCACTTTGGTTTTGGTTATTTGTGGCTGTGAAACACAACCCTCCAACTGAAAGGTTTGCAACAATAACCACCATGTGTTTCCTTACAATTTTGCAATTTGGGCGAGGACTGCAGCGGAGAGCTTTTTTCTCCTGCACGTGCATCATCTAGAGCGGCCCGTTATTTTACCAGCAAAAGATGGGCTTATCCAGCAATCACTGAGAATTACAACCTGGGACAAGCAAAAACCACAAACAAGTCCCTGACCTGAGGAGAGGACGACACTTTTATAGAGGAAAAGGGAGAATTGGGGGTTATAAACTACAAGTCCATTGAAGTAAACTAGGAGCTTGAAGTATGGTCACTTCTCAATGGCTGATCTCTGATTGTCCATCATTGACTGGGCTGCTGCTGGGGCAAGAAGAAATTTCCCTTCCCCTCGCTCTGATAGATCGCACAGGAGTATCTACTTGCGAGGTACCCCTCTTCCGGTTGGGTCTGCGGTTGACAGCTCGCACTGGGCGGGAGAGCTCCCCCTGCCGGCCTCCTGCCGCCATTCTAAGTGAGGTTTCCTTTCCTTAATTTTCACACCAGCGTGGGCTTAGTCTAGAGAAGAAACAGAATGTAATAAATGTATGTCAGATAAATGATGGGACAAATTCCTGAAATGTGCCCCTGGAGCCAATACCAGCTGAATTGAGGAGTGGGCGTGGCTTGTCAAGGAGTGCCGAGAATGTCTCCATTTCAACACGTGCCCCAAGTAACAATGCTAAATGCCCACAGAGCTGGGACAGATAATGAGCGGGAGTGACCTTGGCCACTGGCCCCATCTAAGCAGCTCTAACCCGGAAGGTGGGCCCAGTGGGGTCAGACGGTCAAGTTTCCTGGAGAAGCCGGACATCCTTACTTCTTATGCGAAATCTTATACTTTGTGAGCGACGACAACTGGTTGATAAAAAATTGTCGGTGCTGTGTGGGTCAAACAAAACTCAATCATGGGCCAGATGTGCCCATGGACAGGCAGCTCAGGTCTCTGATTTGAAGGCTGTCTGTCCTCCAGAAGGCCAATGTGTCCTCCTCCATGAAGTTTCAGGCTAACCCTGCCACACAGCACCCAGCAACCCAGGACTGCTGCTGCCTTTATTTTTAAATCTTTCTCTGTTTATGAAAGGAATTCCCTTTCTTGGTGAAAGACTCAAACCTTACAGAAATTTCTAACACATCCCATAAACACAGACCTAATCCTGTCTCCACCTTCCACCCATAAAACCACCCGTAATAGTTGGTGAATATTCCTGCAGATATTTTCAGAGATTTTTTTTCAGTTCACAAAATTGAAATCTTACTGTATAACCATTTTACAATCTTTTTTTTTAAAGATTTTATTTATTTATTTGACAGAGAGAGAGATCACAAGTAGGCAGAGAGGCAGGCAGAGAGAGAGGAGGAAGCAGGCTCCCTGCTGAGCAGAGAGCCCGATGCGGGGCTCGATCCCAGGACCCTGAGATCACGACCTGAGCCGAAGGCAGAGGTTTTAACCCACTGAGCCACCCAGGCGCCCCTACAATCTTTTTTTTCGTAATAACATAGGACAGACAACTTTTCGTGGCACTGACATTGATGTAAACTCATCCTTCTTAATGCCTGTGTTTAGGAGACACAATGGTCAAGGTGAATGATTATGGAATCAGGTAGACCTGGGTTCAAACCCTGTGTCCTACCACTTCGATTCTAAGTGACTGATCCAATGGCTCAAGTTCTCTGAGCCTCCATTTCCTCATCTGTAAAATGATGATGTCCGATTTATCTAGTTTTTCTTACATTGCTGTGCTTTTGTTGTCATATCCAAGAAACCATTATCTAACCCAAGATCATAAGATTTATGCTTGGTTTTTTTTCTATGACTTTCATAGTTTTAGGTCTTACATTTATTTAGGTCTTTGATCCATTTTGAGCCAATTTTTTGTGTACGGTGTGGGGTAGGGTTCCTAGCACCATTTGTAGACAAGAGTATTTCTCCCCCACTGCATCATGTAGGCACCCTTGTTGATAATCAATTGACCATAAATGTCTGTGTTTATTTCTGGAATTTTTTTTTTAATTTCTGGACTTTTAATTCTACTCCATTGCTTTATTTGTCTATCCTTTTGTCAGTACTACGTAATCTTGATTATTGTGGCTTGGTACTAAGTTTTAAAATCAGAAGGTATGAGTACTCCAGCCTTCTTCCTTTTCCTTTTTTTAAGATTTTATTTGACAGAGAGAGTAAGAGAGCACAAGCAGGCAGAGCAGCTGAGAGAGAGGGGAAGGCAGGCTCCCCACTGATCAGGGAGCCCAATGTGGGCCTCCATCTGAGGACCCTGGGATCATGAACTGAATCGAAGGCAGTCGCTTAACCAACTGAGCCACCTTTCTTCTTCCTTTTCAAGAACATTTTCTCTATTCTGGGTCTCATGCATTTACATATGAATTTTAAGATCACCTCATCAATTTTTGCAATGAAGGCAATAGGGATTTTGACAGGAACTAGGTGAATTTTTAGATCAACTTTGGGGACCACGCCATCTAACTATATTAAGTTAGTTATAATCCATACATATGAGATATTTCTTCACTTATTTAGATGTTTCATTTCTATCAACAATGTTTTGTAATATTCAGTGTACCAGTCTTACACTTCTCTTGTTTAATTTATTCATAAGGATTTTATTCTTTTTGGTGCATTGTAAACGGAATTTTCTTGATTTCATTTGTGGATTGTTCATTGCTAGTGAATAAAACTACAGTTGGTTTTTGCACATTGATCTTCTATCCCTACAACCTTGCTGAACTCATTTACTAACTCTAAGAGTTTTTTTGATGGATTCCTTAGGATTTTCTATATACAAGATCCTGTCATTTGCAAATAGAGATACTTTTATTTCTTCCTTTCCAACTAGATGCTTTTTATTTACTTTCTTGCCTAAATACCCTGGCTAAAACTTTCAGTATAATACCAAATAGAAGTGCCAAGGGGGACATTATTTTCTTGTATCTGGTCTCAGAGGGAAAGCATTCAGTCTTTTACCATTATGCATAATGTTAACTGTGCATTTATCATACATGCCATTTATTAGGTTCGAGAAGTTCCAACAGATTCCTGGCTTTGGTTATTATTATTATTTTTTAAGATTTTATTTGAGTGAGAGGCAGAGAGCACGTGGGTGGTCGACTCATAACCAGCTGCAACACTTTACCCAGAAGCCCCTTTGGCTCACGCCCCTTCCTCCTTCAAGTCTTTGTTCAGCTTCTCACTTACACTGGAACCTACTTCAAGCATCCCCACCACAGTCCTGATCCCTTTCATTCTGCTCTTTTTTGCCTATAGCTCTTATTACCTACTTATTACCTCCCAACACAGCAGACAATTCCCTTATATCATGTATATGGTTTATCGTCCATCACACCCGCCGGGGTAAAACTTCGCAAAGGCAGAGATCGTTATTTTGCTCACTGATATCCTGAGTTCCTAGAACAGGCTGCATCCGACACATGTTTGTAGACAACTGAATAAATGATTTAATTACCAGTTTGGGTGTGGGGACAGATGGGAGAGGGAAAGGGTGAACAAGACGCCCAGGTTTCTGAAGCTGGAGTAGGGGTGGAGGGCTGGGAACACCGAAATGTTTTAAAAGCAGGAGATATTCCAGCTGGAGACCAGACCTGGGAGTCAACAGCACGTGGGTGGGGGTGTGGAGTCCACAGGAGCAGAGGGCATTATGCAGAGAAAAACAGCAGGGACCGACGTGGACACCCACATCTAGGACAGACAAGAAAGGACAGACGGGAAAGGGGTGGATGCTTAGCCAGAAAGAAAAGCAGAGGCCTGTGGGATCACAGAAACTCAGGGAGGAGACTTCCTAGGAGAGAGGTCGAGTCAGGCAAGAACTGAAAGCTCACCACTGGATGCAGGCACTAGAAAGTAACCCATGGCCTTGGGGGTGGGGGTGGGAGGGCTCTGTACCAGGTCACACGCTAAACTGGTCAGGCCAATTCAGGAGGTGATGAAGGTGGCCAAGGCCAACAGCATGGGAATTTAACGTCAGACAGACCCGATGCCAATCCTAGAACAGGTCTTGTTAAATCTCTGAACCTCCATTATCCCACGTACAAAATGAGAATGGCACCTCCTAGCCCATATGCTTTGGTGACTGACTGCTCCATGAGACAGAGGAAAACGCAAGAAACAAATTGGGCGTTTTGGCTTCATTCTGCCAATGAGCAGACTGACTTGGCTGCGACTGAGACACAAATTGAAATAATGGGCAGCCCAAGAGCAGCAGTAGCTGCGGTTATGGCCGGGGAGTGGACAGTAGAAGGAGGGCAAAGCTGTAGGCACAGGGAAGCCGAAGTCGATCCCTTTGCATAGAAACTATTCCAAGATTAGCCGGTATTAAAGATGTGCCTTCTTAGTCCTAGACACAACAGCCTGCACCTCCCTTTCGTGGCGCAGCAAACATTCCCCCTGGGCCGACACACATCACCCGCCCACGGACTGTGCCCCACCGCCATCCCACCCCTCCCCGCCAGCTGTCCGCCCACCCGGTAAGGACAAGACCTAGGCAACGCTGCATTTCGCGCCTAGCAACCGCTCACCTGCTACACTCTCTCCATAGGCAGGCAAATTTCCTTCCTTTTTCTTATTGGTCCGCGTAACTCTACCTCGGCCAATAAGCAGCAGCCACGGGGACCCAACACACTCCCACACAATTTGGGGGGGATTATAGAGGAGCAAATTTTTCTTTTCTGAATCGAGTTCTCCAGGAAAGCATCTTATTTGTAAGATTGTTGTGAAATCTTCCTGAATGGGACTTCTAAAAACATTTTATTTCTCTTAAGCCCGTAATGTCTGTCCCTGGCACACTCCCCCCCTCCAAGTGGTACGGCCCGCACAAAGTCCCACCTCCCCCCCCCTCCGCCTCGAGAGCCCTAGTCCTCCTCTAGTTTGAGTCCACTCGGAGACCGAGACGATACCATCTGGGACTAATAATCGGGGGGACTCCAGCCACCTGCCGGGCTGCCCTATTCCGCCCGACCGCCTCTCGCATCTCTTGCTCCGGCGGTGGGCACGAAGCCTGGATACGGTGGTGGGACCACCGCTCCCGGCACCACGGAGGGTGCGCGGTGCGGCCAAAGGAAGGGTGCACTTGGTACGACCCACTCTGCGCCCCGCCGGAAGTGAGGTGTCTCACCCGCGAAGTTCCGGCTCGCAGGGGGTGGGGAGTGTTGTTAACCGGAGCCGCCTCCGCAGTCGCGGGGATCGAGCGGGCTCGCGGCGCTGCGCTCCTGGTGAGTCGACCTGGGTCGGGCCCGGGTTGTGGCTGGGAGTCGGGACCTGGGCCCTCCCCTTGAGGGCTCCGGGGTCGGCGCGTCCCTTCAGCCCCGCTCGCGGCTTGTCAGCTGGCTGTGGACCTCAGGCGCCCGCGCGGCCGCTCTCCAGAGGCCGGGCCCCGCCTGCGTCGCTCGCAGCTCCCGGCGATCACAGGTGCGGGGGCGCCCCGGGTTCCTCTCCGTGTCGTCGCTGCATCCCGGCGATCGGCCGTTTCTCCGCTGTCCCCGAGTGGACCCTGCCTTGGGGGTTGGGGGGACTCCAGGGTTCCAGGCTGACGTACCCAGCCCGCTCCCGCGGGGCGCGCATCGCCACTGCCCACCCTGGCCGAGCTGTCACCAGCGCTGTCGCCTGCCCGCCTGCGCCCCCCAGCGCCTGGCTTCTCCCGGTCCAGGCGGCACGTTCGTGCTTCTGGAGGTTTCTGCGTGTGCATCCTCCCCATCATCTTCACTTTAGAGGCCGTGGTAGCGGTTCCCCCTCCTGCAGCACGTTTGCCTCTGCCCGTGCCTCCCTAGAGGCGGCGGTTTGGCAGGCGGCGTGGAAAGCTCTAGATTTGAAACAAGACTGATCCAGGCTCCAGACCTTGCGTCAGTGGGCTCGCTTAACCCCCTTGAGCCTCCATTTTCTTATTTGTAAAAGTGGGTGCGTATGCTGTTCTTGACGTCATGATTGTGAGGGTGAGGGGAGGCGGTTTTTTTTTTTTCCTCCTCCTATTTGGTGACACTGCGTGTTGGGTGCGGGGCTGCGTTTGCACGGGGTGCGCATCACACAGGTGATTCCTTCCCTCTCCCCACGCAGGTCTCCAGGCCGGGGCGATGTTCCGCACCGCAGTGATGATGGCGGCCAGCCTGGCGCTGACCGGGGCCGTGGTGGCCCATGCCTACTACCTCAAGCACCAGTTCTACCCCACTGTGGTGTACTTGACCAAGTCCAGCCCCAGCATGGCAGTGAGTTCGGGGCTCAGGGTGGGGGTGGGGAGCTCTCGGGGCGGGGAGGCGGAGTCTGCTTGAGGCGGGGGCGGAGCTAGAGGTCAGGTAAGTGGGAGAGAAGCCAAGTAGCCCGCTAGCTGCCTGCCTTTGAATTAATTGGGATGGGGACATAGGGAGGTTCCCGAATGAGGAGCCCCAGACATAGCGGAGCAGAAAGTGACCTCAAACCATAGCTTCTTCTCACTCCTAGGTCCTCTACATCCAGGCCTTTGTCCTTGTCTTTCTCTTGGGCAAAGTGATGGGCAAGGTGTTCTTTGGACAGCTGAGGGCCGCAGAGATGGAGGTAAGATGTTCATGACTCCAAAAGCGAGGGGCAGGGAGCTGGACAAGCAGAATGTCTTGAGGTCCTCATCATTCCTTGTCTGCCCCCTCCCAGCACCTTCTGGAACGTTCCTGGTATGCTGTCACTGAGACTTGTCTGGCCTTCACGGTCTTTCGGGACGACTTCAGCCCCCGCTTTGTTGCACTCTTCACCCTCCTTCTCTTCCTCAAGTGTTTTCACTGGCTGGCAGAGGACCGTGTGGACTTTGTGAGTTGGGTCCCGGGAGAAGGGGGGTGGTTCTCTGGAGCAGACGGGAGCCAGGGAGCGGCTTGGCGGGTAGGCTTGGGCAGTGAAGGCTGGGTTGGGGATGTGGGGTGAGCCCCAACCTTCCTGATGGGCCCCCTCTCTGCTCTGCCTCAGATGGAACGCAGCCCCAATATCTCCTGGCTCTTTCACTGCCGCATTGTCTGTGAGTGAGATCCATGGGAGGGGAGAGGAGGGAGAAGAGGCTCTGTGGATGATTGGAACACGACAAGTCACTAACCATGGTCCTGTACCCTAGAGCACAGGCGTCCCCCTCAACCCACAGCTGTACAGGAAAGATAAATTGGGAAGTTAATTTGCATCATCTCTGGCCTGTTCCACTCCAAGGCTTCTCAGCTGCCCAGCCCCGCAGCCCTTGGCCTCCTCACCTGGAGCTCGGGCCGCTCTAATACCCTCCCTAGGCAAAACCGGAGCTCCCAGGGGGCTGGGGTCGGTGGAGTGTGCCGCCCGACTAGATGGCTAGGGCCATGGTGGGCTCGAGAGGGGGGGCAGGAGGGGTCTTAAAGCAGGAGGTGGCCGGCAGGCCCGGTGCTGACCCCACCAACCCCCCCATTTGGGGGGCCCCCACAGCCCTCATGTTCCTCCTGGGTATCCTGGACTTCCTCTTCGTCAGCCACGCCTATCACAGCATCCTGACCCGCGGGGCCTCCGTGCAGCTGGTGTTTGGCTTTGAGGTAAAACTGCCTGAGGTGGCACCGAACATGCCTCGATTAAACCGACAACCCCTTCCCAAGCACCTGTCCTGGGGCTGGGCTGGTGCAGGCCGCCCAGGGCAGCCATCAGTCCGAGTCAGCTCCCGCCTTCTGCACGTGCACACCCTGGACAGCGGGGAGAAGCACATGCAGAGGAGCAGTCCCACCCAGGCACTCCAAGAGGGCTTCCTGGATGTGGTGGCGGGAGGAGCGGGCTACTGACAGCAGGGGGGCGGTGTGTTCGGTGCTGACCCCTCCCACTGAGTGCTCACATGGGCACTAGACCCTGTGCCGAGCACTTGACCTACGACTTTTTGCCGGCAAAGCCATGTCGTTAGAAAGGGACAGTTAAGGGGCGCCTGGGCGGCTCTGTGGGTTAAAGCCTCTGCAGCTCAGGTCATGATCTCAGGGTCCTGGGATTGAGCCCCATGTCGGGCTCTCTGCTCTGCGGGGAGCCTGCTTCCCCCTCTCTGCTTGTTTCTTGCCTACTTGTGATCTCTCTGTCAAATAAATTTTAAAAAATCTTAAAAAAAAAAAAAGGAAGGGACAGTTAATGCTGGCATCGGACAAACAGGCCGCCAGGGATGGAGAGGTCTGGTGAGTTGCCAGAAGTCACAGCAGCCCAGGAGTGGAGGAGCTGGGGGGAGCCCGGCCTCAGCAGCGTGTGACTGCCGCCAGGGGGCGCTGTGTGCTGACGTCCGCGCCCCCTTCTCCCCCCAGTACGCGATCCTGATGACTATGGTGCTCACCATCTTCATCAAGTATGTTCTGCACTCCGTGGACCTCCAGAGCGAGAACCCCTGGGACAATAAGGCCGTGTACATGCTCTACACGGAGTTGTTCACAGGTGAGGGAGCTCAGGCCTCCCCTGACCGGGACCCGCGTCCCCGGCCTTGCCTCCCAGGCCCTGTGACTGCTGCTCTCTGCACCTCCCCTTGCCCCCAGGCTTCATCAAGGTTTTGCTGTACATGGCTTTCATGACTATCATGATCAAGGTGCACACCTTCCCTCTCTTTGCCATCCGGCCCATGTACCTGGCCATGAGGTAAGCCCAGCCCAGCCCGCCCTGCCCCTGCCCCACACCCGATCCTCACCTGCCTCACCCAGCTTTCACTGCAACTGGCCTTTCAGGCAGTTCAAGAAGGCTGTGACGGATGCCATTATGTCCCGCCGAGCCATCCGTAACATGAACACACTGTAAGTGGGCCGGTCTGGCTGCTGTCCCCATCTCCGCCCTGGGTTCCCCCAACTCCGCCTCTTCTCTTGACCTACCCTTGGCCTGTCCTCACTAGGTATCCAGATGCCACCCCGGAGGAACTCCAGGCGATGGACAACGTCTGCATCATTTGCCGAGAAGAGATGGTCACTGGGGCCAAGAGGCTGCCCTGCAACCACATTTTCCACACCAGGTGGGCAGGGGCCCGGGGAGCCTGACAGGGGGAGAGGCTCTGGAAGGCTCTGGAAGACTGGCCCCCAGGGACCTGCAGACCATTGCCTGGTCTTCATCTCCCCCAGCTGCCTGCGCTCCTGGTTCCAGCGGCAGCAGACCTGCCCCACCTGCCGCATGGACGTCCTCCGGGCATCACTGCCAACCCAGTCACCCCCGCCCCCGGAGCCTGCTGAGCAGGGGCCACCACCGGCCGCTCACCCCCCACCACTCCTGCCGCAGGCCCCCAACTGTGAGTGGCTCCCTCATTTGACCATCCAGCGCACCCCGTTCTGAGCTGGGTATGGGAAACGTGAGGTGAATCAGACTCCCTGTCCTCCAGAAGCTCAGTCTGGGCGGAGAAGGGGGTCCTAGGAAGAGACCTCAACAGCTCGTAGTCATGGGTCATCAGTGCTACGCTCAGAGGGGCCCTTGGGAGCAGGGACAGGGTTCCTAACAGCCAGCCCCTTGTGTGTGACTTGCATCTGTCTCACTTTGTACCTTTTCTCACTGCCCTGTCCTCTCTGCAGTTCCCCAGGGCCTCCTGCCTCCCTTTCCTCCAGGCATGTTCCCGCTGTGGCCCCCGATGGGCCCCTTCCCACCGGTCCCACCTCCCCCCAGCTCAGGAGAGGCTGGGGCCCCTCCATCCACCAGTGCAGGTGAGTCTTTTAGAGACTGCGACAGCTAAAGGGTGGGAGGAATGGAAGCGGAGGCCTCTTAACACCCCCCAACTTCCTGTTCTTACTCTTCAGCAGCCCTTCCTCGACCCGGTGGAGCGGCCACAACCGCGGGGGCTGCTGCTGCTGCCCCGCCCCCGGCCCCTGGCTCCGCCCCCGCCCCTGAGGCCAGCCCCGCCCCAGGCTTCCCCTTCCCTCCCCCCTGGATGGGCGTGCCGCTGCCACCTCCTTTCGGTAAGCGGCTCGGGGTGGAGCTGGGGAGGGGAGAGGGGGGTCGGCTCCGGGCTGAGCCTCGGCGTCTCTCCAGCCTTTCCCCCGATGCCCGTGCCCCCCGCGGGCTTCGCCGGGCTGACCCCGGAGGAGCTGCGGGCTCTGGAAGGCCACGAGCGGCAGCACCTGGAGGCTCGGCTGCAGAGCCTGCGCAACATCCACACGCTGCTGGACGCCGCCATGCTGCAGATCAACCAGTACCTCACCGTGCTCGCCTCGCTGGGGTAGGTGCGCGCCGCTGCCACGGAGGGCCCCGCGCCGGGGTTCGCGGCCTCGGCTCTGCGGCAACCCCAGAATGCCTGTTGCCTCAGGCCCACCGATCTGTAGGCCCACCAGGGGCTCCATGCAGAAGGCCTGCTTGGGTCTCAGGAGGGCCGACGTTTAGCAGAGAGCTGACTTCGAATGTCGTCCCTTTAGGTTTTTCTAAAATCCAACAGCTCCTCCCTCTCAGTGCTTTAGCTCCTCACGTGAACCCTTCTCACAAATGGTGACCCTGTGCCAGGGAAGCACTGGCCCTGATCTGAGTCCGCGAATAGAAAGGCCCTCAGAGCCAGCCGGCTCTAAGTTCAAGTCCAGGTCCCACCACGCACTTCTGCGGTTGAATAGAAGGGTCCTGAGGCCTACCCGCAGGTCACAGGCAGTGGCAGCGAGCGCACAGGCTTGGGGGCGCTGGAGTTGGGAGACTGGAGTGCGGTTTTATTCAGCGCAGAGTCTGCAGGTGCCCCTTAGGAGCCTGGCACCCCGCTAGAGAGCGCAGCCTCAGCAAACGGGGCCACCACCAGTGCTGGCGGGCAGGGGGGTTGCAGCCCGTCCATGGTGGGGGAACGCGAGGACTCCCGCAGCACGTGCTGGCCTGTGTCTGCGGCTGCCTCGGGCCGAGACCCCCGCCGGTGCTGACGCTACTCTGCGGGGCTCCCACGGGGCAGAGCAATCTGCCCAGTCGGGCCGGGGTGTCATGGCCTCACTGGCCTCTTCCTCCTCCTCTGCCCAGGCCCCCCCGGCCTGCCACGTCAGCCAGCCCCACTGAGGAGACTGCCCCCGCCGTGGTCCCTGCTGCCTCCCCCACCAGCATCCCCAGCTCTGAGACCACCCCCCCCTCCCCGGGGGCCTCCCCACCGGCCCCGGAGCCTGAAAAGCCTCCAGGTAGTCTCGGTCAGCCCTGGGGGTGACGGTCGGGGGAGCGGGGAAGGGACTTCTCTTGGTTCCACTTCTGAACTCTGCCCCCAGCTCCTGAGTCACTGGGCACGGAGGAGCTGCCCGAGGACGGGGAGCCTGATGCAGCTGAGCTCCGCCGCCGCCGCCTGCAGAAGCTGGAGTCCCCCGTTGCCCACTGACGCTCCCCAGCCCTCCCCCTGCCTCCGCTCTCGCGAGCAGCCCTTGCGAGCAGCCCTTGCGGTAACGCGTCATGCCACCAAGTGCCCGCTCCCTCTCCGTGTGCACCGGGGAGTCGTGACCCCCAGCTCTGAGACAGGAGGTGGCGTCCCCTAGGCCAAAAGGAAAGACGCCTGAGGCCCCAGTTGACTCTAGCCCTTCCAGGCCCCGGGCAGCCGTGGGGATCTGGGGTCCGTCCCAGCCTCTCCCCCCTCCCCACCCCTTCAGCCTGTTCTGCTGGGGCCGTGAAGGCAGGAAGGCACAGTCTCTGAGAAGCCCTCCCCCCACCCCTCTCTGGGAGAAGGGGCAGCCCCTCCAAGCCTGACTTGTGTGTACGTGTGTGTGCGCGCGTGTGTGAAATCGCTTTCGTGCTCAACAGTATTAGCTCCCCGATCCCATGTGTGAACTTAAGGGGCCGGAGGCAGGCCTGGAACTTGCTCCCTGGGCCACCCACCAAGACTGGTACTGCTGTCCCTTTTACGCTAAACTCCCTAGAAGCCCTTTGTGATGGTGGCTGTGTCACTTATGCCCTGTGGTGTTTCCTCGTCTTACCGTCTTACCGGCAACCAACCAACCGCCCAGCTCAGGGAAAGGCGGGCCTGGGGGGGAGGAGCAGGGGGGCAGCGCTGAGGTGCCCTGCCCCTCCCCCCACACCCCCCTCTCCCTGCAAGTCTGTCAATGAAGTGAGACCGCTCCTGGTCTCACCCAGCAACCACTGCCCAGCCTCGCGCCAGGCTGCGGGCTCGTGCGCGCGCTCCTGAACCACCGAAAGCCCCAGAGTCTGGGGAAGGCCACGTCGCGCCTCACAGAACGTCTCTCACGTTTAGAAGGATCGGAACTACCCCCTTGCTGTTGTCTTTTGGCTTAAGTTTTGTCTTTGAACTTGAATGCTTGACCCTAGGAAAGAGGAGCAGGAGTGTCAGGCTCCTGGTCTTTCCAGTTTAGAAAAGGCACTGGGCCAGGTAGGGACCATAGGAGCCGAGGCCCGCCTGTCTCTGTCTTTTTTCCCCCTCGGTTCTGTGTTACAAGAGTTGCTGGAGACCGTTTCAGATGATTATTTAATTTGTAAATATTGTACAAATTTTAATAGCTTAAATTGTATATACAGCCAAATAAAGACTCGCATTAACGATTGTGGTGCAGCTAGTGTCGGAACTGCGCGCCAGGCTGCCGCTCGCTCAGGCCGACCAGAGAATCCCAGGGGCATGGGTTTCTTCAGACAAGTCGTTAAACTGTTAGGGAACTATCCCCATCTTCCATACGAAGAAGAGACTGAGCCCCAGAGAAGTTAAATTTCCTGCCTTAGGTCAGAGGACAAGTAGGGGAGCCAGGCTTTGAGGGTGGGAGCTCAGGCCTCTGACCTTTGTAACTCCCAAGGATGGGGCAAGTGTGAAGGTTCACTGGACGGGATGGTGGGGCAGAAGGCCAGCATCTTTCTTCCTGCAAAGCCCCTGTCCGGCCTTGACACCAGGCCGGCAAGTGCGCAACGAAGGCTCGCTTGGCGGGGCTGCTGGGAGCTCCCGGGCACCCCCTTGTGGAGAGACCAGCTCAAGCCAGTCACTTAGCGTCCAGGAGCTAGAGACGCAGTCAGGCCCAGCTCTCCCAAGACTGGAGCCCAGGTGACGGGGCCTTCTACTTCTCCACGGGTAAAAGGAGTGAGCTCAGGGCTGACACGGGCCCTCTATGCCTGTGCCCTGCACTGACTGCACTTGGGACTGAAGACCTCCGGGACCCATGCCTGAGTCCTGTGCTCCCATAGCCTCCACCAAACCAGGTCCGGCCTGGAGCAAGGGCTTGAGAATGTCCGCAGCAGTGAGGGTCTGAAGGCCAAGGAAGAAATGTACTCGGGTCTGCCCTGCGCTACCCGCCCCCCAATGAGCTCCAACGGAGGCAGGGTCCCCACTGGCAGACAGCCTTCCCCCCGCTGCTGGCCCCTGTCGAGAGGGTCCCGCTCCCCCTCAATGTGAGCGAGGCCTGCTCTGAAGCCCTTTAGCCCTGACTTCGCCCTGCCCAAGCTCTTCGCCCTGGCATTCATAGCTCCTGTCCTAGTTGCTCCAACAGCCACCTCACTCCTCCCAAGACCCCTGGACTCTAGTCTTGGGGGGATGCTGTCATGCAGGCTGCTCAGTGGGGCCTCAGAAGCCCTTCTCCAGGAGCCAGGCTTTGAGCTGCTGGTCAAAGTAGCCCTTGACCCGCAAGGTACCTGTCACCTCATTCACCTGGGTGACAGGCGTCTTTCCCAGCAGTGGACTCAGAAAATCTTCCACATCCTTCTGCAGGGCCTGGGGAGGGAGAGGGAGGACGACGACAAATCAAGCCTGGTCAGACCACCCCCTCAGCCCTGAAAGGGTCGGAACCCGCCCCCGACCCATGCCCTCACTTACCCAGATGTCCCCCTCCACCTTCCGGATGACAGTCATCTGGCGGTTGCCATGTGTGATGTCCTTGTAGACAGGAATGTTGTGCATTCGAGAGCGCCGCACCAAGTAGGGCAGGTTGGGTGGGGGGTCTGTTACATGGAAGAACGGGGAGAAGCCAAATGTCCCCAGGCTTTATGCCACCTTAGCTGATGCCCTTCCCCTCACAGTGTACAGAGAACCAGGGTGCCCGACGGTAACGTCACCTCTAGATTTCAGGTCAGAACACCTGCTCTTTCCCCAGACTGAAGCCAAGACCAGGTGGTTCGGCCTGGTACCCTCACAGGCCCAGCACAGGGCCTGGCAGCAGAAGGTGCTCAAGAAGAAATGAAATTAGGGCCATGCCTCTCTAGATCTTTAGTTCCCCATCTGGGGTCAATCCTTGCACTTCTCCCCTGGGTCAGGGAGGCTAATATCAATCTCTGGCGCAAAGAAATGGGGATTTACAGCACTGAACGCCTACCTACCCCATGCTGGGCCCTGTGCTGAGTGTTTTATGTACTGAGAAGATTCTCTCCATCTTGCTGAGACTTGGGAGAAGTTAAGTGACTAACTCCTGGTTACACTGGCAATGAACAGCAAAGCCAAATTTGAACCCAGAACTTCCCACCTCCCAAGCTGTGTTCTCAATGATGGTACAAGGCCTACTGGGGGTGGAAGTGGGGGTCCCAGATCTTAGGGCTTCTCTCTATGCTTCACTTTTCCAGAATGGAAAGACCTCACCCCGATAGTGTGGATGGATGGGTACTAGTAAAACATGGCTGCACTTCCAGGCCCTTCCTTGAACGTGAGACAGATGCTAAGCCCTGAGAGACCTCAACACAAATCCTCAACCCACTGGGGAATCTACAGCCTCAACTGGGGAGATAGACCACTAGGGAGAGGGAGGTTTCCCCTGTAAACCTCAAGCCATCCCCATGGCCCAGCTCACCTCTGGGTGGCTGCCAACCACTGGGAGTGGGATAGTGTTCATGCTTCGGCGGCTTCGGGATGCTGGTAGGGGGTAACAGGCGCTCCACAAAATGGTACTCATCCACAGATTCCTCAAAGCTGGGGTAATCAGGAGGCTCCTGGGTTTGGCTCTGAGGCCAAAAACAAAATCAACCATCTCCCATCAGCCTCCCCACTACATACCCACCCAACAAAGCAGAGACAGAACTTAAGTAAGAAAAGGAAACATTACAGGTGCAAAGAATGGGATAAATAAAAGCCTGGAGATAGAAAAGCCCTAGACTTCAGTTGGCCAGGGTAGAGGTGAGACTAGAAAGAAATTCAGGCACTCTGAAGGACCTGCCCCTCTTAGGATTTCTGTGTGACTCAAAAACCAAAGTCCATTTACTGTAAGTCTCACCGACATAGCATTTTTCAATATTTTAAAGTTTCCTCTAAACATTCTATTGAAATATTCTAGTTCTGGACTAGGCATTTTCAGCCATCGTGATAATCCCACTCACAATCATCCGATGTGACCCTCACTTACCTGGAACATTTTGGCCTCATATAAACACCTCCAGGCACTAGATGGACTAAATGTATTACGGGTATTGTTTTGACTGAATTCTTACAATGATACAAGTTAGGTATTTTATTACCCCCTTTTTCTATCTAGGAAAAATTAAGACATTAACCAACAATCTACCTAAGGTAACTCCGCAAACTGTCCTCCCACTGTCCTGCCCTCCCAAAGTGTCCCTTGGACACTTTTCCCAACAGACACCTGTTGTCCTGATAGATCCCGGGATTATGAGAAGAGGGAAGCAGAATGAAATGGCCTATCATGAACTCTAGGTTCCCATTACTGTCGCCAACCATCTGGGGCCGACCCCTACCCTGTGGAACGGTATCCCTTTTAAAAAATTAGCAGGAGTCGATGTGCAGCCCCTCCCAGATCTGACGAACTCAAATGGTCCACCAATCCGGTTCTAAGCCCCACACACCGAGGCGCACTACAGGCCTTGCACCTAGCCTCTATCTTGTATCTGAGCTCCAGGGTTACAGGAGTAACAACGAGACTCAACGCAGCCCTCCTCCCCCACCTCCAGGGTCAGCGTTCTTACCAGCCGCCGTAGCCCGCAGCCTGGTTGAACGCCGGGTCTCCGACCTCTCAGCATAGCGCGGAACATGGCCGCCGCCATCTTGAACTGCTCCCGTACACTGGCCTTCTGCGCGCGCAACTGGCCAGGCCCCGCCCCTTCCTGCGCGCGCTCCCGAGACCGGAAGAACGCCTGCGCAAAGCGTAAAGAGGCGGAGCTAGGACTTCCGTGGGCGGTACAAAAACCAAAGGCTCTAGCGGTCGCGCAGCAGTGACGTAGCACGCAGCAAGCAGTGAGGACGTGCGCGCCCCTGCTCTTCCTCTTTCTCGACTCCATCTTCGCGGTAGCGGCTGCGGTGCCCGCGGTTCAGGTAAGGTTTGGGCCACCGCTGGATCTGGAGGGCCTAGTAGCAGGTTGACCGCGAATTTAGAGGGCTCGGGGGAAATAGAGGGAGAGGGTGTATTCTGAGGGCCAGCTTCTGGTTCCCAGCCGACCTCCTTGGCAGGCCTGGCCTTACCCACGTGAGATCCCGCGACCACCTATATCCCGGCGCGATCGGTGCCGGCCCGCTACCTTCCCCCGACCTCCCCTTTCCAGAGGATTCTCCTCTTACAAGCCTTTCTTTTGTCAGTCGCCGACATGCAGCTCTTTGTCCGCGCCCAGGAGCTACACACCCTCGAGGTGACCGGCCAGGAGACGGTCGCCCAGATCAAGGTAAGGCTGCGTGGTGCTTTCTGGGCCCTGTCCTTTTGTGTTCTTCAGTATCGCTCCCGCGGGAACGCTGATGAGTCTTGTCTTTCCCCGTAGGCTCATGTAGCCTCGCTGGAGGGCATCGCTCCCGAAGATCAAGTCTTGCTCCTGGCAGGCACGCCCCTGGAGGATGAGTCTACCCTAGGTCAGTGTGGAGTGGAGGCTCTGACCACCCTGGAAGTAGCCGGCCGCATGCTTGGAGGTGAGTTGGGAGCATGGTACTTTGAAATGTTTGTAAACTCACAATAGGAGTGTGGGCTGTGGAGTTTAGTGTACTGATCCCGGGGTGGTTCTTCCTGTTTATCTTCCTCATTATAAGAGGTTCGTGGGAGACTGAGCTAGAGCCTAGTTCTGTTTCAATTACTTATTAGCCCCTTGTTTGCTCACTGAAATCAAGCCAGACTGGATTCCCCAAGGTGCTTTTCAGTTCTCCTTTAAAATCAGGGGCTGGAAGATCCTGAAGTGAAACTAGAACTACCGTACTAAACAGTCTTGGTCAGAGGTCGTATCTCTGCAGCCTTGTTTTCATTCCCTTTTGGTCACTGTTTATCTTTAAAGGCTTCTACTGGGTGGGGCCTTCTTGCTGTCCCAACTGCTTTCTGACCTCCTTTTCCACCGCAGGTAAAGTCCATGGTTCTCTGGCCCGTGCTGGGAAAGTAAGAGGGCAGACTCCCAAGGTAAGTGACAGTGTTAGTAGCGTTGTTTAGACTTTGGGTTTTTGTTTTTTGTGTGCGGGTTTGGTTTTATTTGTTTTTAAGCTAAGCCAAGACCTTCGGTCTTTCCTCTGTTTGCCTTCTCCCTCTGGAGTTAAGACTGAGGGAAGGTGCAGAAGGTCTCATCATCCCTCCCTTTTCCCAGGTGGCCAAACAGGAGAAAAAGAAGAAGAAGACAGGCCGAGCCAAGCGGCGGATGCAATACAACCGGCGCTTTGTCAACGTTGTGCCCACTTTTGGCAAGAAGAAGGGCCCCAATGCCAACTCTTAAGTCCATTGTAGTCCTGGCTCTCCCCCAATAAAGCCACTTAGTTCAGTCATCTCATTGTCTCATCTTTGCGTGCAGGGACGGCCTTAGGAAGATACACATCTTCTAGGGCTGGTGGTGTGTTCATTAGAACAGGGAGGCCTGGTTCTGGTTTCTCGGCACTGTCAGGTTGGAAGAGGCAGGGGCCTTGGCTGGGATGGGGAAGGAGTGGTAAACCATAGGAAAAGGATTACCATGGAGATTGAGGGAGATTTCCTAATCCAAAGATTTATTTATTTGAAGCAGAGGAGCAGAGGGAAAGAATCTTCAGACACCCCCCCCCCCCCCCCAGCATGGAGTTCCACGTGGAGCTCCATCTCAAGATCAAGTTGAAACCGAGTCAGACGTTTTCAAAAAGAGAAGGTAGGAATCCTCGTTGTGGGAGGATTATGGAGGCATCTGCAGAGAAATTTGAGTAGAAGATGTATCAGGGAAGGCCAGTCTGACCTTCCTTGAACTTGGGACCCAGCTATGGCCTTAGCGGAGTCCAGGACAGGAGACCAGTATGTCTCCACTTTGGAAAGTGTGGGGCAGCCCTATTGGGTGGAGGTCAGCGGTGCAGGCACTGAAAGAATTCACCCAAGGCAGAACAAAGGAGATGAAGTTTATTGAATACACTGCAAAAAAGCAATGGGCAGGAGACAGTGGGGGGTTGGGGGCCTGGAGTTAAGGGGGATGGAGAGGAGTTAAGGGACCCTGTAGAACTTTACTTTTTTTTAGTACCTGTGCCTGGTTGTAAGCAGCCCATTGCTCAGCTAGGGCTTATGGCTTTTTTGAGGTGGACATGTCTGCGTTCAGCCCAGTCATCGCTATAGGCCCTTTTACCTTACTGGGGCTTCATTGCCTGTGCCAAGTCTCTTAAGTGGCCGCTACAGAAAGCATTGCCTGAGGGCACTGGCATTGTGGTAACCATGTTGCTGGTAACTTCATTAATGTAATCACAGCTTGGGTTGGTGGGTTGGTTGGTAATGTTCCTGGGAGTGGAATTCTCTGGGCCCGATTCA
>CM052815.1:5754738-5777269 GCA_028533885.1 Nasua narica
TGGAAAGACCCATAGGACACTTTTAAAAGGAAAAGAGAAGACAAGTCAGGCAACAAGTCGGACCTTGAGACAGATTTGGGGAGGGGAAGAAAAGAAGAATCTGTCCTCGCTTCTGGGTCCGCTTCAGTAGTCCATGACTTCTCACCACCGGGTGTCATCAGTTCTGCCTCCCAACAATAACTGACCAGAATCTAGCCACCCCTACTGACCACAAGCCCCCATCACGTCATCTGGACCAGTTCAACAAGCTCCTGACTGCTCTGCCTGCTTCCACCTGGACCCTCGGGTTCGTGTGTCACACGGCTGGCAACGGTTTTCCCAACACATCCATCTGGTAACCTGCCCAGTTCTAGGTACCTTCTCGGCACTGGGAGTTCGGCCGGGAGTAAGAGAGGAAGCCCCGTTTCCGTGGAGCTTCCATTCCGGCGGGGGTAAAACAGGTAATGAACAGGGAAAAACCATGTAGCACGTTAGGAGTGTTAAGCACTGTGGAAAAACCAGAATGAGATAGCACTGGGGGTGAGCTGGGATTTTAAGTAGGTGAAGGTCAAGGTAGGCCTCATCGGGGACCCGTCTGAGCTAGAACTTGAAGGAGGTGAGGGAGTGAGTCACATGGAGGCCAAGTGTTGTAGGCAGAAGGAACAGAAGGTGCCAAAGTCTTGAGGTGCAGGTGTGCAGGGAAGGGTAAAGAAACAAGGCCAGTGTGGCTGAGCGAGAGGAAGTGAGGACAGGAACTGAAGATGGGGTTCGAGAGGTAATGGGGGCTGCTAGAGGGCCTTCTGTAGGACGTTGGAAGGGGAGACCCTTGCTCTGAGACCTAGGGAGTCACAGCAAGGTTGTGAATGGGAAAAGGCCGAATCTTGTATGTGTATCAAGAGGTTCACATGAGGCACTTGGGTGGCTCAGTCATTAGGCATCTGCCTTCGGCTCAGGTCATGATCCTGGGTCCTGGGATCAAGCCCTGCATCAGGCAGGAGGCCTGCTTCTCCCTCTCCCGCTCCCCCTGCTTGTGTTCCCTCTCTTGCTGTGTTTCCCTCTGTCAAATAAATAAATAAATCTTAAAAAAAAAAAAAAAAGAGGTTCACAGGTTGATTCCTTAAAATCCCACTCTTGGCTCAAACGCTGCTTCCTCAGAGAAGCCTTTTCTTACCACAGAATAGGGACCAGCCCCACTACCCCTGCTCTTTACGTCTGCCCCCACAACCTCTCTTGTACACCGGTCGCCTAGCACCCCAACAAGAACATAAGCTTCCTGAGAGCAGGGGTCTTCGTCTGTCTGGGGGACCCGGCCTCTGGTCAGCACCTTCCGCAGAGCCCAATACCCCCTGGCGTAAAGTACCCCAGACGTGGCCCTGGCGCTGAACTTTCTGGAAGCGGGACACATTAGGAAACAGGACAAATGCAGTCCCTCTTGTGGTCTCACAGAAAGAATGATGTTGGTTATCGAGAGAGACACTTCCTGAATCCAAGCACGGGCAATCGAAGTCTTAGTAATGAGTCTCAGTAAAAGAGACGCTGCACAAAACAGGGGTTAGCACCGATGACCTCTTCCTTATCCCCGACAGCAAGCGGTCGCACAAGTTCTCGTAGCTTCTTTTGCTCAACCTCATCAATCTATCGTTCGACCCACAAGAATGAGTGATTACCACGGGGAGGTGCAAATCAACATGCAGATGTGGAGAAGGCCAAAGGAGAACTACATAGAAAAACGGGACACAAGTGGTCCGGGAAGCCTTCCAGGAGGTGTCCTTTCAGCGGAGTACTGTGTGATGGGAAGGTCACGTGAGGAGAGGAGGGATGGAGCACCACTCTGCCCTCACCTCACCTTCCTTCAGGCCTCCGCCATCTCCCTGCAGGATTCCTGGCAAGTCTTCCTACCTGGTCTTGGGGTCCCCAGCAGGCTGTTTCCACCTCAGTCTCCACCCAGACCAAAACACTCAAGCATGCCTTAGGGACAACCTGGCTCGAAACTTCCCAAAGGCTCCCACGGTGGCGAGGATGAAGCCCAAGCTCCCGAGTGTGGCTTTCCTCGGGAACAGCCCTGGTTTAGTGCGAGCCATCCCCTAAGATCTGCCACAGGCGCACCGAACCAGCTGCCGGCCTCCAGATCTCGGGATTTTCTTTGTGAATTCCAGGGCTCTGCCAAAACAGCTTCCTTTGCCCAAACACTACTACTTGTCTTGAGAGACTCAGTTGAACTGTTTCTTCTTTGTGAAACAGCCCCAGGGTCAGCCGGTCTGGGTTAGATGCCTTCATAACATCTAATGTTTCCTTATCGCAGTCCTCAGCACGCCGGCTATTATCACTTGTTCACCTGTCTTTCGCTCCACCCCTAAAAGGCTGCTAGCATTTCTCACTTAGTATATTTTCAGGCACAGGTTTTACAACTTCTGCTAAAACAGTAAAAGGGCTGTACATGTATTTTACAACCTGTTCTCACAAATTGAGAAAATGGGACTAGAGAGAAGGAATACTCAGCTCTCATAGGAAGACAATAGAGAACATCAAGCCTTTAAGACCTAAATGTATGAAATCCACATGGAGTGAGCAAGACTGGCGACACATGTGGGCGTCCAAAGGCAAAATGTTTCAAAATACAGATGCTTCCCGACCTAATGATGGTTTGACTTAAAAAGTTTTTCAGTGTTATAGAGTGGAGCAAAACTGATACGCATTTGCTAGAAATCATACTTCGAATTTTGATCTTTTCTCAGGCTAATGACACGTAGTAAGATCCTGTCTCGTGATGCTGGCAGTGGCAGGAAGCTGTGGCTCCCAGTCAGCCACGCCATCACGCGGGTCGACAACTGATAAATTTACCACCATTCCGTTGCTCGCTTTCAGTACAATATGCAAAAAAAATAAAAGCTATTCAACTCTCCATTATAAACAGGCTTTGTATTAGATCATTTGCCCATCTGTACGCTAACGTTAGTTTTCTGAACGCATTTAAGGCATGCTAGGCTAAAGTAAGATGTCTGATAGATTTGGTGTATTAAATCCATTTTTGATTTGTAATATTCTCAACTTATGTTAGGCTTATCAGGATGTAACTCTGGTCCAAACTGGAGAAAGATCCTTTTTTTTTTAATGTTATGTTAATCACCATACGGTACATCATTAGTTTTTGATCTAGTGTTCCATGATTCATTGTTTGCGTATAACACCCAGTGCCCCATGCCGTACGTGCCCTGCTTAATACCCATCACCAGGCTAATGCATCCCCTCACCCCTTTCCCTCAGTTTGTTTTCCGGAGTCTATAGTCTCATGGTTCATCTCCCCCTCTAATTTCCCCCCTTTCATTTTCCCCTTCCTTCTCCTAATGTCCTCCATGCTATTCCTTACGTTCCATAAATAAGTGAGAACATTTAATTGACTTTCTTGCTTGACTTATTTCACTCAGCATAACCCCCTAATATGACTAATGTGAAATTATGACTAATTTCACTTAGCATAATCTCTGCAGGAAGATCTGTACCTCAAAACTTATCCCTGGGCAGACGTGAGGAGCCAGCATGTCCTGCCCCAACTCCAGAGTGCCCTGAATTCCATTTCAATAAGCAGATAAAAACGAACTCACCCTTGGGCTCCTTCGAGGCGTGTGGACAGGCGGGACCTGTGGAGAAAATAAATAATAACAGAGCCATCCCGTTTTGGCTCCCAACCCACAACCCCTCTCAGTCCTTACCTCTACAGAACGCGCTACGATCTTCTTTAAAACGATGGGCTTTCTGACTGGAGCCGCAGGGGGTGCCTAGAAAAGAGGAGTGAATTTGAGTTCCACATTAGTCCAGCGGCCTCCGGGTCAGAAATTGAGGAAGCCGGGGCTCACCTTGGGCCAGATTTCAGGGAGGGTGCTCGGGAGATCAGGGCCTGACTTCCGCTGGGACGTCCGCTGAGACTGAGTGGGAGATGGGGCCCGGGGCCCTGGGAAGAGAAAAAGAGTTAGGAGACAGGGGAACACTCCAGGCCTCAGAGTCTAGAGAACAGGATCAGGAGCGAGCGAGAGAAAATTCCCAAACAAGCTCCTTCCCGGGGAGTGAGCCTCCTAGAGCGGTGGGGGGAGGGCCTCCTCGCGGAACTCCGTCCCTCAAACGGCTCGGCCCCAGGCTCTCGCGCGCCTTCCACTCACCGGAGCGCCGGGCGGCTCCTCCGGACCGTGTTCGCCTCTCCGACATGTTAGCCTTGGTCTCGACCTTCGCCGCCGCCTCCGCCGCCGGGGCTCGCGCCAACCCGGAGGGTCGACGGAGGCCTAAACGTTCGAATTACGCGCCCTGCGTGGAGGAAGCGGAAGTGACGCGAGGCGGGAGGGCTGCCGTGCTCCGCCCACCGTTCATCGATCTCCACGTCGAACGTCAGCAGGGGCAGGGCCAGCGGCACGCGTGCGTCATCAGCGCGCGCCGCACCCGGAAGAGACGTGGCAGCGGAGGGATAATCGGAGCGGCCCGAGGTAGAGAGCGCAGAGCGGGAGGTCGGCTGAGCGCGGTGTCACTCCTTCCGCGCCTCGGGCCAGCGCTCGCCCCTTTCGGGACCGGTGCGGCGGTCGATCGGTAAACACGGAGAGGGGGCTGTGTTGGAGGTGGGGGCGGGGCTTGGAGGGGGTGGGGCTCAGGCGGAGTCCCTGGGGGCGGGGCCGGTGCTATCGGATACTCGCTGGTGGATGGACCTGGCCGGGGGCGTGAGGCAGGAGGAATGAGGAGGGGTCGCCGCTGGCGGGATTCGTTCGGGGGGCGTGGCCCGGAATGTAGAGGGGCAGTGGGCAGGAATTGGGGGTTGGGGCGATTATGAGAGGTGTTTAGCGGAGTTAAGAGTGGAAACGATCTGGGCTTGTGAGTTCGTAGTGGCGGATACCGGAACCTGGCTCTCTGTCAACTCCGACCCCTTCCTCAGGGTCGACTATGGGACTTTGCAAGTGCCCCAAGAGGAAGGTGACCAATCTGTTTTGCTTCGAACACCGGGTCAACGTCTGCGAGCACTGCTTGGTAGCCAATCACGCCAAGGTGGGGCCTTCAGGGGAGGGGCTGAGCAGGGCAGTGGGTGGGCAGGCCGGATTGGTTTCCTCCAGGGGTTGGCATGAAGCTCCAGGAGGGCAGGAACTTGGTGTCTTTTGTGCTCGGCTCTATCTCCAGCCCTTGAGACAGACTCTGGCACACTGTGTGCTCAATAAATGTTTATTGATGGAACAAACGAAAGGATGATTCTTCTCTGTGATGAGACACAAAGCAGCAGCTGGGCCTCCGTTGTGACCTCTCTCTCCCTCTCCAGTGCATCGTCCAGTCCTATCTGCAGTGGCTCCAAGATAGCGACTACAATCCGAATTGCCGCCTGTGCAACGTACCCCTCGCCAACCGGGAGACGACCCGCCTTGTCTGTTATGGTGAGCCCTGCCCAGCTTGGTGACCAGTTTCCGGGTCCTCTCTAAGCAGCAGGGCAATGAGATCTCCCCAAGCTTGGGAGGCTGGAGCCCCAAATTCTAGTCCTGCCATGTTATTTACCTGCTGTGTGAGCTCAGGCAAGTCATTTTCCCTTTCTAGGCCTCAGTGTTTTTTCCCTAAAAATTAAAGCTCTTAGTTTCTTACCTACTCATTTTGAGGGTTGAGTGAGAGCCAGTCCAACTTGTGGGTATCATTTTGGCTGTAAGCAGTAGCTGGCTGGACCAGCAGGGAGCTGAAGGCATGAGGCTTTTGGACATTGGGGATCATTTAATCATTGATTAATGAATAAATGATCATTTAATAATTCCGATTAAACAGAAGGGGAGTTTCTCACAGTACATTCAGCCAAAAGAAGTCAGCAGTCACATGTTTCATGACCTGGACCTGACACTGGTGTAAGAGGCTTAACTCCACTTTTTGAAGGAGCTAGTGCAAAAGAGCTCCATGTGTGTGCTTTTCAGTGTGATGAGCGTGTTTGCATATGTACATGATTTTATTGTGCGTTATGACTTTACGTGTGTTAATTAGTGCCTTCATACCTGCGGATGAGCGAATGGGTAAATGCGTGTGAACGTACGAACACAGGTGCGTTGGGGGGTTGCAGGAGAACATGTGGGTGACAGCGCTTGAGTTTCAGCAAACGTGAATGTATGGACGTATACGTGTGGGAATTAGTGTGCCCCCAAGTATAGATACGAGGGGTGGTACTTGTGTTTGATTATAGGTACATAAGCACATATACGCATGTGCTCGTGGGCGTACGTGTGCCTCTGTGTGTCTAGGAACTTTTTCTAAAACTGTTCTTGATTAGCTGTTAGCCCAAGGAGCTTGCGAGGAGTACATGTTCAGAGAGGACTCACTTTAAGGGTCGCTGGCGTCTTCCTCCCACCCTAGTGGGCTTCTCCCTCCTATTGCACTGGGGATCTTGGTAGCATCTGCCTGGACTGAGTCAGGTCGTGGTGGCCAAGAAGGCCGAAGTCTGAGGGAAGGCTGATGAAACCTGAGCGAGGACAGAAAGGAGAAGGCTGTGGGCTCACGTGTGTGTGTGCACACGTGCATGTGTGTGTGCGTGTGTGTGTGTGTATGCGTGTGCACACATCCATGTAGCAGGCTGGGGCTGTTGTGGGGCCAGAGGTCCTCAGTGTCGTCTTCCTCATGCCTTTCCTCCCCTATTTCACGGGCCCTAAGACCTCTTCCACTGGGCCTGCCTCAATGAACGTGCTGCCCAGCTACCCCGAAACACAGCGCCTGCTGGCTACCAGTGCCCCACCTGTGGTGGCCCCATCTTCCCGCCAAGCAACCTGGCTGGCCCCGTGGCTTCCGCACTGAGAGAGAAGCTGGCCACAGTCAACTGGGCCCGCGCAGGACTGGGCCTTCCTCTGGTGAGAACCTGTCTGTCTGGCCATCTGCCCTGGGGCCCACCTGGGCCAGATGGGTGGGTAGGGACAGCCCCGGGCCGGCTGGTGACACAGGTTCCTTCCTGCAGATTGATGAGGTGGTGAGCCCAGAACCCGAGCCCCTCAATACCTCTGACTTCTCTGACTGGTCTAGCTTTAATGGTAAGTGGTGCTCCGCACTGCCCTTGGGGGCCCTTGCCTCCCTGCTCTGCTGACCGCTCCCTTCTTGCCGCAGCCAATGGTGCCCCTGAACGGGAGGAGATAACCAGCGCCTCCGCTGCCCCATCCTTCTACAGCCAAGTCCCCCGGCCCCCCGCTTCCCCGAGCCGGCCCGAGCAGCACACGGTGATTCACATGGGCAATCCTGAGCCCTTGACTCACGGTGAGCCGGGGAATGGTCCAGTCTAGGGGCGGTTAGAAAGGGGGTGGGTTGGCTCACGCGGGGGGAGACTACGGGCCAGGCTCTCTGAGCCTGTGGACACCGATGGCTCTGCCGCCGCAGCCTCAGCCCCGAGGAAGGTGTATGACACGCGGGATGATGACTGTTCACCAGGCCTCCACGGGGATTGTGATGACGACAAGTACCGTCGCCGGCCTGCCTTGGGCTGGCTGGCCCAGCTGCTCAGGTACGCAGGGGGAGGCGGGCCCGGCTGCCCGGAAGGGGGAGGGGAGGAAGTGAGAGCCAAAGGCGCCAGGCATGATGGTTGCGTGATGGAGAAGAGGGGGCTTCAGTCTGGGTAACCGTAGAATCTGGTGTCTGGCTATGCAGGGAGGCCCTGGCTCGGCTCCAGGAGTCTCGAGTCTGCTTTACCGTGGGACTCTTTCCTCTCCTGCTGGGCGTCCGAGGCTTGAGGTGGGGCTCTTTGAGGCCCCCTCCAGCTCCGACAGCACCTGAGCCCACTCCGACAGCACCTGGTTTGCAGAACGGTGGGCGCTTCCGCCGGTTGGAGCTGCACCGTCCCCTACGTCACGAGCAGGCGCGGGGATAGGCTTGCACGCTGCAGGCAGCAAGGCTCAGGGATGGTGGCACCGGGGCCAGAAGATGGGTGTCAGGTCTGGGGTTCCTCTCCGGGCCGAGGGGCCCCTGATCTGACTTTCACCTCGTTCCCCCCACCCCCAGGAGCCGGGCTGGGTCTCGTAAGCGGCCGCTGACCCTGCTGCAGCGGGCCGGGCTGCTGCTGCTCCTGGGGCTGCTGGGCTTCCTGGCCCTCCTCGCGCTCATGTCTCGCCTGGGCCGAGCCGCAGCTGACAGCGACCCCAACCTAGACCCCCTCATGAACCCTCACATCCGCGTGGGTCCCTCCTGAGCCCTCGCTGGCAGCTGGGCCGGCCTAGGACCTGGGGGCCTGAGGTAGGGCGGTCTGGGGACTTTCCTTCTGCTCCTCTTCTTCAAGCCTGAGACACTAAGACCCCAGGCCCAGTCCCGCCCCCCAGAGTGGGTGCTGGCTGGGTCTGGGGCCCCTGCAGGGCAAACGCTGTCTTGACCTGCTTCCCCTGGGTCTCCAGCCTCCCACCCTCCTCCCCGCAAAGGAGATTACAGGTGGAAATAAACGACAGACTTTATTAAAACACCGAAGCCGCCTTTTCCTTCCCCCTTCTCAGCCCAGTCCTCAGGCCTCAGTGGTTCTCCTGCCGATACTGGATGGCCAGAAACTCAAGGGATAGGCGGTTGAAGAACATGACTCCATTTAGCACTGGGCAGAGGAAGGAGCCCCTGTCAGCCTTCCCTGCCCACTCTCTGGCATGTCTCGGGGATCCAGAACTCCCCCTCCCCCTCAGCAACGACCCCCTCCCCCACTCACACAGGATGGTCAGGGCAAAGCACCGAAGATACTTGTCATCTGTCATCTCAGCGTAGAGTGACCCCATGGCGGCCCAGCAGATGCTGATCACCTGGGTGAACTGTAGGCCCCGTCCAGTGGGGGAGTGGCCCCCTGAGACAACAGCGGGGTTTCCAGCAGCCCCTGGGCCTCCCCCAACCAGCCCTAGAGCCCTAGCCCCAGTCTACCATCAGGACCACCGTGTACGGGAAGCTCATGCGGTCATAGCGGTGGGTGACGTAGAAGTTGTGCACGTCGCTGGCAAAGACACTGAGGTGTATAAAGAAGAGCATCAGCGCGGCCGCGGTGAGCACCATGCCTTGTGGGAAGAAGAGCACCGCTAGCCGGTCCCGCCACCGCATCGCGGCGGCCGCATACACTCCAGCCCGACGGCGGATCCTGAGCAAGCCCGCCCTGTTCAGGAGCCGCAGCTGACCCCTCCAGTTCCAGAGCGCACGCACGGTCTGGGATCGCGGTGGGATGCTAGAACCACGAGGACATAGGGGGACAAGATTCTAGAATACAGGCTGGTTCCCACCAGTACGGGAGCGGCTCATGGGTGGCTGGGGGAGCTCCAGGTTACGGAAGGTCAGATGGAAGGCCGAAGGTGCAGACCAGCAGGAGTGTTGAGGAAGGAACCGTGTCCCTCACCGTCCTGCCCGCGTGCACGCTTCGCACGCTCGTGCCCACCTGCTCCGGTTCCGCAGAGGGGGCACTGGGCACGTGTCTATGGAACCGGGGCTCAGAAAGCGGAAGGGCATGTCCTAGGTCCACAGCAAGTCTAGGCCAGCAAGAGCCGAGGCTCCAGATGTGTAGCTGGAGGGCATCCCCGGGTGAGGGGAGGCCTGGGCTGAATGGCGAGCTCCGAGTATTTGCTCTGTTCCCGAATGGGGAGGAACGAAGCAAAGGGAAGAGATCTGAGCCTGCCCACAGCTATCCTGGGGCCTTCCCCATGCCCTCGGCATGGCCCGGGGAGCAACTGGCTTTTCTATCCTCCCCAGAGGTTCGAGGACCTGAGCTGACCAGCTTTCCCCTCTGCCACCTTCGAGCACTCAGCACTTTCACAGCCAGCAGCCCGGTCCTTTCCAAGAGTCCCAGGTGAGGCTGGTGGCACAAATCCTGCTTGGGGCACAAGTCCGAGGTACAGAGAGTTAGCGTCAGCCCAGGCGCTTGCGGCCGAGGAGTGAGGGACTCACTGAGGACTTGAGACAAGGGTCCAGTTCTACCCGAGCCTGTGACTGGGCGGGGACACTTCCAAGCGACAAGAAAACGTTTCCTCCGGACATGGAAGAGCGGAAAACTCCAGGACTCAGCAGTATCATCCAGAAAAATCGGCAGAAATGCCGTGGAGGGACATGAAACTCCCAAGAAACAGAGTAGAAGAAGGATACTTGAACTCCGCCACCCCCATGGCCTCCTTCCTCTCTGCCCGGCACAGAAGTTAGGTTCAAGGTCAAGACCCAAAGTCTCCTGCCATATCCGTGCTTGCTGCCCAGTATCATTAATCACCACAGTCCTCCAGGCCCCACATTCTGATGTAGGGTGTCTCCCCCAATGCCCAGCCGTTGGCCCACTATTGAAAGCATTGCACCTCTATTCTCATGTGACTACAGATTGAGCTTTTATACATTAGGGCTTCTGGCTCAATGCCATTTAAAAATGAAGTAGCATATGACTATATTCTTGTAAAGGATTTGTGTAATATACAAGCATACAGAGGAAAAGGCAATGACCCCCTCCTCACCTCCTACTTACCTAACAGAGGTAACCCCCTCAACAGTTTGGTGAGGGGGCATCTTTTGGGTCCCCCTCTTTTTTTTTTAAGATTTTATTTATTTAGGGGCACCGGGGTGGCCCAGTGGGTTAAAGTCTCTGCCTTCGGCTTGGGTCGTGGTCTCAGGGTCCTGGGGTGGAGCCCCGCATCAGGCTCTCTGCTCAGCGGGGAGCCGGCTTCCCCCTCTCTCTCTCTCTCTCTGCCTGCTTCTCTGCCTGCTTGTGATCTCTCTATGTCAAATAAAATAAATAAATATTTATAATATATAAATATTTATTTATTTGACAGAGACCACGAGAGGGCGCACAGCTGGGGAATGGGAGAGGGAGAAGCAGGTTCCATGACCTGGCATCATGACCTGAACTACAGGCAGATGCTTAACCGACTGAGCCACCCAGGTGTCCCTACACTCTTCACTTTCTTAGGATTATAATATCATAGGCCGACACTGTATTTTTATTTTTTTTTAAAGATTTATTTTATTTATTTGACACAGAGAGAGAGAGAGAGAGAGAGAGAGAGAGAGAGAGAGGGATCACAGGTAGGCAGGCAGACAGAGGGGGAAAGCAGGCTCCCTGCTGAGCAGAGAGCCCGATGCGGGGCTTGATCCTAGGACCCTGAGATCATGACCTGAGCTGAAGGCAGAGGCCTTAACCCACTGAGCCACCCAGGCGCCCCTGACACTGTATTTTTAAAACAGCCTCTGAACATCCTTAGCATAAATGGAACATTTCTGAACACAGATTTCAGGGGTCAGCAAACTTTTCCTGTAAAGAACCAGATAGTAAATGTTTTAGGTTCCCCCCCACAAAAGGCCTCTCTCTCTCTGTCTCTCTTTTTTTCCTTTAAGGATTTTATTTGACAGAGAGGGAACACAAGCAGGGTGAGTGGGAGAGGGAGAAGCAGGCCTCCCTCCTGATGAAGGGCTCCATCCCAGGACCCTGACCTGAGCCAAAGGCAGATGCTTAACGACTGAGCCATCCAGGATCCCCCATAAGGTCTCTTACAAGTACTCAACACTTCCGTTGTAGTGCAAAAGCAGGCATAGATAATATGCAAACAAGGGGGCCTGGTTGGGTTCAAATAAAACTATAGACACTGCCATATTTCATATACTTTTCCATGATTGTCATATTTTATGAAAATTGTCTTTTAGATCGAGATAGACATTATTTTCAAGTGTATAACTTAATGATTTGGTATTTGTACATATTTTAAAGTAATCATAAGTCTAGTTAACATCTGTCACCATACAACTCACAATTTTTTTTTTCTCCTGATGAGAACTTTTAAGATCTACTCTGATTATATGACACAAAATTTTCACCTCATGAAATGTCATTCTTTTTTAACCATTAAAAACAAACAAACAGGGGCACCTGAGTGGCTCAGTCGGTTAAGCGACTGCCTTCTGCTCAGGTCATGATCCTGGGGTCCTGGGATTGAGCCCCACATCGGGGTCCCTGCTCAGCAGGAAGCCTGCTTCTCCCTCTCCCACTCCCCCAGCTCGTGTTCCCTCTCTCACTATGTCTCTCTCTATATAAAATAAATAATAAATAAAATTTAAAAAAAAAAAAAAAACAGGGGCACCTGGGTGGCTCAGTGGGTTGGGGCCTCTGCCTTCGGATCAGGTCATGATCTCAGGGTCCTGGGATCGAGCCCGGTATTGGGCTCTCTGCTCAGCAGGGAGCCTGCTTCCCCCTCTCTCTCTGCCTGCCTCTCTGCCTACTTGTGATCTCTCTGTCTGTCAAATAGATGAATAAAATCTTTAAAAACGTAAACAACACACCAGTCTTAGCTCATTGACCAAATGAAAACAGGTGGTGGGCTGCATTTGGCCAGCAGATTTAAAGGAGGTGGTTTCCATTCCCACGCCCCCGCCCCCGCCGCCAGTAAATCACAAGTAATGTTTCAAGGACCACCTCGGTAAAGTCCTTTCCTCTATTAAAACTCATCTTATCTCAATTTGAACTTCATTACCTGTCCGTTTGAGCGCTGCACCTTAGTGAATACCTGCATTTTGTTGAAATCGGACACTTGAGAATTACCCTCAACATCTCTACCCAGCCCCTCACTAGGCACAGCCCACCAGTCACTGGACATCTGAAGAGTTGGTCTTCTAAGCACCTATGTTGAGGTGCTTGGGGACTTTAAAAAAAGAAGCAGCAGCAGCTAGTGGGGGGGCCTTGGTGGCTCAGCCGGTTAAACGGTTAAGCGTCTGCCTTCGGCTCAGATCATGATCCCAGAGTCCTGGGATCGAGCCCCACAATGGGTTCCCTGCTCAGCGGGGACCCTGCTTCTCCCTCTCCCACTCCCCTTGCTTGTGTTCCTTCTTTCGCTCTCTGTAAAATAAATAAATAAAATCTTAAAAGCAGCAGCAGCAGCAACAGCTAGCCCAGGGTTTGAAGGCAGACTGACCCATGTCAGAGGACCTGCCCGGAGAAACACTGTGCTAGAGGTACCGCACGCACTGAACGTGCATTTAACTCTCAGCCTTCTCCCAGACTCCTGTGAAGTCGGCTCCCCAATATTAGGAATGGGGGAAACTGAGCCGCCCCCAGTTAACGGGCCAATGCCAGGATGTCAGGCAGAGCTCTCTGGCTCCACAGCCGGCGCTCCGTCCACGGCATCCAGGGGCATATTCCGGGGGCTTCTGCGTGCGGGGTTGCGGGGTTGGGAGCCAGGACTCGCTTTTCTTCTGGGAGGGAAGCAACCCACCAGTTCCACTCAATCCTTCCGCTCGTGGGGCTGGGGGGAACCCGGGGCTCTTCCGGAACATCTTCGCTCGGGAAGGAAAGGGACGGGGGAACGCTAGTCTCGAAGGACCCCGGGCTGCAGGGGGACGTTTCAGCTGAAGGACTGCCTCGTTGCAACAAGAACTTTATGGCTCCCGGAAGTGCCTCCTCCCGGTCCTCTTCCCAGCCTCACGCCCGTGGGCTGCAGTTGGAGCGATGGCGGCGGCAGCCGCTGGGCCTGGCCCGGGGTCTGGACCTGGGAACTCTCCGGAGGGGCCCGAGGCAGAGGCCCCGGAGCGTCGGCGGAAGGCGCACGGGATGCTGAAGCTTTACTACGGCCTCTCGGAGGGGGAGACGGCGGGGCGCCCCCCAGGGTCGGACCCCCTGGACCCGACGGATCTCAATGGGGCGCATTTCGACCCGGAAGTGTATCTGGACAAGGTGTGTGTTTGTGTGTTGAGGGAACCAGGCCCCCGATACATTGCACCCCCAAGTCACGACTTCGACTCTGTTGCGGGGTGAGGGAGGCAGGGGCTCCTAAAAACAAGACAACCCTCGGGCAGGAAGCGGGGAGCTGAGCTGGAGTCTAAGGGGGGCATGGGCACACTTGCACTGGCCTGAGGAGGGGCGGAGTGTGAGGTGTCCCGGGCAGATGTGATAGGCCCGGGGCAGGGGGCGTGGCCCAGGCGCTGACAGGCTCTGGACTGGGCCCTGGCCGAGCCTGAGCATTTCAAAGGGTGACAAACCCGAAACGGGATCGAATCCAGTAACTCCTGACCCGTGCCACTGATAGGCTCCACGTCTAGGATTCCTGACAGGGGCGGGATGAGGGTTTTGCACGGAAAGCCGACCAGGTAGGGTAAGCCGAAGGCCATGGGAGCCCCCGGACCTAAGCACTAACACCCCGATTTCCTCCAGCTGCGTAGAGAGTGCCCCCTGGCCCAGCTGATGGACAGTGAGACAGACATGGTGCGGCAGATCCGCGCTCTGGACAGCGACATGCAGACCCTGGTCTATGAGAACTACAACAAGTTCATCTCGGCCACAGGTGATTCCCGCTGGGACACACAGTCCCGCTGCTTACCTGTTGTCCTGTGTTGGGGAAACCCGCAGGGGATGTAGGGGGAGGAGACCCAGGCTCTAGTCTTTCCCTGACATCACTCCCCTCTCACCTCTCAGAGCTTTCGTGGTCGAATGACTAGAGAGGTAATAGCTGCTCCCAGAGGGTTGTTCTAAGGATCAAAGGGGAGGAAAAAACAAAATGAAATTTTAGACTACCCGAACCACTTAGAATCCCTGACGCTAAGTGTTTCAGGAAGAGTCCGTTTCTCTCCTTAGTGGTAGCTTTCTTCTCTTGCCCAAGTTTGTCTTGACGATGGGCTTGTCTCTGTCTCTTTCTCTCCCTCCCTCCCTTCCTCTATCCCTTTCCCTCTTTTGAATTAAGCAAAGAAACAGAAAATTTATGACATTAAGGGACACAAAGATCTTGTAAAGGTTGTTTGTTTGTTTGTTTTTCCCGCCTGCCCCCTTTATTCTCAGTCCAGGACAGTTCTAGATGATGTTCAGCTATCATTCACAGTAACTACTCTTCTTATGTTGCTGAAATGCACTACTCAGACGTTTGTGATAATTTTGGACCGCTGTGTACTTAGTCCTAGAGGCAGGTCTTCAGGGTCTGCCTGTGGTCCCTGAGAATGTTGGGTGAACCTTTGTGAGGTTCATTCTGACATCCCTTACCCTGCTAGTGTCACAATGCTGGGTGTGGTCATTGTTCTTTTATCTGATTTGAAGCAGGTTCATTGAGTAGGCATCTTTTTATTTGCTAATACCAGCATCCACCAACAAGAATTTCAAAGGGTGCCTGGGCATCTCAGCCACCTAACAATCCGATTCTTGATTTCGGTTCAGGTTGTGGTGTCAGGGTCGTGAGATGGAGATTGAGCCTGGTGTTGCTTCTCTCTGCCCCCCTCTGCCCCTCCCCCACCATGCTCTTCCTCTCTAAAATAAATAAATCTTTTTAAAAAATCATAATTTCTGGGCGCCTGGGTGGCTCAGTTGGTTGAACAACTGCCTTCGGCTCAGGTCATGATCCTTGAGTTCCGGGATCGAGTCCCACATCGGGCTCCCAGCTCCACGGGGAGTCTGCTTCTTCCTCTAACCTTCTCTCCTCTCATGCTCTCTCTCACGTTCTCTGTCTCTCAAATAAATAAATAAAATCTTTAAAAAAAATCATAATTTCTGAGCTATGAAATTTCTCACAGGAATTTTGCAAGCATTGCATTTTCCATTTGTTAGAATTTGTATGGTTTTGACATTTAGCTCTTGCTTAATGAGGATGGCTTGTTATTTTATCTTTTTCCTAAGAGAGAGAGAAAATTACCAAGCGAGTGTTGGAATCAAGGGTTCTAAATCGATAAATAATGTAAAGTCTTACATCAATTCAAGAAGTATTCATTGAATGCCTCTTTTTTTCCTTTTCCCTTTCCTTTTTCTTTTTTCCTTTTTTCCCAAGAGCTGCTCTGCATATTGAGGGTGTAGCAATGAACCAGCTAGATGAGGTTCCTCCCTCTAGCCTACACTCTAGCTGGGGAGACAGTCAATAAATGAATACACAAATAAAGCTGGTAGTAAGTGCTAGAAGAAGAAAATAGAGTAGGGAGAAAACAGTGATGTGTGTGGGTCTGCCTTTAGCTCGGGTGAGTATGAGAGACCCCCTCAGAAGTGGTGACATTTGAGCAGGGCTTTGAGGGGAGCGAACCAGCCCTAGTTGGGGAGGAAGCAGCAGGGACAGAGGCTCTGAAGAGAGGGCAAGTTCGGCCTATTCAGAGTGTAGCAGGGAGTTAAGGGGGAGCGAGGGAAGAGGAGAGTGGTGGGTGATAGGGTTGAGGGTTTTGTAGAGGACCAGATTTTATAGGGACTTAAAAGTGGTTATGAGGATCCTACTCTTTACTCTGAATAAGATGAAATTGCTTACTTGAAGGATCTGGAGTTCAGAGAAGGCTGGAACTCAAGGTACAGGGAATAAGAGGAGATCTCCGAGGGAGGAAATATACCGAGAGAAGAGAAGAGGTCTAAGGACTGAGCCCTGGGGCATCCTGACATTCGGAAGTATTGAAGAGAAGGAGGATCTCACAAAGGAAGGAAACATTTGGGGAGGTTTGAGGACGCTCAGGGGCGTGGGTGTCCTAGCAGCCACATAAAGGAAGCATTCCAAGAAGTAGAATTGATAAGCCTGGGTGAAACATTAGCATATGGAGTGCTGATGGATGGTGCAAAGAGAGGGAGAACAGCAGGAGCAAAGTCTCGGGAAAGGAGGAGGAGATAGAGCAGCGCGCGGTCCAGGGGTTGACCTTTGCCAAGGGTCAAGAGCTCACTGACTATAGCAGGGATCGCAGAGTGTGGGCGGAGCCAGTCAGGTGGGCAGCTGTTGTGGAGTTTAACGCTCCCGAGCATAGTAAGGGATTTTGCTTTTATCCCTACTAAGCGGTAAGCTCAGCCAGGAGTTCAGACCTACGAGTGATATGGCAGGTTTGTGTTCTGAAAAGATCCCACCCAGCTGCTCTGGGAGGGATGGGTTGGAGAGGTGGCTGGAGGGAGGCCTTTTCACTGGCCCCGGCCAGAGATCCGGGGCGCTCACATCAGGTTGGTAGCGATGGAGACGGGCAGCGATGGACAAACTGGGAAATATTTGTGGCAATATCGACAGGACGCGGTGTTGAGGAACTTTGGGCGTAAAGAATGATGCCGAGGGGGCGCCTGGGTGGCTCAGTGGGTTAAAGCCTCTGCCTTTGGCTCGGGTCATGATCTCAGAGTCCTGGGATCGAGCCCCGCATTGGGCTCTCTGCTCAGCGGGGAGCCTGCTTCCCTCTCTCTCTCTGCCTGCCTCTCTGCCTACTTGTGGTCTCTCTCTCTCTGTCAAATAAATAATAAAATATTTAAAAAAAAAAAAAGAATGACGCCGAGGTTTCAGCTTGACCGCCAGATGGTGGGTGTGGTGCTCAAGAAACCTCGAGAAGATCAGGTGTGGGGGGAGGGTCATGATGAACTAGGGTTGTGCTTTGGTTTGGTTTGATTATTACTTCGAAAGGGGAGCCAGGCATGAAATGAACCTGGGAGATCCTGTGGGGCCGGGTCCTGAAGGCCCTTGTAGACCATGAGAGGACCAGAAAGGTTATCATAAGAACCCTCGAGAGGCATGTCAGATAAGAACAGCGTCTCCTGTTATCAAGGAATCTTGATGGATCTAGTCCACCCCGTCTCTTATTTCCTTGGAGCACCTCTACAGAGTGGCCTTCTGACTAAGGGAGTCTTTATTGAGGGGTGGGATCTCATGAGGTTGAGGCCACGGGAGTTAGGTTTCGAGATGCGGGGAGCTATACGAAATGTAGGCCCGGAGCCCAGAGGAGGGATCTGGGCTGGAAGCTGATAAGCCTGCGTGCGAGTCGCCTGTGAAGAGGAGGAGATTTTCTGGATAGAGCCTGAGACGAGCAGGAGGCCCAGGACGGAGCTTTGAGGGATGCTTGTTTGATGGCCCCGGAGAGAAGGGTGAGCCTGCGATGGAGGCAGGAGTGGCCATAGAGGGAAGGTGGTACCGCATGAAGGTGCATTCCCCCAGACCGATTCATTCGTGTGTTCGCTTACCTGCCAGATATTTGATCGCTTGTGTGCCAGGCGCTGTTCTAGGCACAGGGATGTAGCTGCGAGCAAGACACTTTCTCAGCCATCACAGACGCGCGTTCTAGAGCAAGAGACAGATGGCAAATAGAAATTCTTTCGCTCAACTAGAGCTCTGCAAATGAAACAGGGTAATAGAGAGGGGGTGGTCGGGAGTGGTTTAGAAAGGGGGGCAGAGAAGGGGTTTGGGGAGGAGGTGACGGCGAATGTGAATGATGACGAGCTGACTGTGGGAGGGTTTGGAGGCAGGGCGGCTCAGGCCTCCGGTTTCTGTACCTGTCTCTGCTCTCGTAGCCCGAAAGTCGCTGTGGGCAGTAGGCAAAGGAAAGCACAAGGCTGCATTCCGGTGAAGCGCATTTACGCAAACAGCTAGGACATCCCCAGGTGACATCAGCAAAAATAGTGGAGCAAGTACATTGGGAAATCTCTCTTCCCTAAAAGCGACTAAAAAAACTGGCCCAAATGCTCAGAATCAACTTTTTTTCAGAACTCTAGAAATTAACCAAAGGTTTGCAACAATCTGAGGAGCCTTGATTCAGGAAAAACAGCTGAATCTTAGTAAAAGTGGTGAATTCAGTGGTGTGGTTTTTTTCCCCTTGAAGATTTATTTATTTATTGGAGAGAGAGAGAGAGAGAGAGCACACAAGGAGGAGGGGGAGAGGGAGAGAGAATCTCAGAGAATCTCAACTCGGCACCGAGCCCGACTTGGGGCTTGATCTCAGGACGCTGAGATCATGACCTGAGCCGAAACCAAGAGTCCAACACTTAAGCAACTGCCCCCGCCCCCCAGTGGTTTAACTTATCCCACAATGCCCTCTCCAGCTCAGTAGTAACCTTGAAAAACAGCCCATTATTTCTGGTGTGGAGGGACCAAACAAGGCTGGAGCTCTTTCAAAGCCTTATGCTGAAAGAATTGTCTATGTAACCTGTCTGGTGGTTTCCTGAAAGACTCCAGTCCATAGATTTCTATTTGACCTGACCTTGACCAGGTCAAGGTCAAATAACCCAAGGTCACTTAACCCAGTACTAAAAGCCTCTCACTGGAGGGTGTTTGGCAAAAACAATTGCGGGCAATTATTGTGTCTGCCTGAAATGATGGCTAATACTTGCGGCGAACAATACGTTAAATACACTAACTCAAAAGCGTAAAAGGAAAAGCTGAGAATGAGACATCCATATTGAAATTTGAAGGTCACATACCCGAAATTTGGAACACATGCTTCCAAGAAAGACCTGGAAATGCTCTTAGGTCGCTCCTCTGGCTGACCTTCGGGCTCTGCCTAAGCAGTAAGTGAGGGCTAAGGCAGAGTTGTTAACTGCCTGGTTGAGTGTTTAAGGTATGCCCCAACACACACACACACACACACACACACACACACACAGCAAAAAAAAAAAAAAGAAAAAGAAAACAGGGCGCCTGGGTGGCTCAGTGGGTTAAGCCTCTGCCTTCGGCTCAGGTCGTGATCTCGGGGTCCTGGGATCAAGCCCCACATCGGGCTCTCTGCTCAGCAGGGAGCCTGCTTCCCCCTCTCTCTCTTCCCCCTTTCCAAAGACAGAGGCCCCAACCCTCTGGGTTAATTAGGACCCGGTTAATTAGTCCTAATTAACATAGAATGTATTATTTGTTTCAGGGTACAGGTCTGTGCTTCATCAGTCTTCTTTAATACCTAGTGCTTATTACCTCGGTTACACAATCTCGTGAATACACTAAAAATATTAAAAAGCACTGAATTTTTTAAAGAGATTTTATTTATTAGAGAGAGCAGAGTGAGAGAGAGAGCGAGAGAGCACATGAGTGGGGGTGGGTAGAGGGTCAGAGGGAGAGGGAGAAGCAGGCTCCCCGCTGAGCAAGGAGCCCAACACGGGACTCGATCCCAGGACCCCAGGATCATGACCTCCGCTGAAGGCAGACGCTCAACTGACTGAGCCACCCAGGGTGCCCCCAAAACCACTGAATTTCATGGTATTTCGATCATATCCCAGTTAAAAACCAAAATGCTAAACAGGGATCAAGTCAGCTTTGGCCTCTAGGCCGTACTTTGCCAACTTCTGGCCTGAATATTTAGTTTATGTAATACTGCATTTATCTGTTTCAAACCTGAAAAGGTCTCAAAGGTTCTACAGTGAAAAGCTTCTTCCCATTCCTTTCCCCAGGCAATGACAAAGCAATCTTTAACAGTAAACGTTATTGAAGGTTCACCGACATACAGAAAAGTGCGCAGGTCACAAGTGGACAGCTCTGTGAATCTCCCAAATGGAACCCGTCTGTGCCGTCAGCGCCCAGGCCGGCAAGGCCCCCTCCAGCCTCCTACCAGTTTCCACCCGCTCCTCTCCCAAGCTCATATCTTGGTGTCCAAATATTTGCCCTAGTGCAAGCTGCTTTTCTTAACAAGCTTGAAATGGTTCAAGGCTATACAGTGGTGTAGGTTTTTATGTTTTGTTTTGTTTTGTTTTAACATGGTACAACTTTTATTTCCATTTTTTTTCTCCTTTTATTTCCATTTTAATGGCTCTGTGCCTGCGCATTCAGCAACAATGACACCAGCAGTAGGTTTTCTTTTACTCTGTTACAGTGACAACTTAGTTTTTGGATTTTTTTTTTCCTTCGGAAGTCAGATTCAAGTTTCCTTGAACCTAAGTGTCAGGGCCTCAAACACCTACTCCAAAAAACAATCTGCTCTTTGGATTGTATCATTTGACAGACCTGGAAGGAGGTTGTGTCAAAAAAGTTAAACTGTTTATAAGCAAAACAGAATTTGAGAGGGGATGAAATGCCTCTTGAACTTCCAGGCTTCTCCATGACCATTAGCCCATGATCCTTCTGCTGCCTCAGCTTCCCTCTTTTGCCTACGCTCTCCTTTTATTCAGTTTTTAACTGCAGAGCACTCTGTGTGCTGTGTCCTTTAATTCACTGTCCATGGCTCGGTGATGCAATCATCCTTTTCTAACAAAATACAAACACCTCCAGAGTGGGGCCCCAATGACTAGTATAGTCATTTCATTCATGAGTTTATTTTTTAGTAACTTTCCTCTCTAGAGAATCATCTCTAAGAATAAGGATGAGTGGTCTTGTGCCACAGACTGTGTTGCTAACATGAAAAGCTCATTTTGCTAATTCATGGCCTCATGGAAATTTTTAAAATCTCTCAGTTGTTCCATAGATTTTTAGCTCTGTGGGTTCTTCTTGTGCATTTCTTTTTTATGTTCTCTATTTTTTTCTCTGCAACCTTTGCGTCCGTTCCCTTTCATTTTCCCTGTCGTCATCATTGATGTTTTTCTCCTCACCTTGCCTTTCTTGCTGTCTCCCTAAGTTGGGTTGCTGTCCTGGGATTGCCCAGAGAATCCCATGGTCCAGGAGCCACATGCAAACCAGATGTGGGTGGGTGGGAAAACCACCTCACAGATGACTGCAGGTAGATGTTGCCAGGTTCCTTCCCATAAATATTTATCAGTTTGCACAACCACTGGCAACTAAGAGTATAGCTTTCTAAATACCCTGGTCAGTACTGTTACGGACATTTTTCATCTTTGACAATCCCATGGGTGAAAAGTGAAAATCTCTGTGTCGTTGCCATTTTCTTGTGAGTGAGGTGGAACGTCTTTTGCCTAAGAGCTATTTGATATCTTTGTCTGTGAACTGCCTGTTCATGTCTTTTTCCTATTTTTCTACAGGGTTGTTGTTCTTTTTGATAATGATTTAGAAGAATTCTTTACACACTAAGGAAAAATAGCCCCATATGAAACAACCTGCAGTTCTTCTTAAATTTTATTTTATTTATTATTTTTTTTAAGATTTTATTTTTTTGGGGCCCCTGGGTGGCGCAGTTGGTTGAGCGACTGCCTTCGGCTCAGGTCATGATCCCGGAGTCCCGGGATCGAGTCCCACATCGGGCTCCCAGCTCCATGGGGAGTCCGCTTCTCACTCTGATCTTCTCTCTCTCACTCTCTCTCTTTCCTAATAAATAAATAAATAAATAAAATCTTAAAAAAAAAAGATTTTATTTTTTTGACAGAGAGAGATCAAGAGAGAAAGAGAGGAGAGCACAAGCAGGGGGAGAGGCAGGCAAAGGGTGAGGGAGAAGCAGACTCCTCGCCGAGTAGGGAGCCCGACGCAGGGCTCGATCCCAGGACTCCGGGATCATGACCTGAGCCAAAGGCAGACTCTCAACCAACTGAACCACGCAGGCACCCCTTTTTTAAGAAGTTCATCTTTGGGGTACCTGGGTGGCTCAGTTGTTAAGTGTCTGCCTTCGGCTCAGGTCATGATCCTAGAGTCCTGGGATCGAGCCCCGCATCAGGTTCCCTACTCGGTGGGGAGTCTGCTTCTCCCTCTCTTCTTCTCTCAAATAAATAAAAAAAATATTTTTAAAAAAAGTTTGTCTTTTGATTTAGCTCATGGTGCTTTTTGTGGATCGATTTTAATTAATCTCTTTGATGACTTCAGAGTTTGAGGTGTTGTAGAATGACCTTTCCATTCCTAATATTATTTAAAATTCTCCCTGATTTTCTTCACATACTTTTGTGATTACATTTTTTTAAAGATTTATTTATTTATTTATTTATTTATTAGAGAGCGAGAGACTGAGAATGAGAGGGGAGAAGGTCAGAGGGAGAAGCAGACTTCCCGCAGAGCCGGGAGTCCGATATGGGACTCGATCCCGGGACTCCGGGATCATGACCTGAGCCGAAGGCAGT